>CM053623.1:458713804-458747449 GCA_028646595.1 Phalanger gymnotis
GTCCCACCTCAACCACTAGAGACCAGAGTCCAGAGACTCATTGGTTCGGGAATTGGCCCCTCTTAAATCCTTAATCTACACTCACACAGGTTTCACAGCTGATAGGGCTTTGGGCCTGGGGCTTAGCATTTAACAGGTGAAAGTACTTTCACCGTAAACAAAAGCCAAACTCCACAAGGGCACACGTTAAACTAAGCCCATTTTGCCTTACTGGCACAGGGGGGGAGGAAGAGAGAAAGAATTTAGGAGTGTAAATTAAAAAAAAATCATACACAAGTAAGAAGTTCTCCCCCCACACACAAAATCATTTTCTCCCTCCTTCCTCTTTCTTCCAAAAACTCTGACTCTCCCATTTCTGTTAATGAAACCCCCTTTCCCCAATCACCTAGGTCATTGAATGATCAAAAGATCTGAGGTTTGGCATTATAAGGGACATCACCTATTCCAACCTTTCTCCCCTATAGACCCAGGAAACAGACCTGAAGGTATTGTGACTTGCCCAAGGTCACACAGCTAGTAAGGAATTCTTTCTTCCATTTTAACTTTTAGTTAATAGCTCCTTCCTACATATCTCTAACTTTCTTCCCTTCCTTCAATTCCTCCTATCACTGCTCTGGTTCAGACCCTCATCACCTCCCTCCTAGATTATCACAGTGGCTTCCTAATTGGCCCCCAAGCTTGCACTCTCCTTAAGCACCTATTTGGGGTGGTACACCATCAGGAGGGGAGGCAAAATTCAGAAGGTGTGGTGTCCTTCTTCATGGAAATTACAGCTAGTAAGGGGATGAGACATGACTGGGGTGGGGGCGCTCGAATGTACCACATTACACGATAAGGGCACTAAAGAGGACAAAACAACGAAGTTTTGGAATGTGAAACTGGGATGTAACCACCTAAGGCAATGCCCCTGGAACACCCATGCTAACTGGTGGAGAGTTCACCAGGCTGCTGTTGACTGCTTGTCTGGTGTACAAATCGCAGACAGCAGAGTTCAATTTTCCTCCACCGCTTAGCACATTGCCTGGCACATAGTAGGTGCTTAATACATGCTTGTTGACTTAATTCCTCTTCTTTCACCCTATTTTACCTCATTTCCCTCCATCTCTGTCTGCTTCTTTTCTCCAGTTTTGATTTTTCTTTTTAGTCTCTGACTATTTGACTATTACAATGTGAAAAAAGAGACTGGGAAGTCCTAGGAGAATGGGAACTCCCCAAGGGTAGAGGCTGATTGTTTTTGTAATGCTATCACCAGCATTTATGAGACTAGCCCAGTCACCTAAAGGCTGCTGGTGGCTACAGTGCTAGACTTGGAGTCCAGAAGACTTGACTTCCAATCCAGCCTCAGATACCAACTGTGTGACCTTGGGCAAATCACTTGACTGACCTTTGTCTGCCTCAGTTTCTTCATTGGTCAAATAAGGATAATACAGCACCTACTTCCCAGACTTATTGTGAAGATAAAGTAGGATAACTTTAAAAAGCACTTTATAAATCTTTAAGCACTATATAAATGCTAGTTACTACTACTATTACTACTACTACTGCTGTTGCTGCTGCTGCTTTTACACATAAACGCACAGCTTCTCAGTGTGCAGAAAACCCTGCAGGTAATTTAATAATTTGCATTAGCTACAACACTAGAAGGTATCAGGAAATCAGAGAGGAGCGACAAATATATGAATACATCTCACATCTCCGATGACGATGTTTAGCATAAATTTACTAAATTATAATGATACCTTAACTGGGGCTACTTTAATATATTTTAATGTATTACAGCTCATTTTAAGATTAAAGTAAACCTGGCTTTGTAGGCAGCCTTAGAAACTGGATTTTTTTAGGTGTGGTTTTGTAGAAAGTACTGTGTGACCTTGTTCAAGTCATTTAAATTCTTGAACCTTGAGTTCTAGTTGTATACAGTGAGAAGAAATCAAAGCTATCTCTAGGGTCTCTTCCTACGATTCTATGAATATAGTGTGAACAAAGAAGGCTTTGCTAAAGTGACAATTCTGAGGTCCATTTGTAAAATAATGCACTCCATGGTTTACTGACAAGGAATACAAAACAAGATCGCACTTCCACTACCACTGCTGCTGAGGCTGCCGCTGCTGCTGCTGCTATGACTACTACTGCTGCTGCTGTTACTGCTTCTACTGCCACTACTACTGCTACTTCTACCATCTAGCGCGGCGATTGGCACAGAGTAAGCATTAAAATACTTCTCGAATAGAAAAGGTCATTAAGAAGTGGACAGAGCATGGAAGGAGAGCTGGATGTGAAGTCAGAAGACCTGGGTTCTTTCATTCATTACCTGTGTAACCTTGGGCCATTTAAACTTCCTCAGTTTCTATTTCCTTCTTGGGTAATGAGGGGCTTAGACAAGAAGACTCCAAGGGTCTCTTTTATCACTAAGTCTAAAATACCTAGTTATTTGTGTGTTGTACTACTTCCCTAATTACTGCTCACATGGATGGGCTTCTCCAGAGAGGGACTAACTCCTGAGAGGCTAAGTTTCTGGAACTGTGACTCATGAGCCCCCACTAGTGTGCTCTCCATTAAGAGTTATGTCAGTTAGACTTTATTAGTTTATAGGAAAGGTTGTTTACTAAGCAGGTGTGACAAGAGCAGTTGATAGAAAACATTTCCCTCAAATTTGGGGTGTCTTCTGCTTTTGCACAAACAATGTCCCTGGCTTGAAACTTAAGAGCGAAGGTAGAGAGTCACATGTGCAGAGAATATGCATGGCTGAGGGGGTCCTAAAAATCCTTTTCTAACTTAGTGGAATCCTCTTGAATTTCCTTCAGATGTAACCTGCTTCTCATCTTCTCATGAGGTCATCTGCTTCTAGAACCTAGCCTCTTTTCTTCTGGAACAAGCCACTCCTTTAACAGACTGAGATGCTCCACCGATCCTGTTACTCCATTCTCCTTTAGTGCCAGGGAAGGGAAAACATGATTTGCTCCCCAGTTTCTGCTCTGTTTCCTCCCCGATCTCTAGGCTGGGCTAGCCTGGTAATTGTATAATCTAGAGAGGGCTCTTCATTTGGAGTCCGTGGCCCTGAGTTCCAAACCTGGCACCTTTGTGACCTTTCACCAGGTGTAACCTTTATAGGGCTTGGTTTCCTCATCTGTAACACGACAGAATCAGCCTAGGCAATCTGGCTTCCAGCTCTCAATGTAATTGTTCTTAAACCCACATTTATTAAGAACCACTAATGTTTGAGGGCCTCCTTGTGCTGGGCTCTGGGGATATAAAGTCAAAAGGCCACAGCCACCTGCCACCTTGGCTCTGTCTGGGGCTGTCTGGGGAATTTCCAAGGATGTTTTCCCATGAACTGAGTCAGGGGAGGCTCAGGTGTTCCTCAATGACCCCCTGCATTGGCCAGAGCCCTGTTTGATTTTCAATCGATGCTGAGTCCCACCCTCCCCGAGATTGCCCCATGGTCCAAGGAGATCCAGGACTCTCCTGGAATCAGTTGTCAGAGTTAGTGATTCATTCCCAGCCTGGACTAGACATCAGCTTTGAAAAATGCCCTGGGTGTCTTGGATCTTTGCAAAGAGCATTGGGAATAGCAGAGTGAGCTCCAAAATTCCATTGCTATTAGCATGAATTCCACTGACGTGTCCTTCACCATGCTGGGAGCGTCTATTTGCCCACAAACACACTCCTCTTTAAAACAAAACAAAACAAATCAAAACCCCAGTGCTGGGGCCTGTAGGGCTAGGGAGGGAAGTCAGGTTCAGTGGGGAGATCAAGATGCCAACCTGGCCCGGGCTACCCCATGACCTACCTTGCAGATGGGTGGTCTGCCCACCCACGCATGTTTGGAGGGCCCATAGGGTTCACGTCATTTGTTTTCCCCGGGAGTTTTCATTTTTTACATATCAGAATCCAGCTGGGCCCAGAGATAGATGTCCTTCTGTGCCCCAAGAGAATCTGTTTGGGGAGATTCCCAGCCAGGGCTGCAGCCTTGGGAAGCGAAGAGAGTTCAGATGAGGTTTACAGAGGCTTGGAGACTCTTTGCAATGTCTGACCAGTGCATTTGTGTATGCTTGGGAAGACGGGGGGAACTCTCTGGGAGGGAGGCTGCCCAGCCTGGAATGCCTTCAGACTCTTCAGCCTCCTGGGTTCGGGTTGTTGCTCGTTGATCGTGTGCTCCAATGGAGATTATTCCAACCCAACAAATGTGTTAATTGCATGGAGCCCTGGGCTGGCCAGGCTGGTGGGGCAGATGTCAATTCAACCATCTTTCCTTTTATTTATGTTTTCTTATTACTGATTTCTTATTTTTACATCATTTCCATCTCCAAATACATGCGTCCTTTACATGCTCCTTGTAGCAAAGAATAAACAAAGACAGAGGGAAAACAAAGACTCTCTGGGGTGTAGGGGTGGGAGAGGGAGAATGGGGGAAGGCTTCATAGAAGAAATGGCATCTGGTCTGGGCCTTGAAGGTGAAGGTTTCCATAGTCGGGAGCGGTGCAGAAGGCTCGCCTCATGGAGCAAAAACAAGGAGGTAGAAAATCACGGGCTCTCTGCCGAGTCGGTGGTTAATTAATGACTTTTGAATGAATGCTAAAAAGTAAAAGTGAAGCTGAGAAAGCTGCACTTTTATTATTATTATTATTATTAATCATTATTAATAATAATTATTATGAATATTAACACCAACAATAACTGACATTAATTAGCACTTTAAGATTTGTAAAATGCCTTAATACATTAGCTCGTTTGAGAGATGTAACTAATCACCAAAAATTCATTAAGCACCTACTGTGCGTTGGTGACTATATTTGATGATCAAAACTTGTCTAACTAGTCCATACAGAGACTCCAAATATACAGGAATTGCTGCCTCAAAAAATGAGTCTGAAAGAGGGAGGGAGCAGGGAGGTGGGATTGAACAGGCTGTGGGAAAGGGGAACAAGGGAAGACCAACTGGGACAGCTTAGGGAGCCATGTTGGAGAATGGTACTAATTCAGTTCAATAAATATACATCTGTGAAGCACTGCCTGCATGCCAGGCACTGTGCTAAGTACTGAAGTTACAAATAAGAAAAAGAAATGCAGACTCCACCTTCAATAAGCTCTTAATGTTGAAGACAATTGGAAACTGGGAAGGGGAACGTTCGGGGGTGCAGGTGCTGGGGTGTGATGCATAAGGAGTTAAAACCAAAGGGAATCACTTAATGTAAAATGAAGAGTTACTTGTAAAGTGGAGGAAGGCTTTGGAAGGAGTCAGTGCTTCACCCTCCAGCCTTCAGTCAGAAGGGAGAGGCCTCCAGGTGTGGGCATCAAACACTGAGTACATCTTCGTGGTGATGAGGTTTCTGACGCTCAGCTTCTCCTAAGGAAGCCCAAAGGCGTGAAGTCCAGACCAAGCAGAACCCCTGATAGAAGCTTTTTAATGAGAGGGTCTATGCCTTTTTAACCTCAGAATCCTCCTGGGCTTTAGCAAAAGGGAGCTGGTTAGAATATGAATTGAATCACTATTTGAATGAATGAAGAGTGGTGGGTCACTGCATAATTAGCTCACCTTTCTTCCCAAAGTTACATTTCTCTGGTCACATCCTATACCGGCTTTCTCCCTCTCCCTCCCCCCTGTCTCTCTCCCTCTCTCCCCCTCTATCCCCGCTCTCTGTTTCTGTCTCTCTGTCTGTCTCACTATGTCTCTCTCCCTCTCTCCCTGTCCATCTCTCTGTCTCCTCTGTCTCTTCCTCTATCTCTTTGCCTCTCTCTGTCTCTTTCTCTATCTCTCTGTCTCTCTCCCCCTCCCTCCCCCTCTGTTTCTGTCTCTCTATGTCTCTGTCTCTGTCCCTCTCTTCCTGAATGTCTCTATCTCCTCTGTCTCTCTTCCTCTCTCTCTCTCTCTCTCTCTCTCTCTCTCTCTCTCTCTCTCTCTCTCTCTCTCTCTCCCTCTTTCCTCTCTGTCATTCTCTTTTTCTCTGTTTCTGTCTGACACTGGCTTCTCAGGACAGATGGATAAGCCATGTGGGCTGTCCATGAAAAGCCTTTTACTATGTTCTAGGCACTGTGTTAGGCTCTGGGGACATACAAATGAAAAAGGAGATGGTTCCTGCACGCCAGTGCTACATTCTGATAAAGGAAGGTAAGAATATACCCATTGGGGCCAGGGAAGTGAGAGCCAGAGAGAGGGTGAGCTGATATACATGACACCCCTTCTCCAGAAGTGATGGCATTACTGGTGATTCAGTACTACCACAGGGCACGAGATGGGAGGTGGGGGGAGGGAAGGGTCTCAGGCACATGGGAGCTGTTCTGGGTCAGAGGTGATGTCTGGATGGGGTTCAGAGAAAGCCTGGTCTGCAGTCTAGGGGGATCAAGAAATAAGGTGGGATAAGGAGGTCAGTTTGTATGCTTCAAATCGCCAATCTTCTGGGTTGGGTGGGCCCTAAGGCAGGAGCTTCAAAGATGGATAGATTAACAAGCACCAAAGAAGAGGAACATTTCCGGGTACAAAGCTGACCAGAGAAGGAGGAGCATGGGACCTTCTCCCATCAAGTAAACAACAAAAGCAACATATTGTCGTCAGAGCTGGGACAGGAAACTGCAAAACCACTGACAGGTGTGCGTGCGTGTGTGCACGCGCGCGTGTGTGTGTGTGTGTATTGTATGGGCGTGGTGGGATGGGAAGCAGATTTTTCACCAAAACTGATGCTGAATCTAAAGTCATTTGTCCATGGCACTGCACCCCCAGGAGTTGGCATTGTCTGGGATCACCACGGACAGACTCCTTTCCTATGGAACAAAATAAGGGAGACCCATGTTGCCCTGGGGTCAGTGTGATAGGGTAGAAAGAGCCCTGGATGTCGTCAGAACATTTGGGTCTCATACTGGGCATCACCACTAACTAACTCAAAGACCCAGGCTCCTCTTCTGCCAAAGGAAGGTATTGCTGAGGCATCCTGAAGTGTTTGAAGGGCCGTGATTGGGTAGGAAATGTGTGAATGAGTCCTGGGCTCCCAGCCTGCAGGTCAGGGAGGTCCCAGCATCCCCTCTGGGCACTGCACAGAAGCTCAGAAAGCCAGAATCACGAGCTCGGAAGGTGGCCTGGGAGGCCACTCTGGGTACCATGATGGATAGATCACTGGGCTTGTGAGTGGAAATGCGGTCTGAGATATTTACTAGTTCTGTAACTGAGCAAGTCCCTTCACCAGACTCAGTTTCCTCAACTGTAAAACTGGGAAAATAACAGCACTTACCTTGAAGGGTGTTGTGAGGATTTAATGAGATGGTATTTGTAAAGCACTTAGCACAGTGCTTGGCACACAGTAGGTGCTTACTGCTTATTTTCTTCCTTCTGCCTTTTTCTTCCTCTCCTTCTCCTTTTTCTCTACCTGTTCTTGCTCTTTCTCCTCTTCTCTCTTTCTAATTCTCCCACACCATCTTCTGCCTTTTCTTCCCCTCCTTCTCCTTTTTCTCCACCTGTTCTTCCTCTTTCTCCTCCTCCCTCTTTTTCATTCTCCCACACCACCTTCTGCATTCTCTGTGCCTTGGGAAGAATGGGTTGGGCTGCATCACAGGCTCTGCCATTTCTAATGAGCCATCCTCTGGGTTCCTCTTTTAGGATAAATGTCACTAATGGGTTAATCCTTTGGTCTGGGGGTAATCCTCAAAGGAAAAAAATACGTCCATTTATAAATATATATATATTTATTTTCACTTTAATGAGCAAGTAGAAATGCAATACTTCCATCCATGGCAGCTCGCCATCTGGGAGTCTGTCTCGATTGCAGACCTGCTTCTCCACCTGCCCGTGGCCAGCTTTGTTCCTAACCTGCAATCACATTGTCACCTTGCCTTTAGCCAGTGGGTAGTGGAGCATTGCAAGCCTCATGCCTCCTGACCTGGTTTGTGACTCTTGAGGTGACCCCTGCAGGGACCCATGGGCTCTCTTGGCTCTCATAGAGGCACTTCCTTGCTGTGTGGCCTTTGCCAAGTTCCTTCTCTGCTCTGGCCCCATTTTCCTACCTTCTGTGGTTCAGTAATGGTCTGATGCATTGGAATCAAGTCCCAGCTGGGCCACTTCCTACCTGGGGCGCCTTGGGCAAGTCATTCACTTCCTTGGGACTCAGTTTCCTCACCTGTCAAATGAAGGCATTGGACTAGACAACCTCTGAGGCTCCTCGCAGTTCTAAATCCATGATCCCGTAAGAGAGGAGAGGTTTGGGTTCCAACACACCCTCCCTCTGCTTACTAGCTGTGTGTGACTGTGGGCAATATGCTTTAAAAGTACTAAGGCTCAGTTTCCTTTTCTGTGAAATGATGGCTGAGTCTCCAGAAGGCTGGCATGAAACCCATACAAGACAATGGAAGAACTTTTTGTAAGCATTAATGTTAGTTGCCATCATGGAGAGGTAGAGGCAGTGTAGCCTAGTAGGGTTGGTTTTGGAGGCAACAAGGTCTGAGTTTTAGTACTGATACCTCCCTAGGGGCTGTGTGGCTCACCCTGAGCAAGTCACTTTACCCAGTCCCTTTAAGACTGTACATTTTGGAGGAGTTGCAATCATCATCGGCAGAGAGCTTTGTTGCACTGGGAGGCCTTCATATTGATGAAGTCACAGGTCCAAGGCTCCTCCTTCCCTCTGTTCATTCATGACACTGTGGGGCCCCTCTGAAAAGCAATTTGAATTTTTTTTATACAAGCCCTTTAATATTTCACTTTTTAACACCTTGAGGCACAAGCAACATTAAAAAATTCATCTTTTCTAAGACTGAAAGTTCTGTATAGTGCTTGCTCATGTAATAAACCAAAATTATCGAAATTTCTAAAATACTTTATATTCTGAGCAATGCCCTTGTCCACTGGCTGAATTAATAATGTAACAAAAGCAGGCATGATGGTGGTAAAAATATTATACTCCATTTGGGCAATTGCTCAAAATTATCTGATAGATTAAATCTGCTACCTTCAGTTAAACATGTGTCCAAAATGTTCCTGATGCTTTTTACGCCAAGTAGGAAGCTAAGAAAACAAATCAAAAACATTTGTCCATACAAAGAAACCTGTCCACCTCCGAAACCTCAGCAGAGATTCTGTTCCTGGTCTTATAACCTAAGGAAGCCGTTGATAAGAAAGTCTCTATATGCCTCAAAATATTTATAGCAGCATTGTTTATAATAGCAAAGAATTGGAAACAAAGTAGATGCCCATCGACTGCGGAATGGCTAGATGCATGATACTACAAGAATGTGTTAGAATGTTATCATTCTATGTATATCTATATCTTGGAGATATATATCTATATCATGGAGAAAAATGATGCATGCGATGGATATCTATATCTTGGAGATATATATCTATATCATGGAGAAAAATGATGCATGCAATGGATACAGAGAAGCCTGGAAAGTGCAATATGAACTGATGCTGGAGAAAAATGATGCATGCAACAGATACAGAGCAGCCTGGAAAGAGCTATACGAAGTGATGCTGGAGAAAAATGATGCATGCAACAGATACAGAGCAGCCTGGAAAGAGCTATACGAAGTGATGCTGGAGAAAAATGATGCATGCAACAGACACAGAGCATCCTGGAAAGAGCTATACGAAGTGATGCTGGAGGAAAAATGATGCATGCAATGGATACAGAGAAGCCTGGAAAGTGCAATATGAACTGATGCTAGAGAAAAATGATGCATGCAACAGATACAGAGAAGCCCAGAAAGAGCTATACGAAGTGATGCTGGAGAAAAATGATGCTTGCACTGGATACAGAGAAGCCCAGAAAGAGCTATATGAAGTGATGCTGAGCCAAGGAAATAATCTACACAATGATGAGAACAACAGAAATGAAAGAGCAAAGATGAATCAAGAAATTAAAAGTAAATGTAACAAAATTATGAAGATCAAGCAGGATGCCAATGAAGGGTTATGAGAAGATGCTCCCAACTTACTTCTGCATGGAAGTGGGAGGTCCAATTTAATTCAATTCAATAAACGTTCATTAAGTGGCTACTATGTACCAGGCACTATCCCATCCCATTCCATCCCATCCTATCCCATCCTACCCTACCCTCCCTATCCTATGGCTATTCTCTCCCATCTTACCCATTAAGCATTCATCAGGTCCTATTACATGCCCATCTCTCTGTGCCTGATGCTGGAGATACAAAGCTAAAAATGAAACAGACCTTGGCCTTGAGATGCTTACATTGTGTCATTCAGGCCAGGCTCTTTCTGCCACACCATTCTGGCCTTCTCTGGCTCATTCTGGCCCCTCCATGCTCCTTCCAGTCCCCTGGCACCTAACCCTCTCTCTATATTCCCTGTTTATAGATGGTCTATGCAGTCTAGTCCTCTCCACTCTGAGGGCCTGGAGGGCAGGCTCTCCAGCTTATATTTTGCCCATTGAACCTAGAGGGTGTCTGGACATACATGTTGGCCAGGCTCAAATTGAGCTGGAGACTCCAGGTTAGGCCCTGAGCTCCCAGAGACTTCTCTCCCTTGCTCTCATTGGGAACCTTGTTTTAAAGACTGACTAGAGAGCCCATTGGCCTTGAGAAGGACTCAGACCACTTGTAAGTGAATATGGTCTTCTTGCAATAGAAGAAAAGAACCTCTTCAGTCATCAGAAAGGGAAAGGCCCTCAGAGAGAAACACCCATCCCTGAATGACTGGGAGAGATTTGTTGGAATGATTGACACCAAGCCTTGGACAGGGGAGGCTCTTGCTTGAGGGAAAAAAAAGTAGGGCTCTTTCTTCCCCACAGCCACAGTTATGAAATGCGGACCTTTCAGAGGCTTAACAAAAACCCTCCCAAATCTTTGGAAATCTGTACCGCCCTTCAAGTTCTGACAGAGCTTTCAGGCTGATGGTCCATGAGTCACAGCCGGTGTATTTGTCACTCCTTGGTACACCCACCACTGGATTGAGAGATAGGAAAACATTTCCAATAGGGAAAAGTACTGAGTTCCAAAGAGCAACCTACTTTCATTGAAGCTGTGTCTGACACAGAGCTGAGAATGCCCCAGCAGGTAAATATGGGACCATCCCATTTCTTGATTTTTATCCCAGTCTTTTTTTCAGTTCTTTGCTCAGAAGAGATCATGGGTTTCATAAGGGCAGGCTGAGACAGCAATATTTCTGAAAAAGATCAAGGGGTTTCAGTGGACCACAAACTTGATATGAGTTCATTGTGAAATAGGATAGCCAAAAATACTAATGTGGTCTCAGACTGCATTAAGACAGAGAGAGCTTCCAGAATATGGAAATGATATTCCACTGTCCTCTCTGGCCCTGGGTGCCCTCATTCCTGCGGGTTTGGTAGTCATTGAGACAGAGTGGGTAGAGTCTCTGTTCTCTGATTTACCCAGAGTTCTCCAGCTGAACATTTCTTTCTCCCCTTGTAAGGTTAATGGGGATTAAGATCTTCCCCACCCATCAATAGGCCTCATGTGGAGCCCATTAAAGGACACTTGCTTGCTTGAAGGAAGGCTTCCACACCTTTTGGTACTAAGGTAATTAGGCACTGAACCACAAAGGCTGTGATGCCTTCTGGGTCTGAGCCTATTAGCCAAAAGAGAATATATTCTGAGAGGTGAGCTTTTGCTTTGGGGGCTCGCTTATGAGAAAGATGTTGTGATTCCCTCTCTGAGTGGCCATATGTTCAGAGTTTCCCGACTCTCCAGAGGTGAAAGGTCTCTTGATTCAGTGGTAGATATAAAGCTTTGATTTCAGGCAGTAAAGCCCTGTTTGTTGGTCTTTATTTCTCTTCTCTGTATTTTTTCTGTTTAATTAAAGAAGATTGTTGACCCCTGAAACAGCTGTCTTTCCTAGTTAGGCAGATAGAAGAGCCTGCACTAGCAGGCATCGTGCCAGTGTGGTTACGGTTATGCCCCTTTACTCCCTACATTGTGTTATACTTACCTGTGCTCAGTCATTACTGGTGCATACATGGTGCTAATAGATTAGAAGCTCCTTGAGGTCAGGGACTCTTGGCTTTTGCCTTTGTACCTTCAATTTGCTACAGTTGTTGGTACACTGACATAGCAATTTATGGTGTGAGAAAGACAGTGTGACATGATGGTTACAGAGACGGTTCCAGAATCAGGAAGACCTGACCTGGGTTCAAGGGAGGCTTCTGACCTTCCAGGTGTTTTGACCTTGCTCAAGTGGTTTAACTGTTCAGCATATCAGGCAGCTTCCAAGACCATCAGTCACAGAGAATGTGCCGATCCTCCATTGACAGACAATTCCTGATCTGAAGTGCTTTGTAATTGGGGCTGGCAGATACATCATGGAGCATTGTCTGTGACATTGCCCAGTGATACAGGAAGAGATGGGAGAGGCCTTACAAGTCCTGGATTCCGGGACTCAGGCTCAAGACAGAGAAGGTGGGAAGGTTTGAATGAAACCATCCCACAATCCCAAAGGAGGGAGAGGCTAATCCAGGAAGGACCCCAGGAGAGGGCTGTGAATGGTGAATGTGGACTTTAGCAGAGTGTTGGACCCAATGATATTTGGGTGAAAGAGGGAGAAAGATTAGAAAGGACCCAAAGAATTGCCTTCGTGTGTCCTGTGTTGGTAAACTGAACCAGCCCTGGATGGGGGTGGAGCAGGGGGTGGCCACACAGCAGGATCCCAGGGACCTCTTGGAAATCTTTGTTCCGTTCACACCTCAGCCCAAGTCCCATCTTCTGATTCCCCCCCAGCCTCCCAGCTGTAGCTCTGGCCCCTCTCTCTAACTGCCTGGGACTTCTTTTGTGTACATTTCTATATGCACACATTGACTTCCCCAACAGAATATAAGCTTCCTGAGGGTAGGCACAGCTTAGATCCCTTAGCTTAGCACAAAGTTGGATGTATTTCCATAACAGATACTGGAATCTGTCTGCCGGCTGCTTTCCCATCATTCTGTCCATTTTGGGGGGCAGGCAGAGTGAATGCCTCTCAGTGTCCATATTTCCCCTGAGAGGGCCAAACATCCATTGCCATGGCTCCTCTAATTTAGAGGTGGACGATTAGTTGCTCATATTGGGTGGTTTTCCCTGAAGGACCTGAGGGATGGAACTGAGGACAGGAAAGTTTTGCCTTTAAGGGGATGCCGGCAGCCAGGGGATCCCCTACAACGAGCAAAGGAGTAGAGGGTGTCTCCCTCAGTTTCTCCAAGGCTGGATTGTACTGCTCTAATAGTCCTGAGATGAGAGGCTGGCCAGGTCTGGCTTCCCGGCTGGGAGCAGGCTCGCCTCAGCAGAGGGTTTGCCAGCCACAGTTTGGGTGCCCGCCTGGCGGCTCCCCTTGCCCTCCCTCCCCCACTCCATCACGTCCCAGGACTCTCGGTCTTGGGGCTGAGCCGCACCCTCGCTGGAGGGGCTGCAGCCGAGAGACAGAGGAGTTCTTCAGAACTGGGCTTTGTCTTCAGTCCGGGGGTGGTGATCGAGCCGATCCCACATTCCAAAGGGGCTCACGGGGACCATTTCCTCCTTGATCCTCTGCCTTGTCCTGGCTCTCTCATGCTTTCCCCCAAGGCTGGTGCATGCCAGGCTCATGTGGGGAATCCCTCCCACCTTCCTACTGGGAAGGTTAAGACATAGACCCGCCCAGTTAGGCCCTGATAACCTGGAAAGAGGGGCCTCAGGCTTCTCACAATCCAACCTCTCCATCCTACAGAGGCCCAGCCCTCTCCCTTTTCAAATGAGGATTCTGAGCTTGACGGTCTTCTGCTTAGTGGGAGATTCAAGACTCAAACCCAAGCTTCCTGCCTCTTGGGCACTATAACATCATGGTATCCTTACCCAGCCTGTTTTAGAGTCAGTCCAATCCAATAAATTCAGCAAGCATTTATTAAATACCTGCTGTGTGCCAGGCAGTACAAGTCAATCCCATCCAATAAATTCAGCAAGCATTTATTAAATACCTGCTGTGTGCCAGGCAGTACAAGTCAATCCCATCCAATAAATTCAGCAAGCATTTATTAAATACCTGCTGTGTGCCAAGCAGTATGAGTCAATCCCATCCAATAAATTCAGCAAACATTTGTTAAATACCTGCTGTGTTCCAGGCAGTATGAGTCAATCCCATCCAATAAATTCAGCAAGCATTTATTAAATACCTGCTGTGTGCCAGGCAGCATGAGTCAATCCTATCCAATAAATTCAGCAAACATTTATTAAATACCTGCTGTGTGCTGGGCAATATGCTAAGCACCAAAGGTGTCCTTGCTCTAAAGGAGTTTACATTCCAGTGTGGGAAAAAATATCTCGGAAAATCAGGAAACAGAAAATGCATGCAACAGTAATGAAATGATGCATATATACCACATTGCAAACCTTAACTGCTATATAAAATGTTGTCTATTATTGTTAATAACAAAAATTGTGGGCAGAGAGGGGAACTTGCTAAGGCTGGAGAAGTCAAGACAGTTTGAAGTCTGGGTCTGACATCTGGAGCAAGCCGACCTCCCCCGGCCTTATCCTCAAAACAAAGTGAGCAGACTATGATCACTTATTACCATAAAATCCTATGGTCCCCACGGGTAAGTCGAGGCAAGTGGCCACAAGTCTTCAAGTGGGAAAGAACAAACGGAGTCATTTGGTCTAATCACTTCCTTCTACAGGAGCCCCCTTTCCAGCATCCTCGTCTGGGGCGGGGGGAGGGGCGCCAGCCTCTGCTCTCATTACAACAACAGCAACAGCTGTAATAGTAACTAGCATTGACACAGCCCTTTAAGGCTTGCCAAGCGCTAGGTGCTATTATGCCCATTTTATAGATGAGAAAGCTGAGGCTCACAGAGGCTGTCAGTCAGTCGGCACCTACCATACAGACACACCAGATAGGCAAAAGCAAACCAAACCCAAACTGAGCTCAAGGTGCACATGGTGGAAGTGGCGGGGGGCGGGGCATCTCAGAGGGAAGGCCCCAGGACTGAGGAGGACCAGGGAAGCCGGGAGGCAGAGGAGAGGAGGCACAGCATTCCAGGCACAGGACTTGGCCCAAGTAGGTGCAGGAGCTCCATGGTAAGGTCAGGAGGGCGGATTCACGGGATTGACAGGGACACACCGGGGATGAGGAAGACTGGGGTGGTGAAAGAGGCAGTCATGAAAGGCTTTAGAGTCCAGATGGAGGGTTTTCTATGTGAGCCTGGAAGTAATAGGGAGCCACTGGAGGTTATTGAGTGGGGGAGTGTGTGCCATGATGGGACCTAGGCTCCATGAAGGTCATTTTGACATCTGAGTCCAGGATGAAGCAGAGAGTGTCGAGGTGGGGCTGGGGTGGGGCAAGTGTGAGGGGCTGAGCACCTGCACAGTTCGAACTCGCCCAGCAGAACAGAACCCAAGCTCCTGGGGCAGGATCTATCTGCAGCAGCGCCTAGCATGGCTCCTGGGATGGGGAGCTTCCCACCTTCCAAGATGGCCTATTCATTCTGATTCTCAACAGCTTCCATGGGGGGGAAAGGGGAGGGGGAAGCTTTTCTTACATTGAGCTAAGAATCTGCCTCCATGTGAGCCTGGCCATCTTTTCTAACTCTCCCTCTAGGGCCAGTCTCTTTCCTCAAGTAAAATTCTCATCTCCCATGTTCCTCAGGGTCCCGTCTTCTTCAGGCTAAACGTCTTAATTCCAACAACAATGCTTGTGTGACAATGACTCACTTATTCAATAGTCAGCCTGGGGAAGACCCCAAGTTTCTAGGGGCCCCAAGCACAAGCCCAGGGGAGCTCCTCAGTGGCCCTAACAAGTCACATCGGTTAGTTAGGTTTCAGATAGTCCCCTCCAATCAGAGAAGGGTTCCATTAGAAACCTGCCTTTCATATTAGCTGTGTAACCAGGGATAAGTGTCAAGCTCTCCCATCAGTCAGTCAATGAACGAGCTTCTGTTAAGTGTCTTAAAGTCATCCTAGCCCTCTAGAGCTCTGTAGGGAGGGTGAGGAGGACACACACCCCTACAAGTAAGTCCTAAGTAAATGCACAGCAAAGACAAGCAAGCTTCAGGCTTAAGGTTGGGGGTGAAGGGGATGAGGTGGTATTAATAGGTAAAGAGAGGCTGTAGGTGGTACTTCAGCTGAACCTGGAAGGAAAGTAGGTGTGCTGGGGGGCAGAAGGGAATAAGAAGTGCATTCCAGGCATGGGAGTCAGCTGGTACAAAAGGATGCCTGGGAGTAATAGGGAGTCACTGCAGCTTCTTGAGCAGGGGAGTCACCCAGTCAGGACTTCGATTTAGGAGGATCTCTTTTGCATTTTTGAGGAGATTAGATTTGAGAGGAGCAAGGCTCAAGGTAGGAAGCTCAATGAGGAGGCAAGGAGAAAGGCAATGAAGGGAGAAATGACAATATTTACCAACAGGTTGGATATGGGGGGAGGACCCCAGGATGACTTAGAATGATCAGTGTCTTCATCTGTGAAATGGGGAAAGCGATGCTTGTAGTCCCCGTCAGGGTGACACAAGGTGCTTTGCAATGTTCACGTCCATTGCTATGATCATTTACCCCGCCAATGGAGACCGTGCATCTTCTAGGACTGGACCCTTTGAAGACATCTTCGGAGGAAGAAGTGATTCCCAAGCTCCACTCCATCTTTCTTCCTCCAGCAACACAGGTCTGTGCTTGAGGCAAGTCAGGCATATCAGGAGTGTATAGAATGGCAGAGCCAACCCCCAGGGCCCACTAACTTCCCTTCATGGGGAGGGATTTGCTCATCTGAGGCTGGATGCTGGGAACCCCACTTCCTCAAATCTCTTTACTCTTCTCAGCCTCAGTTTCCTCATTTGTACAATGAAGGTACCAATGTCTGCAGTACCTGACCCAAAGGGATGTTAAAGAAGGGCATTCTTGGCCAACCTTAAAACATTTTAGGAATGGCAGCTATTACTGTCATCCCCCGTGAGGAGGGCAGCAGGTGGGCACTCCAGTATTTGGGTTGATCCCCAAGGATTTCCGCCTCCCCTCCCAAGTTTAAGCTGGGTGCATTTCTGCAGCTGCAAAAGCCAAGCAGGACTGAATTCCTAAGGAAATAACCTTCTGCTCTCAGTGCCTGTTGGGAGCTGGGGAACTCTTATCTGTGGGTGTGTTTCGGAATGAGAAGTATGACATTGCAGAGGGCTGGCTCAACTCCCCTAGGCTGGAGCTCAGCATTTCTCCCCTCCCTGCCTGCCCCCCACCCTTCAGTGGTTGTGATGTGTTTAATTTATTGTAGGAAACTCTCAAGGACGCAGGCTCTTTTTCAGAGGCCCGGACAATGGGCATAAAGCACTTATTTAACTAGTCTGAATGGGGGCCAGATTTACTGGCGGGGCTAGACGGCATTTTTGTCCTGGAGTCATCTTGGGCTACGTCGGCCACTAAAGATCTGAGCAGAAATGAGGGAGAAAGAAAAGAAGTAAATTTTCCAGGGAACTTTGTCAAGGCGTTTTCGATGTGCACCAAATAAAAAGAAAGAGCCGGACGTCTTCCCAGAAATGGCTGGTAAATTGGGCCAAATGGTGTCGGCCTGGTAGGCAACACTCTCTCAAGGCTTGGAGAGCAGGTTTGATGGACCCCGGAGCGGGGCCAGTCTCATCCGGGCAGACAGCAAAGTTAAGGAATCAAAGAAGGTGGACGTCCAATCGGCCAGTGGGGACAATACCACGTTGTCCTGGGCCCTTTCTTCAGACTTTAAACGTGTTTTTAACTACACCGTTTACCGATGTGTACATCCTAGTGGGGCCGGCTTGGGAGAGACGGAGAATTTATGACCAGGAACAAACCTTTGAGGGGGGAAGAAAGGAGCCCTCTCCCAGAAGCTGGGAACAGTCTGTTTTATTCGATCCCTCCTGTAGCTACATAAAACGGCTGAACTGAACCTGGGCTCCATGGGGGGCGCGCGCCATGTTTTGCAAAGCCAGAGGCCTCGCATTTCAGATGAAATGGAATCCCGTCTTTCAAGAACAATTACAGGAAGAAAAGGGGAGGGGGGCTCGCGGACCATCTGTGGCCTCCTGACCTGTTTTGATGCAGCTTGTCTCATTTGTTTTCCTTAAAACAATCTACTTCTGAGTCACGCCCTTCGAGCCTGAGAACCATGAGGGTAGGGAAGCTCACAGACCCCCACGTTTCAAGCCCTCGTCATCCCCGTTGACGGTCGTGGCCGTCGGGGTTGGATGGGAACGGGGCCCTCGTTAGGTGTATGCCTCGGCTGGCCTGTCGGTCGGGGGAGCCCTCAAAGCCCCTCATTTTCTCAGGGTCCTCTGCCACATGTGACCCAGGGCTCATGGCTTTCCTCATTGTTCCTAGGCTTTCCAGAGTGGGAGGGCAGACTTCTGGCAATGTAGACTCTCCCCCCCCCCGCCCCCCGCCGAGCACTGGAAACCAGGGGGCAGGTGCCTCCTGGCTGGGCATCAGGGTTGAATCAAGAATCTTCCTGGCCTGTAGCTCTCTGGATCCCCAGGTGCCAAGAAGCGGGAGGTGTGCTAGGCAGAGTCAGGAGAGACTCTGGTCTAATTTTGCCCCTGTCACTGTGTAACTCTGGGCAAGGCATTTTCTCTCATGGAGCCTCAGTTTCCTCATCTGTAAGATGGAGGTAATAATGTCCGGGGTTATGGTGAGTTTTAATTGAGTTGATGTCTACCATATGCTTTGTTAACTTTATATCTCTCTATAAATGTCAACTCTCAGTCAACTGGCATCGATTAAGCATTTTAGTCAGTCATTTTCCAGGCGCGTCTGACACTCCATGACCCCATTTGGGTTCTCTTGGCAAAGATACTGGAAGAGTTTGCCATTTCCTTCTCCAGCTCATTTTACAGATGAGGAAACTGAGGCAAGCAGGGTTAAGTGACTTGTCCAGAGTCAAACAGCCAGTGAGTGTCTGAGCCCGGATTTGAACTCAGAAAGATGTCTTCCTGACTGCAGGGCTGGCACTCTATCCATTGCACCCCCTAGGTGTACTTGATTAAGCATCTACTGTATACCAGACATCATCGTCGTCAGATGACGTGTAGGGTTCATTCTTTTGGTTCAGTCCTCCCATTTTTCAGATGAGGAAACTGAGTCCTGAGGGAGATGAAGAGACTGATACAGGGTTACGCAGTTAGCAGTCAGTACATCCTATCTTTTCTTCCTTCTTCCATCACTTGTCTTCAATTCCATTCAACATTTATGAAGCCCTTTTCAATCTCTGCCCAGCACTGAGCCAGTATTGGGGATAGAAAGACAAGCAACCACCCTGCCTTCAAGGACGTATGTTCTACTGAAGGGAACACAAATGGCTTATGTCAGGAAGGAGTGGGGGTGGCAGGAGAATCAGGGATGGCTTCCTGTTGGAGGAGGCACCTGTGGGGTAGGCAAGGTGGGTGGGGTGAGCCTTCTAGCATAATCTCCCACCACCAAGAGAGTCCTTCTCAGATGCCCCCTCAGGGGATCCTGGGCTCTCCAAAGTTAGGCCAGTTCCCAGGAACACTTTGTCCTTCTTTGTAAAAAGTAGATGGTCAGACCTGCAGTGCTCACTGCCCAGGCTGGGTTCAAGGTTCAGATGGGTCTGTATAGGTTGAAAGCTTGAACTTGAAACACTGTAGAAATGTCAGCTCTCTCTCTTTACCATCCCAAATCTGAGGGCGCCAGGGCTCTGGGTCTGTTTGAGGGACCATTGTCCTGAGGACAGGCTCGGTTAGGGAAGTGGGCAGGAGGACCCAGTGGACAGAGAGCCATGCCTGGGTGTGGGTGTGTGTCTGAGAGATGGGAGAAGGATGCTTCAAGCTGCATCAAAACAGGTCAGGAGGCCACAGAAGGATGAGGAGTACTGTCTGCCCAGAGCTTCCTCTGCTCTTAGAATGGCCCCTGCTCCAGAACTGGAGGATTTTGGGATTCTAGTGCTGGCCATCTGATAGGGTGATTCCCAAGCTCTGGCTTCCCAGCAGCCCCAGGGCAACAGTACTGTCAGGAAGTTCTCAAAAGTCCAGGAAGCAGACCTCACTGGCCTAAACCAAGTGGACATGACCTAGGCCACATCCCTTTCACAACACTGGAGGAGGGAATCCAATTTCAAGGAAGTGGATTGAGCTTGGCAATCTTTCCATCATGTCAACATCTGTGGGGAGAGGTCCTAAGAGATCAGACCCGATCCCAGCAGGTGCTAGCTTTGATTTCGCGCCCCCTCCCTTGCCTGCACACCTCCCAATCCTGGTCCATGGTCCAGACCAAACCTTTCTCCTTCCAGGGAGCCTTCCTTAGCAACCCCACACCCTCCCTTCTCAGATGCCCAGCCTCAAAGAGGCTCCAGTGGTGTCCCAAGCGGTTCCATCAGGAGATCAGAATGGCAAAGTGGTCTGAGAACTGAACTTGACTCAGGTCAGGCCTGGGTTCCAATCCTGCCATCTGACCAGGACCCCTACTTCCTCATTTGTAAATGGAGAGTGACTGTCTCCCAGGGCTATCAGAAGGCAGCATGCTTCATGAACTAAAAGCCATCAAAGTCCCTGGTATTGTATTAATCCTTCCTGACCAGCGAGACCAGGGAAGATCGGGCCTGCCCCATGCATAGGGTCCCAGATTTAGAGCTAGAAAGGTCCGCAGAGGCCACCAAGTCCATCCTGTCAGTGAACTGATGAGGCTTCTCTGAGATCCAATGTTCTGTGATTCTGAAGGGGTAGTTTGAGGACCTTCAAAGCTGTGCCAATGGAAGGAGGCAAGGTCCTACCACATAGGAAAGGCCTTGAGTGTTGGCCTGGTGACTGAGGATGTGCCCAAGAATCAGCCTAGCCAAGTTCCGAGGCTCTCACCACCAGCGGCTTGCCACATGGTCATGGATTCTTTTGGTCCTGAAGATTCATGATGCCGTATTCTCATCTCTGTCCAAGGAGAGATATGAACCCAGATCTTTCCACACAGATGAAATCATAGATCCTTCATATCTTGAGGTATATACCATGGACATATTGTAGTTTGGAATGTAAATCTTACCTCTTAAGGAGATCTTTTATGAAGTCCAGATTTAAAATAACACTCATACACAAGCACCCTTCTCATTGAGAAGGAAAAAAAAAGACTATATCAGACAAAGAGGCCTTTATTTGCACCAAGGAGAGTATATTATTCAGGATAGATAGGAAAATAGGGCCTGGAAATCCAGTTTCCCTTCCTTTCTTTCTACCAACTTTTGTCCCCTGATATATACGGATCGAAAGAGCTTTTTGGTTTCCAAGGTTGTAGGTTAAATATTTACTTTGGGCTCCCATAAATAAGAAAGGACCCGCTGCTTCTTTCCCTGCCTGGGAGACAGAATTCTCTTTTGTTACCTACAGGGCCCCACAAGGACGTTGACTGACGGGAACATGAAGGGGCCTCGCGTCTCTCTGACTAGCCTCAATTCTGGTCTTTCAGCAGAGACTTGATCTCATCCGTGCTGGATATGAACAGGGACCCAGGTTCCTCCCCTCTCGAGAAGAGCTTGGGAAGCACCCAGAGCCGTGGACTACATCATGGTGGGCTAGCAAACTGGCTTGACCTCAAAATACTGGAAGCTCAGGGCAAGAAAGGACCTCAGAGGTATCTAGTCCAACACATGTTTTGATGTGAGGCCCTTCTACATCCTTCCCGACAAGAGGTCACTCAGCCTTCAAATTCTACTTCAAGGTAACCAGTGCCCTGTTGTGAGGAAGTTTTCCAGATTGACCTCTCTGTAGCATTCCTGTTTCTCCTTTGGGGCCCATCAGAACAAGGTGAGGCCTCCTTTTCTATGGGACAGCCCCCAGACGCTAGAAGACGGCTAGCATGGCCCCGCATAAGTCTGATCCAGGGGAAGCGTCCTCCGGTCCTTTGATCAGTCCTTGAGGGCTACGGACTCAAACCCCTTACTGTCCTAGGCTCGGTCCACTAGCTCATCAATGCTCTTTAAACCCGGTGCCCAGAATGGAGCCCCCCTCGCTGCTCCAGTTTAGCTCGCCAGAGCAAAAGACAAAGAGGAGCTGGATCTGTGCCTCTCTTCACCTACCCTAAGGGCATATTAGTGGCTCAAGAGGAGCGATTATCCGCTAAAGGCCCCAGATTTTCTTTTTGGCACATCGCACCCACATCTCTCTATCTCATTCACAAGTACGGCTTGAATAGACTACTGTGGAACACTTCAGTGAAAAATCCAAGAGACCATGAGCAGGAAAGTGAACTGAGTCATGTTTCTTCCCACCTTCAACTAAAAACAATTTCCTTTGCATCCCCAGTGCTTAGCCTAGTGCCTGGCACATAGTAGGCACTTAATGAACATGTACTGACTGAGCACCTACTATGTGCTCCCTTAAGTGCTTTGTCAGGGCATATGATAGATATAATCAGGGCCACTCCATTCTCAGGGGAAATGGGCGCATGTCAGGATGAGTGAGAAGCCAACCGTTTGATAAGCATTTATTAAAGCATCTTTTTTATTGTCAGTATTTTATTTTATTTTTTTTATTATTTAATATATTTAGTTTTCAGCATTGATTTTCACAAGAGTCTGAATTACAAATTTTCTCCCCATTTCTACCCCCCCCACTCCAAGATGGCATGTATTCTGGTTGCTCTGTTCTCCAGTATGCCCTCCCTTCTGTCACCCCACTCTCCTCCCATCCCCCTTTCCCTTCCTTTCTTGTAGGGCAAGATAAATTTCTATGCCCCATTGCCTGTATATCTTATTTTCTAGTTGATTAAAGCATCTTTCATGTGCCAGTGACTGAGCCAAGATCTCTAACCCTTTCATTTTACAGATGGGAAAATTGAGGCCCAGAGTTAGTTGCTCAAGGTCACAAAAGTATTAAGTGGCTTTTTGTTACAATTTTGTTTGGCTGAGTTACTATACAATCCAATCCAACAACTATTAAGTGCCTACTGCATTCAGAGTCCTAAACTAGACGCTGAGGGAAGCTTGGCTAAAATATCAAGCTTATCCCCATGGGCTAAGACAAAGTCCAGATGTCTCAAACACCCCTGTACTCTGGTGCTGGGTAGGGCTGAAGGGCTTGTTATGTCAGGGAAGGCTTCTCAAGGAGTCAATCAGTTAATAAGCATTTATTAAGTACTTACTATGCACCAGGCACCATACTAAGTGCTAGGGATGCAAAGAAAGGTCAAAATATCTCTATGTCGATCAGCACCTGCCTTCAAAGAGCTTCCAGTCTAAGGAGAGAGACAATATGCAAACAGCTATATCTGCGTATGATTTCTATAGTGTAAATGACAGGTCATCTCTGGGCAAAGTCTCTACCAATATGGGGGGAGTTACCAAGAGGCAGTCGTGTTGGAAGAGTCCAGGTTATGAATGCCAAACAGAAGACTTTATTGGATCCTAGAAGCCATGGGCTGTCCCTTGATTGAGGAGAGGTCAAACCTGCACTTTAGGAAAATCTCCTTAGCCGCTGAGGGGAGGACAGGCCATTGGACAGCGATTTCAGAGGCTGGGTTGCTCTAGATGTCGGTGACTCATCCTGCTCTCAGAGCAGAAGCCAGTCTGCCATAGAGTACAGGATTATCCCCAGTTACCAAAAGAGCCTGGCTGCTGTCCTGGCCCTTTCCCAACTTCGAGGGAGGGAGATAGGCTGGGAAGGGAGGCTCAGCAGGCTCTTGCTCTCCTGGCCATGTCCGGTTGTCTCACTGATTTCTCCATCACCGAGAGGCATATTCTGGGAAACTGATCAGTTGTCTTAGTGCCCTGGGAAACTCGATTTGCAGAGTGGTCCCCGCTCAGAGTCTCTTTTAGCCAAAAGGTTAATAAATAAGGAAGAAAGAAACCAAGTTTATTTTATAATTGGTTGGCAGTTTTGCTCATTTTTCTCAAAAGTGCATTTTCCCAAATCTTTTCTCCCATCTTCAGTGCAAGTCCCATAAATCTATTAAAGATCCCCCTTTCCCCCTCCCCCTGCTCCCAGCCAAAGGAAGCCTTCTGCCCAGGCGTATGCCTGAAATGAAGAAAAAAAAAAGTAGAGGGGTGGCTGGGATATGAGATGGCATAAGCAGAGGGATAGGATATCAAAGCTGGCCATATGATGTCTAAGTGAGAGAATCCATCTGGAGCCCTGGCCGACGATCCTCAGGCAATGATGCTTGGGCCGGCTGGCTGGAAGGCTCTGGCAGCTCTCTGCACAGAAGTCGCTTTTCTCCCGCCTACTAACTTACGCGGTTTCTTCTTCATCTTCTTCACAGCTTACTTGGGAAATAAATTAGGTTTCTGCAAAGGAAAAGTGAGTGTCGAGCCTTGGAATCCACTTTATGTGGATCCTGAGAGGTTGGTGGACATCAGTAACACCCACCGCGTACAGGGCTCTGGGCCAAGAAGGGGGTAAAGGTTGGGAAGTAACACCAGTGACCATGATGGTGTCTGCTAGGTGTCATCTGTCTAAGAATGCTTCAGTCCAGCCTCTCTATACCTCGTATGGACATTGTGGTCTGCACGGCATGGCATCTCCTTGAGGGCGGGGCCTGCCTCGTGCCTTTATTTGTACCCCCAGCACTTAGCATGGTGCCTGGTACATAACAGGTGCCTAATAAATGCTTGACCTGACAAAAGCCCTTGGAGGGAGGCAGTGAGGACATTCTTAACTCTGCTTTACAGAGGGGCAGAGAAGTCAAACAACTTGGACAAGGTTCTTCATCCAAGAAGTGTAAGAGCAAGGATTTGAACCCAGAACTCTTCTGACTCCCAGGTCCAGGGCTCTTTCCACCATACCATGCTCATTCTGTGAGATACAGTCCTTGCCCTCACCAAGCTTACAGCCTAGTCAGAAGGACAAGTCACCTCAGTCTAGAACATGGATCCAGAATGGTCCTTCTCATCTTTGTGACTCCATGACCTTCCATTTTCACTCTATCCCAGTGTGCAGGTGAGCCCCCCCCCCCATGCCTCGGACTCTGAGTCCCCAACTTTCCTTCAAAGTTCGGCTCAAAGACTACCTTCACCATGAGCACCAGGGCTTGAGGAAGGAACTTTTGGTCTCTGGAGCACCTGGCATGCTGTAGGCGATTAACAGATGCTCCTTGGTCAGTTAGAGGTGACTGGTTCGTTTTTCTGGGTAAATTGGAACACAAGCTTTGGCAGGTCTGTTCCAAGTCCAGGTCCAGGGATGGACTGTCTGGCTGTTTTCTGAGAACCAGCTTGGCTAAGCCCAGGGAGACTCAGCCCTAGATAATCAGCTGACGAATTAATAGGTTGTTTTAGGTGCACCCAGGAATGTGAGAAGGTCTGCTGAGAGGGATCTGGTTAGAGGATGAGAGGAAGAAACGGCCCCCCAGACACAAGGGAGGATGCTAAGGAGAGATGCCCCAGCCCATGTCTGGGTTGTGCTTGCAGGATTGGCTGCTGTTAGGTAGAGTGCTGGGGGATTCTGGAGGGTTTCATGGAGGAAGTAGATTTGAGTTGGGCTACACTGTAGGCTGGGTGAGCGTCCAATGCCCCCCCACCCACTTTTATCTTAGAATCGCATTGTCTGAAGCTTCTTGTCCAACCCCTCCCTGCTTATGAATCTCTACAAGGGACGTCCAATCTTGGCTTGAAAATGAGACCCTCATTACTTTACGTCCATCTGAGGGCAGCTCAAATTGTTACCGTATTTTTTCCTTACCTGGAGCCCAAATCTGCTTCTGCAGATTCTCCTCCGTGCTCCTGGTTCTGTGTTCTGGAACCAGACAGAATGAGCCTACCCAACCTCGCCAGGCTGGCCCTTCAGATATCAAAGGCGGCACTTATGGCCCTTCCTGGTCTTGGCTTCTCCGGGTTCAAGAATCTTAGTATCTCCAAGCTCTTTCTCCCACGCCCTGAGGCCTCCTATTGCCTCCTCCTCCTGGTCCTGATGCTCTGGTGCTTTCTGGGGCAGCGTTTCTTCAATTAAGAACACATTCTTCACTCAACAAAGATTTATCAAGTATCTACTGTGCGCAGGTGCCCAGCTCCAGTCTCTTTCCTTGGACTCTGAGATTTCTGTCTTTGTTGGTGATCAAATCTCCTAATAAGGGAAGCTAGGGCCCCCTCTCCCATGATTCTCTGGCCTTCTCGGATGGCAAAATGTTTGGCCCTCCTGCCCTAGTGACAGGCATAGGGGATATTTGGAGCTTTTTCTTGGTAGTCCATTTCTTTGGGGAACAGAAACCATGGCAATGATGGAGTGCGGGCCCCTCTCAGGCTGCTGAAAGCTTGCTCCCTGGGCGGGCTCCCTCCCTCCCTCCCTCTGTGCTGAGAGCCCCCCAGGAGAGACTTGGGGTTTTGTCCTGGAAGCCTTAGAGAATCACCATCTTTGTGCTGGGATCACCCCAGGGCCCCAGCATGGAATATTAAGCACGCCCAGCCCCCAGCAGCTACCAAGCATTCTGGCCCCATCAAAAAAGAAAAAGTTGCTTTTTTCATTCTTTCCAGGCCATAGCAAGGGAAACAGCTGCTCCTGTGGTCCTCTCCCTGCCCAGGCACAGGCGCGGGGGGAGCAAGGGAAGGAAGGAGGGGTTCACTGGCTGACCCCCTGGGGCTCATCTGGGTTGGGAGGCAGAAACCCCAGGTTCTGGTCTCTGTTTGCCCACCTCGGTGACCTTGGGTAAATCCCTTCTCCTCCCATGTTAAAAATTTGGAGGGGGTGGGATAATCTCTGAGGCCCCACTGGGTCTAAAGCTACAATCCAGTGAATGTCCGGTTTTTAAAAGCCAGAGATGGCTTTGTGTCCCCAGCAGCATGCCCATATGGGCAGAGCCTCGGCCCTCACTCAGGCCTCTGAAGGACCATCCTGTGGAGCAGGGAACAACCTTGCTCTGCTTGGCCCCCCAAACAATGAGCACTGACACCAGTCTTTAAGGTTCACAAAGCACGAGCTGGGCATGACCTCGTTTCTTCCTCACCCCAGTCCCATGAGGAAGTGACACAGATATCAGTGCTGCTGTTTTACTGTGGAGGAGTTTAAGGCTGGAGTCTGGAGTCTGCTGAAAGGCAGATTTGAACCCAGGTTTTCCTCCCTCCCAGGTATAGGCTGCATCTCCTTTGCCACGTTGCCCCTCTGATAAACCCAGATTTAACAAGAAGAACAGTCTCAGATGGGAATGGGCTGCTTTGGGCAGTCTGAGGAGAAGCTGGATGCCCACCCATCGGGCACATCTGAGAGAAGTTGGACTGGCTGTCCCAAAGGCTCTCTTTCAGCTCTGGGCTCCAATGACCCACTATCTCCCCTTTCTATAGAATGGCCTTTTCCCTGGGCATTTCCACAAAGACTAGGGAAGGTGCCCTGGCAACTCGACTTGACTTCCCTGCAGATCCCCAGCCCTGAGATGAATCCAGGCAGGGACCACCTGGGTAGGCCATAGTGGACTCAGGCCTAGCCTCACTCCGTTCTAGCTTCCCTCCCCATGGTGGAGGCTGGTTCTCTCTGGAAACTGCATTCACCATACGGAGATTCTCAGGGAAGAAGCAGCAGGTTGTCATCATCTTCCAAAGAGAAGGGCTTGGGCTCCAGCTGCTGATTCCATCCACAAGTCTCAGGGGACTTGGCCTGAGTTTCGGGTTGTCTGGGTTCCCTTTTTCAAGCGACTCAGGGCTGGGGAGAAGACTGCTTGAGGCAGATGGCAGGGCCAGGCTGGTGCCTCTCAGGCATTGAAGCTCCTACTTCTGCATAACCACCTCTCTCCCCCCCCCCCCCCCAGGCAGGAGGATAAGAGCAAATCTAGAGATCAAAGAGCCCAACTCTGGGTGAGGGCCACAGGGTCTGTCGTGACTAACTGATTTGGGTCCATGGCATCGTTCTAGACACCTTGAAACAGGGCAGGAGCATCACTCTGGGAGGGGAGCAAAGCCTGGACTTCGCCCCCACCCCCTTACAAAAGTTTACCATGTGTTTATTTTGTACATACTCATAGAGAGAGACAATGGGGCATCATAGGTAGGTAGCTGGCTTCAGAGCCAGAAGGGCTCGGGTTCAAATTCTGCTTCCAATGTGTGCTACCTGCATGACCATGGCAGCTAAATGTCTATGTGGCTGGAGCTGGGCATGCAGTCCTTGACTCCATGGTTTGGTTCCTGCCTCAGACACTTAGCTGAGAGACAGTCACTCCACCTCCATTTATCTCAATTTCCTAATTTGTAAAACACAGATAATAACATCAACTACTTCACACAGTCGATCTGAGGATCGAATGGGATAATTTATGTAAGTGCTTTGTAGACCTTAAAGAGAACATTCTTTTCCAAGGGCTCTCTGTTTCCCCTCCTCCTCATCTGGACAATTTATTTGGTTGCAAATATTCATTCATTTCATCTAGATAGTCGTTTGATTGGAATAGAGGTGGAAAAGGCAGCTCCTAATAATTGCTTTTACTTCCTCTTCATTGGTTGAGTTCACCTTTTTCATTCTTGATATTGGTAATTTGGTTTTCTTCTTTCATTTAAAATCCAATTAACCAATGGTCTATCTATTTTATTTACAACTTCTAGTTTTATTTATTTGATTGTCAAGACATTTTGGTGTTTGGAGGGTTTTAATGTGTTGCTTTTTGAAGTTCAGTATAGTTTTGTTGTTGTTGCATGGACAATTTGTTGGTCTGCTTTTCATCTCTTTTTGTTGTAAACATTTAAAGATATAAAATTTCCCCTAAGTCCTGCTTTGGCTGCATCCCACAAATTTTGGTATGTTGTTTCATCTCGAATGAAATTATTCTTTGTTTCTATGATTCATTTTTTGACCCACCCATTCTTTAGGATTAGGTTATTTTGTTTCAATTAATTTTAATCTGTGCTTCAAAGGTCTTTTATTGAATGTAATTTTTGTTGCATTATAGTCAGGAAAAGATATATTTCATATTTCTGCTTTTCTGCATTTGTTTTTGGGGTTTATACCCTAATAGATGGTCAATTTTTGTGAAGGTGCTATACATAGGTGAGAATGAGGTATATTCTACTGTTCCTATTCAATATTCTCCAGAGGTCTAAGATATCTAACATTTCTAAAATTTTATTCATCTCCTTAATTTCTTTCTTATTTTGTTTGTTTGTTTGTTTGGTTTTTAGTGGTTAGATTTATTTAGGTTTGAGAATGGAGTAAATTGAGATCTTCCCACTAATAGTCTTGCTGTTTATGTCCTCCCATTACTCATTTAACTTTTCCTCTAAAATTGGATTTTATGTCATTTGGCACATGTATGTTTGGTGTTGAGGTTAATTCGTTGTTACAGTACCTTTTTAGCAAAACATATTTTCTCTGTTTATCTTTTAAAATTAGGTCTGCTTTTGATTTTTCTTTGTCCGAGATCATGATTGCTTACCCTGCCTTTCTTTACTTCAGCCGAAGCATAATAGCTTCTGTTCCAGCCCATTGTTTTAACTCTGTGTATGTCTTTATTATTCAAATGGGTTTATTGTAAACAATATATTGTTGGATTCTGGTTTCTAATCCATTCTGCCATCCTCTTGCATTTTATGGGTGAGTTCAACCTATTCACATTCACAGTTACAATCACTAACTGCATTTCTCTCCATTCTTTTCTCCTATACATATCCTTCTCTTTTTTTTTTTTTTTATCCTGTTCCCTCCTCCGGAGTCTGTTTTAATTCTGACTACTGCCACCATTAATCTACTCTCCCTTTTATTCCTCCCACCTACTTTCTCTCTTAACATTTCACATCCTACTTTTCTGTTGGGCAAGATGAATTTCTGCACTCAACTGTGTGTGGTGTGTGTGTGTGTGTGTGTGTGTGTGTGTGTGTGTGTGTGTGTGTGTGTTTATTCATTACTCTTTGAGCCAGTTCAGGTGAAAGTGAGGATTAAGTGTTGCCTGCTCCCTCCTCAACTGCTCCTTCTATTATATAAACTCTTCTTTGTGTGCCCCATTTATGTGAGGTAATTTTCCCTCTTCTTCTTCTCTTTTCCCCTCTCTTGCAAGGGGAGAGATCATCCCAATGTTACCCTCAGTCTAACTGGAATCCCTTTAAGATCCCCAGTGATGGTAAAGTTCTAAGGGGTTACTTGTATCCTTTCTTCTCCATATAAGATCATAAACACTTTAATCTTGTTTAGTCCTTTATCACTACTCCCTCATGTTTACTTTTTTATGCTTCTCTTGAGTCCTGTGTTTGATCGTTAAGTTTTCTGTTCAGCTCTGGTCTTTTCATCAGGAATTATTGAAAGTCATCTGTTTCATTAAATATCCATTTTCTTCCTTTGTAGGATTATATTCAGTTTTGCTGTGGTCCTAGATCCTTTGTCTTCTGGAAAACCATGTTCCAAGCCCTCCATTTTTATATAGTGGTGGCTGCTAAATCATGTGTGATCCTTACTGTGGCTCTTTGGTATCTGAATTCTTTCTTTCCTGCCCTTTGCATTATTTTTTCCATGACCTGTGAGTTCTGGATTTGGGCTATAATATTCCTGAGAGTTTTCATTTTGGAGTTTCTTTTTGGGTAAGTGACAGGTGGAATCTTTTAATTTCTGTTTTTCCAGAATTGGAAATTGAGGGGATGCCCATCAATTGGGGAATAGCTGAACAAGTTATAGTATATGAATGTAATGGGATACTATTGTGCTATAAGAAATGATGAATAGGCAGATTTCAGAAAAACTTGGTAAGACTTACATGAACTAATGCTGAGTGAAGGAGTAGAACCAGGTTACATAGTAACAGCAACATTGTGCGATGATCAGCTATGACAGACATTTCTGACGAACACTATTTTCACTTTTTTTGTTTTTTTTCTTTCTCATGGCTTTTCCCTTTTGTTCTGATTCTTCTTTCACAATATGACTAATGTGGAAATATGGTTAATATGATTATAATCCATAATCAGATTGCTTACCATCTTGGGGAGGGGGAGGAGGGAGAAAAATTTGAAACTCAAAATCTTATAAAAATGAATGTTGAAACTTATCTTTACATGTAATTAGAAAAAAATAAAATACTATTAAGAGGGAAAATATTTTCTAATTTGCCCTCTGGTTCTAAGATATCTGGGTGATTTTCCTTTATAATTTCTTGAAATATAATGTCTAGGCTCTTTTAAAAAAATTCATAGCTTTCAAAAAGTCCAGTGATTCTTAAATTGTCTCTCCTTGATCTGTTTTCTTAGGTTAGTTGTTTTTTTCCTATAAGATACATTATAAGATTTTACTATAAGATTTTACATTTTCTTCTATTTTTCCAGTCTTTTGACTTTGTTTCATTATTTTTTATGTCTCATTACCTTCTATTTGGCCAATCCTAATTTTTAAGGAGTTATTTTCTTGAACAAAGTTTTATATCCCTTTTACAAATCTGTTAACTATTTTTTTTTATAACCTTCTTGCATAGCTAGCATTTCTTTTCTCATTTTTTTCTCTATTGCTCTTATTTGGTTTAAATTTTTTTATTATTTTAAAAACTGTTTTCTTTAGCTCTTCTACAATTTTTTAGACATGTGTCCAACCTAAATTTTTCTTTGAGACTTTGCTTGTCAATGTTTTCAAGTCATTGTCTTCTTCTGAGTTTGACCATTGAGCTTCCCTGTCACCATACAAATTCTTTATGCTCGGGTTCTTTTTTTGTTTGTTTGCTCATTCTTCTAGCCTACTTCTTGACTTTGCATTTTATGTTAGCCTTAGGCTCTGCTCATTTCTGAGTTGGGGGTAAGGGGAGAAATGTCTGGCCTGAGTTTCTGTCTTTTTGTGTCCTTCTGCTATTTTCACAGATCAGTCTAGGGGCCAGCAAGTTTTTAGTGTTTCCCAGGTGTTATTTGGGCAGAGGTCTGATCACTGCCCTCCCGGTCTGAGCTCTGCAAGTTCTCAAACCAGGTTGGAGTCTGTTGGGTTGTGTGTGGTTGAGTTTCCATATATTAAATGCTCTGGTTGTCCTCATCTGTAAAATGGGAAAGTTGGACCTGATGGAGTCCCAAGCCTTGAGGTGGATAGTCTATGGACATGCCTTTCAGCCACAATTATCAATGGAATGACAGGTGGTACATGTGGATCTGTGCATGCTTCCTAAGGCTTTACATCTCTAAATTAAAACCTACTTTCCTGTGATCTGGAAAAGCTTCAAAACTTCCCTAAGCAGTTCCTGACTTTAATTTCCTGTTAAATGTTGGAATTCAATTGATCATGTCCGCCATGTTCCTGGTGCTGTGCTAGGTGCTGGGGACACAAAAGTACTTATCCTGGTGCTCTCCCTTCAAGAGCTTCAGTTCTCCTGAAAAAGCTTAGAGGGAGGGTGTAGACTCGACCCTCAAATGCTTAGAACTGGAGAATTCTAGGATGGGAATGGGCCCCAGAGAGCACCTTGTCCAACTGCCTCATCTTCTAGATGAGGAAATGAAGGCCTGAAAAGAGGAAGGGGGCAGCCAAGGTCAAACAGAAAGGAAATGGTGTGATGGGTCTGGAAGCCAAGTTTCCTGGTTCCTGGGTCTGGCAGCCTGCTCCCGCCTAGCTCTGGGAGTCACGAAGGGATGGACCTGCCGCTGACAGATTGTGAAAGGCCATTGCTTCTCAGACAATTTTCCTGCCCCCTCCCAGAGGGCATAAGCAGGTTCCCAGTTGCCTGGAGCGCCCTCCTCTGTCCATCAATTCTTTATTATTGGAGTTTGGATTCTCCCATGCTGGCTGAGGGCCCAGACAAAACAAACCCCGGCACCTCCAGGATATATCTCAAACATGGCAAATGCTGCAAGTTCCAGGTATTCTCTGTGATCCCTGAGTCTGAAACATGCCAGCAAGGAAGGCAGATTCCAATCAATTTTCCTTTCTTCCCAAGACAAAGCATTGGTTGTTGGGCTGTGAGCTCCCTTCCTCTTACCTGAACATTTCACTGCTGAGGACATAGAGGTTTTGAATCATTAGCACAGAGTGGCCTTTGGAGGGATGGGTCTGGTGAGCATCCACTTGTATTGACTAGCACCTTAAACAACATGAAAAGAGATAAAGTCCTACAGGCCTCCTCTAGTAGAGGAAGGAGTGCCGGGGTGGGGGTGGGGTGGGGGCGCATCACGAAGACCTCGGCTCAGGAGCCACATCTGACACGTGTGCAGCATTGGGGCAAGTCCTCAAATCTCCATGGGCCTCAAACATCTTCCAAGACCTAAATAATACATCTCAGATGAGCTTCTATCTGGGCTGGTGGAGAAAGTGAGTAAAATAATACAGTCACCCCCTTTCATTAATCTGTGCGAAAACCCAAAGAATCCAGGCCCTATGCTGCTTCTGAGGAAGGGTGTAGGGAGCAGCAGCTTCATTTTTAGGAGCGACTTTTACTAATGTAGAGAGAGCAAGGTGGGTGGACTCTCTTGTTTTTTTTTTGTTTGTTTGTTTGTTTTGGTTTTTTCTTTTTTTTCTTTTTATTTAATATATTTGGTTTTCAGCATTGATTTTCACAGGAGTTTGAATTACAAATTTTCTCTCCATTTCTACCCCGCCCCCCACTCCAAGATGGCATATATTCTGGTTGCCCTGTTCCCCAGTCAGCCCTCCCTTCTGTCACCCCACTCCCCTCCTATCCCCTTTTCCCTTCCTTTCTTATAGGGTAAGATAAATTTCTATGCCCCATTACCTGTGGATCTTATTTTCTAGTTGCATGCAAAATCTTTTTTGTTTTTGTTTTTGAACATCTATTTTTTAAAACTTTGAGTTCCAAATTCTCTCCCCTCTTCCCTTCCCACCCCAAGAAGTCAAGCAATTCAGCATGGGCCACATGTGTATCATTATGTATAACCCTTCCACAATACTCATGTTGTGAAAGACTAACTATATTTTGCTTCTTCCTAAT
>CM053623.1:458747949-458761247 GCA_028646595.1 Phalanger gymnotis
CTCTCCTCTCCTCTCCTCTCCTCTCCTCTCCTCTCTTGTCTTCTCTTCTCTCTGTTTGTATCTCTCTCTGCCTTGTTACTCTCTATTTCTGTCTCTATGTAAATGGAGCTTATGGGGTCATTTCTCCCTGGGGCTCCAGGTCCAATAGTTTCCTCTGACACTTGCCACCAAGAAGGAGCATAGCCCACAGCCACCAGGAAGCTCCCCCTGTGCCATGGAGGCATTAGGTATTGGAAAAAGTGAGCTGATTTCCTTTGCAGAAATTCCCCCGGCTGCTCCGTCTGCTTCCCGCTGTCGGCATCCACACCAGTTGCTCATAAAGTCTCTGCTGGCTGATTTGTGCACAAGCCCCATCTGGCTGCAGATGATTCATGAGTGAAGTGCTCCCAATAATGAGGGAGGTGTTCTGATGATTTGCTATGAATTTGGAAAGTACGGGATTTTTTTTCTCCTTTTGGACACGTGCATGGGACAGAACTTTTCACTATGTGGTCAGGAACTTTGTGGAAAAAAAAAATTCCAGCTCCTTCATTCCAAGCAAGCCTCCCTGGATAGCCTAGGTTCTCAACTCACAATACTCAGGAAGGAGCTCCTGTGGCCAGCCCAGTGCGGATTCCCCCTCAGGAGAGAGGGACTCTGGGACCAAGGGTTGGGACAGCAGATGAGGAAGAAGGGGCAGAATGGGGGGAGGGAGGATCATGAGGGCTCAGGATTCCAGAAGCTATGCTGTGTGCTTGGACCAGCTGCTTAGGGGCCTTTTGTCATGCTTGCACTGGTGGTGGAGGTGGTAGGGTGTCTGTGTGGCGGGCCAGGGCTGGGTACAACCACACTAGTGTGAAGCTGATTCAGATACCAGAAGAGGCCCCGTGGGAATCTCCTTCAGGCCTGACCCAGCTTTTATAGGGGCAGGGGAGAGATAACAGAGGAGTGTCACCTTTACTAAGATAGGAAATGTACTTCTGTCAAATCCGGTGGCCTGAGACCTTGAGGGAGGCCCTGGCCTGCCTAGCCCTGGCCTCCTAGCCCTGGCCCGCCTAGCGCTGGATAGGATTTGGAGCTGGAGGCCCCTTGAGAAGCCACCAACTTCTAGCCTGAGAGTGGAATGGGACCTCCCTGGTCCTTAACTAACATTTATTGACCTCCTACTGTGTGCCAGGCACCAAGTTAAGCATTGGGGATAAAAAGCAAAGCAGAAGCTCCAAACAGTCCTCGTTCACAAAGGCCTCACAATTTAATGGAGGAATTCACAGTCCAGCCCAATCCCCATGGTGATGTCCCCAACAGGCGGTGGTACTTGCTGACCTCCAGGGTGTGGGGGTCCTATACTCATTCACTCACTCATCTCTGCCATGCCATGCTCCTTTCCCAGGCTGACCACTCATTTCTAGGCAGGACATTTCTAACCCCTATATTGGGTTTGTGACAAGCAAGCCTGTCCTCACCAGGCTCAGCCAGCAAATGTTTCATCGGGTCAGCCCAGGGGCTCCACCACCTTCCTTCTCCCAGCACTGAGTGGGTGTGCAATAAGGTGAGGACATGCCTGGCTCTGCCTGGGGATGGCATTTCTCAGAATTATCTCCCTATCAGAACCACACTGGCTTCAACCTTGGACTTATTTTCTATCTCAGTTCTCTAGCAGATAATAGCCCAATTAAGCACATCTTGCCTTTATCACCCCCACTTACATCAAAGGTAGAAGGCCCCAAAGAATCTAATTAAACCAGGGTGAGGCAAGTGGCTGGCTTGTTCTTCGTTGAATGTTCAGATCGTCAGGGCCCCCCTCCCACCCCTAGGCAGATTCTCAAAGGTCCTGACTCCCAGCCATGATGCTGGGCACATCTGAAAATGTCTCCACTCAGGTTGCTCCAGGGCCTGAAATTCTATGGACTGAGTGGGGGCAAAGATGGGGACTGGGACAGGATGAGGGCCCAGGGAAAGCTAGATTCTGAGAGTTTCTGAGCTGGAAGCCAAGCTGCATTTGGTTCATTGCCTCACTGATGATGCCTTGACAGGAATTAGTGGCCCCGTCTTGGAGCAGGTGGCTCCAGGGTGACACCAATTGGTGGCTGGAGGATTCCGTGTATGTACTGTTACAACACCTTTTGGGGAGCACCCCAAACTTTGCATCCCCACACCACTGTCTGAGACTCTCTGCAGATCAGAGACCCAGCTGGAGGGAGATTTAGATGTTATCATGGCCCAATTTTACAGAAACTGTAGCCTGGGGCAGCAAACAACTTTCTCAAGGTCATGTAGGTAATCAGTGGTGGATTTGAACTCTGGATCTATCAGCCCAAGTTCAGGCAGGCGTGGGAGCTGCTAAATGACCTTCTTCTCTTCTCCAGCCCATCTTCCACATAGCTGCCAAGATTATTTTCAAAAAGCACAGGCGCGTCCCTATCTGTCCCTTGCCCCTAAATCTTTGCTGGCCCGAGGCTTCCGAACTGTTGTCTTTAGAGACAGTTCCCAGTTCAGATCTCAGTTTGTATGCAGTAAGTACTACTTGGGCCGAGGATCCAGGCCACGTGTAGCTTCAGGCTGCATGGGAAAAACTACAGCTTTCTGCTGGGAGTTCCCATCTTGCCCTCCTTCGCAGGTGTCCAGTGGGAGACAGAGGAATCGGACCTCAGCCACTGAGACTGAACCATAGCACAGCCAAAGAGAACCTACAGTCCTCAGCTGGGCCCAACGTTGGTCCAAGATTCATTGGACAAGGGAGGAGCAGACCAAATCCTGGAGCCTCTGCCTGGGGCTGGAGGACTGGTCTTCGGGCTTCCTCTCAGTTATGGTTTTAGTCACACAAGGGTGGGGGCCTGTTGAAAGAGAAATAACAATGCCCCCACTCCCCCCATCCTGGAGGCTCTATGTAATTTCTCATTTGATCATCCAGGTTGGTAGGACCCTGGGGTTACAGGCAATGAATGGAGGCCTCAGAGAAGGGGCTTCCTAGGAATATGAGGGGATCACATACTTGGCATCTAGGATTGAGAGCCTGCTCCTCCTTTTTACAGAAGGTGAAACTGAAACTGAAAGGGTTAACCTTTGACCTTCACCTATTTGCTCTCTTGGTCTTCCTGTCACTAGCCTGAGCATCTTTGAAGTGGTCCAGGGCAGGGGACCCCTCTTTTAAAATTTTTTATCAGTTTCTGAATCTCCAAATGTTGTGTTTGGGAGATGCTCCCCTTGATTTTGTGGGGGCCTGAGAAGAAATGAGCATTCATGGCTTAGCAACGAAAACATCAGGAAGGATCCCAGAGCCATAGCACCTCAGGTCCCCGGCCCCCCTATAACTCTCCTGGGGTCCCTTTTATAGTATCCCTGCAAAGTGGATGCTGAGCCATGGCTTGAAGATCTCTAAGGAAGAAGAATGCCCGCCCTCCCTCCCCAGGCAGCCTCTCACCCCTTCTTGACAGGTACCTTTCTACTGTGACCCCAGTCCCAAAGCCCATTGATAGGGCTCTCCCCAATTGGTGGAGACCAATGTCCCACCCCTTTGTGGGGTGGAGCAGATATGGTGAGAATAGGGGGGCTCCGTTATTCTTGGTTCTGCTCTCTGGGACCAGACAGAACAAGACCAATCCATCCTCCATGTGATGACCTCTCTTGTGTTCCCCCTGAGCCTTTTTCTCCAGCCCAGGTTCCATCGAACAATTCTGATCTGGCCTGAGGCCTTGTAGCCTAGCACCATCTTGGTGATTCTTCCTCTAACCTTATCCAGATGATTAAAGAGAGGGCACGAGCCCAACACTACAACTCAGGCACGGACTGACCTGGTCCAGCTTCTCCAAGGAGGGATGTTTAAGAGGTCTTAATCTCCCCCAAAGGAAAGGCTTTGACTGTCTGAGGCACAGAATCCAGGTGGCCGCAGGAGTAGGGTGGGTATGAGCAGATTTCTGAACAGCTCCTCATCCTCACCCAACATTGGCTCTGGAATTCTTCCGAGAGTTTCCTTGAAGTTGGCCATGAGTCTTGAATTTCAGGTGTTTGAGAGCATATGGGGAAGGATGGCATGTCACGGGAGCCAGAAGGAGCTTGGTCAAAAGTGAAAAAATACCCTGCAAGTGCTTGGGATTTCTGAAGGGAGCTGATAAGGGCCAGCTCCTTGGTCACGCCCTTCTGAGTTGACAAGCTTGTGCAAATACAGGAAGTCACCCTGCTTGCCAGACCATGCTTGTTCTAGGCCTGTCTAGTTGTCTAAAGGCATCTTAGTGCCTCATCTCCTTACCCTACAGACTGAAAAGGTTGGACATTACCACGGTTTCTAAGGCTCCTTTTGGGTCTGTGTCCATGATTCATTAATTCTTCAAGTTTTTGTCATGTATCTATGAGGTGCCTGGCACTGTGCTAACTCCTTCCTGGGATCCTAGGAGAGTGGAAGGATCTAGCATGGAGAGCTACCCCTGCCGGGGTTTTCCCCTTGATATCCCAGCCAGCTCAGGAACCCCTGCTCAAAGAGACTCTGAGACCAAATGTTGACTTTGCTCAAAGAATTCAAGATGGAGGTGACCTGGGGAGGGCGGGGCAGGAGGGCACTTCACACTAGACCTGGGGAGGGGGGGCAGGGGGGCACTTTGCCCTAGACTTGGGGAGGGGGGGCAGGGGGGCACTTCACACTAGACCTGGGGAGGGGGGCAGGGGGGCACTTCACACTAGACCTGGGGGGGGCAGGGGGGCACTTCACACTAGACCTGGGGATCAAGGCAACTTTTTCTAATTCAGCAATTTACCTTATTTTGGCTTAGTCCTGGTTGTTTAGCATTTGGGAAGAGGGGAAGGTTGAAGACATCTAGTGAGCTCCCAGCTTCTTGGAGAGAGACAAAGTGTTGGGGGCGGGGGCGGGGCTGGTCCCATCTTCCCTCTGTACTGCAATAGTTACCATGCACTGTTCGGAGGATCTTATTTTAGGGAGGACACCATAGCCATGACTTTGGACTCGGGGGGCCTGGGTTCCAATCTTGCCTTTGTTGCTTACTCTCCTCCCCCATATGACCTTGGGCTCGTCACTTATCCTCTGGGCCAGTTTCCTTATCCGAAAAAATGAAGAGTGGACTAGGTCAGCTCTAAGGTTCCTGGAGAAGGACAGAAGAAGACAATTAGGACAAAGATCAAACAAGATAACCTATGTAAAGTGCTTTGCAAACTTTAAAATATCCCAGAAATGCATTGATATGTGTACATACGTGTGCCTGTGTACATGTGTATACATATGTATTGCATGCGTGTGAATAGATGCATAAGTGTATGTATATGTACATATATATGTGCATCATATATATTTTTAGAACTTATTTTTGGTCTGGACCTCTGAGCTTTTTGGTGTAGGAAACTACCAGAGACCTGAGTTCAAATCTAGCCTCAGACTCTTCCTAGCTGTGTGGCCCAGAGTGAATCATTTCAACTTATTCGAGCTTAATTTCCTTATCTGTAAAGTGAGCATAATAACAGCCCCTACCTGATACAATAAGCAAATTGGGAAGCAAGGAAAGATTTACCTGTCAGATCTATGGAGAAGAGAAGAATTTGTGACCAAGCAAGAGATAGAGTATGAGATATAAATTAGATAAATTTGATTATATTAAAGTAAAAAGATTGTGCACAAACCAACCCAATGTAGCCAAAATGAGAAAGAAAGCAGGAAAGTGAGGAGAGGGACTAGCGGGGGAGCTTACTACCAAGCTGAACCACGATTCAGCTCAGCCTGGCCTGGGAGGTTTGCTTCCGGGATCCTTGCTAAAAGAGAGCCAGCCTGGAACCCTTCCCCTGGGCCCATGGAGAGAATTTACTGTCTAGAGTTTTAAATCAGAAAACCAAGAACTATCCAAACGCTGACTGAAGGCTTCCTGAGCCAATGAGATCTCAGGAAATAGAAGCTCTCTGAGGCTAGGCATGTGTCACTTTGGTCTTTATATGCATCCTGTGTAGCACGGGTTAGTGCCTAAGGACCGAGACTGTATCCTGGGGTTACCTGCTGCCCAAGGGATATCGGCAGAGGCTCCTCAGACACAACAGCCCATTGACTGCCAATGTTCACTCCAACGGCAGGAGACACAGGCTGCCTAAGGAGGGTTAATTACTCTGGTTTGTTTGGGGGAGAATTAAACAAGAAAGTGCAAGGGACACAGCTCCCCCAGGGCTGCCCACCTCTCTTGTGGTCCAACCAGCCTCGGCATTATCAGTCGCCCCCCACCCCCATCTGTGCCTCTGGCTTTTGGGTAACAGCGGACATTTATATTATGCTTTCTACACATTTTCTCACACTGATCTCACGGTAACCCTTTGAGGGGGTGACTAGGTTATTTCTCTGCTCCAGAACTCTGAATGGCTCCCCAGTACCCCAAGGTTAAACTGCAAAATGCTCCATTTGGCCCAACACCAACCTTTCCAGGTACTGCCAATTACTGTTCTCCTCCTTGGTTTTTCTGAAAAATTGGCCTACTTTTAATGTCTGGTGCATCCCATCTTCAGGCCTGGAAATAATAAATCCCCCTTCGGTGTGGAGCCATTCTTAAAACCCTATTAACCTGATGGTCACCTCCTTTTGTAGAGACATCTGGAAGGGCTCCTCGTGGACCGGAATTCCAATCATTAAGGAGATGTTCTCATCTGTGTGGTCAGTGTCCTGGTTGGGTAGGGAAGTGCAGGTTTACCTGCCGAGGTGCCAAGGGCTGGCTGGTCTTGAAATACCCTATCAGAGGCTATATCAGTAGGCCTCCTCCCTCCCTTCCTGATTTGCAGCTAGGGAGCTGCTGATCTCCCCTTCTTTCCCGTGGGAAATCCATGGGGGGGGGCACCATGTGGCTGAGCAGAGTAGGGGCTGGGGCCAGGCGAGATCATTTGCAAGAATGTGTCCGGGAATCTGGGGTTGGGGGAAGCAGAGGCCTGGCCAGAGTGGTACATTAACTAGGCTGGATTGGTAGTTCGATTTGTATGGAAATATGTCAGGGTCCTTGACTAGGTTCCTGCAGAGCCAGCCCTGGCCATCAGCCTAGCCATGGCCAGGAAAGCAGGGTAGATCTCCGTGGGTAGCAGGAGCGGAATGATGGGGTCAAGAATCATCCCTGATTTGGCGTTCGTCCATGGCTGGCCGTTTGAGCGGAAGGGTGTCAAGAGGGCTGTGTGTCCAGACGAGCCAGAGCCGTTGTTTGGAGGGGGCCGCCCTCACTAGTGGACATGTCTAAGGCTGTGCCAAGACGCTCTCATCACGCCCTCCTCTTGGCCCCTCTGTGCCTTCTCCACTGGTCATGGCCGCAGGTTCCGAGGACTCTGCCTGTGTGGGGGAGGGGGCCCGGGAGGCATCTGCTTCCTCCTTCCCAGGGGCTGCAGTGTGGACTGACTTTCAAGTGCTCTTAAAAGTCATTGGGAGGGTGCTTAGCCACCCATGTTTTTGTTTTGGTTCCGAGGCCCCCGGGTTGCCCTGGGTTACCTGACTCCATCCGCGGCTCCCCAGATTGCTTTCTTTTATGGTTCTTGAATGACTGAAATGAGCCGCTTACACCCTGGGTATCTGGCGGGGGGTGGGGGTGGGGGGGGTGGGGGGGGAACTTCCCTCCCGTCTCCCCCATTCATAAATCTGTAATTTACCACCCTCCTTCCCAGGCTTATTCCACGCCTTTCAAGGATGACTCATGCGCCGTTGAGATAGCAGCATCAAAGCCCACGTACACAAATAGTGAATGTTAACTCGGCCTGGGCACAAATACACCTGGGGCCCTTAAACAAACGCAGTATCGTGCCAGGCTCCCCAGGGTGGGGGAAGGGAGGGAGACACCTTGCCCCCCCCCCCCCCCCGAGGGCTCCTGGCTGAGGGTGGAGTTCAGAGCAGAGAGGGTCCAGTCCAGAGCAGGGCTCTGTGCTCTGCATCGGGGCCCTCAGGCACTTGGGGAGAAGGCTGGAGGCACTGGGTTCTGCCTTCTCAGGTATTTTAGCCACAGGTAATCAAACAAAGGTGGAGGAAAGTTTTGGCTTCCGTGACCTGAGGGGCACTGCCTTGCTCCCCTCCTCCCCATTGGGCATAAGTTCTGGGGTCTGGGGAGGAGCCCCCTGATTTGGCCGAGAAGGAATCAGAAGCCACAAAGGGGAGGGTTGGTAAGTCAGGGCTGGGGTTCAGACCCGTTTCTCGTTCCACCCATTGCTGTCCAACCACACCTCTTCACTCAATCTCTCAGAGGGCTTAGGGGCTGGTTTCCCTTCTGTCTCTGGGTCTGCAGTGCCTGTGGTCCCCCTGGTACAGGTGGGGACATTGAGGACATTCTCTCGGCGTATGAAAGTCAGCCCCTTCTCTGCCCCTCAGCCTAGACCTGCCTAGAGTGCAGAGAGGGTGGGTCGCCCAAGCAGGATGGGTTTTCCCGAGTACTGAGGCCAGTTTGAATACCCTGCCAGAGGAAGGATGAATTGAATTGAAGTGAAAAAAGTGATCTCTAAGCACTCGTAAGCAAGCCTCTTGATCTTCATTCATAGGACTGGAAAAAGGGGACCAAGACCCAGGACAAAGGCTCCAAGGTCCTGGGATCGCTTCATTTTCTAGACTTTTCAAAGCACTGGAGAGACCTCAAGAAGGCTTTTTAAGTTTTTAGGTTTAAAAGAGAAGTCTTTTAGACGGAGATCTTTCATTCCACCCAAACCTGCTGTTCCTGTAGCAGCCCTGATTAATCAAGGGCTTCCTCTTCATTCCCTGTTGGCACCCCCCACAACCAGGAACCCCTGCCTGCCTGCTACCCCCTGGGCTCTCTCCTCTTACAGCCCTGGGATCTCAGAAGTCATTCTTTTGTCCAAGCACAGAGTCTCCAGCAGGTGCCTGCTCACAAGAGGAGGCAGAAAAGAGCCCAGGATAACCCTGAGTTCTTGGTCTGGCCACCCGCCAGTGGCACCTCAGGTGAGGCAATCCAGACCTTTTCTCAGGGCACCAAAATATTGAGGGTGCTAACAGTCCCTTGGAGTTCTTTAGCAAAACAGAAGCAACATGTAGTTAGCAAGAACTGGAAACTACCAGGGCTGCTAGAAGGTCCAGACTTCATAGCCCCGGCCCTGGGGTCAGGAGGACCTGAGTTCAAATCTAGCCTCGGATAGTTACTAGCTGTGTGACCCTGGGCAAGTCACTTCACATTTTTTGTCTCGGTTTCCTCATCTGTAAGATGATCTGGAGAAGGAAATGGTGAACCAGTTCAGTGTCTCTGCCAAAGAAACCCCAAATGGGGTCATGGAGAGTCAGACATGACTGAAAAGCCTAAACAACAATGAGAAACCACCAGATGATGGTTACTTTGTCCCCTGCCCTCCCAGGGGGGCCACTCCAGTTACCCCTTCATTTTCCATTCTCTGCTTTCCCCTCACAGGGTTGTGGCCCATCCCAGGGTATGCCCCCTTACCCTCACCAAACATATCTCTTTATAAAGTTGATGCCAGGAGACATTTTATACAGCTTATACTGGCTACAACCAAGCCTAGTCATAGCTCTGCTTTCTCCCCTTCCCTTCCTCAGTATTATCTATGGACACTTCAGGGGGGCTGGAGAGATACTTTGGGGGTTACTCTCCTTGGATCTGGTGACGTCTCATTGAAGTGATGCCCTGTGAATGGGCTGAATGGATACTGGGTGTCATGCTACAAATGCCATGTGCTCTTGGGCCAGAGGGCCCCCTCCCCATGGTCAAGCAACCTCTGCTCCAGTGACAAGCAGCTCCCCACCTCCCTAGGCATCCATCCCATGCCACCTCATGATGGCTCTGTTAGGAAGTGACCCTAGACCTGCTTCTTTCCAGATAGAATTTTTCTTCCTGGGGGGCAGTGATTTCAAGCTCCAAAACAGATTTTCATCACATCCTTCCCAAGGGTTCTCCAAACAAGGACATTCTTGGCATTATTCCCATTTTAATCTTGGTGGTAAACTGAGGCTTTCAGGGGTCCCCAAGAAAGCCATGGCAGAAATTCTCTATTCCAAAGATGAGGAAAAGGAAGCAGAGATGTCAAACAATCATGTCACAGTAAATGAGAGAGAGGCCGAGCTACCGGGCTGAGGACACCAAGTCCACGACTCTTTCCCGGGGATGGTGCTGTTGGCCCCCATTTTCCCATGTAACTGATCCGTAAGGTTAGCACTGAAGCCTTTGACAGACACATCCGATTCATGCTTTCTTAAACACCACATTACCTTTCTTGCATAGTGGCTAAGTATCTTGTCATGAGTATATTATTTACTTCCTTCGCCCGGGGGGGACAATCTGCCCGCCTCCCATCCGCTGCTGCTTCATGCAACCTGAGCCTCCGTCCTGGAACGGTTCTGACCTCCCTCTCCCATGGTATTCAATTACACTGACTGCACATATCTCAAGAATTTCCAGCAGGGCTGCCTGTTACAGGATGTGAACATCTCAGAGACATTAGAGATGGAAAGACCTCTTGGTCACCTGGCTTATTCCCCCTGACAATGCAGAATTGTTCCCCACCGTTAGGTCAATATTGCTTATTTACCTGGTAACACCGTGGCCTTGGCCAGCTCTGAGGATGTCATTATATAACAGTCACATGATTTCTGGGCATGTGCCCCAGGGTGATGAAGTAAGCTTTCGTGATGGGACTTGCTCTGTGACATAAGAAGAGAGAGGAGAGGGGGAGAAGAGTGTTTGGCCCTAACCTTTGGAAGATGCCAACCCTGGCAAGGCTGAGTTTTGGTGCTCCAGACAGTGGCACTGGTGACTTGAGAAGGAAGGAAGAGACAAAAGTGTCTGTGTTCCAAGTGGGTTGCTGCTGGGAGTCTGGAGAAGCCAGCTTGGTGGCCCTGTAACACGTGGCAGTGGTGGGGTGCCACGTGGCATCTGAGTGGGCATTCTACTCTTAGGTCTGGGATGGTCACATAGCCACCAGCAGAGGGTTCTGGTCCAGTCGATGGAGCATTGCATGGGAGCACGTGTCTGCGGAGCTCTGTGGTTGGGCTGACCAAGACCCTGGCTGACCACCTGCCAACTGATATCATACCACTGCCATGGGGGGAGACTCCAAAGGGACAGAGCTGAGGAAAGGGGGACATAACAAAGACCCAGCCAGGTGCCTCACCCTGATGGTTGAGGGATGGAGATCCCGGGAACATTGAAGAGTCCAGAGGTGTGTCTTCCCTTTATTCAGAGTCGAAGCTTCTGGAGGGCAGAGATTGCTTCTATCTTCAAAGCTTTGTGCAGCGCCTGGTGAAGGGGAGGGACTTAATAAATGCTTCCTGGGTTGGAAGACCTTCCAATCAGTAAGTCAGTCAGTGCTTGTTAAGCACCTACTGTATACCAGTCTCTTTCCTAGATGCCAGGGGTACGAGGACAAAAACAAAGATCCCCTTGTGGTCTCCAGGAGGCAACATTTGGGGGAGACAACATTTATGTGCAGAATAAATACAAGGGAGGCATGGACGTCTGTGATCAAGGACTGGGGTGTTATCTGTGGTCTCTGGGGTTCTGCATAATAGTAATACTATCTTACACTAAGAATCACAGAATCCCATGTTCTCGCTGCTCCCTAGAGTCCTCATGATGCAGACCCCTGGTTTTGGAGAGGAGGGGGCTGGGGCACAGATAGGGCAGGGGAGTTGCCCGAGGTCACACGGGAGATTCAGATGAGAATGACCGCAGGCCATTCTTTGGACTCTCCTGGGCTCCTCCTTGTCTTCAATGCTAGACAGTTATCAAAACAAACCAAAGATCTCCAAATCCCCGGGGCAGAGCCCCCTGAGTTCCAGGGTCTGACCGGGGGATCTCCTGCCCAGTCAGGGCAGGTTCCCCCTTCTCCTGCCAGGACGAGCCCCCCCCCATCCCTGCCCCTCCCCTGCCGGCTCCAATCCCCCTTGGGTCCAGGCTGCTACGCTCTGGGCTCTTACGTAATTATCTCCTCTAGTTCCACACAGTCTCAGGCCATGCACCGAGTGTTTACTCTTTGGCTCGAAGGTGAGTTTCATTCAGAAGAAACTGCCATTGTTTCTTTGCCTTCCCATGGGAAAGCGGCTGTTTGGCTCGGGTTCAAGCAGAGGCAGGTATGTGCTGAAGGCCCAGCCGGCTTTGCCAGCATCTTTGTGGAGAGGCTCTGCTCTCCGACTCCTTTCCGGCTCAGGGGCCTTCTGTTCTGGATGAGCCGTGCAACTGGCCAGAAACAAAGCCGGGGCCGAAGCTCTCTCTGGTGCTGCTCGGTTTGGGCCGCCAGAGATGGTGCCCTGAGAGGGGCCGGGACCCCCTACGTCTGAGGAGCCCCTTGTTCTCACTCAGTACCATGAGCTAGAGCAAGGCAGGACAGAAGTGGGAAGCACTGGGAAAGGCCACGGGACAAAGGCCGCTGGGAACGCTGGATGGATTTCAGCAGTATTGTACCTGAGGAAACACGGGCCCGAGGCAGCTGCCCTGGGTTGAAATGCGGCACTTTTGTGATCAAGCCATGTAACCTTTTGTACCCTTAGTTCTCTCAACTCCAATTTATTGAGCACATACCCCTCTGCAATATGGCCCCTTGGGCACATACCCCTCTGCAATATGGCCCATCAGGCATATATGCCTTAACTGTAAAATGAAGGGATTTGGACAGGATGTCATTCCCCACTCCCATCACCAAGGTCCTACAATTAGCTATAAGACATACCCAAAACAAAATGGTGCCCGGCGGCCAGGGCCCTGCTGCGGAGATGGGTCATTACTGCTCCACTGGGCCAATCCCTGTCTGCCACTAATGCGAGCCAGGAGTCAGCCATGAGCTTGATTGGATGATGATATGGAATGTCCTCCCTGGCAACCTTTCCTGCCATGAATGGAAGCTTTTTGAGGGCAGGGGCGACTTCCCTTTTGACTTTATGTCCGCAGCACCCAGCTTGGCACAAAGAAGGCATTTGCTTAATGAAGGTTTATTGAGTTGATTTGATTCAATGCTATTTGTGTTAATTTGTGTTCTTTCCCTAGGCATTTTAAGGTCAGACTGAGCACCCCGAGTCCAGAGCTGGAAAGGAACCTCAGGGCCCATCTGCTTCAGCCTTCTCATTTTGCTGGTGTAGACAACGAGACCCAGAGAAGAGGTCACAAAGGGAGCTAGCCACAGTGGCCAGATTTGAACCCAGTGGGTGCTGTGTGTTTTTTTTCTGCCTCGGGCTCTGAGAATGAGTCCCTTGGAGGCTGCTGACCTGCTCCTGGGACCCTCCACCTTCTTGTTCTGGGGGTGCTGAGAGCCTATGGCTGGGCCACTGCTTTGCAGAGTATAGCTTCCTCCTGTCCCCCTCACTTGGCTCCCTCCCTCAGCTTGGGCTCCAGAGCCTATATTTAGCCTCCCGGGGCTTCACTTCGGCT
>CM053623.1:458771211-458812549 GCA_028646595.1 Phalanger gymnotis
CTCTTGTGAGTCAGTTAAGAGAGGTCTCCTTGTCCTTATTGGACAAAGGAGGAACTGAGGCACAGATCAGAGGTGTGGCTTGCTGTATTCACACACGGACATTGGAACTGGTGGAGGATGAGGGGAAGTTTAGCCTTGGCTCATGATGGGGAGACCCAGGGCAGGGAAAGGGTCAGGCGGGGTGTGTTGTTGGCCTGGGGTGTGGCTGGCAGGCAGAGAGAGGGCACTGCTTGCAGGCTAGGGCATAGAGGGGGTCTTTAGACTCACTGGCCCTCGGGGGACAGAATAAAAACCAGAGACCAGCTTCCAGGAGTAGGGAGCCAATGGCCCCAAGTACTCCATCCTGGTCAGAATGCTTCTGGAGTGGAGGGCTCGTTCTGAGCTAACACATTTTAGGCTAGAGAACATCTGAGGATGGGCAGCCCATATGGGGAAGGGTCTAATGCTCACTACATATGAGGATCGGTTGAAGGGAGTGGGTATGTTTTAGCTCAGAGGAAAGATGATTCGGGGGGACATGATGGCTGCCTTCAAGTGTGTGAATGAAATATCGTCTGGTGCCGTAAATCTTGCTAGGAATCAGAGGTGTCCCAAAGGGCTTGTGGAGGCAGTGGGCTCCCCCTCACGGGAGATCCCCAAGCACAGCCTGGATGGCCCCTGTGGGAGGTCCCTTTTAGCTCGGACACTCTAGGATCCTGTACCTTGGGGTCCCCAGGTCACAGACCTAGCAGGTGGGAGGGCTGGGGGTGGCGTGTCCTGGCACGCATCATTTCCTAGAGAAGAATGTGAACTTGGGGTGTGTTTCCAGAAGTCCATGCATACTAATTAGAGACGGCCTAGGTGATTAGCCAAGGTCTTGGTCTAATGAGTAAATACCTGTGGTGAAGTGAACGCTATGGTACCAGGCACTCATTTATTACTTGACTATGACATGCTTGTTGCCAGCCAGCAGTAACATGCCGTGTTTTCCTTCCTTGCCTTCAAACTGCCCAGAGACACTTGCCATTATTACCTGCTGGCAGCCCCCCTCCCCATTCCTTACCAGCCCAGAGTCAGCAGGGAATCCTCCCTGATTCCCCCATGGGACAGGGCTTTTCCTGACTAGAACATGGAGATGTATTTCTTGGATCTCTCTCATCCAGAGAACACAGTTGCATGGAGTGGATGGATTGCATGGCCACAGGACAGAAGTGGGAAGGCATTTGTATTATGTATTAAGGGTAATAGGATCCTCACTTTATAGATGAAGAAAGAAGGGCTAATAGTAAACCCAGCTAAAAAGTATGGGAGGGGTACAATTCGAACCCAGGTCTCTGATCCTAGCTCCCACAGCCTTCATCTCACAGCATCTCTGGCCTTTCAAACATCATATGGAGCTTAAGGCCGATGGGCTGGAAGGGCCACTTTGAGCCCCCTCTGTTGCTCTCTTCTGGCTGAAGAGGAGCTATAGACACCATGCCATGAGGACCCTGGTAGCATTGGCACGAATCCCCCATTCTCCCATGATGCCAGCTGAGGCTTCACTCTCCGGCTTCCTTCCAGTCCTGGCTTCTGCAGGAAGTCTTCCTAAGCCTTCTTTCTCTTCTTATTTCCCCTTAGCCTTGCTTGTGCCTGTTTGCATGTTATCTCCTCCATTAGATCATAAGCTCCTTGAGGGCAGCAACTGTCTTTTGTCTTTCTTTGAATCCCCAGCACTTACCATGGGGCTTAGCATGCAGTAGGTGCTTAACACCTGTTCATTGACTGACTGACTATGTATTGTGAGCCAAGGAGTTATGGATCCAACCTGGGGAAGGTGGAGTTAACTTTGGCTTTAGGTGTTTCCATTTGGGGACCCATCCTGGCCTTTTGGTTCAAGGACGATTTAAAAGCAGCTTTAAGAGTATTGGAGACCGGCTGTGGAGACCCCACCTTGCGGGCTTGTATCTTCCAGCCAACAGCTTTTCAGCTGCCTCTGGCATGAATTTGGCCTTGGGGATGTACTGCCTTGGGAAACGCTTTTACCTGAGGGGGAATGGGGTTGATGCGATTGATTATTGAAACCCCAGGCTCTCCATGATCTGTTGGAGCTATCTTTGAATGGGACTGAGACAGGGACCTCTCTGTGGCTGTGCAGGCTTCAGCTGGGGGGTCTGTGATCAGAGGAGTAGCTGAGTTCTCAGGGGCTCAGCCACAGAAGACTGGTCCCTGCTTGGCTTCTCCAGCCATTAGAGGCCGATGAAAGTTCCTTAGTCTGCGCTGGTTAGAAAAGTCACAAGTGTTTCAGAGAATCAGAGCAAATTATCTTGAGTCCCTGAGCACAAGAGAAGGCCTAGAAGGAGAAGGGTCCATGGGAGCCGAGGTCAGGGCTTCCTGGAGCAAGTGAAGCTGGGTAGGGATTGGGTAGGAGGAGAGCGGAAGGAGCCTCCAGTCCAGCTAGCCCTGAGGAGGGCAGCCCAGCCCAGGACAGTGTGTGGGTGGGGAGGGTGGGGGGCGTGGAGCTGGTGTGTGGCAGGACAGTGGCGGGTGAGGAGCCTGCTCTTGGCCTCAGCTTCAGAACCAGACAAAGGCTTTCTCCTGCCTCCTCCCAGGGTCCCTCTCCTGGGGCGAGTCTCCTTGGTACAGACTGGGCTTCCAAATGTTTAGGCTGGAGGAGGCTTTTCTGAGCAAGTTAGAACCACCTTTCCACAGGAGGGCTCCCAGGTTGGGGCTGTCCCCACGTTGCCCCCAGCAAGTTTGATGAACTACTTAGAGAAAATTGGCCCCAGCTTTGAGGCTGTTGGGGTTCTGGGGATGGGGCCCCCTGCATTATTAGGGAGATAAGTCATCACTATCTGTTGGATGGGGCTTTTATCCAGGTGCCAACAACAATTACCAAGCTCCCCTTGTAAAATACACAGCACCTCAGGCCTGTGGGGCAGCTGTGGCAGGGGCCAGGGAAGGGCAGGGATAGGGAGCGGCATGACTGTAGCACTCTCTGGACCGGAGCTGCCCGCCTCTCTCCAGGGGTGGCTACCTTCACTAGCAGCCTGGCGATGTTCAAGGATGCATGTGGGTGTGGGGAGCCGTGTGGCTGCCACGTGACAGTGCCCATGGATGTGTGCATACACGTGCATGCGTGGGAGTGGGTGTTTGCATGTTTCTGCCTGGTGCATGCCTGGAGTACTTTGAGTCCTTTGCTATCTCTTAGATGTAGAAGTATCACAGAATGAGCAAACCTACTCAGTCCCCTCTCGGGAGCCTGGAGCGTCTGTGTTCCCAGCTCCCCCCTCTCTTGGCCCTCTTCCTTTAGCCGCCCCCTTGTTAGGGGAGCCGAGACTGCAGCTCTCACTCACTGGGGAGGGAGGATGGATGGTGACTCACTGGCGTTGCCAGAGGCAAGCCGGGGCTCGCCGTGTACATGGATGGCAAGCCCAGGTCCCAGCCCCTCAATAAAGAGGACACAAAGCATCATGAGTCTTACCCACTTCTGCTGTGGAACAGAGAACACTCTGGGCCCCAGCCTGGAGCAAAGCCAGGGCAGGTTTTACATCTTAGGACATACAAGGTCAGAGCACGAAGAGACCTTAGAACAGAGAGCAGAAGATCTGATCTGGGAAAGAACCTAAGGACATCAAATAGAAAGGGTCCAAGCTGAGAGGCCCCTTAGAACAAAAAAAAATATACAGGACATCAGAGCTAGGAAGAAGGACCTTAGGATAGAGAATTCTAAAGCAGGGAGGATCCTTCAAATACGGAATGTCAGAAAACCTTGGCAGGGCCCCAGAGCATACAGCCAGTCAGTCAATTTGTCTATATGAAGAACTAACTATGTGCCAGGTAGTGTGCTAAGCCAGGGTAATGTGGGACTGACCAATGAAGGTGCATCTGGTGGGCATGATGGCACAGAACAATGGTGCCCAGATCTCAGAGCACGTGCACAGAGTCTATGACTGAAGAAATGGACTTGTGATTGGCTGTTGGGCCAATACCAATGGCACTGCCTGGCCAAAGTGAGTTCTCCCTCTTGACAGGTAGTCTTCTCCACTAGAATGTGGCCTCTTTGAGGGCTTGTGTTTTTTTCTGTTCTCTGTCCAGCCCATATAAACTTGGGAGATGGGAGGAGGAGGTAGGTGGTCCTTGGCCCTTACTTGAGGAGAAAGTGCTGCTGGGGGCCTCTGGGTTGGGGAGGGGCTTTGGGTACTCCCCTACCCAGTCAATGAGAAGCCAGGAGAACATGATAAAGCTGTTTCTCTTTCTCTGCTGTGTCTATTCCTTTCTGCTGAAGGAGGATCAGACATTACCCTGACCTTGTAAGCTTTGGAAGGCTAAGCTGCCAGAGGTCTGGGAGCTGGAAAACTGGAATCTGCTAGCATCCAGCCCAGTGGGAAGAGACCTGCTTGAGCCAGTCCAGTGGTAGGTCAATGCCAAGACCGTGCTGCAGCACTGAAGTGACCTCACACCCCTCTCAGAAGGGAGTCTAGTGGGACATTTTGAAGCAACCTTCTTTAAGCTTGAGCCCACTCTCCCCAGGGACTGATGTGAAGAAGGAAGGCCACGGGGACCCCTGGAGTTCATTGAGAGGAGGGGTGACAGGGTTGGACCTGCCCTTTAGGAAAATCTCTTTATCCACTAAGTAGAGACTGATTTGGAGGGAGAAAAGGCAGGGAGGCCAACTTCCATGGAAGTCTTTTTAAAAGTATTGACTGTAGACGTGTGCTTGCTGACATTAGGAGACATTTTCCCCTCAGAAATTGTACCTACTGTGCCCTACTTCGGGTCTATAAACCGATGATGTGTGGTTCAAGGGCAGCCTCCCTGGCACTTTCCTTGTGAGTGAGATGTGAGGTGTTGATGCATGTGAAAATGTTGGGACTGGAGGAGGAGCGGCTGGAAAGCTGTTGGGTCACAGAAGAGTCATTTGGGTTCTGAAGCTGAGCTGGCTGGAGTCAGGATAAAGCTCTGAGCTGGGATTCAGGAAGACCTGGGTTCCAATCCCTCCTTAGACACTTACTAGCCATGTGACCTTGGACAAATCACTGTATTTACCTGGGCCTCAGTTTTCCCATCTCTACATCTGGAGTGTGAGTGGTGGTGACAATGAAAGCATTCACCTTAGGGTAAGGATCCAATGAGATAATTTTTATAAAGAGCCTTTAAACCTTAAAGCCTATAGATATATCCATGATTACACATACTTAATAAGCCTAAAGACCATAAAATACTATAGAAGCCTGAGTCTTTATTATCAGGGCCTGTACTAAGACACAAGTGGGCAGCTAGATGGTGCCACAGTGGACAGAGGGCTGGGCCTGGGATCAGGAAGACTCATGCATAGCTTCCAAGCTGTGTGACCCTGGGCAGGTCACTTCAACCCATCTGCCTCAGTTTCCTCATCTGTAAAATGAGGTGGAGAAGGAAATGGCAAACCCTTCCAGTATCTCTACCAAGAGAACCCCAAATAGGGTCATGAAGAATCTGAAATGACTGAACAACAAGATACAAACATTTTACCCGGGAGGGGTTAAAAATCAGTGACCACTAACCTCTATTATTTTAGCCTCTTAGACTCTGTTTTCCACCCTATAAAAAGGTGCTGAGAGTTCAAGGTCAAGGACAGATCACTCCTGAAGGAGAAGAAGGAAAAGCAGTTGGGAAATATCCCAATATCCTGGGTGGGCGGGTAATAAGAGCAGACTCATAGACATAGAAGATTGATGAGTCTCTTATTTTGATGATGGACACACTGAGTCCCAGAGAAAGGAAATATCACGCCCACACGCCACGCAGAAAGCAGTGATGCCAGTAGGACTGAAACCCAGATCTTTTGGTCCCGGTTCTAAACCCCTTCTCCACTTGGCTCTCTGCTCAACCCATCACTGTCCTTTATTCTTCTCTCTGTGTGCATTTCAATCTGTCCAGGAATGTGCTGGCAAATGTTTAACAACTGGCTCTCTGGGGGAAAGAAGCATTCACAACAGGCTTTTAAGTTTAATCAGCTTTAATAACATTTTCTCCATGACTTTCTTTTCTTTTCTGGGAGGCAATCAGGGTTAAGTGACTTGCCTAGGGTCACACAGCTAGTAAGTGTCAAGCATCTGAGGCCAGATTTGAATTCAGGTTCTCCTGACTCCAGAGCTGGTGTTCTGTCCACTATACCACCTAGCTACCTCTAACGGGGTAAGATATAACTCCCTATGTATACCCACCAATCTAAAAGCCATGTAGAGAAGCTATAATGTCGGAAGAATAACAAGATTCCAAAATATTACAGGAGGCAGAAGTAAAATCTGTTGCCTCAGATATCTATATACAAATATTTAAAGTATATGCTACAAGCAAGATGGGTTAGAGATCCTAATACATGGAAGCCATGTGATGTCAGGGGCAGATTTGGTGAGATTAGACCTGAGGCAGAACAGCATTGTGGAAGAGGATATATCTTATTATCTTTTTTTAAAGAGCAGAGCAAGTTTTAAAAAGGCATGTGTGTGGGTGGTAGAAGGGAGTGTGAAGGAGTAACATTCTCTATTAAGAAGGCACGCTCTTGCAAGGAAATCTGGGAACTAGAGTGGGGAAGCAAGGTAAAAAGTATTTGTGTGCAGCCCAGTGATAGGTGATATGGGTAATTTTGATGTCAGAGTACGCTACAGACCTCCTGTCTAGAAAGAAGGCATAGATGAGCCGCGGTAAGAAATCTTAAGTCTGATGTGGAAGCTTGGTAGAGCGATGTTGTGGGAGACTTCATTTATCGGGACACTTGTTGAAGCCCTCTCTCTGCCCAAAGTGTAGTAGAGAATGAATTTTTGATTTGCTTTAGTAACTTTATCCTTCAAAAGGTACAGGAACCAACAAGGGGAAGTTCTCTCCTGACTCTGCTTCTTACTAACAAGGAAGAACTAACCATCTGTTGAAGTAGAAATGATGGAAAATTTAGGGAAGAGTTAGGACTCTGTCTTAAGATTTTTATTTTTTTAAAGTGAAAAAAATCTGCTTCAATCTGCGCTTAAAGTTCTCTCTCTGGAGGTGAATAGACAGCATTTTTCATTGTGTGTTCTTCGGCATTGTCTTGGACCATTGGCTTCATCCAAGTAGCAAAGTCATTGACAGTCGATCATTGTTACAATGATGCCGTTACTGGATACAATGTCCTCCTGGCTCTGAAAGCGCACCGACTGTCATTTCTTCCATCACCATCATAACGCACGGCTTGTTTAGCCATTCCCTGATTGATAAGTATCCCTTTAGTTCCTAATTCTTTGCCACCACAAAAAGAGCTGCTATAAGTATTTTTTTCCTATATGTAGTTCCTTTTCCTTTGATCCCTTTGGGTCAAAAGTCACGCCCAGTTTTATAGCCCTCTGGGCATAGTTCCAAGTTGCTCTGCAGAATGGTCAGATCAGTTCACAAGTTCACCAACAATGCATTAGCATCTTAGTTTTCCCACGTCCCCTTCAACATTTGTCGTTTTTCTTTTCTGTCATGTTAGCCAATCTGATAGAGGTAAAATGGTATCACAGAGTTGTTTTGCTTTTCATTTCTCTAATCAGTAGTTGTTTAAAGCATTTTTTTTCATATGACTACAGATAACCTTGATTACTTCATTTGAAAAGTACCTGTTCATATCCTTTGACTAGTTATCATTTGCATAATGGCTCTTATTTTTATAAATTTGCCTCAGTTCTCCATATAATTGAGAAACGAGGCCTTCGGCTGAGAATCTTACTATAAATCTCCCGCCCCCCAAGCCAGGTTCCTGTTTTCCATCTAATTTTAACTGCATTAGTTTTGTTTGTGAAAAATCTTTTTCATTTCAGGTAATTTCATTTTACTTCCTGTGATCCTCTCTATCTCTTGTTCGGTCACAAACTCTTCCCTTATCCATAGATCTGACAGGCAAATTTTTCCATGTTCCTTTATTTGTGATATCAACCTTTATGTCTAAATCATTTCCCCCATTTCGACCTAGTTTTGGTATACAGTGTGAGATCCTAGTCTATGCCTAGTTTCCGCCAAGCTGCTTTTCAGTTTCCACAACAATTTCTGCCAAATGGTGAGTTTTTATGTCACAGGCTTGGACCTCTGGATTTATTAAATATTCGATTGCTCTGGTCATTCACTGCTACATACTGTTTATCTAATCTATTCCACTGATACAGCGCTCTATCCCTTAGCCAGCACCAGATTGTTTTCATGATTTTCACCTTATAGTGTAATTTGAAATTTAGCACTGCTCGGCCACTTTTCTTCATTTCTTTTTTCATGATTCCTTCGATATTCTTGACTTTTTCTTCCTCCAGATGCATTTTGTTATTATTTTCTCTAACTCTACAGAGTAATTTTTGGTGGTTTTATCAGTGTGGCACTGAATAATTAAATTATGCTACATAGAATTGTCATTTTTATTATATTGTCTCAGCCCGCCCATGAGCAATTAATATTTCTCCAATTGTTTAGATCTGTCTTTATTTGAAAAGTATTTGGTAATAGTGTTCGTGTAGCGTTCATATGGTCCCTAGGTTTGTCTTGGCAGGTAACCTCCCAAGAATGTTATACTGTCTGCAGTTGTTTTCAATGAAACTTCTCTTTCTATCTGTTCCTGCCGGGTTTGTGGTAATCTATAGAAATATTGATGATCATATAGATTTATTTTATATCCTGCAACTTGGCTAAAGATGTTAAGTGTTTCAATGACTTTTTTTTCTTTTTCTTTTTTTCGGCAGGGCGATTGGGGTTAAGTGACTTGCCCAAGGTCACACAGCTAGTACATGCGTCAATTGTCTGAGGCTGGATTTGAACTCAGGTCCTCCTGACTCCAGGGCCAGTGCTGTACTCACTGCACCACCTAGCTGCCCCTTCAATGACTTTTTAAGCTGATACTCTAGGATTCTCTAAGTATCCCATCCTGTCATCTGCAGAGAGTAATAGTTTGGTTTCCTCATTGTCTTTTTTATTCCTTCATTTTTTTGGTCTTATTGCCACAGCTATCATTTCTAGTGCGATATTGAATAATCTTGGCAATTGAATTGGATCTTATTGGGAAGGCTTCTAGCTTGTCCCCATTACAGATAATACTTGCTCTTTGTTTCGGATACTATTTATCATTCGAAGAAGGGCTCCATTGACTTCTATACTTTCTAGTTTTTTTTTTTAATAAGAATGGATGTCGTATTTTGTAATATATATATAATATACATATATGTATGTATAACAAAAAACACAACCCAAAATTGCATCTATTATTATAATCTGATATTTTTTGTCATTTTTGTTATTGATACAGCCAATTATGCTTACAGTTTTCCTAACTGCATTCCTGCTATAAATTCTGCCTGGCCATAGTGTATGATCTTTCTGATATATTTTTGTAGTCTCCTTACTATGTTATATTTTAAAATTTGCATCAATACTCATTAGAGAAATTGGCCTATAGATTTCTTTCTCTGTTTTGGTTCTTCATGGTTTAGACATTAAAAACCATATTTTTGTTATAGAAAGAATCTGGTAGGACTGCTTTATCTATTTTTTCAAATGTCTTAGAATTTTTGATACAAGAAAGGAAAGCTGGGTAGAGTCTGATGTGCATTCTAGATTTTTGGAGAATACATTTTAAAGAGTTTGAATAAAAAATTGGTAGGTTCCTAGGGACTAAAATTCTATGGTAGCAGTCAACCCAAGAGGAGTGGTAAACTGTCACTAATAAGGTTTGAAGGACACAAAGAGAAACACTTTGAATGAGGACCAAAAGAGAGAGTTGTCTAAAGAGGCAGATGTGGCTGCAAAGGGAACTCTCCATCAAATCTTTTTAAAAGAGAGAAGATTCTGGCAGACATAGTCATTGCCTTAACGTATTTGATAAGCTGTCATATGAAAGACAGACTCATTCTGCTTGGCCCTAGAGGACAGAACTAGGAGCAATGAGTAGAAGTCAGATTTTGGCTCTACATAAGAAAAAAAGAAAACTTACTGATTCAAGCTGTCCAATAGTGGAATGGACTTCCTTGGGAGGTGATAGATCCTTCAATTATTGGAAGTTCTTATGCAAAGACTAGATGTTGGGAATGTCATAGACCCCTGTTTGGGTATGGGTTGGACTGGATTTGTTCATTCAATCAATCAACCAAATCAACAAGCATTTATTAAGCACCTGCTGTGTGCCAGACACTGGGGATACAAAAGCAAAAGTCTATTCAAAGAGCTTAGTCACCTGCTATGTATGTCTCTATCCTAGAGAAATAAAGATGTTTAAAAAGAACATATTTCCTGCCTTTGAAGAGCTTGCCTTCTTTTGGAGGAGACATGAGCTATATACAGAGTTATGAGCCGGGATGGGAAGCATGACTCTACAACTGGAGTACAAGTATTCCTTGGGCTGTACCCGCATTGGCCCCATCAGGGATGCCCTCATGTGTAGAAAGCCATCACTGTCAGCAACAGCATGAGAAAAGGCCCAAAAGGGCCCTTATCACATGGACATCTGCCCAAAATGAAGTGCTCAGGACACTCACTTTTCAATGCCCCTTTTCTGATGAGAAATATTTGATAAATTTTCTGTCCAGGTCTGAGCCTTCACATGATGGAAAGAGTGGTTGACAGAAATCTGGATTCTAGTTCCTATGCCCTGCTTGCCAAGTATATGCTAAGTCTCTCTATGCCTTAGTTTCTTCGTCTGTAACAGGGGATAACAATTTTTTTTTCTGCCCAGAGAGCTTTTGTGAGGCCCCAGGGAGATAAAGTTAGTAAAGTCCTATGTCAATAAATGTAAGCTATGATTATCATCATTGTCAGAACTATAACCAGGGTGGAGCAATGGAAGCTTTGCTCCGGGGCACTGCAATTTAGAAGGTGCAAACCATTTAAAATATTGTGCAATTTATACATTTGTTATCTTTGTATTTTCATGATGCTCGCAGTTCCCCAGCAACAGCTTGAGTTGTGAGTTGAAATAGAAAGCTACCAGTTGCTAGGATTTTTCTCCCTGTTACCACCAGCTGTACTCCAGGTGAACTCATTAGTTCTATCCTACTCCTCCTGATCCAGCAAAGGACTCCCCAGTAGCTGCTTCTGGGGTCTCTTCCACTGGAAGCTAGTAACTTGGACCGTGTGTCTTTAGAACAGGAAAGCATCCCCTTATCCTGGAGTCTCCCCTGAATGAGACCATGTTTCTGGTTTCTCTCTCCTTGTGGTCTCCCCCATAGGCCTCTGTGTCTCTGGTTTTCCTCTTCTGTTAGATTGGATTTTTCACCATTACTTTTTGCATTATTTACATACCCGGAATGGCTAAGTCGCCTCGTGTGCTTTGCTAGTTACGGCTCTGGTCATTCGTGCTTCGATATGCCATAGATCTTTGCAGCTGGTGGTGTGGATGCCCTTTTCCCCCATCGTTGGTGCTGATCACAACCCTTCTATGATGCCAGGGGAGGCTCGTGAATGAACAAGTTGTCTACCTGTGGCCAAACTGGAGATGGGTCTGATTGGTCCTCTGACAACAAAGACATAGTTGGATTCGTCACAGAGTCCCTACTCAAAGCCTTTCCAGCTCTGAGGACCTCCCAGGGCTTGTGCTCCAATGGCAATGTCTTACAGAGCTCCATGCTGAAGGGAGGCATTGGTAGAGGATTGGTGCCATGACAATTGCTCACCTCCATCGACTTATGGGCTAATCAGTCTCCAGAGAGGGAAGGGAAGGACCATAGAGGTCCTCTTGCAGACCAATGCCTTCATTTCAGAGAGGAGGCCCACAGAAGGGATAGGCTTTTTCCCCTGGTCACATAGTAGGTGCTAAATAAATGTTTATTATCTTACTTAGTGCATCCTCCCACCCTCTGCCTCCCTGAGAACCATCCCTTAGAACAAGAAATAATTTTCCTTTTTTTTTCATTCTGAACTTATTAAACACCAAATCCCAACATATTGAGCAAGTCTGAAATTATATGGAGTGTTTCACGTCCAAAGTCCCCCCCAATTTTGAAAGGAAGTGAAGAAGGTTCATTCTTACATCTTCTTGGGGAGCAAGAAGGGTTGTTAGAATTTCACAGTAGAATGTTCCTTCCATTTACATCGTAGGAGTCACAGCGGATGTTGTTTTCCTGGTTCTACTTGTTCCTCTTTGCATCTGTTGGCATGGCTTTCCAGTTGTCTCTCTAGTCACCCTCTCCATTGTTTTCTTACAGGACAATGCAGACAGAATTGCCTTTGTGTGCCTCTGCTTGTCCAGCCTTTCACCAATCACTGGGCATAGACTTTCTTTCTAATTCTTTGTTCCTGTAAAAAGTGCTACTAGGCACAATTGATGCAAATGAAGCTTTTCTTTTTATCCTTGATTACCTTGGGGCGTGTACTTTGCAGAAGGATCTCTGGGCCAAAGGGGATAGGCATTTTAATCACTTTCTTAGCATAATTCCCAAATGTGCAAGCATTTATTTAAAAGAATCAAAGTATTAGACCTGAAAGACACTTTGGAGAGGTCAGAAAGTGACTTGTCCAAGGTCACAGCCAGTAAGCAGTACGGTGGAGAACTGACTGGTCTTCTGACTTCTAGGCAGGTGGCCATTCTACCATATCTCTGGTTATTTGAGATCATTTGAGACAATATAGTTAAGGGTCCTGAGTATCATTATATTGAATTTATTATTATTATTATTAAATTAATAAAATTATATGTGAGGGACTAGGGAGCTACAGAAGACTTCAGAGGGTGGGTGGAGGAGGAGGAGGATGGGAGCCATGTGTTGGGAAAATCACTGTGGCATCAGAAGGAAGCTTTTGAGAGGGGTGAGAGCAGTTAGGAGACTGGGACCACAAAACAGCCTCAAGTCCTTAAGGGACCAAGCTCTTGAGATAAGTGCCTCATGGACTCCTCTGGAGTGACTTGAGAAGTCGTGGGAAGCAGCTGGACCCAGAATAAAATACTGCCTCTGTCTGATGGGTTCTGCCAAGAGGAAAGGCATCTTATCTGGGTCCAGGGTCTGCCTGACGATGAGCCTGGGCTCCAAGGGGCAGAAGAGGATGCCTCGTTCTCAGGAGAGCCCCTCCTAGTCAGGCTGGGGGTGGATTCCACCCTCCCCCTTGGCCCGAACAACCCCTGAGCTTGTTAGAGTGAGGACAGTTGTATTATCTTAATGAGACAGGGCAACGTCTGTCAGTTTAGCAGAACTGACTTCATTTTGTGATTGAGCTGTGTACAAAGGGGTGGGGAGGAGCAGTGATGTCCTCCCTCACTGAAGAAGTCACAGATCGAGTCTGACTGGCCCACTGGCTGTTCCTGCATAGGACACTCCATCCCCTGCTCTCCGGCCTCTGTAAGGACTGGTCTGTGTGTCTCCCCACCCCCCACCATGCCTAGAATGCACTGCCTGCCCAGCTCCATCTTGTAGGGTTCCCAGCTTCTTTCAAAGCACAACTTGGGTCCTGCTATGCATGCAAGAGCTTTCCCTATCCTCCCAGTCCTTTACTCTCTGTCTTTCTTTCTCTCTGTCTCTCTCTCTCTGTTTGTATCTCTCTCTGTCTTTCTCTCTTTCTCTTCTTTGCCTCTGTCTGTCTCTTTCTCTGCCTCAGTGTATCTCTCTGTCTCTGTCTATCTGTCTCTCAGATTTGCCTTCTATTTCTCTGTATAGACAAGGCATTTCTTTGCCTGGGCCCACACAGTATTCCTCCCCTCCCTCCCCTCAAAGGCAGCCCTCACTCCTTTCTGGTGTCTGCAGCCTGGGCACACCATGCCATACCCACAACAGCTGCTCATTAAGTGTTTGGTGGATTGTCCCGGGATCTGGATTATTGTGGTTAGGGAGCCCATTTCTCCCAGCGAACCTGTGATCTCCATTTTATTGAGGAGAAGACGATGGTTTCTAGAGGCGAACGAGTCTGATCAAGGTCGCTCTGCCAAGAAATGCCAGGTTTGGGTCCATAGGATTTGGAACCGGAAAGGAACTTAGACCTTGTTTAATGGAACCCGCTCATTTTCTCGGGGGGAAACTGAGGCTCAGAAAGGAAGGGGGCTTCTCCGAAGCACACAGAGACCAAGCAGGCGGTGGGGGCTAGAGCCCCGGACCCCATGTCAGCCGCAGCCCTGGTTTGGAATCCCGCCCCAGGCAGGCCACGTCAGTCCTAGCGTTATCTTGGGCCCTTGGTGCTCTCAGAGACTCTTCGGCACAAGGCGGAAAACACCTGCCGCGCCCCGCCTCCCCTCCCCCTCCCCTGCTTCACTGAACGCAAGCGCTTTGCAAGCCCCAGGACAGCACAGAAATGAGATGTCTTATTTTTAAGTGGCGGAGTTGGGATTTGAACCCAGCGTTTGGAAGCTCCTCTGACACCCAAGGTTCTCCCTCTGCCAACCTAGACTGCCTCCCCCTAGCATTCTGTCTACTAACCTTGTGAAGACGGTACTGGCAAGGGGGACGTCGGTGACCTTGGCTTAACCAGCGAGTGCCCCTCAGACGGAGCCCAGGGGCCCAGCATCCCGGGGGCCCCCAGCCCACCAGGGCAGCTTTTCCCCCAGTTCCACCATTGGCCCGTAGGTGGTGCTATTGTGTCTCCTAAAAGGTGCTGGGCTGGGGCTCAGCCCGAGGTGAAGGTGTGAGCCATGGGGCAGGGGAAAGATGTGAAGGATGTGGGATGCAGGCTCCCAGCTCCCCTTGGGAGTGATAAGGGAACATGTGAGAAAGCCATCTTGGGATACAGGATGCAATGAGGTGTAGCCTGGCCTTCCTGCCCACGGAAACATAGAGCCCTGGGGAAGCCAGGTTGGGGCCAGCTCTGCAGAGGCCTCAAGCGGCCTGCCTGCCAGGGTGAGGCCACCCTGATGGGCAGGGGAAGCTGGCAGAAAGGGGAGCAGGAGCTACTTAGGACAGCCCCAGCGGGAAAGAGAGCCAGGCAGAGCAATAGACATTGTCTGGGCTGGTGGGCCCCTCCAGAGACATGAGAGCATGCTGCCCCTTGGGCACTTGGGGGGCAGGGCAGGGCAGCTCCTCCTCTGCCCAGCCTTTGCCATTTCTCCGATGCCCTCCTGTCTCATGGGCACAGGCTTCCTCATGATGGGTCATTCTCCCTCTCATTCTTGCCCTCTGGCTTTCTTTCCTGAGCTGGTCCTAGCTTTTATAACCCAGGAAAATCCCATTTCCCCACAGGCAAAATGGACTGCCTTTGCACCTTGGTCTCCACCAGACCCAGGCAAACAAACGGTGCTTCATAAGTGGTTCACAAACCTCCACTCGAACTAGCATTGAGCATCCCAGAAAGATGGTTTGTCAGCCTAATCACTGTTCATATTGTCCTCCTTAGCCTCAAAGAAACCTCAGAGATCAGTCAACCTTCATTTACCAACTGAGGCCAGGGAGGGTAAGAGGCTTCAGGAGATCTCTGCCTTGATGCAGCCCAACTCCATTATTTGGTACAGGAGGGAGCAGAGGGGGCGTGGCCAGGCCAGGGTTTTCGGGGGGCTGGATGGCCCAGCTCAGGGGCCACCTTTCCTCCTCCCATCACACCACAGCTCCTCAGAGTCCACAGGAGGTTAGCAGGAAATGCAGGAGATGGTCCTCCCTGCCCCTGCCCCCACTGCATGCCCAACTCCTGAGACCAGGGCCTGCCTTCAAGGTGTTCTCCAGACTGCTGGCAAAAGTCCCTTGAAAGCTAGGCTTGAAAAATGTCACTCACAATTTCCCCCCTAACCAAGTGACCCTGGCTTGGCCTCTCTCACTTATGCTCCTGCCTGAGGTGAGGCTGTGGTACAAATCTGGCCCCTGGCCCCTGGCATGGGTATGAAAGCCCCACTCCCCATTCCTGATGGAGTTGTCTGTCTCAGGAAAGGGCCTGGCTCCTGGGGCTGCTCCTGAGTCTTCTGAGTGGCCAGTGGACACGGAGCGTCAGAAATGAGGGCCAAGAGTAAAGGGAGAATCAGCTCCATTACTGAGACCCTTCCACAAGGCATGTCCACCAGCTCCTGGACTTCCTGCTGCCCCTTTGGCCTCCCGACAGAAATAAACCCAAATCCTGGGGGAAGAACCCTGATGAACACACATATGGGAGAAGGGGACCTTCACTTTGTCTGCCCTCCCACCTCTTCCTCCCTGGCTCCCTAGCTCCACCTGTCCCAATGGTGGGTCTATTCTGTCTAAGCCAATTCCAAACCAAGCAGTGTGGAATAGTAACCAGGGCTCTGGACTTGGAGGCAAAAAGATCTGGTTGTGAATTCCACATCAGATGCTTGTGACTGTATGACCATGGTCAAGGGACACAGGTTAACCTCTCTGTGCCTCAGTTTCCTGAGGCAATAGCAACTCTAGAAGGAAGGTTGGTGGTTGGTTGGTCCAATGTGTGCCCAGTACAGCCACTGAATGGGGATAGAGAAGAGGTGTGGTAGAGGCCCCTTGGGATCCTGGGCCTGGAGGCCAAGGGTCTGGGCTTGGCTGTTTGCTTGTTTGGTGACCTGGTGAGAAGCCCTCAGCACTCAGGTTCAGTTTCCCCATTTTCCAAAGGGAAATAACTCTACCCTAATCTCTCCAGGGGATGCTGTGGGGTTCCAATGAGGTAATTTCTATAAAATATTTATTTCAGGAAACTTTCACCTTCATATGCATTTTCAGATATGCCCCTCCTCCCTCCCCTCCCAAGAGAGCAAAGAATATAAAAAGAAGTGAGGGGAGAGGACAGTTCAGCAAAATTAGCCAGTAATATCAACCAGTATGTATGTATGTAATGTTCACACCAGTATACACACATGTGTGTTGTTCACTCTAGCATGTGCGGGTGTGTAGTGTTCACACTGGCATATACACACGCAATGGTTCTGTCAGTATATTGTGTACATATGTATATATAAAGGTATGCAATGTTCGCAGCCATATATGTATATGCACATGCATCTAAAGTTCACACCAGGACACGATGCAGTATTCACACAACCCCTGTAGATGTGTCATGTCCACACACGCACACATAGTGTTCACACCAACACACGCCTGCATGTGGTGTTCACACTCATGTATGTATGTGTGCTGTGTTCACACTAGTGTGTGCATTGTTCGCACTATTGTGTGTGGGTGTGCAGTGTTCATTCCAGCATATATATGTATACACAGCACAGCACTATTCATACCAGTATATGTGTGTATGTGGACATACATGTTCATGGAGCGTTCACACCCACATGCGTGCATGCCATGTTCTCACCAGCAGTGAGAACCTATGCGGTGTTCCTGCCAGGGTAGCTACACAGTGTTCCCATTAGTATATGTGTGGATGCAGTGTTCACCTCTGTCCTTTGGGGTCAAGCTTGGTCATCATGTCAGTTGCCCAGGACCCGGATTCATTTGTGTTGTCTCCTTTTACCATGTTGGGCTTACTGTATATCTTGTTTTCAAGGGTCTGCAGTAATTCACCTAAATTGCCCTGTGCTGACCAGGCCTACAATACACCAGGCACTGAACTAGGTGAGTGGAATACCAAGAGAAGAGATATCCAAAGCTCTTGCCCTCAAGGGGCTTACTTTCTTCTGAAGGCATAAAACATGTAAACATACAGGAGATACTTTGAGGAGAGAGACAACCCTTTGAAGTCTCAAGAAGGGCTTCCTATAGTAGGTGGCAGCTAAGCTGATCCTTGGAGGAAGCTCAGAGATTCTAAGAGGCTGAAGGGAGGAGGGAACGCATCCCAGGGATGAGGGAGAGCCAGGGCAAAGACATGGAGGTGTGACATGAGCTGTCAAGCTGGGGAAGCAGCAAGTTGGCCAGTTCAGTTGGAATGAAGAGTAACGTGAAGTGAATCTGGACATAGTGGTCTCAGCCAAGGGAAGGGAGGCAATGTGGTCCAATGGGAAGAGCCCAGGCTCTGAAGTCAGAGCACGTGGGTTTAAGTCCCTTCTCTGATAATGACCCAGGCCTCAGTTTCCTCATCTAAAGGCTAGATGGCCTTCAAGGTCCCTCCCAGCCTGAGGTCACTTCTCCTGTGACTCAAGAGGTTGTGTAGTGTTAGGGAGCCTCTGCACACCACTAGCTGGCTTCATATATTTAATAATTTAATAGCATTTCCATATCTGAACTAATGCCAGTTTTTACCATCTAATAGGTTGCACATAGGGAGGGCTGAAGTGCTTCTAATACACATTTGAGCCTCCCCACCACACTGGGCATGTGCCATGGGCAGACTGGCAGCTTCTTCCCCTTTTTACAGATACAGAAACTGAGGCACTGAGAAGGCAAGCCTTTTCTCAGGATCATAGATGTATGCTGGACCTGGGCCATGAGCCTGGGCCTTCTAGCTTTTACAGTGGACATCTTCCCAATGGTCTCCTCTCTCACCTCATGGGACACCTTCCCTTCCCTTCCCTTCTCCCTCCTGCCCCCCCCCCACCGTGCCTCCAGCCACCCAGGGCCAAACAGGAAATCATTCATAAGGCCTCCAAACGTGTGCGGCTGCGGAAGTGCCGTGATTGTTGCTGTCTCTCCGTGTAAACAGTGAAGGACACAACCAAATAAATACCAGACAGGAGTGGGAGCAGGGCTCCCAGCTATCCAGAGCTGCCATGGTCCTGCCACAGCCCTGCCATGGTCCCACCATGGTTCTACTACAGCCCTGCCACGGTCCCACCATGGTCCCATCATGGTTCTGCCACAGCCCAACCATGGCTCTGCCACACTCCCAAGGATCTGTGACATCTTCTGTCTTTATGTTCTGTCCAGACTGGACACTCACCCAGAGCCTCTCTCCTAAAGAGATGCTGCTGTCCACGGACAATTTCTAGAATGTATGTTCTCCTTCTGGACAAAAAAAATAAGACCAACCAGGAAGTGTACAGGCTATGCTTGCAGACAAAGAGCAGCCCATTATCATCTCCATGCTTGGGAGAGATTGGGAGAGAGTTAAGGGGGAAGGGGACCAGGAGAGAAGATGGGGAGAGAGAAAGAGGGGGAAAGGGTGCTAGGGAGAGGGAAGTCAGTGGATGGAGAAAGAGGACAGGAGACTCATCTGGGAGGATTTGGGCACAGAAAGGTCTCAGGTGATGCCAGCGGCCTCTTCCTGCCAGCCTCCTCCCTCTGATGACCTCTTCTCTCTGCACACTTTCCAGATTTGCCAGCCTCGGGCCCCATCCCCTGTCAGCCTCTCCACTCTGCCACCTTTGAGCTGAAGCCCAGGAGGACTCAGATTGGCCATGTATGGGATGTGTTTGCCATCATGCCCTGGAAAGCGTTTTCCCCTCCCCAGAGAGGATACATTCTGTGGACATCTGGGCGTCTCCTCCTGGGCAATGGATGTGTGCGCTAGGCTGCCATCCATGAGGCTCTCCATCTAGGGTCTCAGAGTCGATCCCCAGAGAAGGGTCTGGGAGTGGGCAGCCTCTTCCGCTTGGAAAGCTGCTGAGCCCGTGGGCTTTGGAACAGGCCTCTGGCTGGCCAGTGGGGCGCTCAGGTCAGCTTGGACTTCTACCCCTGGGGAGACTTGAAATGATCTTTATTACTGCCCCACTATTCCCCTCATTCTACAAAGGGGGCCCCTAAAGCCTACTGGCCAGAGTCACCCAGAAAGTCAGGGGAGGGGCTGGGGAGAGCATTTGGTCTTTGGACTCCCAGGGCCTTTCTGCTGCACTGTCCCCTGAGAAATACTCGAACCAAATCTCAAAGATTGGGGCATTTTACTTCTGAGATGGGGGTCCAGGGATACTGGAATCATTTCATTAAATAATCACTTTTTCCTTTTGCATTCAGTCTAATCGAGTCATCAATCAACCAGCCAGCATTTGTTAAGCGCCAGCTGTATGCCAGGCACTATGGGCAGTCCCGGGTTGGGGGAAGGGCAAGGTGAAACACTCCCTGCCCTCAAAAAGCTTCCATTATAATGGGAGAGATAATATGTACAGCCATAGGCTAGGGAGAGGGCCTGGACTGGGATTACATCCTCACAGGGAACTCCTAGGAGAGGAAACTCCCTTCATTGATGCAGGTTGGCACCTTCTTGGTGAGGCTGGGGAACTGAGGAGTATTTACAAAACCATCCCCAGGGGCTTCCCCCTTCAGTTCTCTGGACAATAATTTGCATCTTCTTCAGATTAAAAAGCCATTTGGGTCCCATCTTGGCCTCTCCTGCTCCCTCCTAATGCTACTGGCTCTTCCTCCCTCCTCCAAATCACCTTGTATTTATTTGGAATATAGCATACATGTGTGTGTATGGATATATATATATATATATATATATATACATATACACACATACATATATATATGTATACATATATATATATATACTGATGAGTCCATAAGCTCCTTGATGTCAGACAGTATTTGATTTTTTTTCTGTATGGGTCTAGTATCTAATCTGGTACCCAGCACACAGTAAGTGTTTAATAAACGCTTATCGGTTGATTCAAAGGGATTTAGCCAGCTCTCAGCCCAAACTCCTTTTCTGCTTATGGTCAATCCATCACGAGGCAAAGCCCATAGTTGGGTCCGTGGTCCAGGTGAGCAGATCAAGGCTAGGGAAGAGCCTTGGGGACTCCCGGCCCTTGGTAGCTGAAGCCAGTATAAGGTTGAGTCTGTTTCTGGCCAGTCTCTATGAAGGGCCTCCAAGGCTGGGGATGGCCAACAATGGCTCTTATGGCTTGGGCTTCCTTTTCATCTTGAAGGGGCTCCAAGTGACTGGTGCTGGTGGTCCCCCACCACTGAAGTGCAGCCAATGACTGTACCACAGGGCTGGAGAATCTGGTGCCTGCTGACCCAAGAGACTCCAATAACACGGCCACCATGATGGATTTGAGTGGAGGAAAGGCATCTTCATAGAACATGGGGAGCTGGGCACCATTAGAGATGGGCAATGGGATGGAGAGGAAAGAAAGCCTCAGGGCTCCCTGAGTGATCAGCTTAGTGCCCAGACAGTGCCCAGTCCAGCTCCTGCATCTCAGAAAAGGCAACCTCGGTTTTGTCATTGTTAAAGTAATGGCAGAGTGGCCAGGTGGCACAGTGGAGAGAGCTCTGACTCTGAAGTCAGGAGGACCTGAGTTTAAATCCAGCCTCAGATACTTCCTAACTGTGTGACCATGGGCAAGTCACTTAATCCTAATTGCTGAAAGGAATGAATGAATGAAATAATAGAGTGGAACTCAGTGGCCTCTGAAGTTCTTCCCAGCTGAAGCAGCCTTTGCCTCTCTGGACTGTTCTATTAGCTGGGGTTTCAGCTCTCAATTGGTCATTTTTCTTCTGTCCTTATTTTCTGAAATATTATTCTCCCTGGTAGAAAAAGAGCTAGTCAATTAGTCAGTAAACATGGACTGAGCACCTACTGTGTGCCAGATACTGTGCTAAGCTCTGGGGATAGAAAAAGAGGCAAAAGAGAGTCCGCGCCTTCCAGGAGCTTACAGTCTAACGGGAGACAAGCACAGCATTGTAGGATGTCCCAGCCCATGACCCATTGCCAGCCTGCTTGGCACCTCGAGCCACATTCCTAAAGTTCTCTAGGAAAGGGGTTTTATTCACCACTCCCCACCCTCTCTGGCAGCTGTGGAATCTCAGAACGTCAGAGGTGGATGGGATCTCAGTGACTGCTTGCCTAAGTCATACCCGGACCAGAGCTGCATCTCTGATCTTTGCTCAAATGCTTCTTGTGACAGGGGAAGCAGCTACACCTGGAAGCTCAGGAAGAGCCCAGCCTCCAGCCTCGGCCAGCTTCTTTGCAGACTTGCATCTGGTTGCTGCATCCACCCTCTGGGGGTCAAGGGAGGTGGCTGTAGCCCCTTTATCCAAGGGATGTGGTTGGAGGCCTGTTTGATCTGCTTTCCGGGCACCTATCTGCAAGGTGCAGTTCCCAGGGCTCTCCACCTTGCAGAGACTTTTCCCGGGGTATTCGTTATCTCAACCTCAAGTAACACCACCATGTGGGCTGGGCAGGCTGTATTTTCCCCAAGAGACCGATAAGTCCAGTGCCTAGCACAGAGAAGTTACTCAATATTTGCCTTATGGAGAGGCCCAGAGGCCCAGAAAGGTGGGGGAGTCGCCCCAGGTCACAGAATGAGTCACTGGTAGAGTTCAGAGACTGGGCATCCAGCTGGCCAGCTCAAGGATCTCTCCACTGCCTTGGGGTCATCCAGGTCCATTTGAATGGGCAGCGATGGGCCCCTTCTCTCTCCAAGGTTCTATTCCTCCAGACCTCAGGAGCACACTGAGCTAAGAGGTAGAAGACCTCAGCAATACTCACTCACTCTTCATCTGTGAAATAAGGTTAATCCCAGCACCAAACACCTCTGGGGACTGCCGTGAGGAAGGTGAGGATGACTCTGGCTTCCAGGGCACTCGAGTCCTTTGCCTTTTTCCTTTGCCCTAATTTGTATCTCCTAGAAGGGCCCAGTAAGACTGAGGCCTAGTCTATAATGGCTTTGCATATAGCAGGTGCTCAGTGGAGGAAAATGGGCACCCACTGGAAGAATCTCAATTCAACATGCCTTTATTAAGCACCTACTGTGTGCCAGCCATGGTACCATGCTCGGAGTATGCAAAGACAAACAAGAAATCATCCCTGGCCATGAAGAGCTCATGTTCTAATGGAATTTATTTCTCTTCCGTTCCCTCAGAAGCTGTATGCCCAGTGCCGAGCCCACCCGCAAGGGCTGCTTAAGAAATGTGAGTTTTGGACGACTTGGTTGGGGAGACTTCCCTGGCATTCAGCCCCAATGTAACATCCAACTGCCCATTTGCAGTTTGACCTGACTTTCCATTGTGGGCCCAAGCCAAGAGCAGGCTGGGTCCGGTGGTCCTTGTGCCCAGATCAACTCTGGGGGAGCAGCCAGGGCTGAGGGAAGTCTTCTCCAGCTAAGGGGCCCTGGAGGAAAGAAGTAGGAGTGAGACTTACACCTCAGGGGCCTCCCCATGTGGCCCCTCGCACTCTGTGGGGTGACTTGGAGTACGCCCAGAAGGATGAAGGGGACTTCTCCCTGGGGGAATGGCGGGGGGGGTCTCTCCTGAGTCCTGGCTTTTCTGTCAGCAGCATCTTTGGCTCATTGACGGGAACTGTGTGCCCAGGGGGTGTGTGTATGTGCACGTGTGTACATGTGCGTGTGCATATTACTTTCACAAATCAAAGGATAAACTTTTAATTAGCAATGACATCATGGATCAGCGGGGACCCCAGCAGAGAAGCAGGTCCACATGCTTGGGCCCTGGGCCCAGCTGTGGATGACCCCATGATGCACGGGGGCCTCATTACACAAACCTTGCTTCACAATGGAATTTCAATGGGGTTTTGTGGTTTCTGAAGTCAAACAGCTCGAAGGAGGCGGGAGGCCGCTGTGGTCAGGCTGCTTCCTCTCCCCCCACGGCCGGCCTGCGGAGATGCCATTCCAGTGACCGCCAAGTCCAGAGTGACTCACTTTCGGTTTTACCCATCTGACTCAGTTCTCTTTAAAGGGACAGGAGATCCGGGCAGCTGAGGTGGGGGTGGGAACGGGGGTAAGGATGGGACAGTGGTCCTGAGGAGAGGGGCCAGGAGGATGTGTCTGGCCCCATCGCTGGGCTGAGTACCTGGCGGCCATCGCTGAAAGGCCCCCCTGCCGGACTGAGAAGGGGGCGTTGTCCTGGTCTGTCCTCCTGGGGATAGACCCCAAGGGGGCTTTCCCACCCTGTGAAGAGGAACCCGATTGAGGTCAGTGACTTCCTCAAAAGACCCAAGAGTGGAGGTGAGGCACTTCCCAGCTCACAGGGGCCTGGAACCTGCAGGTTAGGTGAGGGGAGTGGGAGGGAGAGACCTGCCCCGCAAAGCTCCCCCTCCCAGCAACCTAAACCGGGGAAATTTTAACCAATTTTCCCCCAAACACAACTGTTGCTGAAGGGGGAGGCAGTAGAGGGGGAGATGCTTTCCCCCACCTCCACCCCCAGCCCCAGATGAGCTGCAGGAGAAAACATCGGAAGGTGCCTGTCACCTGGAAGTTACATAAGGAAAAACTTTTATACAGTGGTCAGGCTTTAGTCCAGGCATGCTAATTGGGAAAACAGGCAACGGAGCCCTTTGTAGCCTTAATGAAATGAAAGAAGATGCTCCTCCAGCCACATGCATGCGCGCGCGCTCACACACACACACGCGGGCACACACACACACACAGTTAACCAAAAACAATATCACAAGGGGCCTCTTAACAACACACACACACACACACACACACACACACACACACACACACCCATGACTCACAGTTTCATTTTGAGGCCCTGGGTTTTTTTTTTTAAGCTTCTCCTAAGGTTATGGAGTAATCAAGCCATGCGGAACCGACTTGAGAAATCAGGAAGCCTGGCTGAAGTTTCATTCAGAAAAAACACACCCTCACCACACACCCTATTCCTGGGTTTGATTGAAAAATAAATCTGCTGTTTTCTGTGCACCTTTGAAGCGCCCCAGCCCAGGCCCTGATCCACGACGTTTGCAGCTTGAGGCTGAGAGAATGTTTGTGGCTGTTTTAAAGACGACCCAGTGTGGGGTCCATATGTTTTATTTATTATGGGAGGAGTGTTTCTCCCTCCCTTCCTCTCTCCCTCCCTCTCCCTCCCTGTCTTTCTTCTCTTTTCTCTCTCCTCTCTCTCTCTCTCTCTCTCTCTCTCTCTCTCTCTCTCTCTCTCTCTCTCTCTCTCTCTCTCCTCCTTCCTCCCCTCTCTCCCACCTTTCTCTGCTCCCTTCTTTTCTGTGCCTCCTGTCACCCAGAGTGCTTGTCCCTGCCTAGGAGAGAACCAAGCCACAGTCACAGGAGAAATCAGGCCCATTGAAAAGCTGAAATCCAAATGGGTGCCCATCAAGTCCAGAGCAGTAACTGAAAAACCTCCCCAGGAATCTTGGAAATGGGCTCTTTTTGTGCAGTAAGAGATGATGAGCACAAGGAATTCTGGGAAACCTGGCACATTCCTCTGAGTGGAGGCCGGGCACATTCAGAGCTGAGAGAATAACATTTGTGGTGGCCAGAGTAACAAAGGAAAATGACTCTAGTGACCAGATTAATGCCATGACCAACCTCGCTGACAGAAGATTGATGTCAGGAATGATATCCCTCCTCACCACAGAGAAGTGGTGGACTATGGGTGCAGAAGGTTGAATGCATGCTGGCAAACATCAGTGAGGAGTTGGGTTCTCATGCTTAGTCGTTTCTTAACCTCCCTTGAAGCAAGGGTTCTCTGGGGGAGGGGTTCCTAGGTAGTGACAGATGTTAAAGAAAATCACAACAACGAAAACCCAAACCCCAGCATCGATAAAACATTTTAAAAAGAGAATTCAGGTTCAAATGTTCCCAGCAGGATCCCCAGTGGGGGCAGCCTGCCCACTGAATCCAGGGTGAAGGGAAGAGCAGGAGGTGAGCATTGGCTGAATTTCAGGCATTTGTTGGTTTGGGTGGGGCCGTCCTCCCTTGATGCAAACCCATCCCCTCTCCATCCTGGAAGACCAGTCGGCCAGCACCAAAAAAGTCATCCCTGCTATGGCCAAAGTGGATTTAAGGACTGTCCAGCAGACCCCCCAGGGCCTCCCAGAGTCCCATTGGAAGCCTTTCTAGGTTGGTAGGACTGTCAAGAGCTGAGACCACCAGAGAAGATGTCCCCAGAGGAGTCCTGCTGAGCTCTAACGACAATGATGTCTCTGGAGCCATGTTGGTCACGTTTGTATCTCCACCAAGGAATGAAGAATAGGGAATATCTGTTGGACATGAAGGCTCTTCTGATTCCCAGGCCTGCCCCCAGCCTAAGTGACCTCCTCTTCTCTGTGGAACTACCCGTCTTAGTGGGAAGGCAGCATGTCAAAATGAGAGGAGCACTAAGCCTGGATTCCTGGAACCTGAGTTGGAATTTGTCTCTTTTCTAAATTACTTGGGCTCTCTGGGCCTCAGTTTCCTCATCTGTAAAAGGAGAGGGTTGGACTCATTGGCCTCTGAGGTCTATTCAAGCTCTAGAGCTGTGATTGTAGGGTCCTGAGAAGTAAGATGGCAAGAGTAAGAAGTAGAGAGGCAAGGCCTATCCATGATCCTGTCTTCTCTCTCCTGTGGGGACCCAGTTTGATTGATAGCTATATGCCCCCAGCTCCGATCCCTGGGGTCAGCCTTTGCCCATGATGTGCCATGGGCCAGAACACACTGTCTCCTCACCTTGGCCTTTTAGAATTCCCAATTTCTTTCAAGGTTCAGCTCCCATGCCCCCTCCTACAGGAAGTCTTCCCCAATTGTACCAGGTGTTAGGGCATCCTTCCCTCAATTTTTTTGTATTTGTAAGATGAGGTCACCCAGCCTCCCCCCATCCTGGTGCCTGAGGTCACATGGGCAGGAGACAGTAGGTCTGTAAGGAGCAGACATCAGCAATGGGCCAGGGTCTTCTGATTGGAGGGGCAGTGGCCCTCTTTCCATTGGGACTCATTGCTTTACGTAGACTTTGTATTTTTTTCTTTCCACCAAGCTCTGTGAGGACAGAGAAACCTCAATATTTATTTTGTATCCCCCTGTGCCCAGGACAGTGCCTGGCCCTTAATGAGCACTTGTTGGTTTGAATGGGACTGAAATAAATCATCATTGACTAGGCATTCTGACGCTCTTACAGGCTCACCAAACTTCTCTAACAGGATGCTCCAGACCTCTCCCCTTTCTTCTTTGCAGATAACCACAGGAAGGATTATCTTATTTTACAGATAAGGAAACCAAGGCTCAGAGGAGTTAAGCCCGTGGCCAGACAGCTCTTCAGTGTTGGGAATGGGGTCCCCTCAGGCCCTTCCTGACTCCAGATCCTGGTTATCAGTGGCTTTTTCCTCTAGACTGGAGGCCCTCCGGTTCTCTTCATATCTGTCCCCTATAGGGGATCCATGGGCCAAGAAGGTAGCATGTGCTCCTTTTGGGAGCCTGGGGGAGGCTTCCTACCTTCCTGCCGAAGCATCATAATGCATCCCTGGGGTCAGGCCCAGCCCCCTGCCTCCCTGGCAAGAGTAAGGAGAGAAATTCCTGAATTCTGGGCTGGGAGAAAGGGCAGCTTCCATGGGAGACACAGGGAGCACTGGTGACCCATGGACCCTGGGATGGAATGCGTTTGGCCTTTGGACTCCAAGGTTCTGTGACTCCAGGGTTCAGTTCAATGACATCCCAATGCAATGAGTATTTGTTGAGCGCCTACTATGTACTCAGTGTTAGAGAGAGAACAACCAAGATAAAAAGATTCCTGCCCTCAGGGGGCTTACATTCTATCGGGAGAAGCCACAGGTAACCAGAAGAGCAGCAGCTTCTTCTCTAGAAAATCAGTGAGGTGGTTTCCAGGGCTGGGTTGAAGAACATTTACGATTGGGGAGGGGTTTGGGGGGACGGGGAGGAGGGTTGTGTGTCCGGAAAGGTCACGGGATCTCTGCTTTGAAGGGAGCCAGGGATTCTGAGAGGCGAGATTACTGGACCAGATCAGCAACGCTTAGGGCCAAGCACAGCGCCAGACTGGGAAGGGGCTTCATGGGCGGTTACTGATGGGAGCTTTGAGTCATTGAATCTCTCCGTACCTGCTGCCCCTCGTGGAGATGACGTTGCCTGCCCTGTGTACTTGGCTGGGGCAGGGGTAGGGGGTGTTTCTCGGGGAACAGATGCATGGACAGGTCCAGAGCCAGACCGGTCAGGGTACAATACCCCCGTCGGGGTTCTAAATACTCCAGGATCAAAGACAATCCGTCTGGTGAAGCTGAGGGCCGCAGGAGCTTACCTTGGTCCAGCGATTTCAAAGCACCCGCTTTTCCACAACCCAGTGTAGACCCAGTCTCAGCTCTGGAGGAGCTAAAACAGCTGTCCAAAAGGCCTCAGTTGTCAGTAGAGCAGGAAGTGACAGATATCACATTCACCAGGAAACTCTTGCCTGGAGAGTAGCTAATTTGGGTTTCTCCAAAGTCTTATGATCGCCCGGGGTGGGTGAGGACTGAGCCTGAGGCCTTGTTGGCCATACTTCCTGTCCCCTAGGGATTTCTGGGGGGGTGGGTCAGGCTGCTTAGACTGGCATGGAGGACAGGCAGGGAAGGATCCGAGCAGGCCTGAGGTGCCCAGCTGAGCCTCTCAGCCCTCTGCTGGCCAGCCTTGGCTTTCTGACCTGCTCCACTGGACCTGGAAGGGGTCAGTTATTAGGAGGGGAGGAGCCCTGGAAGCAGTGGGGTGAGAGGCTCATTGGAGCCATGGCCAGGATGTCCAAAGGCCCTCATTGCAGAGGTGGGAGATCAGCTTAGTGATGTCATAGCCTTTTGTCTGCTGGGGGAGGAGGAGTAAGCAGGACACTGGTGGTCTGAGAGCCAGGCTCTGTCCTTGATTCACTGAATGACCTTGGAAAAGTCCCTTCTCAACTCCTGGTCTCAGTTTCCTCACTGTAAAGCAAGAGGCCTGGATTCCATCGTTTCAGAGGCACCTTCCTGGCTGAGAGCCTATGGGTCAGTCCCGAGGGGAAGTAGATGGATGGTCCTAATGACACATCCCTCGTTCTCTTTTAGGACAGGGCTCCGGGCCATTGGTCCTGCTCCTTTTTGCCCAGTGGTTTAGGCCTGATTATGAAGGAAATAGAGCCAGGAGGACCCAGGTTCAAATCCCACCAAGCTACATGCCCTTGGGTAGGTCACTTGGCTCCAAGTGCCCCAGGACATTCTAAGTGGCAGAGCTGGGGCTGAGCTGCATTGATAGAGGGGGTTTCCTCCCAGGGCTTCTCCAGCATCAGTGAAATCACAGGTTTTCAAGAGAACAAACAAATCCTGAGTGGAGACAATGGCTTATTCTCAAAGGGAGGAAAACCTAGAAGTTCAGGTTCATGGGCAGGACAGGGTCACGGACAGGGTTGTGCTGCTCTCAGGGTCGGAAGGACCTGAGTTTGAATCCTCCCTTTGACACTTTCTGTGTGACCACAGGCAGATGGCAATGGTAGGTCTCAGTTTCCCTGTCTGTAAAATGAGCTAGTATTAATAGCATCTACCTTGTGGCTTTGTTGGAGGGACTACATGAGGTAATGGGCACCACATGATGCTCTTGGCATATTGTCCAAAGCTATAGACATGTGGATGGTTGCTCTATGAGGAAGAAAATGGGCAGAAAAGATGGAGCTGGAGTCACATGGGCAGCAGATGGTAGAGGCCAGAAGGGGAGACTCATTACCATCCCCGCTTCAAGATGAAAGAAATCCTGGCCCAGGAAGGCAGGTCTACACCAACCTGAAGCAGCAGGCTGGGCAGGCCCAGGGGGCCAGGAGAGGGAGCAGGCTTTCCAGGGCCTGGGAAGACACCCAGTCCCTTTGGGTCCCGGGCCAAGTCGGGACGGAGTCATCCTGTGAGTCATTCCCATCTCTACCTCCCGCACAGTCCAGCTATTTTAAGACATCTCTTCTCAAGGAGGACACCACCAGAGCCCACGTGGCTCCCAAAGCCCTGGGAGAGCCCTGGCTGGGAGGGCTCCCAGTGAACACCTAGCCTCTGGACTGAGACCAGAGGGCAAACTGAGGCTAGCAAGAAGTGACCTTGCCCAAAGTCAGTCAGTTTCTAGGTAGGATTTGAACTCAGGCCTTCCTGACTCCAAATCAAGCCCCCTGTCCCTCTGTGGCCTTGGCTGCTGCTTCCTGGATACCTGCTGGGGCTCTCCGAGCACTCACCTGACAAAGGCATCAGAGTCCAGGCTGTTCAGGTAAATGGGGGGAGGCAGGGCACAGCCCCCCCCCCCAACCCCGCTAATGGCAGAGTGAAGGCAGGACTGGGAGGTTTGTTAGCCTTTCTCCGTATCCCCGTCCTCAGCACAGGACCTGGAGCATAGTAGGGCCTTAATAAACACCCCTGGATTGATCAATCGCCTCATTCATTTCCAACACAGTCTCTACATGCAGCCTGGTTTTCTGAACTCAGAAGTCTTCTCTGGCATCAATTGACATGCATTAAACGCCTACTGTGTGCCAGGCACTGCGCTAAGTGCTTGATACAAAAAGAGCTAAAGACAGTCCTTGTCCTCAAGGAGCGTACAGAGGGGGCAACATGCAAACAAGTATATACAAAGCAATGCAAGTCCAGGATAAATAGGAAATCACGAACAGCAGAAGAGGCTGGAATCCCGAGGGGTTGGGAAGGCTTCCCGGAGGAGGGGAGATTTCAGTTAGACCACTTTGTACTTTCACCAGGGTCGGGTAGGGTGTCATGAGACGCCCTCTGGGGTCTCTCCTGCTCTGAGACTCCGTGACTCCGGGAGGCATTCTACCCAGGCCTCCTGGCTGCTGGTCCCGACCACCAGGCAACGCCACAGAAAAGCATCTGAGACGAGCTGCCGGAGACACTTTGGGGCAGTGGGGAAAGACCTGTGCTCAAATTCCAACTCTGCCACTCTGCTCGCGTGGTTTGGGGTCAGAAATTTAGTTGCGTGGCTCACAGTTTTCTCCTTCCTAAAATAAAGATGTGGTTCCAAATGATCCCTTAAGTACCCCGAGTTCTATTTTCCTATGACCTGATTTGCTAGTTTGCTGCTAATCGTGTGGCCTTGAATAAATCACTCGAACCTCAGAGCTTCAGTGTCTTGATCTGTAGAATGGGCACAACACCACTTCTGCCACCTGCTTCCTAGGGCCTTTGGGAAGACTGAGGAAGGTTTGGGGTGTGGAGCGCTGGAGAAATTGGAGGGAGTTTTATCATATAGTCACCCAAAGGAGCCCTGGGAAACCTCCTTTTGGAGGAATCTGGGTAGGAGTGGACCTGCTAACTCTGTAGTCTCTTCCACGGGTCACACTGTTCTCTGGGATTCTCTGGGAACAGAAAGGAAAGTGAACTGGAGCCCTCGCCTTGGACTGCTTCATACACCTGGACTTTGAGGTGGGAGTTTTCTCTAGTCTGGGGGTCAAAATCAACACACCACTGAACCCGCAGAGGACAAATGGCTGGCAAGTACTCAGGGCCGGTCACACAGCCGGTCATAGAAGTCAAAATGTCAGAGTTGAGAGGGACCTTAGAACTTAGAACCTAGACCGTCAAAACTAGACGGAGCCTTAAAATCTAGAACACAGGAGCCAGGTTGGAAGAGCATTAGAATAAAGAACTCGAAATGTCAGAGGTGAAAGAGCTTAGAACGCAGGAGTCGGGCAGAAGGCTCCGAGGTCATTTAGTCCAACCAGCTCGTGACAGAGAGACCCAGAGAGAGAGGCGGCAGGCGTAAGGTCATGGCAGAGGAAGGGACAGAGCACCGGCCCCAAGCCTTGTCCTTCTGTCCTGGCTCACAAACCCGAGAGGAGTAGTTCGCCTCCAGACCCCTCCCGTCTCTTCAGGACCTGCGCCCTGCAGGCCCGCTCGTTCCTTCTCCAGACACCCCCAGCCTGCTTTTGAACAAACGACTCAAGAAAATAAAATAACCATCAAGTTCCCCATCAAATTACTCAGGAACTCCCTCCCCCATAAACAACACAGCTCCCGCAGGTCTGGAGGACTCAGTTCTTGCTAATTCAGAGCACGTGCCTCACTCACCGGGGAGCAGATTGTCCTGTAGGCTAGCAAGCTAGGCTGGTGCCCATCGAGCCACTGGCTGTCCATCCCACGTGTGGTCTTTATTCCTCGGCAGCCCCAACCGAGAGTCATGCCACCAGGAGAGCTGTGGAGAAGGCCTCATCCTTGCTGGGTGAGGGTTAGGCACTGATATGCCGCCACCACCACCATAATAATAACGACAGTGATGAGGAGAGCTGGTATTTATTTATATATGGCTGTCAAGTTTGCGAAGCAGCTTACAAATATTATCTCATATCTTCACAACAACTCTAGGAGGTTGGTGCTTTTATCACACCCATTTTACAGATGAAGAAACTGAGGCAGACATCAATCCAAAGACCTTCCTGGACCACGCAGCCTGTACGTGTCCAAAGCCAGATCTCCGGACGTGGGGCTCAGTGTTCTATCTGCTGTGCTTCCTAAGGGCTTAAGTTTACTTAGCAAATTTACTGAGGGAAGGGAAGGAATGAATGAGAAAGGATCACACCTATATCCTGTCAGTGGTATAAGAGTCACTCAGCTAGACTATCTTATCTGGGTGAGACTGGATGAAGAAAGACCTCTTTACTCTAGTAAGCAGATAGATAGATGGATGGATGGACGAATGGATGGATGGATGGATAGAAGGGTAGATAGATGGATAGGTACATAGAGAAATAAATGACAGATGAATAGATAGAAGGGTAGATAGATGGTAGGTAGGTAGAGAGATAGAGAAATGATAGAAGTATAGATAAGTAGGTAAATAGATGATAGATGGATAGATAGATACATAGATATAGAAGGATAGATAGATAGGCAGGTAGATATACAGATAAATAATAGATGGATGGATAGATACATAGGATAGATACTCAGGTAGATGGATAGATGATACACAAACAGTAGATGATATAGATAGAAAGAAAGAAAGAAAGAAAGAAAGAAAGAAAGAAAGAAAGAAAGAAAGAAAGAAAGGAAGAAAGAAAGAAAGGAAGAAAGAAAGGAAGGAAGGAAGGAAGAAAGAAAGGAAGGAAAGAAGAAAGAAAGAAACCTAGATCTGGTGATGTTTTGCCCAGAAAAGAGGAATCTAGACTTCACTCCTTTGGACTTCTCCATCATGCCTCCAGGGACCTCATTGTTCTACAAGTGGTGGTACTTTTTGAGGCCTGAAGTTCTCTGCTTTCAGTTCTGGAAGTATTTCCAATAAATATAGCAAAGCAAAGGAAAAAGTTGTCCATCTAATTTGAGATGGTTTGAGCCAAGAATCATGGACTCTAGGGAATCTGAAGGCTTAGATTCTCATCATTTGCCACAGTCTATCATGGAATTGAGCCTCCAAGAGCTGAAAAGTTCTGCCCAGTTTCCTCTTCTGTCTAGTGGGCAGAAGAGCCCCTGTCTTGCCTCCCTCCCTCTCCAGGCTCTGGGAAGGATCTCATGAGATAATGGGTGTGGCAGTACCTTGGGGAATATAAAGGCCTAAAGAAATGAAAGGTGTTATTGTCATATGATTAACATTTTCAAATTCTTTAGGGCAGAAGGCGCTATGGAAAGTGGGTCGAAATGATTGATTTCTATCTGTATGAGTAGAACTGGCCATTTAAGGCAGTTTAGTAGACTGAATGAAACACAAAGATAATTGGCTCATGGTCTTCCAAAACAGTTTGTGATCTAGCTGGGCAGGGGCTGTAGTTCATGCAAAAACAGGCAGCATTATATAATGTTTATATAATAACCAGAGGGCTAAATCAACCAGGGTAGGGTAGGATGAGATGGGAAGGGTTACCAGAGGCCAGTCCTCAAGGGACTCCCCCTTGCAGCTGTGGAGCTCCCATCCTGGCTTCCCACCATCCTGAGTGGAGAGTGCCTACCATCTATGGGCAGGATACAGGCATGCTTTATTCAGGCAGGATCCCTGTCCATCTTCCCACCAGGCACATTGCACAGGTGCCGTCTCTCCTCTCCCTTTCCCCCTTATTTTCCATTTCCAGACCATAATCAAATTAATGGTTCTGTTGGTATTGGAAAGGATATGTCAGTCTATTCCCTTATGCCTCCATTCACCATTTCTGTAGTTTCCAAACACAATATGTCTCTCTAGCTACCACTTTCCTAGACATTGTCTCCTAACAGACAGCAAAGACCGTCTTTGCATTTATGTTTATATGCCCATGATTTAGCACAGTGCTTGGCACACTGTAAGTGCTTGGCTGGTACTTTTTCATTCATGGGCTGGGCTGGGCTAGGATAGGATGGGATAGGAAGATAGGAGAGGAGAGAAGGGGAGAGGAAAGGAGGAGAGGAGGGGAAGAGAGGAAGGGAGGGGAGGGGAGAGGAGAGGAAGGTAGAGGAGAGGAGAGGGGGGGAGGAGAGGTGAGAGGAGAGGACAGGACAGGAAGGGAGAGGAGAAGAGAGGAGAGGGGAGGGAAGGGATATGGCTTGACGTGTTAGGAGGGACATTGCTAAACCATGGTGTACAAAGGTGGTTGACCAGGAAGGCGAGGGACATGCTTCCTGAGCATGGACTGAAGGAACTGGGCATGTTCAGACTGGAGAAAGGAAGACTTAAGGGGGCCTTAACAATGACCTCTCAGTTCTGGGAGCGCTGCACCTGGAAGAGGGATTCATCTTGCTCTGCTTGGACCTCACGAGAAGAACTAGGAGCCACAGGGGAAAGTCACAACTCTGGTTGGGTGTCAGGAGATGCTGCCTCACAACGAGAACTGTCCCAAAGAGGCCCAGGCTGCCTTGGCAGGGAGTGGTCTCACCCTCAGTGGAGGACAGTTTCTAAGCCCAGCCTGGGTGGTCTCGTTTTGAGGATGTTCCAGAAGGGGTTCTTGGTCCAGTCTGGGTTGATCTAGAGGTGCTCAATATCCCTTCTGTTTTGGGAGTCTGTGCTTTGAAATCTTTAAATTAATGAGATCTCTAATTAATGATAGAACAGAATAAAATAGGAGCAGGAGAGAACCCAGAGTTCCTTCTGGTCAAAGAAAAAGAAAATAATTTGGTGGGGCAGAGCTGAGGGGAGGCATGGTGAAGGCAGTGGCTGAGCTCCTGAGACAGCACTGGCCACACTGAGCTCTAACTGGCCAGCAACAGATGACCCTCCTTCAACCAGCACCAGCCTCCCCTCACCACTCCTGCCCATCATGCCCTGCATCCCTGGCCGTGTGGCTGGGTACTAAAGCTGGCTCCCTGGTGCCAGGAGGGGGCCAAACGGCCTCAGCCTTGGTCTCTGCTGGTGGTGGTGAGCCTGGGCCCAGGGACAGATGTGGGGATGGTTCCACTCTGCAGAGAGGAAGCTGCTGACAGCTACCTCTGAAGAAAATTGCAGTCCCTTCCTGAGCCTTCTCTTCTGGGTGCCAGAGGAAGTGGAAGGACGTTTCTTTACACAGTACAAATTTTCTCAATGACTTCCAGCAACATCTCAGGCTGGTGCTTTTTGGAGCATATGGGGAGCATCTCCATGTCTAAATTCAGCTCTCATTCAGACTCTTTCCCCTGTGCCCTGTAAAGCAAATGCCAGCTGGGGTGGAAGGTTCCAACTCAACAGCCTATTGTTAGGATAGTCCCACTATGGAGCAGCCTGGGCTCTGTGTATAGAGTGAGCCCAGTGAGACTATTATGACTTCCCTCAAATGATCAAACAAATGTATACAGAAGGATATAAGCCCTTTGGCATCATGGACCGCATTGCTTTGGTCTTTTTTTTTCCCAGCACCCACCACAGGACCTGCTCACAGAAATTGTTCAGTAAAATGCTTGAAGTTGGATAGTATTGCATATAGGCAGGCGCTATCATTACTGCCTCCACTAACATCATGGCTGCCTTTGTCCCCGACGTGTCCAATTTAGAATTCTTATCTCCCTTCAAGAACCAACTTTCCTCCTCCAAACTATTTTGTATGTGTTCTGCATATGGTTCACACCCTTATTGGATCCCTGCCCCCCTAGAATTTAAGCTTCTTGCGGGCAGAGATCATTCAGTCTGCTCATCCAAGACGTGCTTCAAAGTCAACCCAACAGCCCTGAGACTTCTTGAAAGTGGGGAAAAAGCTGGAGTCAGAAAGGGAGTGAGTTCGTTTTATGATGTTTGCCTCACCTTTTGTCAGTCTTGTTTCACCCTCTTGGGTCAATTACAGTTTCCTTTAGTTGAAGTGGCTGGATTTTCCATTTCAGTGACAAATATTTGGCCTTTATTGATAGTAAGGAGAAAGAATAAAAGGGAGATGGCAATGCTAGGCCATAAACACGAGCCACATATATAATGGGTGCTTAATAAATGCTGGTCACTTGATGGGTTGCTCAGTACATCGCATGGTCTACTTTATGTCCATCATCTCATTTGGAGCTTCATAATAACAGTCCTGTGAGGAGAATGCTGCTAACTCCATTTTACAGAAGGAGGCTGAGAGAACCCCTTTGTGTAAGTGACGTACAGAGAGAGTGTGATTATGGGCTGTGCATCTCCTTGGAAAAGGGCATGTTGACCATGCACATCAGTACAGCAGTCAGCTTTAAGCACCTCAGACAGCTCCCCAACCCACATAAGAAGCCTATCGCTCTCCCAACCCTCAATTCAATTCAACTCAACAGAATTCAATTCGACTCAGCACAACTTAATTCAAACAAGTTCATTTTAACTTTTATATTCCCAGCACAGTTCATGGCACACAGGAGGCCAAAATAAATGTTGATTGATTGATTGCACTCAGTTCAATCAAGTTAAATCAATTCAAATGAAATCAGTTCCATTTGTTTCAACTCAACTCAGAAAAACTTGAGTAACTGTTCCATGCAGTGTTCCCTGCTCCATGCTGCGGGTACAAAGATTAAGCTAAGTCACAGTTAAGTCACAATTCTCAAGGACCATAATATCATAGGGTCTGCCATCCAGAATAAAATACGGCTTCCAATAATAATAGAACAAAATTAGGGCAGAAAGAAGCTTTCTTTCATATTGCTGCCATGTTGCAAGGCTCACAGAACTCTTTCTAGACACAAGGGTCTCAAGGAAACCCTGCGAGGAAGGGGTAGATGACATTGTCATCTGCTTTTTAATCATAAGGAAACTGAGGCACTTTAGGGAGATGAAGCAATCTGTTGAATGTTGCTAAGCTGTCAAGGGCTGGAGTAAGGACTTGAACCCAGAGCTCTGGCCTCTAAATCTAGTGTTCATTCCATTAAGCTTTCATAGACTAATGGAGCTGAAAGGGATCCCAGAGGAATTGAGTCCAACCTGTACCTGAATGAGAACATCCCCCTTCCCGACACACCCCATCCCTACCAGCCTCTGCTTGAAGACACCCAGTGAGAAGGACTTCAGTCTCTCTCAGGCAGCTCACTCCATTTTCAATTGCTTTAATTGTTTGGCAGTTTGGGGCTCCCCCACCCCACATTGAGTCTAATTGTGTCTCTTGGTGAGGTATCATTCTCTCCTCTATGGACTCTTGACTTTTTTGCCTTCTCACCCTGGAGATGCCTCCACCCTATGGCCCTCTCCTCTGATGGATGAGTCCCTGATTGAGACCACCATTCCATCAAGTACTCACTCATCTTTTAGTTCCCCTCTTGACTCTCTTGACTTTTCTACCTCCTGTCTCTAAGCTTTGCTCCTGCTTCCCCTCCCATCCCTTCCTTCTTGTGCGTTGTCTTTCTCCTATTAGAGTGTAAACTCTTGGAGGTCTGGGATGGTCTTTTTTGCTTGGATTTGCATTCCATGCATTCAGAACTGTTCCAGGTACACAGTAAGTACTTAATAAATATTTTACATATGTAGGTAGATATCTGGCCTTCAAGATATCTCTCTGCCTGTCTAGGTATAATAGGACATGGATTTAGATCAGGAAGAGACCTTAGTGGTCATTGAGTCCACCTCTTCTCCTCTCACATTACAGGGGAGGGAAGTGAAGCGCAGAAAGCTTGATTGGCTTGCCTAGGATAACCCAGGTGTTGGCTGAGGCAGGAGCTGAAACCAAGTCTTCTTGCCTCCAGGTCCAGTACCCTGTCCACGACAGCAGGATGCCTTCCGTCCATTGCTTCCAGGTCCGTCCTCTGCGGCCAAGCAGCATAAATCTAATCCCTCCTCTGGGAGACTGTCCTTTAGGTACTGAAAGGCAGTGATTATGTGCACCATTGGACTGATTTTGTCCAACTTGTCTCCTCGGTTCCTTGCTAATGTGTCTACACTCTCTACATTGAGTTTCCCAAATGTGGTGCCAACACAGAACACTATAATGCATGAGAGGTCTGGGCAGGGCAGAGGACCTTAGTAGGGAGTGGGAGGCTCTCACCCCTTGGCCCCCTCCTCTTGGACACTTGGCCTCTCCTGATGCACTCCTGAGGACGCTGACCTTTGTTACCATAACCCACTAATGACTCCTGCTGATCCTGGAGTTTAGAAGATCCCAGGCCCTTTTCAAGGACACTTCCTCCCATCTTGGACTTGGGGTTCAATAACCTCCAGGGACTCTTTGAATTGTGAATCTGTGGTCCCAGGGTTTTGTGGTCTTGGTCAAAATAGGAGTTAAGTCTAGCATGGCCCTGTTCTCAATGGAGCTATCCCAATTCATTATAATCGCTGTGTCCCTTTCCAGAGGTTCCCAAACCTTCCCATAAATAATTCATACTAGAACCTTGTAAGGAATCAAAAGCAAGTTAACCGGTTTGTAGTTTGTAGGTTCTGGGGCGGCAACTAGGTGGGACAGTAGATAGAGCACCTGGCCTGGAGTCTGGAAGATCTGAGTTCAAGTCTGGCCTCAGAAACTTACTAGCTGTGTGACCCTAGGCAAGTCACTTCATCCTGTTTGCCTCAGTTTCCTCATCTGTAAAACGAGCTGGAGAAAGAACTGGCAAACCCCTCCAGTAGCTCTGCCAAGAAAACCAAAAATGAGGTCATGAGGACTTGGAAACAACTGAACAACAGTTTGTAGGTTCTACTCTTTGCTCTTTTTTTGAAAATCAAAGAGACAGCTGTTCTTCTTCAGCCCCATGGCCCCTCTCCCGTTCTCTAACATCTTTCAAAGGCCACTGACAAGGCTCAGAAATCTAGCTCTTCCAGAACCCAAGGATGCTTTTCATCCGAGCCATGGTACAAGAAGCAGGACCGGGTTGTGCATAGAGAGTGGGACCTTCCTGTCCTCCTTGTAGATGACACGATCATGACACAGCTTCTCAGAGATGCAGTCAAATATCCACCTTGGAGGAATATTTGGAAAGCATTTGTATTAATAGCCACTGCAGCCCCTGCATCGCTCCCAGCCATTCGAGTGGGGGGCTCTAGGGCACCACTTACCTCTCTCTGAGTTGGGCATTAGGGTCCTAGAATTGAGTCTCAGCTCCATCGAAGTGTCTAGAGTTGGAAGGGAATCTAGTAACGATCTAGACCAAAGCCTCTATTTTATAGATGAAGAGGTTGGAAGTGGTCGAGGGCCTCTCAGAACCTCAGTATTCTCCCCTCTGACATTCACATTAGCTGCGAGACACTTTTAATGTGTTGAAATCGTCTTGTAGTGGCCGTGAGTCTGAAGAAGGCAGCGATGGGACTGTCCCCCAAGGTTCCTGCCTCCCCTCACATTGTTAGCCTTTCAACAGCCTCCTGGGTGCCCAGCCTAGAGAGAAGGACAGCCTGGTTGGGCAGAACAATCAAAGGATGATCGATATTCAGAGCTGAGAGAAACCCTCAGAGGCAGCTGAGCCGATAGCTCCATTTCATGGAAAAGGAAACCAAGGCTCAGAATGTGAGTGACAGGATCCTGGTTGTATAGTTAGTGTCCGAGGTGAGATTTAAAGTCAAGTGTTACTGTGTCCAAGACTGCTATTGTCTCCACTAATCCATACTCCTGCCATTATTCTGAGAAACCAGAACAGAATGCTGGGATGCTATCATTCTCATACTAAAGCCTCACTGACCATATTCTGACAAACCAGGTTGAAGTAGGGCACAATTTCCCCCAAGAGGTTCTTCTTGTGCCAGAGCCCTCAGAGCTCCCCTGCCCATTGGCCATGTGGGCCGGGTGGGCCCACGGCTACCCCCTTGTTCACTAGCCCTCCCTGACGCTTCAGCCGTTCAGGGGCAGGAAAGCTGCAAGGCTCCATTTTAACTCGGCACCTTGGCAAGGATCTGGGAAAGAAACTCTGCATCTTAACCGGGCTACATTTGTTTTGTATTTTAAATTCCACCAATTTTTTCATGTCTTTGGATTAACTATTCCTCTTCAGACATCAAAGGGAATCATAGGACATTTTTACTTTTAACAGTTTTGTACGAATGATGTTGGGTAATTATCCCATCGCGCCAATGATAGGTCTGCCTGCTTTTGAGGGTTTTCAAGATTACTAAAGGAAATACAGCTAATTACAGTCGGACACAAATGACAGCCCTGGCTAGGCCCTGTTTACTCGGTGGGCTTTGCACAAATAATTGGGCTCTTTGAGAAGGCTTATTAAGCCCATTGGCTGGAATGCCCCAAGTTGCCTATTTACAGAAATACTCATTTGTCTTCCTCTCCCACAAAGCTGAGGCTGTGATCCTGCCCAGAAGAGATGGGGGCCCCAGGGGAAAGCTCATCTTTGCAAAGATTTTAGTCTGGTTTTGGCTTCCATCTAGGGCCAGGGCTGGTGTGCAGGGACAGAGAAGAGAAATAAGGAGGAGACAGCATGCTTCTCCATCCTAGATGGACCCAGCTCCTGGCTGCCTGAGCTCCTGGGACTAGTGTCTTGAGTAGAGATTAGCTGTTCAAAACACTCACTCCTTTGGGCCCCTTATGTAGGCCTAGGAAAGGGGATAATGTTGACAATCTAGCAGGGCTTTGCTGAGATCTGTCATTAAGGAACAGTGTTGACTGAAGCTGTGCTTCGAGAGAGGAAGCTGAAGTGTGCAGTTCCCATGGACTAGGGATGCCCAAATACTTTCTTCTTTGCTGACCGGTCACAGTGACCAGTACCACTCAGGCTACTTCAATTTAAGCCAACAGGAGGCTTGTATTGATGGTAGAAGTGTGCCTTGTACATAGGAGGCTTGAAGCAAATGTTTGGTGACTTGAATGAAAAATCAGGACCTTAATTAAGGACTTTGTTAATCACTTATTACGGTACTAATTATGCCTTTCTTACAGCATTCACTAAAGCAAGTCCCTTCAGTTGAAATAGGTCCCTTAAAGACCTTAGCTAGACAATCTTTCTTTTCTTTGTTTTTTGATCAGAACCTGCTTGAGGATGCAATTTTATCAAACATTACACTCAAAAAATTCGTGTTTGTCATTTAGTCTACCCTTCACACATATATAGTTAGTCCAAATTAGGGAGATTTGAATGGAGTGACCATTGAATAGACAAGGGGTCAGAACAGATCTTCCCAAGGACAGGTGCTTCTGTGGAACAAGTCTCATTCAATCATGGAAGAAAAAGAAACCCAGAAACTCAGAGAGGCCAAAGGAAGCCTCAGAAGAGGCCTGGAGGCCCTGGAGCCATCATTGTGGAAACCAAAGGCTTCATTTCTGCTTGAGTGTTCTTGTATCGTTTCTTAAGCAAATCATTATTGCTAGCAAAACAGCACCCTTAAGCTCTGTACGGTCCAGATTCATCTATGGGAGGTCTACTGGAACATTCAATTTTTATTAAAGAAAGCAGCTTAGTTCCCTTGTGACACTTGAGCTTTTGTGGCTGCTTTCCTACGTAAGAGACAATAAAGGGATGGAGTTTTGCTGTGTCAGTTAAAGAATTATGATTAGCATCTAGCTCTTTCTTAGCACCTCTTACGTTTAGCAGCATTTGAGCCTCCATAGGAGGGTAATCTGATGGCCAGCTCTCCCAGGTGAAGAGCCTGGTGTAAGCTTCAGGGATGACTGGTTGTCTAGCTGTGCTAGGTCAGTCGAAATTCTGGATTCTGAGGTTTAGATAGACAGAGCCTTCAGCAGCTTAGAGCAGCTAAATCGGGCAGTCATTACCTCTATCCTGTTGA
>CM053623.1:458813049-458830769 GCA_028646595.1 Phalanger gymnotis
TTATGTAGAACTGTATGTTGCAATCTAAAAATAAAAAAAAAAAATTAAAAAAAAAAGCGAAAAGGGCCTCGGAGAGGACCTGGTCCCACCGCACATTGACAGATGAGGACACTGAGGCCCGGGGGGCTGTTGGAGATCACACAGCTGGTGGCAGCAGAGCCGACCATGCTCCCAGCGCCTCGGTCGGCGGCGCCTCAGTCTTGGCGACTGTCGAGGAAAGAAGCCAGACCAGGAGCTCAGAGATCTGCTTTCTCTTCTTGGCTCTGTTAGTAAGAGCTTCCTGGGAGCAAGGTGGTGCGCGCTGAGCCTCGCTTTCCCTGTCTATAAAAGAGAGCTGTGTCTGTTGGAACGCTGCCCGGCGTCTTCCTCGACCCCAGCTCTGTCCGAGCTCTGGGAGTTCCACAAGCCGCCGGTAGCCGCGGGGTTGGCTCGCCCCCACCGCCACCCTGCCTCCTGCGGGGGCCAGGCCTGGATGCTTCCCCCCCCCCGACCCCCCCCCCCAACATTTTATTAACTTGGTCCTTAATTCCTTTCCCTAATTCCCATTCAATGAAACGCAGCTGAATAGCGATCCTTCCGCTCCCACCAGGCCAGCTGCCCTCGTCCATCCCCTCCTGGAGCCGCCACCCGGGATTCCCAGGCTCGGGCCAGTTTTCCATCACCTCTAAAGTGCCAAGAGCTCGGCTATTTTTAATTAATTTTTCATACGGCATTCCATGGGGGCATTGAGTCAAAGACCCAGAGCAAGGAGGCTAATCCCTCAAGAGCTCTTTGGGATGAGTTTCTGTTGGTGGCTCCAATCCCCAGGGTTGGCCTGACAACCCTGATCTCAGCTCTTGTCCGAGCAGAGACCTCGGTCTTGGGGGTGGGGGTAGCCAGGGTTCACTAGGGAATGCGTGAACCCTCTCCCCAAGCAGACCTTCCCTTTACTTACCCTAAGGTGACTTTCGGCTTTAAAGTCCAGGGAGGGCGACAGAGGGGGACAGATTTGGATGAAGATTTCCAGGGCCACCCTTTATCCCTTCGTGATTTTAGAGAGCCCAGGGAGGCTTCAGGATCAGAGGGACAGGAGGACACCCCAGCCATTCCTAGACAAATAGGTGGTCAGGCAGCCTTCGCTATGCCACCTCCAGGAAGGGAGTCCCTCCTCCACAGTCTGGCTGCAAATTCGAGGACATTGCCATGGGCAGGCCCCACTCTCTTCTCCGGGCTGGGCATCCCATATCCTTCATGAGGACTGAGTCATCCTGGTGGCCTTTCTCTGCACACTCCAACCAGTCAATGTCTTTCCTAAGCTGAGATGCCCCAACTGAACAGCCCTCTAGGTGGGACCTGACCAGGACCGAAGACAGAAGGACCATCCCCTCCCACAGATGCCCCCCTCCATGACCTTAGGATCAAGTCCACCTTCTTGGCAGCAATCTCACACTATTACCTCATGCCGACCTTGTGGTCTACTAACACCCCCAGAACCCTTTTGGATGAACTGATATCTAGCACCTTCCCAGTCTTATACTGGGGACATAGGTCTAGGGCTTGCGAAAGCTCTTCAGCTCAGGCTGTTTCCATATGGAAAGGCCCTTCCCATTCATTGGCATGCTCCAATCCTTCAAGGGATCATGGCAGACCCTGCTTTCCTGGTGCCCTTTTATCCAGTGTAATCCTTAACAGAGGAAGTCATTAACAAAGGATCCATCTGCCAAAATAATTATTAAAGTTATCCTTTAATTAGCTTATTTACCTTGTCTCTCTCCTGCTGGGCTGGACTAGAATGCCACACAGGATTCTCTGAATGGGCGGAGCCAATGCTGGAAAAATAGAGAAGAGCCCAGGCTTGAATTCTTCTGGGTAAACTGAGCCATCATTTCCAGTTCTCAGGAATTCAATTCCCCTCTCCAGGACTCAAGTATTTCATCTGCAAAATGGGTCTATGTAGGTAAGCTACAAATGAATACAAACGAAGAGATGAGAAATTCTAACCTAAAAAATGGATGCTAATAGATTCTCAGAGTTGTTGAGGGCTGTGAGAGAGCAGACTTACCCCCTTTTCATGAAGCTGATTGTAGCCTCTGGGGTGATGACTCCTGTCACTCATGCAGATGACAGCCCTCTGTGACTTTGTAGGTGTCCATGCTATTGTTGTTCAGTTGTGTCTGACTCTCTGTGACCCCATTTGGGGTTTGTCATTTCCTATTTCCTTCTCTAGCTCATTTTACAGATGAGGAAACTGAGGCAAACAGAGTAAAATGACTTGCCTGGGCTCACACAGCTAGTAAGTATCTGAGGCTGGATTTGAACTCAGGCCCTCCTGGTTCCAGGGCCGGGCCAAATCTTTACCCACTGTGCCACCTGCCTGCCCTGCTAGGCACAAAGAAGATTCACCTAATTAAAGCTCATTGACTTGACTTGACTCCAATCCCTCCCCTCTAAGCCAGAGAATGGAGGGTCTAATGGACCAGACGTCAGTCTCTCCTCTGCCAAACACCACAACCTTGCCACTGGGCCCACCGTAAAATGGCCCCAAAGATCCCTTTCTGAATGTCTCCAGCTGTGAAGGCCTGGACTGATCCTCTGCCTGTCCTTTGCATGAGGGACCCTAGAAAATCCATGACCCAGCTGGTCAGGAGGCCAGTTAGAGGCCCTTTGGAGGCCAGGGGAAGGCAGAAGTGAGCCCAGCCCTCTGTCCCAGCCAGTCCACACAACAGCCAAGCCCAGGCTCAAACCAGATCTCCCAATGCCCAGTCCTAGGCCCTTCCCATTGGATGACAAGGTTCTTCCCTCTAGAATCAGAGAACCTGGGGTCAAATCCACATATTAACTGCATGACCTTGGGCACCTCACTCACCTTCAGGGACCACTGGGGTGAATGGAGTCTCTGTCAGCTTTCTGATCTTAGGCATATCTACATATATGTCTGTGTGTGTCTGTATGTAAGCATGGGGGTGGGGCAGACCTCTGATTTCCCTGGGATAGAACATTCCCAGTGTGACAGCTCCCTCCACCAACCCAGGCCAGCAAATTGGCTTTAACTTCTCATAGAGAGTTGCCTGGGGCCTTGAAAGGTGAAGGTCCTTATCCAGGGTCACAGAACGTATTTGTCAGAGGCAGGGCATGAACCCTGATTTTCCTGGCTCTGAGGCCAGGTCCAGGTTCTCTAGGCTCGACTTCTGAACTTTGATCAATGGAAGGATCCCAGCCTCTGCTCCAAGCGTCCCATGTGATGGCAGGTTTTCACAAGTAGACCTTGCAAGTCCTCCAGGAGACCTGAGTTGGGCTGAGGCCTGGCTGTCTGGTCCTCAGGGTCCTGTCAGCTACAGGGGGCTACGTACCTGCCTCCCCAAGTGGCCCCATCTCCAGGGCAAAGGGAGATCCTCAGTGGACCTCCAAGGGCTGGGGAGAAGAGGGGGCTCCAGGCATTTTTTCCCAGTCTTAGGCCTTCTTCCTCCATAGCTCAGGGCTCATGGGGCATCCTCAGTCTTGGGGAGGAGGGGGCAGTGGGGAGGAGGGAGGAAATGAGATAAGACCGTTCACTTCTGGGAAGCCCCATGAATCCTGGGAAAGTAAAGTCTAGCTCATTAGGCCAGGGAGAAACCCACAGGGAAGATGAGGCAACCCCTGTTCCCTTTGGCTCTCTCTTTCTGAAAAGTGTAAATGCTTATTAAAGCCCTGATCAGGGCACATCAGAGGTGGCTAGGGCTCCAGGGCCCAGTGTGTGTGTTAGCTCACACTATGTGCCCAGCCCTGGGTTCAGAAAGGATCAGAGAGTCCTCACCTGCCCTCCAGGAGCCCAGAGTCAAGACTCAACTGGATCTCCTTCCTCTAAGCTTCAGGATGGACAAGGCACTTTCTTCCCAAGCATGCAAGGAGGGAGGCCCCATCTGCTGGATGGGGAAATGATGACTTGGTCTTAATCCCACAGGGAGTCCACACCCGGCTGACACCTCTGAGGGGCCGTGGTCTAGCAGGGACCTTGGTCAGCTGGAGAGTGTCCAGAGGAAGAGCACCAGGATGGAAGATTCTAATACCCAAGGCTTCAAAGGATCCCTGGAAGAGCCTGGGAGGTTTAGCATGGAGAGGGTGGGGGGAGAGCCTGAGTTCAAACCCAATCTTAAACACTTACTAGCTGTGTGACCCTGGGCAAAACACTCTGCCTCAGTTTCCCATCTGTCCTGTGTGGCAGGGATTGACTTTGTTCAGCTTGGCTCCAGGAGTGGGGAATGGAGGGGAGTTAGAAAGAGCCAAATTAAGGAAGAGCTACCCCAAAGTGAGATGCGCTGCTGCGGGAGTTGGGGAGTGAGCTCCCCATCACTAGAAGTGTTCAAGTAAACAGCGAGTGGGCACTGCAGGGACAGCACAGTAATGATAATAACTGTAATAGTTACATTTAAATAGTGAGTTAAGGTTTGTAAACGGTTTTAGGTACATTGTCTCCTTGGCTCTCCCCCACAGCCCTGGGAGGCAGATGCTATTATTAGCATTTCCATCTTACAGTAGAGAAAACTGACACTGGAAAACGGTGAGTGAGTAAGTCACAGCTGGTAAGTGGCCTGGATCTTCCTGACGCCAAGTTCAGAGCGCTAACCACTAGGCTGCCCGGAACCTGGGAAAGACAAGGACGTGGGCGGCCCCAGTATGTGGGCTCTGCCAATGTCATGGACTCAAGCAGCCTTGCCATGATGGGGATGGAGAGAGGGACGAGAGTATGACCCGGCCGGAGAACAGCGCACTCTGGGGCTGCTCTCTTGCCTGGATGGTGCCTGGGTCCCCAGCGGCCCCGGGGAGGAAGGGCCTGGGATGGGAGGCCAACCTCTGATCTCTTTCCTGGCCTCCCTCCCTTCCCCTCCGGCCCTTTCCTGTCCCTTCAGAGCCCTCCAGAGGCAGCCTCTCATTTCCTCTTCCTCTTCTTTGTGCTCTGCCTGACCTTCAGGCACCAGCACCGGCTTATTATTGTTGTGGTTTATAATGCCCACCCTCCGATGTGCCCAGCCCCGCCCCCCCATTGCCTTTGATCCTCCCCCTGGCCCGAGAAGGGCAGTTGGGGACAGCGAAGGCTTTCTCCACCCTCACAGCCATCCTTCATCCTTGGAGATCTATCTGTCCTCCTATGATGCAGACTCAAGCCCCTTTAAATTCCTGCTGGCCAGCTCAGGACCCTCCAGGGCAGAGAGCATCACCCCCTTCTTCCTGGACTCAGCTTCCTCCATGGGTCCTGTCTCCCTCCTGGGGCTCTGCTTATTTGGCTCATTGGCTTGAGAGAAAACGGGCCTGAGGACAGGAAAAAAGGGTAGGAGCCTTCTGGCTACCAGAGGCTTCCAGTCTCAAATGTCTACAGGGTCCCGACGGCTGCCACGATACCGAGCACATTAGTATGACCCACATGCTTTGGGCTTAGAGGTCAAAGAAAAACAGGCAGTGAAGATAAATCTCTCAGCACTGGCCGTGGCCCCCAGCCTGCACTGGACTGCCTCATCATTGGAGGTCTTCAGTTACAGGCTGGAGGACCAGAGGGTGCACAGAGGGCATTTGTGTTCAGGTGTGGTTTGGATGAACTTTCAGCCCTGAGACACTGGGATTCCATGACTTACTTAACAATGGGAGCCAGAGGTCCTGAGTTCCAATCCCCCCTTTATCACTTACCCACTGTGTGACCCTGGGTATGTTTCTTCAACTCTCTAGGCCAGCCTTGTCACTTCCCAGTCCATAGCTCTTCTCCCTAGCCAATCCTCTCTGTACGTGCCAACTTCCCTCAGTAGACTGTAAGCTCCTTGAGGGCAAGCATTCTTTGTATTTACATTCTTACTATTTCATGTGGCACGCGGTCCGTAAATGTTTAATAAATGCTTCCTCATTCATTCCTTTGTTCCTTCTTCATAATGGGGTGGGAGGGGAGCTAACTGAATGTTCTCCAAAGTCTCTGTGAGCTGGAGCAATCAAACTGTGAACTCAGGAACCCAAGCGCTGGGTAGGATGCACAGAACAGAAGAGATGAGTCCCTAGTGACATCTTCTCTCTGGAGTTCCCAGTGGGAGCCAAAAACCAAGGGCTGTTCTGTCCAACAGTGCCCTTCTACCTACTTTGATGCAAAAAGAAATGTTGGCTACTTCTGCAGCCTCCACGGGCAAATCAGCCATTTCCAGTCTTTGGAGCCTCCCCTGATCCCCCCAAACATTGCCCAAATTGAGGGGGGGTCATCACTGAAGTAAGAAATTGTTTTCTTCCTTCCTTCTTTCTTTCTCTCTCTCTCTCTCTTTCTTCTTCCCTCCTTCCTTCCCTTTGTCTTTTCCTCTCTTTCTTACTTTCTTGCATCCTTCTGTTCTCCCTCTTTCCTTCCTTCTTTCATTTTGCTTGTCTTTCTTTCTTTCTTTCTCTCCCCCTCCGCCCCCCCCATTCCTGCTTTTGGGTGTCGACTTCCTTTGGAATCTCTGGGCCCTTAGTGGATGGATGTGCCGGGGCTGGGCCAGGGAAGCCTCTACAGCCTCCCTTCCTTCCCTTTCAAAGGCTCGGGACCTTGGATGATCTCAGTGTGCCAGGGACCTCAGGGGGTGTGATGTTTCTGCAATGAGGGCTTGCCCACCCCGTGGGACCATGAGCCATTTCCTCCCATCCCATCAGAACCGGGGGAATGCCCCCAGAATGTCCTCTACCATTATCCCATATGTTGTGAGTGCCTAAGCTTTCTAGGGCTCTTTCTGCTTGTCACACAGGGCTGGGCAGATTGAAAAGGGGAGTCACTGATAGGGGAGCCTGGTGGAATTGTGAAGGACTGCCCCAGAGATGACATCCAGAGCTGGTGTGCTGGAAAGGTTTCCTCACTCCTTCCCAAACACACACACACACACACACACACACACACACACACACACACACACACACACACACACGACCAGACTTTTTGCTACATGTATGTCTTACAATGGCCTGAAGGTTCTAGTGGGCAGGGTGGATCTCTAGATATGAGATCCAAAAAAACTGGTTCTACCCTCCCCATGGTCTCATCAGAGCCTCCACTGGCCAGAGCCTTCTCTCATTCTAGCCTGGAGCTCCCTCTGGGACCGTTTGCAGGGCAGGCCCTTGGGTCAAAGCTTGGCCTCCACCCAGCTTCAGCCTAGGTGCCCTGGGTCAGCCCTCTGAAGGCTAGATTTATGGATCTAAGATTTATGGACGCTCCCTCCCCTCATTCCAGAGCCTCACACAGACAGGTAGGTGTGTTTGAGAAGCAGGGGTGCCTGGGCTTCTCATACCAAAATCCACCCACACAAGTCCCATTCCAGCCCCCGGAGCTCAACAGAGACTGAAAGTCACTGAAACAGCCCAGGGGAGCAGGGAGCTGGAAGGGGGCTGAGAAGGCAGCTCCAAGATAAGGCTAATAAGCCAGAACTAAGAGGAGACCTAGAGGTGAACCAGGTTCTTACTATGAAAGACTCTCACAGTAGGTAAATCCCTGAGGGGACTGAGGCTTGTCCTGCCCTGCCCAGCCCAGTCTAGCCCCTGCCCAGGCTGGGGAGGACAAGGGAATCGGAAGATAAGTGAACCACCTGCCCCTTTGTTGTCATTTGCCTTCTGGTTTGAAGAGGATCACTTACTTTACCCTGATGTCTTGTCTTGGGCATGAATTGGATTGAAGTGAGGCAGAGTCCCACAGTTCCTGAGTCATTGGAGTCCAGGGGCAGGACAAAAGTCCAGAAGACAGCCAAGGCCCAGATGCAATGGACGACCTTGTTGTCTTCTGTTTGACCAAGCTCTGAGAGCTCCACAGCACCTCCTTCAGCCGCTTTCATGGTCATTGGGACAAATTGTTCTCATTCACCCATTCCACCGTGCTTGAGATAGACACCCCACTAGTTCACCAATAAGTCTGTGGCCCATGGCTCACTCTCAGGCTGGTTTAGCCTGTCTGCCACCACAGTTTTACTGGGGCATAGTCACTGTGCATGTTACAGCTTCTTGGGGCCATGGGAGAGTTGGATGGCAGGTGAGCAGCCCTGAGAACGGCTCAGCAGCCCTCATCCCAGAGGGCCTCATCTTCCTGAACACACCTTTTACCCCTACTTCCCTGAGATTCTCTTCCATCTACACTTGTAGACCAACTGAATACATCTTGGAGGTAGCCAGAGAGAGAGGTAGAGGTAAGTTGGGGACATCAGTATGGAGGACAGACATCACTGAGGCACAGAGATAGGAGATGGAGTGGACAATGCTTAGCACAGTGCCTGGAACAGAGTAGACACTTCATACAAAATGATTGATTGATTGGACTGTGATAGAGGCAGTGTGAGTGGAGAGAAGGGAATATATATATATATATGCATATATATACATATATATATCTACATACATAATATGTGAAGCATCTATGTATACATATATGTACATAGACATGTATGCGTGTGTATAGAAATATAATCTGGGAAGAGAAATGACAAGACTGAACGATGTTTCAGAAAATGTGGAGTATGAGTGAGAAGTTAAGGGTGACTCCCAGGTTTGGAGAATGAAAGGGTGGCCTGGATAACAGTAACCAAGTCTGGATCGGAAGGGCGATTGGCGAAAAGACGACTTCTGTTCTGGACCTGTTTCTCTTGAGATGCCTAAGGGACGTTGGGCTGGAGGCATCCATAAGCAGGAGATGTGGGGCTGGCTATCACTCAGGAGAAGGATTCTGGCTGGGTCCAGAGCCCTGGGAATCCTCTGCATCGCTCCAATGCCTGAGGTTCTAAGGCTCTTCTGAGATCTGATGCCTTCACTTCTGGGTCCTCAGGTCCTTCCCAGCTTCCAGATGACACTAAAACTACAGGGCAGGTTATAAGCAAGTGGTAGGTCAGTCTCGGTGAAGACATTTTCCACAATGGGAGTTCCTTTTGCATATAAAGTCCCAGATAGGTAGAGGGACTAGATTGATCTGGAATCACTTGCATGATAATTATGAGATTAAACTTGGGGGGAGGGCAGATAAGGTCACTGAGAGTATAGAGAGAAGAGAGCCAGGATAGAGTTTTGAGGTGGTACAATGGAAACGATGGTGGCTTTGGAGTCAAGGGACCTGAGTTCAAATCTTACCTCTGGCACTTACGACCTGTAGACCTCGGCCAAGTCATTAAGCTTCCTCAGAACTCAATCTTCCATAAAATGAGCGGGTTCGATAGGCAGGTCCCTAGGGCTGTGATCTTGTGATCTCTGCTCCAGAAAAGGGGTCTGCGAAGAAGCAGTAAGCAAGGGAGCAGGAGAACCAAATGAGAAAAGAGCCGGCCCCAGCAGCTTGAGAGCCAGTTGTTAAATGTTCAGAGGGGTCGACGACATCCCAGAAATCAGCTGCAGCTTTAAATCAGGGCTTGGCAGACTGTTTGGTTGATTTTCTAGACTTTAAAAAGTGATGGAGGAAATATGAATCATGCAAACTAAAGTTCAGAGTGTGTTCTGTGCACACGGAGGCCCGGAGGATGAGAAAGTGGTCGATGGCATCAGATGTCACACAGCTTTTGACTGAAGAGGATGAAAAGGCCCTTGGGATTGGTAGTTGTTCCTTTTTCCTTCTAAGCTTCTCTTCTTGTCCCCCCCCCCCAATGCCCAGAGCTAGGCTGGCACCCAAGTGCCCAAAACTGGTCCTTTGCGGGGAGACCCCCACGCTTCTCTCACTCTCTGGTTTGTGGGCTGCGTCCACTACCCCCTCTGCCCTTCTTCTGCCCCTGCCCAAGCCTCTGACCGACTGGCAGCTCAAGGTTGTCCTGCCCTGCCCTGCCCCGCCCACGAGCGCTGAGCAGAGCACCTGGTATACAATAGGGGCATAATATATGCTTGTTGAACGGAACTGACTCCTTTCTCAGCCTCTCCTCCCAGTTACTCTCACCCCATCACTCATCCATTCTTCCTTCCTTCATCAGATAACGTTCTGATTGATTCATAACATAACGTTCCCCAATGCCCGTGACATTCACTCTCTCATTTGATTTTAGCAACTGATAAAGCAGGCTATAGTGTCTCCTGCCCAATGAGATAATGCCATTAAAGTGCCTTTCCCTATGCCTGACACACAGTAGGAGCTTCATCAATGCTCCCCACCCCACTCTCCCCGACAGGAGGCTCAGAGAGGGGCTGAGGTCATATAGCTTGTTGGCATCTGGGACAGTCTGAAACTGAACTGGTCCATCATTCCCAATATAAGAGGGAAAGGAGGGCTGCCTTGAGGTGACTTGGAAGCTTCCAGACTCCCCCTCGGCAGCCTGCTGGCCCTTTCTTGCATCTTCTAAGGCCCCCGTGAAGCAGCAGATACAGAATATTGCAAACTCCAAAGACTACATGTTTGGGTCAGGATTTGGTCATTGTTCTCAACAGCAATGAAGGGGGTGAAGTGGGGCTATGAAGGCAGTGCTGCTTCTACAGTGGATTCTGGCCATCGCAAGGTCACTGGAGGTTAACAAAAAGTCCCTTGGGTGCTCCCACCGGATGCTCCCTGGCATGGGAATCGCCCAAGACCTTCCCTCCCTTCTCCCCTCCTAGGAGGGTGCTCATGCTGCAGGCCCAATGCAAGCTCCACTGAGCCCGTGCCCACCCGCCTGGTTGGGCTGCCCAGCTCATCTGACAGCCAGCTTCCTCCACAGCCTGTCTGTTTCCTGCAGATCTCAGTGCAATGCAAACCGGAGGCTCCCCGGGTCCCACTCCCCTTCCTCTCCACTTAGCTGGCAATGCCGGTAGGAGCAGAGCCACCCAAAATCCCACGCAGATTTTTCTCAGGGTGCCTGGCTCGTTGACAATATCGGTGTGAGGATGATGGTGCCACAGGGACCACCACTCTTGGCCAGTGAGAGGCCAAGCTGGAAAAGAGAAAAGTTAGTGAAAGTTGGCTTTGGATTTTTGTATCCTATTTTAAAGGGGAGAAGAATACTTTCTTGTCCAAACCAAGACCTTCAGATCAGGGACAATGTACCCTGTAAAATCTGTTCTCCAGCCTTCCTTCCCCTCCTGGGCTGCCTCTGACTGAGTCACATGAAGATTTGTGCAGTCTTTTTGTCATCAATGTAGAAGAGATGGGAAAGCTGATGCCTCTGGAGTCTTCAGGCCCTGGATCCCCGATTCCTTCTCCCAGGAGGCCGTTTGGAGAAGATGGTATGGAAATATAACTAAGCCAAAGCAAGGCCACAAGGCAGTCTCAATGAAGCGTCTACTACTTTTGGTATGAGGAGAGGAGAGCAAGGATTCCAGGTGTGGAGACAGCCAGGCAAAATGCCTGGAGTCAGGAGATGGAGTGTTTTGTGTGAGGTGCAGTCAGGAGGCTAGGGGCGATGGGCTGCAGAGTACACAGGGGAGGAAGAAAGATGTATGGAGACCAGAAAGGCGGGAAGGGGGCAGCTCATGAGGGGTTTCCTATTTGACACTGTAAATAATGAGTCAGTGTGGGACGTGCATTTTAGGAAAATCACCTAGATAGCAAAGTGTAGAACAGTCTAGCCCCAAGAGGACTAAGGGAGAGAGCGGGGGCAGACAGACCTCCAGCAGCTATTCCAATAGTCCAGGAGGGAGATGAAGACAGCCTGCAGCAGGGGGGTGAGAAAAGAGAAGAAAGTAGAAGCAACCGGACTTGGCACCTAATTGGATTGGGGGGGGGGAAGGGGTGTGTGAGAGAGAAGAGTCCAGACTGACTCCTAGGCTATGAGCCTGGGGGCCTAGGAGGATGGCGGGACCCTCGACAGTAACAGGGAAATTAGGAAGTGGGGAGAGCTTTGGGAGAAAGGCCCTTAGAAGGCCCTGAATGTCAAGACAAGAGTGTATACTGTGCTCTGGAGACCATAGGGAGATTGGTGACTAGGAAGATGGGCCCAGCATCTGAAGAGGTGTGAAAGGTGGGAGGGGAGGGGAGGAGGAAAAGAAAGGCTAGAAGGGGGCTGTGTGGCCCTGCAAATATCCCAAGAAAGGGGATGCTCTGTAGACCTTCAGACCTCGGGCATCCTGGCATAATGCCCCTTTAGGAATTATGCTCACCCACTATTGTCTTTCCTTCCTGTGTAGCTTCTAACGCCTAGTGTCTGTCTGGTCCTTTTCTATTCCCTTGGAAATGCCACAGACTTCACAGAAATCTCCAGTTTAAATCCAAGGATTGTGACTTCCTCTCTTGTTTGCCTGGTGGCCTTTTGTGGTGCTGAGGAATTCAGTTCCTCAGTGATCATGACATCATGGAGACCTTCCCCTCACTTTGTGCATGTGTAGGCCCCTCAAGCTGCTTTCACACTAAATAGCCTCATTTCTGCCTCCCAGGGGTTCCAAAGGCCATACCACACTTAAAATGCCCCGGAATGGGGCTAGAGATAGAATATGTTGTGGATGATGACAGACCATCAGAGAGCTAAGTCTAGAGGCTCTTATCACCAAAAAGATAGTCAGAGGGAGATGACAGTTTTTGGCTATGGCAACCCATGAGAGTCATAGGTTGTTTCCTGTATCAATGAAAGCTGCACTTAGACCAGTGAGATCATAGATACACTGGAAGATGGGTGGGAAAATTGAGGTTAAGAGATCAGTCCAAGGTCACAAAGCCACTGTATGTTGGAGCTGAGATTTTAAACCAGGTCTCTCATTTCTTAGCATCCTTACTATCCTTTACGACTTAGTTGAGCACTTTCTACATACTCCTTTTCCTGATCAGCCCAGCTGCTAGGGCCTCCCTTTCCCTAAAAAGCTTTGAATTTATTTTGAGTATCTTTTGTATATTTTGATATCTCTACGTATTGGCTACATTTATAGAAAGGAAGCTCCTTTCAGGCAGGGATTGTTTCACTTTTGTCTTTGAATCCCTGGTGCCTAGCACTGTGCTTGGTCCATAAGAGGTACTTAATAAATGCTTACTGATTAATTGATTCTGGTGTATACAGAGAGTCTCAGACTTGAAGACAATACCCAATGACAACTCTTTGGACAGAACTGGAAACAACAAATTCACAACTGGCAGAGAACTAGAGGAAATGACTTCTCAAGATTCCAGGCAGATCTGTTCATGGACAATCTTTAGCCCATTTCCAGCCCATTTCATGGCCATATGTTCTGATGAACATCATGCATGTCTGTTCAGTAAGAGGCGTATCCCTCCCACCTTTGGGGGGCCATGGACAAGGTGCCTCATCTCTCTGAGCCTCATCTCCTAAGATACAAAGTGGGAATCAGAGCTTCAGAGCAGAAAGGGGCCTGTGAGTCACCTGGTCAACTTTCTCATTTTGCAGATGAGGCAACCGAAACTCAGGGAGGTTGCGTGACTGGCCCAAAGTCACACAGGCAGTGAGCTTAGGTCAGAAGTGGAATTTTCTGAGCTTCAATTTCTCCATCTCTTCTAGGAGGGTTTGCATTAGATCTGAGGTCCCTTATACCTCTGAAACCGTGATGGCCCCACGATCCAAGGGTAAATGATCTGCCCAAGGTAACCCAGGTGATAAGTAACAGAGCCAGGAGAGATGCTGTTTCTCTGGTGAATCACACTCAGCTCCAATAACACCTGTATGGCTCACCTCACAGGATCGTTGTCAAAAGCTTGACAATACCTTCTTTCAAGAAGGTCATACTCTAGTGGGGATATGACTTGAATAATGAGAAGAAGCCAAAAGCATTAATAAAGGGGAGAATCGATTATGGCTTCACAAATAGGGTGATGCCAGAGCTGAGCCTTGAAGGTAGATAAGATATTCTGAGAGTTCAGGAGCCATGGGAGAGCATTCCAGGCATGGACATGGAACATGAGATTGTGAGGACAGGTAGTGGTTGGCAAACTTCAAAACACTCTCCAAACATTAGTTGTTATCACCGTCATTGTTACATCCCAGCCTCCAATCCTCAGCAGTTAGCACTGTGCCTGGTACCCAGAGTAACGGTAACAAATTCTTGGTGACTGAATAACACAGGGAAAAAGCACTATCTGCTGATGTACGGGTCGGGGAGAGACTGGGTTGGAAACCAAAAGAGCTGAGTCAGAGAAGAACTTTAGTAGCCAGTGTAGACAGCTTTTTCAAAGGGTCTAGCTGAGAAAGGGAGAAGAGATATAGGGCATTAACTTGAAGAAATGATAGGATCAAGTGAAGGGGAAAGCTTGAACATATATTTTTTAAATGAAAGTTCTCTTTTTAAAAAAATTTTAGTTCTAAATTCTCTCCTTCCCTCTGCCCCTCCCTCACCCATTGAAAAGGTTAAAAAAATACAATACCCATTATACTTATGAAGTCCTGCAAAACATACTTCCACATTAGTCATTTTGCAAAATAACAAAATAAAATGAAAAAAAAAGTATGCTTCAATCTATATTCAGAGTTCATCAGTTCTCTCTCTGGAGATGGATAGCAGTTTTCATCATGAGTCCTTTGGAATTGTCCTGGATCACCATGTCAGTGATAGTAGGCAAGTCTTTCACATTTGATCATCATTACAATGTTGCTGTTAATGTGTATGATGTTCTCCTGGTTCTGCTCACTTCACTTTGCATCAGTTCATATAAGTCTTCCCAAGTTTTTCTGAAACCATCTCTTTCACCATTTCTTACAGCACAATAGTATTCCATCACAATCACATACCACAATTTGTTCAGCCATTCCCCAATTGATGGACATCCCTTCAATTTCCGATGCTCTGTTGCCACTAAAAGAACTGCTATGAATGTTTTTCTACGTATAAGTCCTTTTCTTTTTCCTTTCATCTCTTTGGAACACAGACCTAGGAGTTTTGTTGAATCGAAAAGTTTGCTCAGTTTTATAGCCTTTTGAGCAAATTGGTCTCATCAATAGTTGGAACAGTTCACAACTCTACCAACAGTGCATTAGTGTCCCAATTTTCCCATAGCCCCTCTAGCATTTGCCATTTTCCTTTTCTATAATATTATCCAATCTGATAGGTGTGAGGTGGTACTTCAGAGTTGTTTTACTTTGCATTTCTCTAATCAATAGTCATTTAGAGCAGTGTGTGTGTGTGTGTGCGCACGCGTGTGTGTGTGTGTGAAATGAGACCTTTATCTGAGAAACATGCTGTAAATTTTTTACCCAGTTTACTCCTTTCCTTCTAATTTTGGTTGCATTGGTTTTATTTGTGCCAATCTTTTTTTTTTAAATTTAATGTAATCAAAATATCTGTTTTACCTCTCATGAACTTCTCTGTCTCTTGTTTGGTTATGAGCTCTCCCCTTACCCATAGATCTCACAAGTAATTCTTTTTCATATTCCCCTAATTGTCTTGTGATATCACCCTTTATGTTTAAATCATGTACCCATTTTGACTTCATCTTGATATACAGTGTGAGAGATTGGTCTATGCCCAATTCCTGCCAGGCTCCTTTCTAGTTTTCCCAGCAGTTTTTGTCAAATAGTAAGTTCTTGCCCCAATAGCTTGGATCTTTGGGTTTACCACACAGTAGAACACTGCGCTCGTTTATTTCTGTAAATTGTGTACTTAATCTATTCCGTTGATCCTACTGAACACTATTTTTGTTATTCATTGCCAGCTTGTTTAGATCATTATCATTTTGTAGTACGATTTGAGATCTGGTACTGCTGGGCCACCTTACTTTACTTTTTTTCTCCCATTGATTCACTTGATATAAGTGTGTGTGTATATATATATATATATGTATGAGTATATACACACACACACACACATATATATATACTTATATATATACTATATATATATTATATATACATATGATGTATATATTTATGTATATATGTGTGTATATACATATATACACATGCATATAATACATATATAAATACACACACATATATGTATATAAAACCTTTTATTCCTCCAATGAATTTTTTATTATTTTGCTGGCCCTATAAAATAATTCTTTGGGAGTTTGATTTGTATGGCTTTGCATAATTAACAAGTAGAATTGTCAATTTTATTCTATTGGCTCAGCCTACCCATGAGCAATTAATATTTCTCTAATTGTTTAGATCTGCCTTTATTTGTATGAAAAGTATTTCATAATTGTGTTCATATAGATCCTATATATGGCTTCGCAAGTAAGTTCCCAACCATTTTATACTATCTGCAGTTATTTTAAATGGAATTTCTCTTTCTATTTCTTCTTGTTGAGTTTTGTTGGTAATACATACAAATGCTCATGATTTATATGGATTTCTTTTGTAGCAACTTTGCTAAAATTGTTAACTGTTTTGACAGCTTTTTAAGTTGCTTCTCTCAGGTTCTCTAAGTATATCAGCTGCAAAAAAGTGATAGTTTTGTTTTCTTGCTGTCTATTCTTATTCATTCAATGTCTTTTTCTTGTCTTATTGCTATAGCTAGCATTTTTAGTATAATATTGAAGAGTAAAGGTGATAATGCACATCTTTGCTTCACCCCTGATCGTGTTGGAAAGGCTACTACAGATTCCGCTACAGATAATGCTTGCTCTTGGTTTTAGGCTTGCATGTGTTTAAAGGCAGTAAGGAAGGAATTGATAGCTGAGGAAAGGTTGAAGATGAGAGACAGAGAGAGAGAAGAGAGATGAGCTAGATTGTAATCTGCTGGCAACCATAAGAAGAGAGGGATCAAGGATATAGGTAGAGGAGTTGGTCTTAGCAAGAAGGGTCACTACAAGAATAGGTGAGGGGGGATGGAGCCAAGATGGCAGCAGGAAAGCAGGGACTTGCTTAAGCTCCCCACCAAATCCCTCCAAACATCTGTAAAAAATGGCTCTGAACAAATTCTAGAGCTGCAGAACCCATGAAATAGCAGAGGGAAACAGATCTCCAGCCCAGGAGAGGCTGAATGGTCACCAGGAAGGGTCTATCACATGGTGCTGAGAGCGGAGGGCAGCCCAACAGTGGGCCGCTCTGGGTCCACCAGGCCAGGAGTCAGCCAGCTGTAAGAGGCCTTGGGGCCATGAAACAGTGAGCTGTGGCAATTACCAGACTTCTCAACCCACAAAAGCCAAAGAGCAGGTTAGGGGGAAACTGCAGGATTGAGTTCAGAGAGGTTTGGCTGCCAGCTCTGGGGGTGGAGGAGTGCAGTGCAGTGGTGGCTATAGCAGCAGCAGGAAGCTCCTGAGGCTGCCTCCAGAGCACCAGTGTCAGAGGTTTCCCGAGTCCCTGGCTCACACAGTGGAAGGAATCTAGCAGCACATCAGAGAGGGAATGCAAGGAGCTCTTTGTAGGCACAAAGGCAGATTCTCTTGCTGTGCTCTGCTTGGATCTGAATTGCGGTCCTGGTTGGTGCTTCTTGGGGGAGGAGAAGCTCTGCTGTGACAGAGCCTGTGGTGACATTGGAGTAGAAGTAGATCTGAAAACAGCAATGCTTGGACCCTAAAGCTTGGGACAAAGTACTCTCTACTCTACAAGCAGTATCCTGACAAAAAGCTCAAGGGTCAAGTAGTTGGCTGGGAACATGAACAGGCAGTAAAAATGAACTCAAACTCAAACTCAGACTCAAACTCAAACTCTAGATTCCTTTTTGGTGACAAATAAGGTCAGTATACAGCCAGAAGAAGTCAACAAAGTCAAAGAGCCTACATCAAAAACCTTCAAGAAAGATATGAATTGGGCTCAGGCCTTGGAAGCCCTCAAAAAGCATTTGGAAAAGCAAGTAAGAGAAGTAAAGGAAAAATTGGGAAAAGAAATGAGAGTGATGCAAGGAAACCATGAAAAATAAGTCAATGACTTGCTAAAGGATACCCAAAAAAATACTGAAGAAAATAATACCTTAAAGACTAGACTAACCCAAATGGCAAAAGAGCTCCAAAAAGCCAATGAGGAGAA
>CM053623.1:458831269-458906269 GCA_028646595.1 Phalanger gymnotis
TAAAAGCTGTGGATTAACATCTACTCAAAAGCATAGCTCCTGAGCCCCCACTGGTGTATTTCTTTTCCCTTGCCAACCAGAAGAGGTACATTACTTCAAAGGAAAATTAAGGCAAGGTACACTTTTCCACAGGCTACTGTAGCATCAAAGGACTGAATGAACTTGGTGTAGTAGCAGGGCAATACCAGAAACCTAACCCTTCTTCCTCCCATGAAAGTAAGGGTACTGTACTGTATTGTTTTGTTTTGTTAAAATGTATTACAACTCTCCTGAAGATTCAGTTGGCTCAAGGGTGGAAACCTCAGGCTACTGATTTAGGTTCCACGTTGCCTGGCTACAAAGAAGTACAAAGCCACTATTCTGAAGAGAGGATAAAACAGCCCCCTCCAGTTTGTGGCCACAGAACAGCAGCAGGAACCCTACAGGAAGCTGCTCTCACCTGAAGCCATGCTTAATCCTCAGTGAGGTCCCATCCCTGCTTCAAATGTCTTCTCCAGGCTACTGAGGAGTAAACTTGACTTTGTTCATTCTTAAGTGTCTTGTTTTGTTCCAGCTTTAGACCTAAACTACCAGGCTGAGTCGGGCCCCAGCCCATGAGGCTTGCTTAAGTGAATGTACAAAAGGAATATTTTTAGGGAACATGTGTGGGGGTGGTGGGGGAGGAGTAATTGTTACATTTGAGGGGCCCACCCACGTTATGGCTGTTTATCATTCTGGCAGATACAAACATGCTGCCCTCTCTACACACAGAGTAGGGATCAGTTAATGTTGAATGGGGATGAATGGAATGGATTTAATTGGCTTGGTTTATATTGGATTCTGGAGTCTTTCATCTACCACCACACAGATACGAATATCTTTCTTCTCTCTCTCCTTCTCTTTCATCTCCTCTCCTCTCTTCTCTTTTCTTCTTCTTCCTCCTCCTCCTCCTCTTCTTTTCTTCTTCTTCTTCTTCTTCTTCTTTTTCTTCTTCTTCTTCTTCTTCTTCTTCTTCTTCTTCTCTCTCTCTCTCCATCCATTCAGGGAATTCCCTGCCCTGATGATGTCATTAGTCTAGATCACCTTCAGCACCAAAGGCTCCCAGCTCTGATATAGATACAGGATAAAGGATGTGCTCTTTTTAAGGTTTCTGTCCATAAACAGGTTCTGGACAGCCGCAGACAAGGTCTTCTCTTTGGCAGCCCCCCTGGAGGACCTGAGAAGGAACCAGTCACAGATAAAGCATGACTCTCCTCTGTCCTGCTTGAAAACCCCACGAGGCCCCATGTCCACAGGTCTGAGAAGACCCTTCCCCTGAGAAAGCCTACCTTCTGGTGATGGAAAGGAAAGTGGTCATGCTGCTGCTGCTTGTGCTTGGTCATTCATGTCAGGGGCAGCTCTCGCCCCAGCTCAGGGTGCTGATGTTGGAATGAACTCTGGGCTCCCACACTGAGTGAGACTGTCAGGGATCCTTAGCATCTCTGAAGATGACAGCAGCTGCTGTGAGTGGCACGTTCCACATGTTGTTGATGGACAAGGGAAGCTCGGGATTGCCAGCGATTCAAGGAATTCCCCAGAGAAGATGCACTTGCTTATTCCCCTCTGACTGGGCTCAATATCTAGAGCCTCCATGAAAGTGTCTCCTCAGGCTGCTAAAGCATGGCGTCCCAGACCGACTCTTGGGGACTCGGAGCCCTGAGGCTCAAATCCTCTGACGCTTTGACCCTGGGCAAGTTATTATTCTTCTCTGGGCCTCCGTTTCCTAATCTGGAAAGTGGAGATAACAATACCCACAGAAGGTACCTCCTTGGAGGCATTGAGACTCTATCTAGGCAAGTCATCTCATTACTCTAACCTTAGTTGCCTCATCTGCAAAAATGGGGCTAATGATGGCCCTTGGCCCTCAGGGCTGCTGAGAGGCTCTGATGAGATATTAGAGGTACCAAGCATGCTGTAGAGATGGATGGGTAGACAGATCAATAGAGACAACTCCAAATAGGCATAGATAGATATATCTATTGTATATTATCCATCGTCTATCCATCTACTCTCTATTTGTCTAGCTGTCCATTATCTGCCCCCTGTTTCCGCATGTACAGATGCACATCTGTTTGTATGTATGTGTGTCTATACACATTAGTTGTAATTAGTCCTGATTTCCTGACTCCCAGGCTACTGCTGTTTCTAGAAGTGTGGGATTTGTAATTCTACCATTGTATGCCCTATACCAATGGTGCTTTTAATTTAGTGCTGGGCAGGGGCAGGCTTCCAAAGTGAACATTTTTCTTTGAGTCCCTGTGGTTCTCAGTTCTTTTCCCCTTAGGGAGTTTGCCATCAAAGCTTCTCAATAAGAAATCTAGTTTCACTTGTTGTGGACAAGTGATCACCAGATGATATGACCCGTCCTGGTCCCATTCCCTCCGATGCAGCACAAGGATAGGTCTAGCAGATGAGGTTTGGAGAGGGAGGATGAGTAAGAAGAAGAAATCCACCAGGCAGACAGGCAGAGTCCAAGAGATCAGGAATTCACTGAGAGCCCAGCTGGTGACCTCAGTGGGCTGAGGAGGTTGGCTCCTGGCCAGAGGGTTGCCTGCCAAAAGGAGCCCTGTTCCTATGCTCCTTTCTGAGTGTGCGTGGTCCCAGGTTCACGTGAGTAGACTATAGTCAGAAGGAAATTCTGCCTGGCTAATTGAGATGCAGACAGAAATTCAGGACTAAATGGTGTGAAAGAGGACAGCCAGGAGGCTGCCACATCCTGTCGGGCTTGAGGAGCTCTAAACCTATGATCCTCATTACCAGCTTGAGAGGCAATGCAGAATAGAAACCTGTCCTCAGAGCAGGGAAACCTGAGTTCACGTCCTGACTCTGATATATTCTGGACCTTGGACTAATAGAGAGAGAGAAAGGGAGGAATCACTCCTCCCTCAAGAGGTTTTTGTTAAACCAGGGGATATGTAGCAGGGACTCGGATCCTAGATTTATAGCTGAAAAGATCAAAGAAAGAGAATGTGGCTGAGGGATGGAATGGCAGCCCTGGTCCTCTGACTCCAACTTCCCCAGTGCCCCTCACTTCCTTCCTGCTCTGGCTCTGTGGTTCTCCCCAACTTTCCCCCGCTTGCCTCCCCAACTTGTTTCTCATTCTGTCTCCGGTGGAGCTGACACATGGCATTCTCCAAGCCTTGCCTGGGCCTGCAGGAATGTCTCCTAAGTGACCACATCTCCCCCCTGGGAAATGCCACAGCTGACTGGATCTGTCAGTTGGGGAGGCTGGGCTGTTCACTGAGGTCTGTTCACCAGCCCTGGGGAAAGGCATTTGCTGGGGGGTTGTCACCAGGAAGAGATCTTTATCTCTGGAAAGGAAATCTCTGAGCAGAGGCAACCCCCTAGTTAGCTTGTCAATCAACCGAGTCATCCCCCAGGACCTCTGGCATTCCCATGTCTATGACAGGTGTGGGCATGCAAAGACCCTGCCATACCCTGGCTCCAGCCTCCTCAGCTTCCCCTGCCAGCCTCTGCTACACCTAGTGCTCTTCCCCACCCTTGTCTGAGCTTCAGCTGTCACACGAGGTGGTTTCCAAAGTGGGCAGCCTTCCCTCCTAACTGGGTGAGAATCAGCCCCTTAACTTGGCTTCCTGGGCTCCAGATCAGCAGAGGCTCCGGGATCATTCATGGACATCGCCTTCCCTGGGAATTTCATGGTGGGGAGGGCATGTGGCTGGGGGCTCTGGAAGGCAGAACTGTAGTGGAGAATGCTTCCATCCTGAGCAAAAATCTCCTAAGTTTTTGTGGTGGTTGTCATTGTTGAGGAGAGGGGATCCTCAGTAGCAAATGAACAGACAGATCTCAGACAAAGTCAGTGGATGGAGGCAGGGATTTGCCAAGACAGAATGTATGGTGCTTCTGTTGAGACTGAGCCTCTCTGGACTTGGGGAGCTGCTCTTCTGGAGACAGACACATGGCACTGCCAGCTAGGAAGAAGGCTTTTGTTTGCTTGGTTAGTTTGTTTAAATTGGACCTGTGATTTCATGGCTATAGCAGGCTCCTGGTAAGGACCTCTCCACTGACAGATTTATCTGGGATTTTAAAGTCTTCAAGAGAGGCCCAGGCCACAGAGAGGTTCACAGCCAGCTGGTGTTGGTTGGTGTCAGAACTTGAACCCAGCGCTCCTGATTGAGGTCAGCCCTCTAGCCACTATGAGATGTCTCAGAACAAATGGTGTTGGGCGTCAGATGGAACATGTTAAGGAACTAAATCACTGATGACAGGCTCGGTCCAGAGTACCCAAAGGGACCATTTGGGAAGTGACAATGGGTATGGTCTTCCTCAGGGTCATCCTTAATGATCACCCCCTCAGCACGGGGCTGGAAAGAGCACTCGCTGGCGTCTGGACGGAGCCATTGGTCCTCCTGGTGACGGCCAATAGGCTCGCCCAGGTGAATCCGTGATCCACAGTATTCCACCAGTGGCCTCTGAAGAAGGGAGCCCTTGGACACCATTCCTGACAAGCCTAGAGCCAAGGAGAGCCTACTGCCTCCCGAGGCAGCTGTCCCTTCCTCTCTGGGCTCAGTCTAGTTGTCAGAAAGCTCCTGCTGACCTCCCACCCAAATCTGGCTCTGTGCACTCCCCCTGCATTGCCTTTGGTTCTGCCCCCTGGGACCAAGCTGACAGACGTTGCCTCTGGGGTGCCTCTTCTTTCTTTTTTTGGCATTTTTAATAATATTTAATTTTTCTTTCCCAATTACATGGCAAGACAATTTTTAGCACTTATCTTTACAAGATTTTCCCCAGATTGTTTTCTGTTGGAAAAATCTAGCCCAGGAGTTCCTCACTATTTTGAGTATACCATGAATGTATATGATTTTAAGCAGTCTGGTGGAGCCATAAGAAAATGCAGAGAATTACAAAGGAAACCAGTTAGGTTGAAACAATTATTAAACTGTATATATTTTTAATGTACATCAACATACATATGTGTGTGCATGTGTGTGGGTGTGAGTGTGTGTGTGTGTGTGTGTGTATGTATTTTAAAAGAGGGCAGCCAGATGGCTCAGTGGATAGAACACCAGGATTAGAGTCAGGAAGACCTGAGTTCAAATCTGACCTCAGATACTTCCTAGCTGTGTGACCTTGGGCAAATCACATCATCCTGTTTCCCTTCACCCACTGGAGAAGGAAATGGCAAACCACTCCAGGATCTTGGCCAAGAAAACCCCCTGGACAGTATGGGGTCATGAAGAGTCAGACACGACTCAACAACAAATATTTTTTCTAAGTTCAAAGCCTCTGGGTTAAGAATCCCCGCTCCAGCCACACGTTCCTCATTTAGATTCCTAGGACCACAGATCTGGAGCCAGAAGGGACCTCAGTGGCTGTCAACTGCCACTCCCTCATTTTACAGACGCGTAGACCGAGGCCCAGAGGGGAGAAGGGAGTTTCTCAAATAGTCAACATCAGAAGCAAGGTTGAACCCAGGTCCTTGAATGGAGAGATGTCAGCGCTCCCTGCCCGGACCCGTCATGCCCTCTTCATGGGGTGCTTGGGTCGAGGATTCTTGAACTCATGCTAGGATTTCTCATTGACCCCTCCTCAAGCTCGTCCTATGAGAGCACGTACAGAACACTCAAAAAAGAAAAAGGAAACAGGAAAGCAAACGAGTCTGGCCACTGGGCACTTGGGAACCCAGGTTCTCTGCTGCTCTCTGGGGGACAGATTCCCAGCCAGCCAAAGCTGCATTAATTCGTGCGGGAGGTTGTCAACCAGACACACACACACACACACACACACACACACACACACACACACGCACACATGCACGCACGCACACACATGCGAACACAATATGCACATGCAATCCATACATATTACACAACACACATGCATACACAATATGCACATATGATAATACACACTACACAACACACATGCACACACAATATGCACATGTGATACACATGCTACACAACACACAAGCACACATACATATATAATATGCACATCTGATACACACTATACAACACACATGCATACACAATATGCACATGCAATCCATACATATTACACAACACACAAACACACATGCATACACAATATGCACATATGATACATACACATTACACAACACAAATGCACACACAATATGCACACATGATACACATACTACACAACACACAAACACACATACATATATAATATGCACATATGATACACACTATACAACACACATGCATATACAACATGTACATGCAATAATACACACTACACAACACACATGCATACACAATATGCTCATATGATATGCATACTACACAACACACAAACACACATGCATACACAATATGCACACACAATACATGCACTACACAACACACACAAATACACATGCATACACAATATGCACATATGATACACACACTATACAATACACACATGCATACACAATATGCACATATGATACATGCATACTACACAACACACCCAAATATGCATGTATACACAATATGCTCATACTATACATACATACTATGCAACACATAAACACAATGCATATGCAATGTGCAGATGCAATACATGCATATTATACAACACAAAAACATACACAGTTACACATACACACACCTTTGTGCGCATACACATGTTTCCAATGCAGATACACACACACTAAGACCCCCATCCTATTCTGTGAGGCTAGGGGGATGGAATCGGCTCTCCTGTACTGGAAACTTGGCTGGGTGAGGCAGCTGACGCTCACAAGGCAGCACACACTGTCTCCAGGGTGGAGGGCAGCTCGGGCCAGGACGCATTCAGGCTCACCAATGACACCTCTGGATTTCGGAGCTGGGAATCCTTCCCTGCAACCAGCCAGACGGGAGCCTTCTTGTTTCAGTGGTCCAGAGGTCATGGATTAGTTCTTGGCAGAACTGCTCCTGGAGGAATCCCAGGAAAAGGCACTTGCCCCCCTATTGTCTTATTTCTGCAAGACAAGGCTGGGGAAAGGAGGGGGTTGAGGTGGCTCTTCAGGACTTTGAACCGGTGTTTTCTGGAGAGGCTGTGGGTGAGTGGCATTCAGGATGGGCCTTGGGCTGGAGCCTAACTGGGACTAGACAGCCAAGCTGGTCCCAGCTCTGTGGTTCTTTGGGAAGGGCCAATTTTTTCAGAGGGAGAATGAAAGAAGAGCAGAGGGCAGAAGCAAACTTTCAGATTGGGCATTCCTGGGATCTCTCTGTCTCTGCACCACTGTCTCTCCCTGTGAGTATTTCTCTGTGCCTCCCCTCACCAAGACTTCTTTGCTTCTCCAAGAGGATGTGTGAATGGCAGACAGATGCTCTATCTGAGGCCTGGTGATTGTGGCCAGGTAGGCCCTGGGCAGCATGGGCAGACAGTGTCCCAGGCAAGGATGCCATAGCTCCTACATCCCATACAAAACTCAGAACAAACGATGTCCCCAAGCTGGGAGGAAATAGTCTCTCTCTTTCTTTTTCAACCCTAGACCAAGTCGTAGGTCAGGCCCCAGAGTGGGGAGGGCTACTGACCACTTTGAAAAATGGCCTGGGGTCTTGCTGCCAGCCCTCCCTCGCCAGGCCCTCTCCTCTCCCCTTTCCCTGCTTAGGGATGAGAGCTAAGTGCCACAGTCTTGAGCCTGGAAGGGCCCTGGAGACCATCTAACATAGGTGAAGGAATTGAGGCCCAGAGAAGGGTCTGAGACAGCTCAGGCCTCCATATCTCCCCTCCGGCCCTGGGCCTCCACTTGAGACTGGATCTGTTTACACAGTCAAGAATTTGGGTTTTTTTTAAAAAAAACATTATTATTCGTTCTGCTATTGACTCATAGCCTTGTTTTTCTCACATTTCAGTGTTTACTTTTAGACAATTAGAACAGGGTGAATGGGTGACTCTTCCCACAGCACCCAGGAAGTCATGACATCTCCAGAGCCAGTGGTGAGAACCAGGATTCCTTTAGGGAGTCTCTTGTTTCCTAATTGTGGGCTGGGGAGGTCAGGGCTGGTCCCAGAAAAGTTGGAATGAGGCCAAGAGGGATCTGGGGGCCCTTCTAATTCTGTCCTGCCCACTCCCTTTTTCATGGGACCAATGTCCCCCATGGGATAACCAGAGCTCAAGCTCCAGGACTAGGAGGTCATTGAATCTAGCCCCCTCATTTGACGAATGGGGGAACTGAGGCTAAGGAAAGATCAGCGACGTGCCTAAGGTCACTTGAATGGCTGCTATCGGACCTGGGGCTTGCACTGTGGCCTCCTGGCGCCAAGTCCTGGGGTCTTTAGAGGCTTTTTCCTCCACCCCCCACAAGATGTTAACCACTGTGGTTCAGCCTCCATCCCTCTCACATCCAGCAGGGTCTCCCTGATCATACAGCAGTGCTCCAGGCCCTTATCCCCTCCCCCCAGACCATAGCCATCGCCATCTCTCCTTTTCCCTGGCTCCTGTCTCTCTCCTCTCATCATCAAACCATGGCACTCCCCTGCTCAAGAAGCCTGAATGACCCCCTACTGCCTCTGGGATCAAGGAGAAACTATTTTAGTAGGACCCTTCTAGAGATCTGGATAGACCTGAGAGCTTGCGGGGGGGGGGGGGGGGGGGGGGGGGGGGGGGGGGGGGGGGGGGGAGGGGGTTGCTCAGATGGTGAAGATTGAAGCCTATCCAGACCTTTTCATCCAGGGCAACATTTTTCTGTGTCTTCCCCAGCCTCCACTGTAGCTCCATCCACCCTGCCTGTGACTGTCCTGCCATTTTGTGGGGATCAATGGAGCACACGGGCCTGAGACCCTTCTGTCTCCTGTGTGCAAGACGACGAGCCCAAATACATTTCCCATCAGGCAACTCTGCAGACATCCTTCACATACATCCACTGGGCACCTCTCTTTGTTGGAAATCTTATGATGCCTGCTCATCTGTGCCCGCCACATGTCTGTTCTCTGATGGCCTTTGGGTGGCCCACCTCATTTGTGTCTTTGCATAGCCAGTGACTAGCATGGTGTCCTGCACACAGCCAGTGCTTAATAAATGCTTGTTGGATTTTGTTGAATGGAATGCATTTGAAAGGCAGCATGGCAAAGCAGAGGAGGGAAGTCAGGAAGCTGTGGATTCAAATCCTGCCTCAGATACTCACTAGCTGTGTGACCCTGAGCAAGTCCTGTGCCCTCCCTGGGTTTGCGTTTCTTCCTGTGTGAAATGAGAGCGTTGGGCTTGGTGATCTCTCAGGTCTCTCCCAGCTCCTATAATCTCTGCTCTAATGGTGGGCATTTCAAATATCAGGACAGGTCCTAGGGGTAGGCTGCTGCTTGGCATTAGAATGGAAGCCCCTGCTTCTGAGAAGGGAGGAGAGGAGCAGGGCTAGCAGGGAAAACCAAGATGATAGAAAAACGAAGACTTGTCAACTCCTCCAGGGCAGGCCTGGTACGCAGTAGGAACTTAATAAGTACCTGTGGCCTGGCTGAGGACTGCTTGGCAGACCCGGCCCGATGTGCCCTGGGCAGCTCAGCGGTCAGGTCTACGCGAGGCTCCCGCTGTGCTGCTGCCAGAGCAGACACCCTGGGAATGCGAGCCTCGCTCCACCCGAGGCGGCTGCGCCCCTCCCCCCACCCCCACCCCCATCCCACCCCCGGCAGCCTGCCTGCCATTTCCCAGGTCGCGGCCAGAGCCGGCTCTCCTTTCCCAGAGCTGGAGGGGCTGCGTTGAGCGTTGCCGCTTCGGGCATTTCAATGGCCCTGGGGCCTGGGGCGGGGGAGCGCCCTCCGCCCGTTATGATGGTTATTAATAATTCCCGGCCCCACAATGTCCTTTCACAGGCTCCCTCTAAGTCTCTCCATAACAAGTTTGTAACAAGTGACAGGGCGGCTCAGATCTCGGCGGCTCGGCCCGGCCCACAATGGCCATTCTTGGCCACATGAAAGCGGGCCAGCCCTCACTTGCCTGTCCCCTCCCAGAAGCCTCCTGCAGCCCACAATGGGCCCGCACTTGAACCCCCACCATTCAGGGCCGGCTCTCTTTATCCCGGCGGCCGCAAAGCTCAATTCTCTTGACCCTTCAGTGCGGTCGGATATTGTCACCTAATCCCCCCTTTTCCCCCTTCTGTCCCATGTGTGGTTTTGACTTCTTTCTCTTCTCAATTCCTTTTTCCTCTTCCCTTTTTCTTTCTTTGGTATTCTCTAAGCCGCTCCCCAGGGTCCACATTCCAGAATTTGTCCTTGTATTGGAGGCGGCTGCACAATGCGCTCCCAGTGTTCGAGGATTAGGCCTGGAGGAGGCTGCTTTCCGGGGGCCCTGGGGGCCGCGGGGATGGACGTACAGGAACGGGGAACGGGCCTCAGAAAGGATGGAGGGCGGCCGGCTGGCCGCCCCGCTGGAGGAGAGGGGCTCCGAGGGGACAGGGGTGAGAAGGTGGGGGCCGCAGCGGGGATCGGGAGAGACTCGGTCCTCGGCCCGGCGCCAGAGGATGCTGTGGCTGGGGCTGTTGGAGGGCGACCAGATAAAGGCTGTCAGCGAGCCCGAGGCACCTGAGCCGCACAATGAGAGAGGGAGTGACGGGCTTAGAGAAGGGACTGGCCCCGGGTGGGACGGCGGACCGTGGATGGAGGGATGTGCACTTGGAGGCTGCTGCAGAGCCACGCGAAAGAAATGCCACAAACTGGCAGAACGTCCAGGCCGGAAGGGACCTCGAAGCCCGCCTCGTCTGTCTAAGCCTCCCTCGGAGGCAGCCGTTCCACTTTGGGGCGCTCTGTGTTTCCTGACTCTGAGCCTAAATCTGCCTCTCCGTAGCACAGCTCATTGCTCTTGCTTCTGTTCCACCCACCCCGACCCACCTCCGGCCCTTCAAACCTCCTGCTTCAGAGAAGGGTTCCTAAGCCTTGTCAACCAAGATGCTGGGAGTGGGCTCTCCCAAGGGCCCTTAGCCTTGGGAGTCACCTGGCCACGCAGGTTAGATTGCAATGGGTCTCCCGGTCTACTTGAATCAAATGGGTTTTGCCTTTGTCCCTGAGAAAACTCCAAGGAGTCTGGAAAGGCAGGATGCTGTCTGTGAGGGAAGAGTCGTGTCCTTGGAATCAGGAGGTACCAGGGTTGCCATCTCACCCCTGACGTTTACTGGTTTGTGCCCCAGTTGCTGGGTCCCTTTGAGTAAGTTGCTCATATTTTAATGAGGACGATAAGGATCATATCTATAAATCTAGGCACCAGGGCAGAGCGGATGGAGGGCTGGTCTCAGAGCCAGGAAGAGCTGGGTTCAAATCTTGCTGTGACACCTCCTAGCTGGGTGACCATGGCCAGATCCCTTAACCTCTCAATGCCCAGGAGACTTTTAAAGACTGTAAGTAGCAGGACAAGCATCGGATCTTAATTGGTAGAGAGAATTTTATCCTTTTTTCACTGGGCGGGAGTTCTCTTTAGCAATGAAATCCCAGGATCAAACTATTGCTGGATTGAAACGTGCGCGCACACACACACACACACACACACACACACACACACACACACACACACACACTTACCTACTTCCCAGGGCTGTCAGGAGGAGCTCAGAGAGCTATAGAAATGTCAGCTATTATTATGACAGTCGACTAACCCACATTAACATAGCACATTAAGGAAACTGAAGCGGCTCAAGGATGAATGAGTTTGCCCAGAGTCCCAAATCTAGGGAGAATCAAAGTTCACATTTGAACACAAGTCTTTGGACACCTAAATGCAGAGCCTTTCTGCTACCCCAGGCTGCTGTTGGCCCAGAAGGGAAAGCTTCCTAAATGCACTAGAGGATGGATGTCCTCGTGGGGTGGCACCTGTGGACTAGGAAGAAAGGACATTGAATCCAGAATCTCAGACTAGAGAGCTGGAAGGTGCCCAAGAGGCTTCTGGGCTAACCCAGGCCCGAGAAAGAGGGCTTCCGGGAGGGTCCTTGGGGTGATGCCCAAGACGATTCCACATGTCCTCACCTTTGAAATGAGCATGACCACAGCACTCGCTTTCCAGGGTTTTTGTGAGAACCAAATAAGATAACTCAGCACTTTGCCAAATTGAAGGCACTATAGAAACGCTTTCCTTCATTTAGAATTGTGGCTAACCTACAGAAGAGTAAGACTGGGGAGAGGGTGGTATCAAAGAATCCCAGACTTTGAGAGCAGGCGGGTACCTCAGGGGCATCTCTTCCAACCCATAAGAACAAGAACTAATAGTTCTCTAGCAATTTAATAATTGCATTAAATTAAAACCCTTGGCATATTTTATCTCCCTTGACTCTTATGAGGTCAGTGCTATGATTACCCTGATTTGACAAATGAGGACACTGAGGCTAAGAAAGGACATGACTGAGGTCACATGGCTAGGAAGCATCTCAGGTGGGTCTTCTTGTCTTCAGGGCCAGAGCATTCTCCAGGTTGACTGAGGCTTCTAAGAGGTGAAATCCCAGCACATTCCAGCCACAGGAGCCAGGGCAAAGGGCAGGAGAGGTGAGATCCCTGTGAACAACAGCAGGTATTTCTATGTAGCCCTTCAAGTTTAAGGAACATGCTACTTTGCTTGGATGGCAGCACACATAGAGATGGGCTGGCTCTTTTTGTATGCCCAGTGCTGGGCATACAGTAGGCACTTGATAAATGTTGATCCATTGGTTGAAGCAGAATAATGTGCCACCAGGGGTGTGAAGGCTTTTAAATGCCAAGAAGAAGAATTTCTCTTTGTTCTTATGGGAAACGAGTAGCAGAACTTCCCAAGCAGGGGGTGACGTGGTCGGATGGATCATTGACAGCTGAGTGGGGTGGGGAGAGACTTGAGGTAGGGAGACCCCCCCCCCAGCGGTCATTGCCACAGTCCTGGTGGGAGATGATAAGGGCGGTGGCCACGTCAGAGGAGAGAAAAGAGCGGACGTGGAGGTAAAAATAGCAAAAATCAGCAAATAAGTGGATATTTGGGATTCACGAGGAGGAACTACTCAAGGACGACCTCAGGGGTGTGAATCTGGGGGTCTAGAAGGATGATGGCATCTGGTTACAGAAGCAGGCAAGGTTGGAAGGTGATGTGTGTGAGAGGAAATGGGTTCTCTCTTCCTGCAGCTGGTTGTCTCTTAGCTACCATAAGATACCAAAGATGCTTGGAGTTTGCCAAAACTCCAAGACTTTTCTCAAATCACCTGCTATGTGGCCATGTCACCCCAATCTTGTTCCAAGCAATTGATTTCTTGAACCCAAGAACAAAACTTTTTGTTTAGCCCTATTAAATTCAGCCCAATATCTTTATTCATCAAGACCTTTACTAACCTTGACTGTGCCATATGGTGTTAGCCAATGCTTCTCAGCTTTGAGTCATCTGCATATCTGACAGGCATACTATCTATGCCTTGATCCCAGTTACCTGTAAAAATGTTATACAGTACAGTACCAGACATAGAGCAATCCCTGGGGCATTCCACTAGAGATCTCTTTCCCCCTTGGCATAAAACCATTAATGACTTGCAATTCACAGTTTTACATATTCCTGGTCTTTGCCTTGTAGGTTGGAAGATTGGCATATCATAGGTGGGGTTCCCTGCGTTTCAGCTGTTGACACTGAATCCTATCCCTGGTAGGTTCCTGAGTCTTCAGGCAACGACAGTTATCAGCCTAGACCATAATGACCCAACGATGTCTAGTTGCAAGGTTCTGTAGCAATAGGGTAGATAAGTCTTGTTCTTAAAAGAGGAAGAAGAGAAACAAAGTCTGAAGGCTTATGTTTTCTCAGGGCACAGAAAATGGGCAAGTACCCTCCAGACTCATCTCCTAACATGGAAGCAGTGAGCTCATCCTTTCTTAGAGTAATAATAATGATGATGACAAAAGCCACCACAAGGCCTTGTGTCCAAACTTCACTTTCTACTTTCTCCAGGGTTTCCTCCCCTAACCCTGGTGGTCTGTTTACGGGTATGTTGCCTTGGAAACAGAAGCAAACAGTGGGGATGAGGAATGAGTCCCAGATGAGGGCCCAAAGAGGGGAGTCCTGGAGAACCAGCTGGAGCCATCCCCCAGCAGATGGGAGTCTTTATTTTCTCCACATAAGAGACACAGGCAAACCATTTGGAGTTATTGAAGATCCCAACCACAAACAGGATTTATAAAAAAATAAAAAATAAACTCAACATGTCCAACTTTTCACTATTTCGGTTTCTCCTACAGTAGTTGCTGGTGGTCAGTGAGTCAGCAGGAATGTTAGTTGAGTTGAACGTGGATAGGTGATGGGTGGCCAGTCGCAGCATGAGTCGATGGCCTCCAGGGGCAGCCAGAGGCCGGGTCTTTGAGCGCCGTATGTCGGAAAGGCTAACCACGCTCTCTTCTCTTGTTGGAACCAACATGTTGTTCCCTAGGCCGCAGGGCGAGACTCCAAGGCCGCTAGATGGACCACATTGACAACTGGCTTTCAGGAATGCTTGTCTGTGTTTGGGCCCATGCTCTCGACCTCAGCCTGAGTAGCTACAGTAGCTTGAGGTGTCCCCCAATTTGTAAGCTGTTAGGAAGTGGTCCAGTACCAATCTTTGCTCGAGGAACTCTAAGCACAGGGAAACCACGAACATCCCAGAAAGGCCTTTCCACGTTTGGACAGCATCAATTGTTTGAATGTTTTTTTCCTGATATTAAGCCCATGTTTTCTCTCTCACTCCAGGCTCCTGGTTTTGCTCTGTGGGGTCAAGCAGAACGAATCAAATCTGTCTTCTACAGGAATCACATCCTAAAATGACTCAAAAAGAACTTAACGGGCTTGGGAATTGGGCTGAATCGAAGAAGACAAAATTCAAAAGGGGTTTGGGGAAGAGATTGTTGAAAACTAAAAAAGAAAAATAGGAATAATAAAAAAAGAAAAAAATTCAAAAGGGGCAAATGTAAAGTGTGATACTTGGGTCCAAAAATTTAACCTCACAAGTCCCAGATGGTGGAGGTAGTGCTTGTCTGAAATGAGTGGGGTCTTAGTGGATTGGAAGCTCCAGATGAATAAGTAGTGGCATCTGGCCACCCAAACAATGAATGCCAGTTTAATAATAGCTAACGTTTATTTGTATAGCACTTACTTTGTGCCAGGCATTGTGCTAAGCACCTTATAATTATATTATCTCATTCCATTCTCACAACTTTGGGAGATAGGTGCTATTGTCATTCCTATTTTACAGATGAAGAAATTGAGGCCAACGGGGTTAAGTGACTTACCCAGCATCACACAGCTAGTGAGGGCAGATTGGAAAAAAGGTTTCCCTGACTCCAAGCCCAGCGCCCCGTGCACTATGGCACCACCTAGCTGTGGGGTAGAAGAGTGGCTACAGGGTGGAAATGTGCATATAATGTCTGACTCAGTCCTGGTGTTGGTTCATTTTGCTGAACCTTTTTTCCCCCTCTCTCTATTTGGTCTTTATTATGAGGGTGAGCTCACTAAGTGGGGAAGGTGGCAAAATGCATCAGGAAATTTAGGTGACATAAAAGCAGAAAATCTCAATAAAATCCCCAATTTAAAACTATTTTTAAAAAGAAAGGCATAATTCACAGGCCTAGGGAGAGAATAGTTGCTCTGCCATCTGTCCAGGTCAGGCTGCATCTAGAGAGTTCGGTTCTAGATGCTCCAGTTTGGGAAGAACATTGATGTGTGAGAGCGTCCGGAGGATGGCAGCCAGATTAGTGAAGGGTCTGGTGTCCTTGTCATATGCACATCAGTTGAAGGAAATGGGGAGACTTAGCCAGGAGAAGGGGGCAGCTAGGTGGTGGCTGGAATCAGGAAGATTTGAGTTCAAATGTGGCCTCAGACTCTTACTAGCTGTGTGGCCCTGGATGAGTCTCTTAACCTTTGCTTCAGTTCCCTCAGATGTAAAGTGGGGATCACAATAGGGTGGTTGGGGGATCAAATCAGATAATATCTAATTATCATCTTATTATTAATTTGTTAATAATTAATTTGTTAATAATTAATTTGTTAATTAACAAATTAACAAATTAACAAATTTGTTAATTTGTTAATAATTAATAATAAGGTGAAAAGTGCTTACCACAGTGCTGGGCACATAGTAGGTACTTTATAAATGCTTATTCCCTTCCTCTACCCCCTCCTCCCTTTCCCCCAAAGGGAAGAACTCAGAGTAACGGGAGGAAGTTGTGGAGATGAAATCTTGGGGAACATTTTCCTAACAAGTAAAGTAATCACAATGTGGCACGGTCTTCAGGTGGAGACTGGACAGCCATCTGTTGAGTATGTCATAGGGGTTTTGACTTATATGGCCAATGAGATATATATTGACTCTCAGATTCTGGGATGTGGGGATTTCCCTCTTAAGTCTTTTCCAGGTTAATCATTCCTAGTTCTTTTTTAAATATTGAAATATATTTTATTCTGGCCCTCTCTCAGATCTGATTCAAAGTACAGTTCTTAGAGTAATCAATGCACATGGAAAGTTCCACAGGAACACATCCATCCAGGGGACAGGGGCATTGGGGCAAGCCATTGTTCAGTAGAACCAGAAGACATCCATGGTGTAATTCACATGGGCCAGGACAGCCTAGGATATCTCCATCAGTCTTCCTCAGACAATTATCATGAAAACTGAAAAAAAAGTCCTTTAACAAGTACAAAGACTTTCATAGGCTGGTTTCCACTTTGACAACAGTTGTAAGTTAACTGGATAACAAAAGAAATGAGGCAAATGTTTGAATCCAGTGCTCTAGGTGGGCTCACAGAATTAGACCCGAAGGATTTGTAAAATCAAAACCTAACCTTTTCAACTACAATGTCAAAGTCAGGAGAGAGAAAAAAAATTACTTCTGCATTCAAGGATTATATTGCCCCAGAATGCAGCCTTTACAAAAAGGAGAGAAAAAAGAAAGAAATGGACAAGTGCACTGGACTAGACACAACAAGCAGAATGTTTTCCTGAGCTTATCCACGACTTCCAAAAAACATTATGAAATAACTTACTGGGAAAAACCTAAGTCGGTGCCCTGTATCACCATGGTAAATTTAAAGGTAGAAACAGAATGCGCTACTCCTCAGACTACTGATCAAAGATGCTCTATTTCTAAATTAGTAAAAACCCAACATAACTGGAACTTCTCCTCACTTAAAAAATTCTCTTCTACTTTTAACCAGATTTGTGTTTAAGAAACTCTTAATATGGAATTGTACTACTTCAGAGCCACCACTGGAAGAAAAGTGATTCCTAACTTCCCTCCCCACCTTTCATCCCTTTTGACCCAAGAGAAAACTTTCAGATCTCTTGGTGAGTTGCTGCTACTCCCTAAATATGGCATTTGCTGCCACGCTGCAATGCTGGTCTACCAAAAAGAGGGTTTCCCAGGAACTTTCAGATGTGACCTACTGGTACTGTCCATGTATCTGTGACCCAAGTACTGTCTGCAACATGCTAGAGTGGAACACAGGATGTGCAGAGAAATACGATGTGCCCTGAGCTGAGGAAAATGAGCATCGTTCCAAATCGTGTGAACGGCACCAAGCAATAGTCGAGACACTGCTTCTGCTCATCTAGTGAAGCCCAGTTCCCTGGTTCTGCCCACCTCAGCTTCATGTAAGCCTCCCAGAATCCCTCTGCAGAGCCCTGGACACAGTCTTTACTCTTGTCTATTCCACAACTATAATTACACCCTCAACCAAACCATTCTATCTAAGCAAAGCTAGCTCCTTAAAAATAGTCATCTCTCATTAAATAATCTAGTTTGACATGAAGCAGGGAAAGGAACAAAGGAGCACTTCAGAAGTGAAGTGAAATCGGTACAAACCATTGGCCTTGCTCTGGATATTTGTGTCCAAAAGCAAGAAGCCTTTCTGCACTTCTCCATCTGGTGATTTGTGCATTCTGCGCCATAATTACTTGTTAAGCCACAAAGGGAGGCACTTTTAGTGTTTGTAAAGGAGGTTTCATCCCAAACCACATCTAACGACAGACCATCGCTCATCATGGCTGAACTATCAGTAATAACCTAGGACAACTGCCCAAGCTGCGTGCCCCCACGGCACTCCTTCTCCAAAAGGACTCCTCTGGCAAGGTGAGTCTCACGTCAAAGATGCAGCTTTGAGAGACCAAACCTCAGAGATCCCTTTGTCCAAGGACATACTGGATGGACCAATATTCTCTGGGGCATCTCACCTGGCTGCAAATATCCTGCCTTCAGAAGAGCTAAAATGATGACAGCCCCCAGGCATTGGGGAGACACATAGTGGGAGAGAGGAGGTTGGAGATGTGGCCCAGCCAGACACAGTTGTGCGTCCTAGTCAAGGCGTGATCATTTCACCCTGTTATGATTGCTCGTCAGATGTTCTGACCTTGCATTGTAACAGATGAACTTCACCTGTCAGAAAATAATTCTTCCTGTGTCAATGGAGAGTAGGACCTTTGGGTATTAAGAACTGAAAAAAAAAATAAGATTAAAAATTGACTATTATATATATTATATAATTAATAATTATATATCGTAAATTAATTAAAGGCATCGCCATTGTATCTTCCTTGAGTTGTGCCCTGGGAGGTTGTCTATCTTGCCCACTCCTAGTTTGAGCTCTGCAGGACTCTTCTTTTTCAGCCCGGCCACATGGAAGCTTCCTCTCTGTGATCCAGGTGTTTCTTTAGAAGAATCAGAATTTTTAAAATGGAAGCATCCTACCAACATTTCCACCTCCCCGCAGGAGTAGTGGGCATTCGGCTCAGACCTCCACTGAAGGAGAGCCCTCTGCCTCCTGAGCTATCCCATTCCACTCCTGGATAGCTTTCAGGCTTGTGTTCTGAGGGTTTGGTGTGACATACACCGAGGCTGAAGCAGATGGGCTGCCCAGCAATGCCCTGTCCTCCGGACTTGCTCCCTCCTCCCTGAGCCAGGGTGGCTGGCTAGGCGGCAGGACATTCCACACATGCCTCTCCTGCCCCATCAGGCTGCAGCTCCCTGCACTGGCTGGCAGGCTACCTTCTTACACATGTATAAATCACCACGTGTAAATTCACCAAACCACAAAACCACAGAGGCAGGGACCTAAAAACAGGTGGCCGCTCTGAAACAGAGGCATTGAAAGGTTAACTCAACATTTCACTGGCAAAAGAAGCCAAGGGGGGGGGGGGAAGGCAGGGAGTGGGGAAGGGAGAGAGAGGTGGGGACTTGGCTCAGCTGCAGCTTTATGGGTTTTTCTTAAAAGAAGACGGGAGAGCTGGGGGTGACTTGGACAGAACAACGGACATGCCCGAGGGCCAGGCAAAATTCAGTGGCTTTTAGCTTCGATGGGTCAAGCCCTTTTGTAAAGAACTCCCTGAAATGTTGGTGGAGTTAGTTCACATGCAGCGGGGATGACACTTTACTTTGGGTGGGTCATCTACTAAGAGCCAGGAAAGAAGCAAAAGACCTCAAGCCTCACCACAAAGCTCATACACTAAAGTATTCCCGCTTCATCCACAGAATAGCACTTTAGGTCCTCATTTAAAGACTATTTATTTGACTGCAAATATTATTTTCATTCTGTGTGAGTTGTAAAAAAACAAAAAACGAAAACCACCCCTGGAGCTTGGTACCGCTGGGGCAAATTAGCAATGGAAAGGCTTCCAGGCCTGCCTCTCCCATGTGGGCAACTTTCCTTCTTGGCTGCCATTTTCTCATACCTATAAAATGAAGAAGGGGGTTGTGGGAAGAGGCATGAGTGAAAAAAGATTAATTTTCCTTTTAATTCTGGCTCAATTATTCAAACCATCAACAAGCAAAACACTTGCTAAGTGCCAGGTATTTCTTACCACAGTTTAGGGAAACAAACACCAAAAAGGAAGTAATCTTTGCCTTCAAGGTGCTTACAGTCTAGTGGGGGCGGGGGGGAACAACATACATACAAATAGAAATATAAATTATATACAAATAGAAATACAAATTATATGCAAACAACATACATACAAATAGAAATATAAATTATATACAAATAGAAGTACAAATTATATGCAAACAACATACATACAAATAAAAATACAAATTATATACAAATACAATATACAAAATTTATAGAGATAATGTAATATATACAAAGTAATTTGCATGGCATATAATCCTTATACTACCATTCTCACCCATTTCATCCTCTTGATTCCTAGATCCTTTGAAGTATATAGATATGGGAGGATGACCAATGTTTAAAATGTCTGAGGTAAAAGAAATTGAAAAAGGATAGCAACTTGATAGTGGAACGGAGGACATGAATAGTTGGGCTTCAGTTCAAATCAGCTCTTTTCCCCTTGATGCTATGTCTACGTCTATGCCTACACTTACACCTACATCTACATCTATGTCAGTGTCTGTGTCTTATGCTTATGCCTATATGCCATCGGTGTTAATGTCAATGTCTACACCTATGCCTATACCTATGCCTACATCTACATCCACGTCTATGTCTGTCAATATCTACATCTATGTCAGTGTCAATGTCTATGCCTATGCTTATGTCTATGTCAATGTCAATGTCTATGTGTATACCTATGCCTACATCTACATCTATGTCTATATCTACATCTGTGTCAGTGTCAATGTCTATGCCCATGCTTATGTCAATGTCAGTGTCAATGTCTGTCCATGCCTATATCTACATCTACATCTACATCAATGTCAATGTCTGTGTCTGTCTATGTCTGTCTCTGTTTCTATCTATGTCTATGCCTATGTCTATGTCAGTGTTAATGTCTATTTCTACACTTACACCTACATCTATATCTACATATATGTCTACGTTTACATCAGTGTCAATGCCTATACCTATGCCTATGTTCGTGTCTATGTCTATGTCAATGTCTATGTCTACACCTACACCTACATCTATGTCTATATCTGCATCTACATCAGTGTCAATGCTTATGCCTATGCCTATGCCTATGTTTATATCTATGCCTATGCCTATGTATACACCTACATCTATGTCTATGTCTATATCTACATCTACATCTACGTCAATGTCAATGTCAATGTCTATGTCTATGTTTATTTCTATGTCTATATTTATGTCTATGGTGATTTGTATGTCTACATCGATGTCAAAGCCAATGTCAATATCTATATCATTGTTGATGACTATATCTATGTCTATGTCTGTATCTATGTCCACTCCAATATAAATACTCATGTAACTGTCAAAGGTTATGACAACTCCAGTGGTATGTCTCCAGTTCTCCGTCTCTGTGATTAAGTCTATAATGTGGAGACTAAATAGTTAGTCTGAAATTTGGGGCTAATAGAGGCCTCCTGGGAAAGTTCCCTGACAAAAAATTCTCCTAACCATAAACCCAACTTAACAAAGATTCCTCTGGCAGAGAGATATCTCTTTGGGTTAACTATCAATCATTTTTAAAATGCAAATAGCCACTAATCTAGTATGCTAGCATCAGTTATTCACACCTGAGTAAGAATTCCTTTATCAATCAATCATTCACCAAGTATTTAGTAAGAGATTATGGTGCTGGGCATTTCTGGGGATACAAAAAGAAGGCAAAAATAGGTCCTGCTCTCAAAGATCTTACATTCTTCTGGGGAAACCGAGTGGATATAGGTATGTGACCCAAAACAGACAAAGCAGATAGAGGGTAATCTGGGGCTAGGAGCAACCTCCCGAAGAAGGTGGCCTCTGTGCAGTCTGCAAGGAAAAGAGGGATTCTAGCAGGCAGAGGTGAGGAAGGAGAACAATCTTTGGCTGGAAGGGGTGGTAGCAGATAGGAGGAGAAGAGAAGCAAGGGGAGACCCAAGCCCAGGTTTGGTCAAGGTGGCAGCTTTGCATCAAGTCCACCCTAGCTTCGATATTCCCAGGGAGAGGTTCTCTTCCGGCTGAAGGAAGACCTTTCTCTCTGGTGCTTTCTGAGTCTGCTGGGGAGTCTTCAGTGTTTGCCTACCTGTGTCTGTGGTGTGCAAGGGAGAGGCAGGGGAGGGGCTGAGCGCGTTTCTTCTCTCTCTCCCCAGCCCCAGCATAAAGTATATTGTAAAGGTTTGCTGACCTGGCTGTGAGTCTCCATCCACATGCCCAAATGGTGAAATGCATGTGCCAGGGCACGTCGGCCCTTTTTTATGCCCCGCCAGAGCGCGTTTCTGGATGGGACTGTCTCTGTAGGCATAGAACCGAGTCTATATCTAGAATCCCAGAACCCGAGTCTGAATCTCAGACTCAATACCTGAGAATACCAGGGTCACAGAAACAGGTCTTATACGGCCCAGCTCCATATACTTCCCATGTCTCAAAGCGCAGTGCACAGTATGAGACATGGATTAGCCCTGGAGTCAGAAAGACCCAGATTCAGATCCAGCTTCAGGAAGTGACTAGCTGTAGGATCCTGAGCAGATTGTGTAGTTTCCTCAGGCCTCTGTTTCTACATCCTTTAAATGGGAATAGCAACTACACCTCCTGCATGGGGTGACAATGAAACAGTAAATGTAAGGCATATCACAGCTTAAGGCGCTGCTGAAATGCTTGTGATTTCTGTAGGCCCTTCTGATTTTGCTGAGCTTCTCTGGGTCAGGAGCAGATAGACTTGAGGAGGGGGACAATTATGACTAGGGCTGTGTGTAGCTGAGTGAAGGGGTCAGGCCTCTGCTGGGAGCCTGGCTGGGAGGTGCCCCCTGCCCACATCCTGAGCCAGCTTGTCTAATAATCAGGGGAGCCTCAGTAGGTCTCTGTCAACCTTCCCTCCACGGCTCCTCTTGAAGAGCCCCCCCCACTTAAGTCTCTTCTTCCCCTCAACATCTGGATTTTCTTTCAGCCCATCCTCCACCTTTCTCTCTGATGATTCTCAGTCAACAGGCACTTATTAAGCTTCCACTGCATGCCCTGGAACTGCGCTAAGTACTAGGAATGCAAAGAAAGGCAAGAACCTAGTCCCTGCCCTCAGGGAGCTCCCAATCTCACTCTGAACCTCTCCAGGTAGTACTGATGGCCATCCCACAACAAATGACCCACACACCTGAGGCAGCCTGGGAGCACGGAGACATTGTTGGACTAGACATGGTCACACCACCTCTGTGTGTGTGTGTGTGTGTGTAAGAGAGAGAGAGAGAGAGACAGACACACAGACAGACAGACAGACAGACACAGAGACACCGAAATCCCTAATAAAAGATTATGGTTTGTTAGCAAGTTCTTATCAGTATCAAAAACCCAGATTTTAGTCAATGAGCCGAGGCACACATTGGCTTGCCGGGGCCCTTCCTTGGTGGTCCTAGAGCAGCACTTCGCCTGTAGAAGGAAGGGGGGGAGCACAGGATGCCTTGGGGCCCCACCCCCACCCCACTGGAAGAACATGTGACCCACTATAAGAATGTCTTCCCCAGAGCTATCTACTGAGTTCCTTGAAAAAAAGTGGGTATTTTTATTGGCACCAGATGTGAGTTTCCTAAATGACAACGATGTAGCCCAGCCAGCCGGCACACCCCTGGAAGGACATTCCCAGACGGTGCTTACAAGAGGGGGCAGGTAGACCGTGGAATGGAGGGGGGGATGGGGGAAGAGAGGGGAGGGTACCTCGGGCATGTAGGAAACAGAAGCTGGCTTTCTGTGGGCACATCATCCGCCCCACTTGGCATGCATCCCCACCTTTGGACCAGACCAAGGAGAGATGGCTGAGAAGCAAACAAACTCAGAAGGGGAAACTGTTTACCTAGGGTCACACATGGAATAAGAGTCTGGGCTGGGATCTGAACCCAGAGCTTCAGAATTCCAAGTCAAGACCTGTTCCTACAGCGGCTGACGAAAGAACCTCATTTTTCTTCCAGGTGCCTTAAGGTCAGGAGCACCGAAGGTGCAGGCTGAGGCAGGATCCCCAGGAAGCTCAGCTTTCTTTCTTAGGGGCTAGCAGGCGGGAGAGCTGGGCTCTAACCCGAGTTGGTCTGCAGATCCACAAGACCCCACATCATAGTTAGTTATCATGGTAAAATAACTCTCATTTCACTCGGAGCGCTCACCTTTACAAAGAAGCTTCTCACAGCTGCCCTGGGAAGCAGGTGGCCCATTCAATTAGCTAGTCAGTCCTCAAGTATTTGTTACTGGTGATTTGAAGACAAGGCAAAGTGGGAGACACAGACAAAGTGACCTCAGAAAGGAGGACCCGGGGTGAGGAAGATCCTCCTGCCCAAAGGGGGAACTTGGATGGACTTTTGTAGTGAGCAGAGGTAAGGAGGGAGTGCATTCCAGGTAGGGGGCACAGCCAGGGCAAATGTGTGGAAGTGGGATGGGATGTGAGGAAACCAAAGCTAGTCTGATTAGACTCTAGAGTGAGTGGCAGAGAGCTCTAGATAACAAAGCTGGAAACGCTGGAAGGGGTCACAAGATTGGGAAAGTTTTTAAAATTCCAAGTGGATGACTAGCAAAAGGAAAAAATTCGAATTTATCCAGTAAGGGGGTGATGTGGTCACATCTATCGTCAGGACATCCCTTAGGTTTCCCTATAGAGGCTGGATCAGTGGGAACACTTGAAGCCCAAGCAGGGGGGCCATCAACCTGGCCCAGGGAGGCATGATGAGAGCCTGGGGGAGGCTAAGTGAATAGAGAGAAGGGGATTATGGAAGAGGCTGAAATGGAAAAAAAAGGCAACTGCTTGGAAACGTCGGGTGAGTAAGGGTTAGGAGTAAGGGATACTGTGCACTGGTGAACCTCAGAGACTGGCAGGATGGTGGGACCCTACACGGAAGGAGAGAAGGGGTTTGGGGATGGGGGAAGATAGTGAGCTCTATGGTGGATGTAAGTAGGAGATGCTTCAGGGATCCAGGGCTCAAGGTGCTGTGGGTGAGTGAAGGTCGGCAGAGAGGTTAGGGCTAGCTGTGCACAATCACCTGCTCAGAGGTGATGGTTGAACCCTCGGGAGCTGATGGATCATCAAGGGAGAGAGGGTAGCCTTGGTGTATTAGTGGGCACAACGAGGAGGAGCTGGGTCAGAAAGGTAGCGGGGGAACCGGGACCAGAGCTGGGGGTGGGGTGGAGGGGTTGTCACAAAAGCCCAGAAAGAAGAGATAATCAAGGATGAAGGACAATGGGCAGGCCAAAGGCTGCAGAGAAGTCAAGGGGTATGAGGAATTGAGGGCTGAGGACTGAGATGGAGACCAGCATGCTCAGCACTTAAGAAACCACAGGTGACTTTTGAAGAGGGCAAACTCATGAGGTTGGAGATAAGATTGCACGCTGCTAGAGCCTTCCAAGCTCCCATTGGTTTGATCATCCACAGTCCAACACACTGTACCTTGACCCCATAGTGATGCCATTTGGGTCGTTTTTTGAAGAATGAAGGACAATAACCAACAGATGGCAGAGAAGAGAGGGAGAGGAGAGATGGAAGAGTGGCCGAGTGAGGGCAGCTTGGCCAAGGAGTTTGGTGGCCAGAAGGAGAGAAGGCACTGGGTGACAGCTGCTGTGGTGGGATGATTGGCTCTCCCGAGTTTTTCGTTTTTGTTTTTTTTTAAGGCTAGGAAGATCTTAGCAAGTTTGTCGGCATCAGAAAAGGAACCAGTAGACTGGGGTAGAGCCTAAGCAGAACCGCATCACAGAAATTGACTAATGTCTTCCTGCTGTTGACGGAAGTTAGTTACCTTGTGCCCTAACTTACATAAAGGCTAATGCACCCTTTCTGAAGTATGACCATTCCTAGTACTCTAGAAGTCATGAATGGAGGGTTCAGAACCCACTGAGGCCACAGAGATTTCAAAATACTTGTTGGTGAAACCACTGAGGCTCTTACCTCTTCCAAACTTCCTAACAATGACAGCAATCTCTATCCATGGGGAATGGGATGTTTGGGGAGCTCGTGGGATCCCACTCAAGCCAAGACTCAATGAGTCTGTTTGCCAGGCATTTTCAAAAGAGGGTTTTCACTGGGGCTTGGGTTGGGCACCATACCCACTGAGTCTCCTTCTGTCTCTGACATGCTGGCATCAGTTCCTAGCAATCAGGCCGAGGAACAGAGGAGACATCTGATGTCTCCCTCCCGACACTTGACGAGGCCCATCCAGGGGAGGCAACTGGGATCTGCTTGGAAAGGCAGGGACCCCACAGCAACAGCGCCTCTCTGATCTGCTTCGTTTGGCTCAGACTGTGTCTGTCTTTGTCTGAGTTTCTGCTTAGGCTTGGGCGCTGCCGGCTTTCACCAAGGCTGACATTTATTAGCCCAAAGTTAGCTTTTCCTTGTTGGTGTGGGGTTCTTTCTTACAGCACCAGGACTTTATGAGGCAGAGTTAGTCCCAGAGCATGTGGGCTCTGTATGTTTAACTTTCCAGATGCTTGAGTTGGTGACCACTGGTAGCCCAGCTCTTCCAGGAGGGGAGTCTGTGCTGTGGCATGGTAAGAGTCTTCCACTACCTCTTGACCCATGGCCCAGGCCAACCACTCACCTTGGACCCTCATCCTCCAGACCTAGAGAACCACCCAGAGTGCATGAATGTAGCTTGGCAGGCCTTTGGGAAAGGCAGCAGGAGGGATCAGAGAAACACAGGCCAATAGTTCTAGACCTGGCAGGGTCCTTTGAGGCCATTCTAGTCCCATCATCTGTGTCAGATTAGAAAACTGAACCCAGAGAGGTTAAGTAACTTGCCCAATGTCACACAGTTAATATATGACAAAAGTAGCATTTGAATACAGCTTTTCTGATTCAGAATACAGCGTTCTCTCCACTATTCCACCCTCAGCTTTTTCACTCCAGATGCCACTTCCACTTGGGCCTTTACCTCCACTCCCTCCCCACCAGAACATTGGATCCAGTCCCTAGAATCTCCCCACACTTTGTGTGTTGGTAAGCAAAATGGCCTTTGTTTTCTTTGAGTGGCTGGGTGTGTTTCATTAAGCCTTGCTGGGTGCTAAGCCCCAGGCCAAGAGCCCTGTTGGGTGTGGAGCCTATGCGGGTGTGGATTGATGACTGAGGTGGGGCCCAAGGTGGGGCTGGCTGAGGGGAGGTGTTAACTCCAGAGCCATGCCCTATTAGATGTTGACCTAATCTATGTGAATGTGAGCCTCCCAGGGTCCTAAGGGGAGGGGCCAACTCAAGAACCAATAAGCTCTGGTCATTCAGATACCGCTTGATGACGTCAAAGGCTCTATGGGAGGAGAGAAGACAGCTTGAAGATTGATTTTCTGTTGGAGCCAGAGACAGCTGCGGCTGGCTGGCCGAGGCTGAAGATAAGGCCGAAGCTGAAGCAGGAGCTGCAGAAGCAGAGCCGACCCGGAAGCAGAGCTGACCCGTGTGTGGACCGAGGAGTGCCGAGCAAGGACTTGAGGCCAGTGGGTAATCTTCTTACTGGAGAGGGGAAGCATGAATATGATTTGGTTTAATACCATCATGTTTTTCTGTGGCCTCCTGGTTACTCTTGTGAGGCGGACTTATTGGGCCTGGAAACTTTTGATCAAAATATTAAAATGGGGAGGCTGGTTCGTGGGTCTGTTACTTTGGAGCCTGAATAAATGCTTTAATTCTTCTGCCTTCTACTTAGAGAATTCCTTATATCCTGTGATTCTGAACCGTTCAGACATATATATGATTCTCTTTGAAATCATAAATTCTGCCTTCATAATACACTTTGTCATACCAGCTTTGGCCTTTTCTTGCTGGATTTTGGGCCTCCAAAGGACTTCCCAGACATCTCCAGATGTGCATGGGCGTAGCCTCCCCCTCCCCACTTTCTGTTTTCCCCCTTTAGAATATAAGCTCCTTGAGGACAGGGACTGTCTCACATGTTTTACCTTGTATCCTACACGTTTTTACTTGCAGTATCACACCTGGCAAATAGTAAACATTTCATGAATTCCTCCCTCCGTCTCAATTGGTCTGTCTCTGTCTCTGTCTCTCTCTCTGTCTCTGTCTCTGTCTCTGTTTCTCTCTGTCTCTGTTTCTCTGTCTCTTTGCCTTTCCTCTGTATCTAATTATCTCTATTTCTCTCTCTCTTCTACCTGCCTATGTACCTATCCATTTACCTATCTACCTACTACCTACCTACTTATTTCTCTCTCTGTCTCTCTGTCTCTCTCTCTCTCTCGCTCTTTGTCTCTGTCTTTCTCTCTTCTACCTACCTACCAATGTACCTACCTACGTATCTATTGATCTGTCTCTTTCTCTGTACTGTATCTTCTTCTGCCTCTCTGTTTCCATGTCTCTCTGTTTCTGTCTCTGTCTTTCTCTGTGTCTCTCTAGCTGACTGTCTATCTCTCTGCTTCAGACCCCAAGAATCCACATGAGAACCTTTGGCTACAAATGGGACTGCATCTGGGCTAGCTAGCATGTATCTCTGCTTTCCATTGAGACCACACATGTGAAATGCACCACTGACCTGATTGGGCTTTTATGCAGTTTGAAAGGAGAACACTGTAAGTCTTGGGGAATGGTTGCCACGAAGAGGCCTCTGAGGAGGGCCTGGGCTGGCCCAGGGCCCCTGCTTCAGCCCCAAGGCCAGGCGTTGCTCCCTTTTGCACTTGGCTGCCATTGGCCTTCTCCTCAGGTTGTTCACAGTAAGGTAAGTAGAGATTTGCCGGCTACTTTTCACGCCAGTGTTTCCAAATGAACACCATTGAGTGCTTCAGAGCCCAGAGGAGGCAGCCTTGAGCCTGTGAAATAAGCAGCAGAGACCTGGTCTCATTATTGTCTTTGGACATGGGGAAACTTGGCTTTTCTTCACTCCTGATGCTTTGCAGCTCCAGGGTACCCCAGGATAGACTCCCTGCCCTCCTCACCATTTCTGCCATTCTTGTTGGAGGGCTCCTTTGTCTGTGACTGAGAAGAAGCAGCAAGGGTATCCAAGAGAGCTCCCTGGTAGAAGATGAGGCACCTAAGTTCTAGTCTGGACCCCACTGCTAACGTACTTGTGACCTTGGACAAGTACCTTCATTTTCCTTCTTATTGAAGCTTAGAAATGGAGACACTCCCATAGTTCTGGTCCAATGTTCTTCCAGGCAGAAGCAACGTCACCCACATCCCTGAGAGGTGGTCATCTAGCCCAGACTCGAACCCTGGTAGGGGAGTGGTAGGAAGCAGAAGATTCGATGAGGCTTCCCATCCATTGTCGGGCATCTCTGCTTATTAAAAAAGTTCTTTCTTCTCTTTAGTTAAAATACCTCTCCCTGGGTCCCCCTTCCACACTCCTAGTTGTGCCCCTGGTGGTCAAGTGGAAAAGCTAGTGCCTCTTTCCTAATTAGACTGGCTATGTCCAGATGACATTCAGTTTGAAGACAGTGGCCAAGTCCATTTCCGTGAAACCAAGGGCACTTACAATGGACCTCAGCACTCTTGATATAATCTGCCCAGGACCACTTCCTTGTTCCTGGACACAGTGCCTCTCTTAAGTGATGCAATCCAAAACTGAGCTTGTTTCCTTGGCCATCATGCCACACTGCTGACTCAGACTAAGCTTGTAGTGCACTAATACCCCTAGATGTTTTTCAGATAAAAGGTTCTCTGTCCATGATTCCTCCATTGTGTCCTTGGGAAGATAACTTTTGAATCCCAAAATAATAAGTTATCTGTATTACATCTCATCTTAATAGATTTATTTCAATCTTCCTGCCTTTTGTTCCTTAGGTATTTTGGGGGGGAGTGGGAATCCTGACTTTATCACCTAATATATTTAGCTATCTGGCCAAACTTTGAGTCATATGCAATTTTGGTCTAGCACCTTCTATGCTTTTATCCAAGTTTTTCTGTGCCACCATTTTGTGAATTGATTTCCAGACCCCCTCAGCTGCTCACATTCTGCCCCCATCCTTTGGATGTATCCACAGCTTGTTTTAAGCCAGAGGTCTGACCATCCCAGAGCCCTAAGGGACTCCAATGCCCCTTCTGGTGAATGCCCAACTTCTCTTAATAGAGAAGGCTGCCTTGGCATTCTAAATGCCAACTTAATTCCGTGCTAGTAATCAGGATGTCCATCACTGTCATGTCAGAGACTCAGACCCGGTCAGGAACATGGTCATGGCGAGAGAGGGTCCTATCTCTAAAAACAAGTGCAGACAAATTGAGTTGTGCTGTACTGGATACCCTGGATGGGGAGTCAAGATGACCCGAGGTTGAGTCTGATGCGAGCTACTGTTTGATCATGTGTCCCTAAGCACGTCTCCTCCTTCTCTAGATTTCCCATTCCTCGTTTGTAAGAAGAAAACGTGGACTTGCTGACAATTGAGCTGGGGTTCCATGATTCTTTGATTCTGTTTCTTTGGGACTTGAGGTCATGAACAGTGGAATGGGAAAACCAGTGGCTGGCTAGACTCTGCCATCCCCCAGTTGATGGTCAGCCTCTCCAATACCAAAGCCTCAGCATGAAAACAGCCCTTCAGCCCGAGGGCTCACCTGGAGGCTCGGCACTGCCGAGACCAGACGGGCGGATCCCGGTGAGAATGTCCTATTTCCTTATCATCTTTTGGAGTGTCAGTCGGTCAGTAGGACAGTGGAGGGTCACAGGAATGACCAACTAATAGATAAGTCAAATGATATGTGAACTGAGGGCCCAACTGGCTTGCTGGTCCACCAAGGAGGGCCTCCTGGCTCTGCTGCCACCATCTTCTCAAGCTTTGGAACAGAGAGGAAGCCAGGGCCATTCTAAATGATATGGGAGACTAAAGATGGATTGGGGGGGGCGAGAAGAGGAGCAGCAGGGGAAGTTGGCGGGCTGGAAAACAACTCCTTTCAGGCTCCAGGGCGCGAATTCCCTGTCCTGAGCCTGTGATGGGTTTGCTCTAATTAGAACTGGCTTAACAATATCAATGTTGTTCCTGCCCATAAAAATTACCCGACTGCTTTTGAAATTCATCTCTAGACTGCTTTTTGGGCCACCCACAGCAGTGCATTCTTCAGGCTGAGTGCAGGGGCCCACTGGGGAAAGCTCTGGGGTCTTGCCTGACTCTCTCACTTGCTCAGTCCTGGGCTTGCAGGCTGGGCTGGGCCCCCAGCCCAGGGACGTTGGCAGCAGAGGCTAAGGTTTTCAAGGAAACCCAACTCCCAAAACACTATGTGTGTTCACACCCGTGGGAGCCGCACCAACATCCAAGGAGGGAGGGAAAGAGGGCTGAGTTTTGGCCCTGAAAGCCTGTCATTTGACTTTGGCTGCCTCACAAGCACCTTTGGGTGCAAGTTGAAACATCTCCCATTCAACAGGTTACAGAGTCAGAGTTTATTAAGAAACATTTTTTCTCCCTAAAAAAAGTGCATTATATCATTTCATTTGCATCTTGGCATTTATGATTAGGCAGCAGGGTATAGTTGGATGGGTGAGTTGGGGTTCCTACTCAGTGCCGGGCCTGAGAACAGCCCAAGATTCTGTAGAGAGCATCTAAAGGCTTTCAGAAGTAACAGGTGGGAGTGAGATGTCCCTATAACAGAGGACTGGATTAGGGAGAGCTTATCGGCGAAGCCACAGCTGTCCAGGTGGGTGAAGGCCAGGCAGTCTGCTGCAGACAGCAGGTGCTCATAATCGGATCGGAAGCCCTTCAACACCTCCCAGCATCCCCAAAGGGTATCTTCAAAACATGCATTTGGGGGGTATTGACATACCAAGACCAGTAGTATTCAGAAGGAGAAGTCTAAAATCTCATGGGTTTTAATGAAAATTTAAAAATCTGGCAGTGACTATGTTCTCTGCTCCTCTATCTCTCAGCTGAGCACAGAACCATGAAGGTAGAAGGTGCTGCCAGAGAGCACTTAGAGCTTTTAGACAGCCCTGAAAGTCTTGCCCCCACCAGGAACCTGACCCTAAATTTTTGGAAGAATGGGTGCTTGTTAGCCCTGACTGTTAATTCACATTACTCCCTGCCATTGCCTGCTCTCACTATGAAATCATGGCTTCACTACTTTGAGAAAGTCACAGGTCCCAAGGCATTTCTTGTCTTGCTCATCCATGGGCTTCCATCTTCCATAGTGGTTGGGATGGAATTCAACTGTCTGACCCAGTGCCCTCCATGGAGGAGGGAACACTCCTGAGCAATGTTTGGTGACAGACTTGTAGGGGTCTTCCACTCCCTTTATTTCATCAATTCTTGAATTAAGCTTCTCCAAAATGGGCAAGGTAACTCTCAGAAGTTGGACCAAGAGATTTCTTTTTCCTTCATTTCCTGCAAACTCAGGGACATTAACTAAATGGTCTCAAATAAGAATATTGCCAGAATTAAGCAGCCAATCAAAATCCATCCAGTGCCTGACACGTAGGAGGAGCTCAATAAATGTTGGCCAGTTGACCATAGGCTGGCTTCCTTGTTGCCTTCATCAATATAGCACCCTGAATCAAATAAAGCAAGCCGGGCCAGATGACCACAGTGGCCAACCTGGCAGGTCTTCAGGGAGCCCAGGAAGGGTCTTGTGCCACCCCCCACCACCCTATCTCATTGGATGCTTGACATCTCACCATTGGAGTTAGACATTGAGCCCTGGGTGGAGGGTGGGGTTCCCCACAAGCATCCCTGAACTGGGGGCTAGGAGAAGGAATTCCTAGCCCAGTTCTGTTCAGTAACCACTTAGTAACTGGTTGGTGGCTGGCCACCTAGCCAAGCTGCTTGCTGTCTACAAAGAGCATCAAAGAGATGGATTGATATCCATTTGTCCCCAGGCTGCCCCATGGCCAGCTGTGGGGACATGGGAGCAGACCATCGCCAGAGTTATTCCAACAGTGGGACTTGAAACAGCCGCCCACCAGCATGGGGCCTTCACTCCCCTCCCCCAGCTCCAGGTGGCTATTCAAACCCTTCCAGGGTCGCGTGGGAAATTGTGCCTGGGCCCCAGACCAGACTGGCACTGCCATGATAACGCTCGGTCTCGCACCCCCACATCTGACACGGGCAAGTTGGCTCATTCTTCTTCCCACAATAGCTCGTTGGCCTGGTTTCGTGGAGGTAGAAGGAGAGAAGAGAGGCCTTTTGTCTCCCTCAATAGTGTCATTGTTCTGTCCTAACTGGCAGCCACTTGGGTGACTGGGCTTCCTTGAAGGTAGCTATGATGGCCTGGCTCCTGGGACAGAAGAAGGAGAAACAAGAGAAATGGGCCAAAGCAGGAGCTGGGCCTTCTACCTTCCCAGGTGGATGCCTACCTGCATTCTTATCAGGACTCTTACCAGGGCAGAGGTAGGCAGACCATTCTCTGGGCCTACCCCTCCACTAGGGATTGTTAGGGTGGCATCCTGGCCCCTGGGATGTAGGCACGATTGAGCATCTCAATACAAACTGACTAATGGCGGGTGGCCAAAAGTCAGAGTCAGAGATTTTCAGTGAAAGGATGGCACCCTAGGTCCGCCACCACTCTCCTTGGTGACCTTGGGGAGTCCTCCCCCCTCTCTAGACCTCAGTTTCCACATCTGTAAAATAGTGGGTTTAGATAACATGTTCTCTATAGCACTTCCAGCTTAAAATCTAGTGACTGATGTGCGAAGACCTGTGTTGGTTTATTATCTTCAGCGGCATAGAACAATGTGGAGTGGGCTGATAAAGGGTGACAGAGCAGATGCCCTAGGTGGAGCTGCTTCAAAGAACAAATGATTTAGAATTAATCCATCAGAGGGTTACTTATAGTTAGAGACTTTCCAAGTTTGTGAAGGTACCTGATGGATGAAGGTACCATAGGAGGTGGGTTCAATACTTGTCAATTGGTTGAGTAACAGATAAAGGGCAGGACATAGAAACAAGGCACTGATAGCTCAGGTTGCCATTGACTCTGTGGGAAAATGGCCCCAGGAAGTCCTCAAAGAGTCCCTTCCTTCAGCTGCTGCTCTCCATTAGCCCTTAGGCGACAGAGTGGAGATTCAAGTGATCAGAGGGACTGGCCGAGCAATGACGCACGTGATCTCTGGCCCAGCGTGAGTCCCTTTCCCTAAAGATAATACCAGTGCCTCAGACTACAAATTAGGGGCAGGCTGCCAATCTGCCACAGTAGAATGGAGCTGCCCTTCGTGGAGTTCCCCAGGCTGATGAAATCCAAGGCCAGGATCAAAATAGCAGCAAAAAAAATAAAAGCAAACACAAAAACACATTTTTGCACGTTTCTGAAATGCCCACATTTTCACAAAGCACCTTCCTCACCACAAGGGTAGGCGAGGGGAGGTGGGAGTATAATGATTCTTATTTTTCACATGGAGAAACTGAGGCATAGAGCAGGTGGGGCGGCTGTTCAAGCTAGTAAATAAAATCCAGTTCTTACCCGAAGCTGAGAGCTCTTTTCCATGTACCCCATTGCCAGGGAGAATTTAAGACCCTTGAAAAGCATTGAGGCACTTGGAGGGAGTCAGGAGGATCCGAGTTTGAACCCCAGCTCAATGTGATGATGGGAAAGTCATTTCGTTCTTCTTGAGTCTTGCTCTCTTCCTCTGTAAAATGGGTATTTTTGAGGGAAAGGGTGAGCCACCTTTCTGGACTTTATTCCATCTCACTCCCCTCTGGTCACTTGACACTCAAGCCATCCTTAGCTCCTCATGACTTCTCCAAACCATCACTCCATCTCTTGGCTTGTTTCCCCACCTGGAGGCTGCTTCTCTCTCATTTTTACCTCTGACAATCCTTGTCTTCCCTTAAGCCTTGATTCATTCATTCAGGCCAATTCAGGGAGCATTTACCAAGTGCTGACTATGCATTTCACACTGGGCTAGGCACTGAGCATGCAAAAACTAAAACAAAAAAGGCTCCTGCCCTCAAGGTGCTTATATTCTGTAGGATCTCTCCCAACTGTCCCTCTCCATTTCTCCTTCTATTATCCCCCTTTGTGCACACTCCCCTGTAGAAAGTAAGCACGTTGAAGGCAGGGATTGTTCCCTTCGTGGCCCCCACCTACCCATCCACGTTGGGCACCTGATGGAGTCCTACAGGACAGCAGGTGACTGGCGATCCTTCGGGGTTCTGCTGTAAGAGGTGCTGAGGGACAGCTCCCTGTTGAAGGAGAGACCTAAGAGCAGCTCATCTGAGCCTTTGGGAGCAGATGGTCCTCAATCAAGGGGCCAAGAGAGGCTCCAAGTTGGGGGGGGGTGACTTGTACACGATGACCAAGCTAGCAAGTGTGTCCAGTGGGCTTCCAGTCTGAGCTTCCCGACTCCAGATCCAGCCCATTGTCCAGTGCACCACCTTGTTGTCTATCTCTTTGAGCGCCACCACACCAGAAAGAGCTCACTGGCAGAAAGAGGCCCTCAGTGCCCCCTCCCCTGACCCCCAACCCAGCCCTAATCATTACTTCAGGTGCCAGAGATTTGAAACACTTTGGACTCCGAAAAGCTTTTGAGTTTTTTTTTTTTTTACTTTTCTTCCTGCTCATTTTTCAGTCACATCTACCTCTTTGTGACCCCATTCGGGATTTTCTTGGCAAAGATACCGGAGTGGTCTGGCATTTTCTTCTCCAGCTCGTTACAGATGAAGAAACTGAATGAAACAAACAGGTTAAGCGACTTGCCCAGGGTCACACAGCTAATAATTGTCTGAGGCTGGATTTGAACTCAGGTCTTCCTGACACCCAGCCTTCACTAACTAGCTGGTATTTTTAAAATGGATAGGGTAAGAAAAGTTCAATTTCCTTGGGCTGGTATGTCAATGCTGGAGAGGGATTTTTAACTAGTGAATCAACATCTTAGGAAATTAGGTCATGGGTCTTTGAAATTCTCAGACTTTGTCAGAAAAAAGAAGTTAGATGGGGTAGCCTGATTGGATTACAGATGGGGCACCCACATTGTGGGACAGGTCCATTCTATTTGGCTAAACATGGCTCTATCTCCAAGGTCTCGGATGTGGCAGATGGGAATTTTTCACACAGGAATTCATCCATCACACATTCAGAGTTGGGGCTGCGTGTTAGAACCGAATCTGAGTCATGCACCCCAAAGGCAGTGAGGACCTCACCTGGATCCGTCCCTGGGAGAAGCAGCTCAGCAGGGAGGTCTTTCCCTAAGGACTTAAAGCCTGTTTCTTCATGGTGGAGCTGCTATTCACTCAGCCAGTACTGGTCCCCTCAGCACCTGCTGAGTGCCAGGACCAGAGTTAGGCTCTGGGTGGGCTCCCAAGATGAAGACTATGGTTCATTCCCTCTGGGATAACTAGATGGCCAAGTGGATAGAGCACTGGACTCGGAGTCAGGAAGACTAAGGTTCAAGTCTGACCTCAGTTGCTTACTAGCTGTGTGACCCTGGGCAAGTCTCTCCTCTCTCTCTCTTGGTTAGAAACACTGCACTGCAGCAGTCTGGACTTGGCCAAGCCTTTCCATGTGCACTCTTTCCTTGGGGAGATACCATTAAAAAGGCACAAAGCGATAAAAGAGTTTTTGTGGCTTGCTTCCCAACATTGTGCCTCACCTCAGGCTAACCATAAAATGGGCACAGCACACACATACGCTGCACCTTGGGGGTGGGGGGTCAGATCCAACTGCTACATCACAGATAGAGCACTGGCTTTGGAGTCAAAGGAAGCGGGTTCCGATTCTGGCTTTGCCTCTTCACGGGGATGCGGGCCGGGGCAGATCCATCCACAGAATCCGAATAGCAGAACTTGAATGGTCATCGAGGCCATATCTCTATGATGTAAGGAGGTCACCGTGGCTTGGGGATTCCTATTATGCAATAACAACAACAACAAATCCTTCTTATTGGCCAAGAAACCAGAGAGACTAATGAGTTCCTGACCTGGATCTCATTGTCATACCAGAGCTTCAAGTGGGTGATCTTTCAGCTTCTTCTCTGACAGTTTTAAAGTGAGGAGCATGTCTGTGGACTGCTGGGAAAAGGGAAGAAGCTGGCCACTTCTCCCCTCCACCCACCCAGCTGCCATGTGTCTGTGAACACATGGCACTTCTATTTCTTCAGTGGTCATTCTGAGAGATCCGTCAAAGCCAGCAGATAGGTCCAATGGGCAACTGGAGCTAGTAGCAGCAGCAACTGACTTCAGGGAGAAGCAGGTGCAGCAGCTGCGTCCCCTGCTTGACTTACCCTGGACCTGTTAGCCAAAATGCAATGTCCTCTAGAAGCCAGCCTGTCTGAGTAAAGGGAGAGACTTGTCTGTCATGACGCCTTAGGCAATGATGAACTGGATTGGGAGTTCCTTGAAGGGAGTGATTCTATGTGACTGGATAATTTCTCACTGAAGCGCCCTGCATAAGTAGGGAGAAAAGGACCCCTGGTGCCAGAATTGCAATCCACCCCTTGGCACACATATGCATGACTTCCTCCAATTGTACTTTGAGTCCACTCTCCTCATAAATCATATGTGCACAAGGAGGGGGTATGCACCTGGGTTTGGGGGACATTTTGTAACTCCTAGTATCTTTTTGATAAAGTTAATTGATGTCAACTTGTTGATTGATTTTGGGGACACACTGGATGGGGGCTCATGACAAACAGTGTTAAAAGCCTCAAGTTACCCCTAGTCATTGATATCTGGGGGCCCAGAGATGGTGCTATGCCTGAGAAAGGATCCCCCCCTTCTTTGTATCTTGGGCATCTTTTGTTAGTTCTCTAAGGGGTTCGAGGGAGGGGTTAGTACCCATGTCTCATAATATTCCATTCTACTTTGGGAGATTATCTCATTGCTAAAAAGGTTCTTCTCCATTATTTCCTTCTTCATAATCTCCAGCCAATCATTGATCCTAATCTTGCCTTCCAAAGCCAAGCAGGACCAGTCCAATTGTGATAACTCCTCAGGAATTTGAAGATGACTACTGTGCCCCTCTCCAGTTTAGCCTGAGGAAATATTCTCTTTTTCACATGGACTTGACTGCCTTCTGTGTCTTGGTTCCTCCTCCCTATAGATGCTCTCCAGCCCATTAACTTCTTTCTTAAATTGTGGCAAATGTCGCTTCAGATTGAGGTCTGATGAGAACAAGGGTCAATGGAGTTGTCACCATTCCCTTTCTGGGCTCATTCTCTTCAGCTAGCAGATGGGAATGGTAGGCTCTGTCCTACCTGCCTAAAAGGGCTATAGTGGGGTAGACTGCAATACTGAGAGTCAAAAGGGTTTGGATGCTATGAAATGCTTTCTAAATGTGTGTGTATTGGGGAAAATGGTATTCTTTTTTTTTTGGAGGCAATCAGGGTTAAGTGACTTGTTCAGTAAATTACACAGCTAGGTACCCTTGGCAGAAAAAGAATGGCTTTGGCACACTATTCCCCCTCTTCCCCTTGGAATATAAGCTTTTTGAGGGCAGGCTCTGCTTGTTTGTTTTTAATCTTTGTATCCCTAGGGAATACATTAGAAACCATTTCTCATATGGGGGAAATTAAGCCCCTGTGAATGTTAATTTCATGAGTGTCCTGGAGGTGACTCCAGGTTTAAAGGCTAGTTTGAGAAGTGGAGTCCATCCTCTGGCAGGGGCTACAAAGCCTGACCAGGCTGGAATATAAGCCCAGTGACAGATGGCATATTTATTTTTCTAGGACCACTCCAACTTGGACCAGCAGAGAGCTCTGTATGAGATGTTCCATGAGCATCCGTAACTTGGCCACAGCGCGATGAGCTCTTCAGCCCCAGCAACTCTTGAAAGTCATCTACAAAGTTATAGATGGCTTGCAATTCACTTGTGGTGCTCTCCTCTCCCCTTTCCCCCCAGTGTCCACCAAATTAAGGCTATTGAGCATGTTGGAAGAGAGCGCCATCAACATCATTAATTACAATACACGTGGACAGTGGAATGTCTGACAGGCACTCTCGCAGATATGGAATGGAAGCCCTATTGGAATGGAAATTCTTTGAGGAAGTGGTGGTTTTTAATTGTAATCTGATATAATTTGATTATAATCCCAATGCTGGACATGATGCCCAGTAGATTGATACTTATTGGATCAGGTTGGTTGGATTGAATGTATGACCATGATCTCACCCAGTCCTCAAAAACTCCCTGGGATGTGACTTGGGCAGAGATTGTTCTCCTTGGACTCTGTGTGTGTATGTGTGTGTGTGTGTGTGTGTGAGTGTGAGTGTGTGTCTTCAGTGCCCCAGTCCCTACATGTAATGGAATCCCTCCCTTCCACTCCTATTGAATGAGGTGTGGATGGATAGCAGCTCCAATGTGTAATAGATGAACACGTGGTGGGAGGCTGGTTCTGCCAGTCTCACATTTGCCTCAGAGTCTCATCTGTTTTAGGACTAGATATACACAATTTATGACTCTCTTCTTATATGTTCTCTTATTGATAGAAAATGTGTGCTTCCCTAGAGGTAGGGTATTGGTGTGACCATCTTGCTTGTTGGGCATCCAAACAGGATCGGTGTCCACTCCTCCCCACCTCAACCACACCAATGTTTTGGCTTACATGGAAGCAAGGATACCACCTCCTCTCTCTCTAAACCCAAGGATTCTGCCTTTTGTCTGTGTCATGGCCCCCTTAGGCTATCTGGTGAAACATGGACTCCTTTCCAGAATAAGCTTTTAAACGCATAAAATAAAATGTATAGGATTATCAAAGAAATTAAATTGAAATATAGTGATATATTGATCTGTGTCTATGTCTATGCATGTCTATGTCTATGTCTGTGTTTATATCTATACCTAGGTGTGGACGTCTATATACAGATATTAATATAGGTGTAGACATAGAAGTAAATATACGTATTCACAAATCCCATGTTGAGAACCCTACTCTAAAGGAATGAAAATCTCTTCCTAAATCCCTGTCTATACTAGCATTAATGACACAACCAAGGATTTGCATTCAGTTGATTTTGATTCTATCCAGGGAGATAAAGTGATAGCACCCAAAGGACAGTGAGGAGTGGGGGCTTCAGGGGAGACTGGAGCAGTTCTTTTGGATAAGAAGAAGTTGGGGGCTCCCAGAACCGGCTGCAGAAGTGAAATGATCTCCTCCCCACTCTAACTCCTCCTTTACAGCAAGGAGGAAAGAAAGGACTTGGTTGATTTGGGCTGTTAATGAAGGCTGCTCCTTTGGCTAAAGTGGAGACAGGAGACAAGGAGGGTGTCTAGCTAGAATCAAGGCATACATTGCCTCATAGACACTCAGCCCTCAGCCACCTCTAATTTTCCTACCGTTCTTATCCCTTCATCATGAAGCAACAGCCCATCGTAGTCTCAGAGGGAGAGTTCAGGGGAGCAGCAGGAGTGCAGAATGGAAGCATCACCCAACCTTGTCCACTACTCTTCCTCCTGCATGGTCCAAGATGGTTGATCTTCTGCTTCCTCTTCCCACAAGTCTCCAAAAACAAGTTTAAAGCTGTTGAACCCTGGGGCAGAGTCTAGTCTTCATTTCGGTAGTCAGACACCTCCATGATGATGGGTGCAAGATCTCAGGGTTACATTTCCATTGGATCAATGACCAAAGAGTTCCTTGGCTGCCTCAAGTTCTTGTATTTCTGTGGTGATGAAATGGGGAGCGGGAGCAGGGGTCCTAACTTCCAGCCCCCGGAGGCTTCCATGTTCTACCCAAATATTTAGCCTTCCATAGATGTGGTGTGTGTGCATGAGTGGTTGACTCATTAGCCTAAGGAGAAAGCTGGATGAGGTGAAACTCCATTCCCAATCCCGTGGGGCTAGAATGAATCCATAAAGAAACATGACTCAGAAGGAGGGACTGGTGGACCGTTGGGCTAACGCTGTCTCCTTATAACGTCCTTCACTCCTCTGTTCCCTGAGGTACCAGGTCACCCAACTCTTCTGGGACTTTAGCCTTCTATTTTCTTGGCAGAAGCTCACATATTCCTTGGCTTTGGAGATAAAGTCACTCTAAACTTCACAAGGAAAGGTTTGGATTTTCCATTTCTCATGCTTTCTAGTTACATATTTCCTGCTGTGTAATCAAAGTGAATTGTGTTTTGAAATAGGCCCATTTCTTAAAATGGAATGGAAAGCTCTCTGGCCTCTCTTGGGGAATCAGCAGATGGCAGGAGAGGGAGAATGGCCCAGGCCTGAGCTGAGGCCTGGCTCCTTCACTAACTGCCTCTCTGTGGCCTGGTTAAGCCCCTTTCCCCTTTGGGTCCCATTTTTCTTTCTATAAAAGAAGGGGTTGGCTACTGTGTTCCCTTCCAGGACAGAGCCACTAGGGTGGAGTGGACGGCTGGGCTCTGAATTCCAGACTCCCAGCCTCTCTGAGCCCCTCTGAGCTCCCACCTATCTTGCTTTATGCCCCTTCTCACAACAAGCCCATGAAGTGGGCCAGAGAGGTAGGGAGGTCATCATCACGATTTTACAGATGAGACAACTTTGAGAAACGACATGCCTTTCAGAGGCTCAGCTTTAGAGCAGGAAGGAACTGTGGAAACCACCTAACCCTTCCCTCTCATTTCACACATGGAGAGACTGAGGCACAGAGAGGCAGAGGCACTGGCCCAACATCACATAGCAGTAGATGGAAGACATGGGATTCAAACCCTGTTTTTCTGACTGTAAATCGAGTGCCCCATGCTGTGCTTCCAAAATCACAGAGCCAGGCAAGGACAGCAGATTGGAACCTGGACTCCTGATTCCCAGGCTAGCCCTTTGGCCCCTGCCCCCATGTTCAGCTGCCCAACCCTCTGTCACCAAAGAGGATTGGCCCCCACTCCCCACCTGAGTGTGGATTTCTGGAGAACAGTGGCCAGCCACTGCTTCCTACCCAGGGCTATGGGAAAGCTCACTCCAGGTGTCCAGGGGAGCAGGGGAAGCAGTGCCAAGCCTCTTGGGGGAAGAGCTCCCAGCCCAGCCCAGGCTCGGCCGGGTATGTGTGTACATGCGTGGTGTGTGTGTGCATGTATGTATGCATGTATTGTGTCTATGTTGTATCATGAGCATTGTGTGTATAAGTGTGTCTCGTGTGTCTGTGTATGTACATGGACATTATTTCTATGTATATCTATGCATCTCTGTGTGTGTACCGTGTGCACCGTGTATATGTGAATGTATGTGAGTGTGTGTATATGTGTGTCTGTGAGTGTGCTCAGGGTTTGGGCTGGGTGGGCATTCTCTCCCTCTCCTGCTTCTCCATAGGCCTTCTCATGTTCCTCCCTCATTTTCGGCCCCTAATGGGGGACAGGGTGAGCCTATTGCTGGCGGCACCCGAGGCTGCTCTCGGGGGATGCTTTGGGCCTCGGTCTCCTAGCAGCAATCATTCAGGGCTCCGGCCTTCCTTGTTCTGGCCAGCGCCCACCCCTGAAACTGACTTGGGGCATTTTCACAGCCTGTTCTGCCTGAATAGCTACAGGCCTCTTGCCAATTGTCCTCCTTCTTAAAAGGCAGCCTCAGCCAAAGGCCTTTCAAGTGTGATCCCAGAGTGCCACCCAGGCTCTGGGGCCATTGTGGCGGGAGGAGGGCCGAGCGCTGGAGAGCGAGGTCAGCAGAGGAAGCACAAAGCCGGCCGGGATGCTTCATGCAGTCTGCCGGCCTGGCCAGCCTGTTTATTCATTTACAAGACGAATGTCAGTGTCTTTGGAGACGGAGATAGCCTCCGAGGGACGCTTTGATGCCTCCCCTCTGAAGGGAGCCAGCGCAGGCAGCCAGAGCCTCCAGGAGAGGAGGAGAAAGGGAGGCCAGGGAGGGATGAGGGCTGAATGTGGCGGTCCCTGGGAAGCCGCCACGCTCAATCTGCAGGGTGGCGCAGGGAGGGCCCCCAGAAGTCTCCTGGCTCTGAGTGCAATCAGGCATCCTGCACTAATGTCAGGCTGGCCCAGGCTCTGGGACCTCAGGAAGCTGCGACATCGGTGGAAGTGGCAATTCCCAAGTTGGAGCCTCTGACCACAGGGATGTCCGGCTTCTGTCTGGGCCAGCCTAGCCAGAGCTGCTCATTCTGGCCATGCTACTCCCTTGCTCCTAGAACCTTCCAGGGCTCCCTACTGTCTAGAGGCTAAAATTCCAAATCTTCCACTAAATTGCACCCCGCCCCCCTATCTAGGTCCTGCCCACCTTCCCAGTCTGCCTCTTCACTACCTTCCCCTCCTCTCTGATCCAGTCAAACTGGCCTAAAGACCACCCCAGCCACCTCCTGCCTCAGGCCTCCTGCCCAGGCTCTCTCCACACATGAACTGCCCTCCCCAAGACTCCCAAGTTTCCTTCAAAGCACGGCTCCTAGGTGAGGCCACTGAGTCCTTGTGCTTCTTCTGAATGACTATGTGCTCGCTTAAAATAAGAACCTGATAAGGCCTTAGCTTGAAAGGGCTAGGGTCTCCCAATGCATCTTGGGTCATCTCCAGTCATTCTGGTGAATATCAGGCCACTGGACCCAAATGGCTCTGCAGGAGAAAGTCAGGCTGGTGACCTTGCACAGCCCTCCCTCGCTCAAATCAAAGTCGACGGCGAGTCATGTCCTCATTTCCCTGATGTCGTGGAACTCCTCAAGATTGAAGGAGACACGCAACCTGAGTGACGATGTGTATACACCTTCAATAACTTAGTAAACCCGAGCTAGGATTCCACAGAAGAATGTAAGCCTTTTAAGGGCAGATCCTGCTTCCAATGTTCATTTTTGCATCTCAGCGAACTCTTAAGTGCTCGATGGAACAGATTCATTTCTGAGGCCAGGCTGGCGGACCCTTTGGGGCATCTGGAGATACAGATTCACCCACAGAAGTGAAAGGCCCATCTAATTCAACTCCCCCTTTTTATAGAGAGGGAAACTGAGGACCCAACTCTCATCCAGCACAGGGCAGTGAAAAGAACATTTTTATTTTTTAAATTAATTCATTCATTTTTTGTTTGATTTCTTTTCTGAGCCAATGCTTTCTTTAGATTCATGACCATTATTTAGTTTATAAGCAACGTTCAGGGCAAGTCACCTTTTGGGGGGGTCACCTTTAAAATAAGAATAATGATAGTTGTCACTCATTTTCCTTTGATACTGTGAATCATTATTTGTAAACAATGCAATGCCTATTTTACTTTCTTCTTTTTTCCCAAGTATTTTTAATTAGACTTTTTATCTTTAGTTTACAACACTCAATTCCACAAGTTTTTGAGTTCCACATTTTCTCCCCCTCCTCCCCAAGATGGCATGAAATCCTATATAGGTTCTGCATAGACCTTCATGTTAAACTTATTTACACAATAGTCAAGTTGTAAAGAAGAATTATGACCAATGGAATGAATCAGGAGAAAGAAGAAACAAAATCAAAAAAGAAGAGAAAAAAAGGGAGAAAGGAAACAGTGTGCCTCAATCTGCATTCAGACTCCATAGTTCTTTCTCTGGATGTAGATAGCTCTCTCTGTCGTGAGTCCTTTGGAGCTGTCTTTGAACCTTGTATTGCTGAGAAGAGCCAAGTGTATCAGGGTTAGTCATCACAGAATCCATATATCTGTGGTTGTATATGGTGGTCTCCTGGCTCTGCTCCGCTCACTCATCATGAGATCATGTAGGTTTTTCCAGGTATCTTCCCCATTTCTTATAGCACAATAGTATTCTATTACATTCATAGACCGCAACTTGTTCATCTATTTCCCAATGAATGGGCATCCCCACAATGTCCAATTCTTGGCCACCACAAAAAGAGCTGCTATAAATATTTTTGTACATATGGGACCTTTTCTCTTTTTATGATCTCTTTGGGATACAGCTCTAGAAGTGGTATTGCTGGGCCAAAGGGTATGCACAGTTTTATGGCCCTTTGGGCATAGTTCCAAATTGCTCTCCAGAATGGTTGGATCAGTTCACAGCTCCACCAACAATGCATTAGTGTTCCAGTGGAAAGAACATTTCTGACGCTTACTGGTAGATAACCTTTGGCAAATGATTTCCCCCCCTCTGTGCCTCAGTTTCCCTCTCTGTAAAATGAGAGGATTGTAGAAGATGGCTTCCAGGGTCCTTTCTAGTTTTGAATCAACTATGATCTGTAAAATTAGGGAGAAGGAAGGAAACAAGAATCTATTAAGTGCCAACTATGTGCCAGGCACTGTGCGAAGCGCTTTACAAATATTATCTCGTTTGATTCTCACAACCCTAGGAGGTAAATGTTGTTGTCATCCTCATTTTATAGTTGAGGAAGCTGAGGCAGACAGAAGTTAAGTGCTTGCTCAGGGTCACACAGCTAGTAAGCTAGTAAGCCAGAGTCGGGATTTGAACTCAGGTCTTCCTGGTACCAGGCCCAACAGCCTACCCACTGAACTACCCAGCTGCCACATAACTGCCTTTATACGGCACCTTCAATGATTCCCAAGTGCTCTGAATGTCTTATCTCATTTGAGCATGACAACATCTCTGACAGGGTGTGACCAGGCTCACATTTCCCCCATTTTCCAGGAGAGGAAACTGAGTCTTCACCCAAGTGGATGTGAGCGACCTGAGGTCACCCAGCTCACAAACGAATGGGATGCGATTCAAACCCAGGTCTTCCAGACGCCAAGACCGGTGCTCTAGCCTTACATATGGTGCTTCCATGGCCAATCTCACCTCTCTTTGTCCTTGGGAAACGGAGCTTTGGCTGAGCCTCTCATTTAGGTGGGCAAGGTGGGATGGCATCAGCCACTAAACCCATGACAGTTGCCCTGGATTTCCTCAGTGTGACCCTGAAAGATTCTGTACCCATTTTGCATACGGCTGGAGGATACCAGTATTGGCTGTGTCCCCCAAGTCCCTCTGCTGGGTGTCTCCACAGACAGCACACTGCAGGCCCATACAAATGGTGGTGGAGGGGGCAGTTAAACCTCCAACCCCAGCTTTGGAGTGTGGGGGTGAGGCTTGAAGTAGATCGATTGTGTACACTCACCAGATGAAGCACACCTTTGAAGTCCATTCCCCAAGTAGATGGTAAGATCAGAGCCCCCTGGACCCAGAGCTAGAAGGGACCTCAGAGGCTATCTAATTAAAGAAAGGGAAGGCCAGAGGGAAAGTGGGCTCAGGGTCACATGGGCATGAAGGCTTGGGGGCCAGACTGGCTCTTTCCACTGGGACATTTGTCCTTCATACCAGCTCTCTCTACTCTCCCACCAAACATCAGACCCAGCCCACAGCAAAGCTTCTCACAAGGCTGGCAACAAAGAAAGGATTATTTTGGCCACAGCAACTATTGAAAGTCATTCACTAAGGCATGGAGAGGCAATCTGCACTAGTGGAAGGAAGACCTCTACTACCTACCTAATTAAATAAATTAGTCAGTCAATCAATGAATCAACCCACAAGCACCTGCTGTATGTTGGCCACTGTATGGCCAAGTAAATTAAAATAGATTCTGTCTTTACAATAGCTTGAGAAGGCCATGCTATGTTGGGGGAGGGGGGAGGGCTGGAGATGCCTGTCAAGGCCAGGAACCATTTTTATAAGATTGTGTGGTATGTGTGTACAGTGTGACTGTCTGTCTGTTGTGTCTTATCTCGTCTTCCTAGAAGGACATGATGAATGGATCTATATCTGAAGCCAGACCTACAGCCCACATTGAGGTGCCCAGGCCAGTCAGATGCCATTCCCATAATCACAAGAGTCCAAACTACTAGTCCATAAGGTTCCTTGGGTTGAAGGGATGTGTCCATCTAGCTCAGGCCCCTGAGAAGGAAAGGGAAAAGGCATTACAATAGCAGATTGTTCAGGTATAGACAGACAACCCACTTCAAAACCTCCCCCCAGTGCTAGGGCCTGAGGCTTCACTGTCCTCAGAGCCAGCGGTTTGGGCCATACGCGGTCTCCCAGTGAGTAATGGCAGAATTTCTCAGTCATTCCTGCAGAAACCCAGGGGGATGGGCTTCAATACCTGAAGAGAGAGGGAGAAGAGGTCCTGGGGGTGTTGGACAGAGTCAGGACAGACAGACAGACATGTGCCTCCCAGGGAGGGTTCCAGGAGCCAGCCGCAGAGGTATGGGCTCTCACATCAACTTCTTTAGACAAGTTCAGTGAGAAGATAGGAGGGACTTGGGGATACGAGACCCTGTGGTGGGGAGGCAGAGACCCCAGACACTAGGAGACCTCTCTTGAGGAGGCCACAGCCCTAAGGTCAGGCAGGGCAGGATTGGAGTGAAATCACCGGTAGGAATAAGCATCATCTGGACATCACCTTCCTGATGTCATGGTCATCTTCCAGAATGAAGGACAGACAACAATAACACCATTGGACTCAATATTCCTGTTAATTGGTGTTGTTTGGTTATTTCTCTACTACTGAGGAAGGGCAAGTTAGCACCCTATGCATGAGTTAGCACCCTATGCATTTCAAATGCTGTGGGGCAATTCCCTAGGCTACCCTCTCCTAGTGGTGCTTTGAGAACTGAGGGTGACTCCTCCCAGGGAGCCAAGACCTATTCACAACTTACACCTAGGACACTTTGGAACAGGAAGATGAAGGTGTGTGAGGAGGCCCTTCTTTTCAGGCCAAGGACACCCCAACTACAAAAAGACCCCTTGGCACAGCAGTCTAGTGTACTCTGAGGGTGGAGGGGGGTTGGAGTGGCAGAGACAGAGTTGGATTGGTGCTCCCTGGGGTTCACCTAACCAGACCCACACTCCTGCTGAGACTAGGGGAGCAGACCCAAGCATTGCGGCTGACATCCAGATGTGTTTGTCTTCACCCTTGGAATTCCATTGCGCTTTCTTCCTGCAACCAGACCCAAACATTTTCCCTAAAAAGAAAAAGTGATTGCATGAACTGAAACATATTTCTTCAAAAGAAATGGTCCTGGGTCCCTTAATTAGAGAGAGAGGAGGTTTTTTTCCAGTCCACAGAATAAACACATGGCGTGGGAAAAGTCACATCAAAGGCATGTGCTGGTCACTGTGGATGGCAGATATGAAGTGGTCAGTGTTTGAAGTGTTCAGAGTGGCATTCCAGTGGGTGAAGAAGGAGAAACGCGGGTGTTCTCTACTGGGAACTGTCTTGATTCCAACCCAGCTGCCTCTATTCAGAGAAAAAAACATTGGAAATATCACTAGCAAGAGCCATGAACTGTAGCAAGTGAATGCATTGAATCTCCATCAGAGTAACTGTGCCTTTCTGTGGGGCATCCATTCACAAGCCCATATTCCCCAGAGACACACTGCCCAGAGGCAGGTCTGCCTCTCCAGGTGGAAAGGGCTTCTCCCAGAGCTCATGATTGTGCCTCTTATTCACTCAGGGTCACCTTTGAAGGCCAGCTCTTGGCGTATGCGGCTTCTCTTCCATGTTAGACTCTAAGCTCCATGAGACGAAGGACTGTGTCTGATTTCACTTACAAAGCTTCTTCAATCGTCAGTCATGGTCATTTGGTGCTGGGAGAGGATTTTGAAATGACATTGTCCAGCAGCCTCTGTGTGACATGAGTAAACAGACATCCAGAGACATTCACAGGGCCATAGATTTCAAGCTGGAAAGAATTTCAAAGACCATTTAATCTGAGTCCTCATTTTACAGATGAGAGAAACAGGCCCAGAGAGGTTGTGACTTGCCTGAGGTCACACAGCCGGTAAGGATCGGAGGCAAGATTTGAAGCCAAGTCCCTTTTCATTGTCCAGTGCTGCCCAAGGTCACATCAAGGCCAAGTGGCAGTGCCAGGATTCAAACTCAGGTCTTCTGCCTGGGAAAGGGGGAAGGCTGTAATGGAAAGGTGCTCCAATATGGGGCTGTCATCTGCCTCTGCCTTTGCCTCATTACTCCTCAGTTTCCCATCGGTAACCTTTGAGGTCCCTTCCAGCTCTCAGTCCCATGAGAATGAGAATCAGGATGTGTTCTACTTGTGATGGCATTCATTGGATCACCTCAAGCTCTGGAGAATGGTCAGGTCAGAGGTGGAGGGCTGGAGGGTGGGTTTGTGAAGGGAGGGTCCCACTGATGAGGCCACGGCCCATGTGACAGCCTGGCACTCAATGCTTTTAAGTTCTTAACCTTCGTCTTCTGGGTGTAGAGAACAGAGGAATCCATCCACTATTAAGCTACAAGGGCTTCAAAAGTCAGAAGAGGCTTTGGCTTGCATCCCACCTCTGACGCCTACTAATTATGACTTCACAGAACCTCAGTTTCTTTATCTGTATAGGATGGGATGTAAAATTACCTATAATGTTATAACCTCATAGAGATACTGTGGCATTGTGAACTGAGTGCTAGGCTTGGAGCCAGGGAGACACAAGTTCAAATTCCATCTCTGACACCCAGTGGTTATGTGGCCCAGGTGTGTCTCAATCAACTCCCTGGATTTATCTGTTGAGCTAGAGACAGGTTGCATTGTGATTGACTAAGGCATAGATCTTGGTGTCTTCATATATTATCACATTCATATATTATCATATCTCATTCCACTACATCCTTGACCCAGCTTCCTTATTAATTTGATGAATCTGTGGTCTTAGCAATGTGGGTAAGCCCTTCTTGGGGCACATTACAACCTACCCTCTGCCCCTGGTGGTGCCTTCCCTTTTGTCTTCTTCAGACAGTCTATCCCATGCGCTAGGGGCTTGTAGCTAGATCTGTGAAATAGTGGACCCCCGTGCCACACGTGAGCTATCTGGTCATGGTCCAGTACTGGCCCACTTCCTTTTCCAACCAGTCATCCTTTGGATAGTATTAAAATGGTTGTTCTGCCATATAATCCTTTTAATATGCTGTGTAGTCTACCGACACCTCTGGACCTGTACAGTATGGAGTGTTCAAGGAGGAGTGGCCTCTCTTGCATGAGGGCTGCTCGTCTACCTTTAGTGGCCACATGTCACCCAACTCTCCCCTGTGGCTCCTAGGAGCTCCACTCCACCTTCCCAGTAGAAGCTCCTTGAGGGCAAAACCTCTTTCATTTTGGTCTCTGCTGGACAATACCCAGGCAGTTAATAGATGCTAGTTAATGGATTGATACCTTTAGCATCCTGAGAGCAGGACAGGGCTAGTATTCATAGACTCACTTACAGATGGAGAAACTGAGGGCCTGAGGTTTCATTGGCTTGCCCATAGACAGTTGGTAGCAGAGCACAGATGAGAAGCCGAAGCCCCATTTGCAATCCTAGGGCTTTCCTCCTCCCTCCCTTCTCCCACCCCTCCCCAAGATACCAGACCACACGTCACCTAGAAATGCAGTTCAGTGGCTGCCTCTCTTGGCTTACCTAATCACCAGCTGCCCCCTCAGTCAGCGTGACAAGCGATTTATATGGGAGCAATGGAAAAAAGAGTGACTTCATTGATTTTACCACCTAGATTGCCTGCTTAGGGAGGTAGGATGGCAGCCACACGGTAAACAAACAAGATTTGGGAGCGATCTTCATCCTGATGGATGAGCAGATAGCTCTGGGACCCAGAAGTCATGGAAGAGGGAAGAGGTGAGCACTCTGTGATCTCTGGCATTGGCCCATCCAGGTGATGAGTTTCAGGCTTGGAGCATCCTCGATCTCATCTCAACATGAGGGCAGGACAAGGATCAACGAGGTGGGGGGAGGGGAGAGTTGCAGAGAGGCTGATATAGACTGTGTCAAGACTGTCCCAAAGGGGCAGAAGCTGCCTCCAAGGTGAGCGAGCTAGGGAGCTGAGCAGTGAGTCGTTGCATCGGAGGCTTCCAGCCCAGGAGGGGCGTCCCCTTGTGGGGGATGGTACAGAGAGGATGCTGGTGCATTACTGGGTTAGACCACCTAGCTGCTGAGGTATGGGGAGTCTGTGAAATCCCGTGGTCCTACATGGAAGGTGGTTAAATGTCTGAATGTCCTCCTGGGGAGATCTTAGCCACTAAGGGCTTGGGATGGGGATTAGGAAAGAGGAAAGGATCAGACATCTGGAAGGTCGGGTCTCAGGTCTCAGGAAAAAAGAGGAGTCAACTTCTCAGATACATAGGTTTTAAAAGTAAAGCGTTCTGGTAGGAAATGGTTCAAGGATCGTTGAAAACTCGCAGCCGATCAATGGTGGGAAAATACTGCTGTGTAGACAGGCATGTGCCTTTTTGGTGATAATGTCAAAGGAAACTGGGGAAGTATCTGTGAGATTCCTTTACCTTCAGAAGTCAAGTAATTCCCCTGAAGAAATGGCCCCCAAGACCAAGAGCCATTAACACTTGGAGTTATTTTCATTTTTAGAAAGACACTTGTAATTTCCCCACTTCAATATTCTCCTAATGGGTTATCATGGTCCAGAGATGGCTCTCTGGGGCTCTCAGAGGCTCTGCCAGTGACTCACAAGCCTTAGCAGGTCCCGCCAAGCTGGAAATATCCCATGTGGACCTAGCCGTGGCCCACAAGCCTATGCCTGGGGACCAGCCAATGAAGGTTGGAGCGTTTCATCCCTAGAATCATGGCCATGGGCCAGATTTTTTCAGCAATAGCTAATCACAAAGATAATTGTTGGGGAGGTTGTACATCCACTCTGATGAGATCTCAGGTACTTGAAGGACTGGATAAATGCCCAGATTGACTCCCTCTCCTCCTCCCCCTCCCCCTCCCCAGAATCACAGAACAGAAGCCATTGTAAGAGACCTTGGAGGCTTCTAATTCAACCTGTATATCAGCAAGAATCCTTTCTCCTTCATTCCTGGAAAGTGGCCCTCCTGCCTGAGGGAGGACCTGCAGCATTCTCTCCAGGCTATTTTCTCAACCCCTGTTGGACCAGAGGTTGGGCCCTCTAAGGGTGGCTGATTGCCCTGAGGGGTCTAGTATTCTAGGATCATTCTGCTCTGCCATTATGTCCCTGCTGCCTTCTCACCCAGGAATTTCCCTCAGCCACTGTGGCTTTCTCTGTCTGGAGCGTCTTTGCCCCTTTCTCCTACTGGTGAGCTTCTCTTAGAACCTCCATTTTGAGGAGTTGCATCCCCCATTCCACTCCTGGCTGTGCCTCTGGCTCTCTGGGCATCACCCCCATCTCCCTGTATGATGCCCCTACCTCCTTTCAGGTCCTTGTCTTCCTTTATCAGAATGCCCACTCCTAGACGGCGTGGACAATGTACCCTTTTGGTTTATATTTATAACAATCTCCAGGATGCTAAGGCACACGCTCTCTAGTTTTTTAGTAGGAATGGGCGCTATGTTTTGTCAAAGGCTTTTAGGGCATCTATTGAGATAATCATGATTTCTGTTGGTTTTGTTGTTGAGATGGTCAATTATGCTGATAGTTTTCCTAACATTAAACCAGCTCTGCATTCCTGCTAGAGATCTCCCCTGGTCATAGCGTACCATCCCTGCAATATCTTGCTGTGATCTCTTTGCTAGTATTTTATTTAAAATTTTTGTAAGCTTTTTTAAATGAATTGTTATCTGACTAGCCTGCTCTGCCTTCTACCTGTGATATAGAACTGAAGTATATGATTTTGCGTTAAGCCCAATTACCACTCAGCAAAGAAGCTTTGACCCAGTGTTCTAGCCCACTGAGATCTTTTCAGATCCTATTATATCGAGAATTTCTATTTTGATTTAAAATTTGCAAAACACTTTACAGATATCATCTCACTTTACAACCCTGGGAGGTGGTGCTACTATTCTCACCATTTCATAAATGGGGACAATAACCTCTTGAGGCATAGATAATAAACTGAGGCACAAAGGAATGAAGTGCCTTGTCCAGGGACACACAGCCAGTGAGTCTCTGGGGATATTTGAACTCCAAATTTTGGACTCCCAGCCGCACACTATTCATTGTGCCTCCTATCTGACCAATGTTTTTATCCAGTATTTTAGGAAGAGCTATAGGTTAGGGTCATCTGGAAATTCAATGAACATGTCATCCAAGTCATCAATAGAAGATGTTTAATACCACAGGCACAGACACCTGGGATTCTCCACAAGATGTCTCCTTACCATCAGCAAGAAAACCAGCAATGATTCCTTGGTAGCTCCAGGCATTCAATTAGTTCAAATCATCTAACCCATATCTGTCTGATTATCCAACCCATCTCTTTCTGGACCAAGACTCAGACTTGCCCTCCCAGAATGGGACTGAATGCATTTCCTCTACAGGGTTATTTGGTGGGGTGGTGGGGGCACGGAATTTATTTACACACACTCTTGCTCTACAGAGCAAGAAAATTTTTTTTTAATTTGGTACCTATTAAGGGGTTGGGGAAGTACCTTTCCCTAATATTATCAGCTCAAGCACTCATTCTGTGGTGTTCTCAACTGTTGTTTTATTTTTATATTTTACTTTTCAATTAATTAGCATGTATTTTCTCTCCCACTTGCCCTTGATTGGAAAGAAAAAATATAAATAAGTATGCCAAGTCAAGCAAAACCAATTCCCACATCAGTCATGTCACCTCTCTCTCTCTCTCTCTCTCCATATATATATATATATATATATATATATATATATATATGTACACACACACATATATATATGTATGTATGTATGTATGAATGTATGTATTCACGTATATTCTTATTGAGACCATCACCACTCTGTCAGGAAGCGGGTAGGGTGATTTCTTATCAGCTCTCTGAAGTCATGATTAGTCACTATTTTGAGCAGAATTCTTAAGTCTTTTTTAATGGTTTTCCCTTCATTGTTAGCCACTGGTAATTAGTACCCTGGTTCTATTTAGCTAATTAACATCAATTAATCCCTTTTCCAAAGGGATATTTACTAAAATATATAATAAGACCAGAAGTCCAAATATCTCTCCCACCCCAACATGTGGGGGTCACATTTCCCCCCACATCATGTTGGTTCCTAGGAAGAGTGAGCTCAGACTTAACACATTTTCTATATAGCATCAGCCCCGCTAAGTTCATGTCCACATGTGGCCTAGCCAAGGGTGGATGAATCTGTATCCCTGTGACTGCTGTGCTAGACCAAGTTGGTTAATCAGAACTTTGCTTCTCATTATCTCATTCCCAAAAAATTTCAACCAGGACTCCAGCTTCCATACTTCTGGTGGCTGGTTCTCCCCACTCCAAACTCTTCTAGCTTTCAGCTTCCATGCTTCTGATGGTTCGCTGTCACCATTCCCAACTCTCCCAGATTGTAGCTTCCATACTTCTGGTCGCTGGCTCTCCCACTGCCAATTCTTCCAGCTTTCAGCTTCCATGCTTCTTATGGCTTGTTCTCCCAGCCTTTTGAAGCTCTCAGGTTCATAGCCATCTCTAATCTCCTTCCTCTAAACCAGGAAAGAACAAATACAAAGGTAAAGGACAGAGGCCCACAGCTGTAGGTCACAGTTAATCTTTGATGAAGAGGGCCACCCACTGCCTCTCTCCATTTAAAGTATTTCTCTCTTGAAAGAGAGGACTTCTAGGGAGGAAAAAAGTGACAGTGAACCTCTCAAGTTGTTCTGTTAGTGCCTTCTGAAAGCACCCCAATTCTATCTATGCAGTCCATCGAGAGTTTGTGACTTCTTCACTTGGCTAGCCAAGTGAAACCAGTTACAAAACATCTGCAAACACTCCAGATTGGGAACAGGCACCCTTATTACTTGCCATTATTAGGGCTTTGGGGAAACAGGCTCCTCCAGCTTTCCCATGTTGGGATTCTTCCTCCACCTCCCTCTGTAGCTTTTGTGTAAGCAGAGCTCAGAGGACTTTGTCATGAAAGTCCAGCTAAATTCTATCTATGGTATTCCCCTGGTACATCTGTCTAGCCACCCTGTGAAGAAAAAGGAAATGAAGTTAGGCTAGCATGTTCTTTGAGATTACTGTTTCCTTTTCTAGATATTAGTGGTATCCTTCTAATAATAACTTCTAGAGTTTCACCAAGGATCAAAGTCAAGTTCACTGACCTAGAGATAGCAGGCTCCACTCTCTTTCCCTCTTTGAAAATCCAAACCTTTGCCCTTCAACAGTCTTGCTGAACCTTTCTTATTATCCATCATCTTCCCTCTGTTACTATTTATTGTATATGTAGCTTGCTTTGTACATATTTGTTTGCACATCCTCTCTCCCTTTAGATTGTAAGCTCTTGGAGGTTAGGGACTGTCTTTGGCCTCTTTTTGTATCCCTAGCTTAGCACAGCTCCTGGCACATAACACACACAATAAATACTTGTTGACTTATTCACACGATAGCCTTTAAAATACTTAAAGACAGCTACAGTGGCCCTTCTAAGTCACCTCTTATCCAGGCCAAATACTCCCAGCTCCCATGCTCTCAGGGCTCTCCATCATTCTAGCTGCCCTCCTTGGGGCATTCTCCAAATTATCAATATCTCTCCTAAAGTGGGATTCCTGGAGCAGAACCCAATCTTTCTCCAAATGTGGAGTGATGTGGAAAGAATGTCTGCAAAATGCTCCATTAAAACCTTCCAGGGCTAGAGAAATAAATGCCAGCCTTGATCCCAGGTGGACAAATGTAAGAATTAAACAGAGAAGTTATGGACCTTGCCTAAGGTCACATGATCAGTTATCGAGAGACGGCATGTGAACTCAGGTCCACTCCATTCCTAAGGGTTCTGTCCCCCTCAGCATCCCTACCCTAGTCCAAGGGTTCTTAAGCTTTTGGGGGTCTTGGACCCCAGTAATGGCAGTTTAGTGTAGCCCTCAGACCCTTTCTCAGGACGATGTTTTTAAATGCATGGGATTTCAAAGGCAGCCAGTTATATTGAAAAAGAGTTAATAAAATTTTTTTAAGCAAGTTAAGAAGCCTGTGCCTGATTATAGAGCCAGGAGAGATGTGGACATGAATGAGGGGATGAGATAATGAACTAAGAAGCCCCAAAACCCAAAATGTCAGCTGGAGGGGTGAAGAGGAAGTCTTGGATCATCTGGAGGCCTCCACCCCACGTTTGTGTCCTCCACCAATAAATTGGAGCTAGTTGTGTTATCTATAACAACAGCCTCTGAGAACCCTGCTTTAGAACTGCCAAAACACACACGAGAAAAGAAATTCAGGCTCATGAGGGACCGGGACACCCCCCCTCCCCCGCCAAACTTGAGTGAGTTCTCCACCTGGACATCAAAAGCAGGAGCCCAATTTGGGTAATCCAAGTCAGACGACAGTTTACATCATGGTCGTCTGTCAGGAAACCAGATCTGGTGAGATGGTGTAGTGAATGTCTCTGCTGTCCAAGGGGTGTAATGATTTCTAAAAGGCATTTGACCCTCTCCCCCCACCCTTTCTTTGCTTCCTTCTCTCTCTCTTTTTCTTTTTTTTTTAACTCCCTGGAATGTGGATATATTGGTTAATTTTCTCCAGCTGTCTCAGGCTCAGGGGAGAAAATGATTCTGAGTAGCAATTTGCTTGGGGGTCTTCTTCCCACTCATGATGTGGTGCAAGGAGGAAGGTGCTCTGTAAACCCTAAAGTGCTAGGGACATAGATGAGGTGCCATGATTGTTGAGGTGGGGGAGATGCCACAAGAGTGAGAGGGCTCAGGCCAACAGACATATCTTCCTTTAAGCTGCCCTGATGCATCTCTGCCTTTTCAACTCAGTTGGTTTTGCTGAGACTTAGTGCTTTCGTTAGTATCCCTGCTAGAACCCAGAAGGCCCATCAAATGAGCTTTTCTTGGGGGGTCTAAAGAGAGTTGGAAGAAACAATAAAGCAGTTAGACACTCTATAGGCAGACAAAGTAACCCAGAAGAAGGACATTAAGAACCAAATTGGTATCCAGGTCAAGACCTCCCAGCGCCTTCTTCAGGAAGACCGTCTCATAGGCACTAGCACACATTGTCCATCTTCCTTGTCAAAGCTCATAGTCATGGCCTGCTGTTTGTGTTACTAATGTAGGGAATATTTTTTCTCCACCACAGCAAGAGAGAATTAGACCAGACATAAGGAGCTGTACCAACATCGCTGGCTGTGATGATAAGCAAAACAAAACCCGGTTTGAGGGAGAGAATTATAAGATCATCGGGTTTAGAGGTCAAAGGCACCTAAGAGATAATTTAGTTCAATCCTCTCATTATACAGAAGAGAAAAGTGAGTCCCAGGTGAAATGACTTGTGGAAGGTTGCATAGCTAGTAAGTGGTAGAGTGTGGCCAATGAAAGAGCTCTGCATTGGGAGCTGAGTTTGGGTGCTAGCTTTCCGACCTACATCACCCTGAGAGTCCCTTTATCTTTCTCAGGCTTGATTTTTTTCATCTATAAAATGAGGTGCCCTCCCAGCTCCATGTCTATGGTCCTATGGTCCTGCCTTGTGAGCTCAGATGGGAGCTCACAAGCTTGGAATTTAAGACAGATTAACAAGTTAGTGGAAAGTTTTAAACCACTTGATTTCAAAGCTTTTACAAAGGTCGGAGATTCACATGTCCACGATTGTGAAGAGGTCTTGCCTGGAAACCTCAGCAGTGTATAGATCCCCTCAAACATCAACGAACCAGTTGTTTTGGTCAAGGTCAGCCACTAGTCTGACCTTTGATTTTCATGGACTATGGACTCATGGAAGTGTCTCCATCATCAGAAGATATTTTATAGCTAAAATGGAGGTGGGGAGGCAGAGAAGATTTTTGTGAGTAAATTGCTACCAGGTGCATCTGTGACCAGAGCTTGGAAGACCCATTTGGAGGATGATTTCGCTCCTCTTACCCCCTGCAGGGCCTTGGAAGTGCCTAACAATTTCATTACTCAGTGAATTTATTCACTGGTGGATTCAAGTCAGACTCCAGCAATTGATTCTTCCTTGATTTATTTGTGGAGGAAGTCTATAAGTATAAAAGGCCCCTCTCAAAGGCTTTTCCATTCACCAAGCTTTCCTTGACCGTGCCTGTGGTTTTCAACTGGCTCCTAACACATCCCAGAAGCCTTTGCAGTTCATCTACCTCTCTCCATCCAAGGGCTGATTGGGACATTAATAGAAATTGCCTACTTGCCTTGGTACTATGTTCTGTGTATTGAACGAAGACTGCTGCTTTCAGTAAGAACTCTTAAATTATCAGAGAGAGACTTGCTGAGTTTAGCAAATGGTTAACTGTGCTTTGTACATGGAGAGCCTTAGTGAATGTGTGTTAAATTGAACTGGATTGAATAGGGATGGTGTTCATTCTTTTGTCCCCAGGGCTAACTTTGGTTATTGAAACACCCTCTTTGAGGTGCTAAGTGACTCTAGGAAAGGAGAAAAATCCTACAAGGCCTCTAGTGACAATAGAAGTGTCAACACATCCAACTCCCCAAAACATTTGCTAATTGTCAGGGGTTCTCGGCCAGGTCACGAACTCTCACTAGCCATCGAAAGGGAGCTGGTGAGGGCAGGAGAGGGGTTCTGCCTGCCATAATTCACACCTCGACTTTCCCTTTTATGAAGCTAAGCATCCTGAGGAAGATTCTGGTCTCCTCTCATGAATATGGATGGTTTCCAGAGGACCTTTGTCATCCTGCTAGAGTGGGGAGACCAGGCCATTGGAAGAGAATGAGGCAAAGAACTGAATGTATTTAGCCTGAAGAGCCCAAATCTTGGGGAGGAGGGGACAGGAAAGTTATCTTAAAGCCCTTGAAGGGCTGCGATATAGAAGAGGGATCAGTCTTGTTCTCTTGGGTCCAGAGGGCAGAACCAGGAGCCATGGGGGGAGCCTCGTGGCAGGGAAGCACACTCGGTCTGAAAGTTGGGAAAAACTATCAGTGAGTTCCCCCAAAGTGCAATGGGCTGTCTTGAGCTCCCCTTCACTAGAGGTCTGCAAACAAGACCAACAAAGGTCAATTGTGGGATCTGGGGGTAGAGGGTGAAGGTGGGGTAGAGGTTCTTATTCAGACATAGGTTGGATTTGATCAGTGGGGTCCAAAATTGGGGCTGTAACTGTGGCCTAAGCTCAAAAGAAAAGGGAAAGAGTGAACTGACTCCAAAAAGTTTGTGACCAACTAGGTTATATCTCACTCGCTTGTGATAGCCAATCATGTGGTTTGTCTCCAGTGTAGTCACCCCTCTCCTTATCTTCCAACCCTTCTCCCCGGCCCCGTGCCCTTCCCTCTGTTATTAAGCTCTTACTCTCTCTCCCTTATGAGCCAAGCAGCTTTGAAAATGACATTGAGAAAATTCCACCTTTGCCCACTACCCTCAGATCATCTTGTGCCCATGGAGGGTGGGCAGTGAGTGATCAATGAGTAAGATGCCATCCCCCCTTTCCATTTTGGGTGGGACGGAATGAGTCATGTAGGATGAACAGGCATGGATGGACTGTGACCTCCACAGCAGATCTCTTTACATTCTATTTCTTCCCCAAATCCTCGTTTCTTCCAAACTTCCCTCTTACTGTTGAGGGCACCACCACCTCCTACCCACCTGGGTTCTCAGAACCTCACTGTCATCTTTGATACAATCGCCAAATCTCATCAGTTCTGCCTCAGCATCTCTGGCATCCATCCCCTTCTCTGTTCCCACTGAGGCATCCTCCATGCCTTTGGCACCTCTGGGTTAGACTAGAACACCAGCTTCCTCATTTGTCTTCCTTCCTCAAGTCTTTCCCTCTCCCATCTCTCCTCAACATGGCTACCAGTGACTTTCTTCAAGGACAGGTCTGACCACATCACTCCTCAATTCTGATATTTATGATATTATTTGATCTTTTATCTTTATCTTATCCTTAAAAAATTTTAGTGACTTCTATAATGTACATAGTTACTAACAGCAGTACATGGACGTAATTTGTAAGTTAATAAAAACACAACAAGTATAGGTGTTCATTTTTTTTTGGCTGATTGAAATTTGAAGAGCACTGGACTAAATGACCTCTGAGGTCCTCCCAAACTTGAAGGTTCAAGAGGAATGTAAACATCACCCTCCATTTCCTAACCTTGAAAGTGGTGGGTGCAGAGGACCAGAGAAGCCGCCGCACCCAGGGAGATGACCAGTGTGGGCAGCCCTGGGTGGGAGCTGTCCAGCAGCAGTCAATGGAAAGGGAGGAGGAAGATGAGGCTTTCTGGGAAGCATAAGTTTTAAGGAAACTGAAGCAGGAAAAAGGAAGAAACCTTCTTGCCTGTCTCAGTACCAGATCTATGCAGGCTGATCCCTTCCCTTCGCTTGCCTCTTCTTCCTTTGATCTTGATTTTGTCCCTGTCCCTGCTTCTGTGACTCTATCTCTGTCCTCTGTAGCTCTGTATCTAGTACCTGGCTAATATTACAATGTTTCATGACTCCTAGCTGTATGAGTCCTTTCCAGTCCAAGCCTTCTCTCTCTTCCAAATAGGGGAGGGTTCTACATGCTCAGTGGATCCAACTCTGTCATGAGTCCAAGACCGTCCTGCCAAGAGTCAGAACTGGGAAGAATAGCCTGGCAAACAGGATGAACAGATATCACAGAATCACATCATCTTTGAGATGGAATGGACCTTAGAAATTATAGAACTCATATCAAGATTGCTGGTTCAATATTATGAAAACTATTAGCTTAATCAACCATATCAATAACAAAACCAACAGAAATCACGTGATTATCTCAATAGATGCAGAAATAGTCTTTGACAAAATACAGTATCGATTCCTATTAAAATACTAGAGACATAGAAATAAAAGGAGCTTACCTTAAAATGATGAACTATCCCAAGAAGATCCGGAGTAAAGTAAGTATGCCCATTATCACGTCTATTTTTTAATATTGTACTAGAAGTGCTAGCTATAGCAATAAGAGAATAAAAGGAAATTAAAGGAATTAGAATAGGCAATGAGGAAACAAAACTATCACTCTTTGCAGATGACATGGTATTATATTTAGAAAATCAACTAAAAAATTGCTTGAAATCATTAACAACTTTAGCAAAGTTGCAGGACACAAAATAAACCCACAAAAGTTCTCAGCATTTCTATATATTGCCAACAAAGTCCAGCAGCAAGAGATAGAAAGAGAATTTCCTTTTAAAATAGCTGTAGATAATATAAAATACTTGGGAGTCTACCTACCAAGAAACCCAGGAACTATATGAACACAACTATAAAATATTTTTCACACAAATAAAATCAGATCTAAATAATTGGAAAAATATTAACTGCTCGTGGGTAGGCCAAACCAATATAATAAAAATAACAATTCTACCTAAATTAATCTATTTATTCAGGGCCATACCAATCAAACTATCAAAAATTATTTTATAGAGCTAGAAAAAATAATAATAAAATTCCTCTGGAAGTACAAAAGCTCAAGGATATCAAGGGAATCAATAAAAAAATGCAAAAGAAGACGGTCTGGCCACACCAGATCTCAAACTGTACTACAAAGAGGTAATTATCAAAACAATCTGCTACTGACCAAGAAACAGAGTGGTGGGTCAACAGAATAGATTAGCTGCAAATTACATTATAGTAAATAACCATAGTAATCTGGTATAAGATAAACTCAAAAATCAAAGCTTTTGGAACAAAAACTCATTACTTGACAAAAACTGCTGGGAAAACTGGAAAACAGTATGGTAGAAACTAGGTATAGACCAACATCTCACACCATATACCAAGAAAAGGTCAAAATGGGATTGTGATTTACACATAAAGAGTGATGACATAAGCCAATTAAGAGAGAATGGAATAATTTATCTGTTAGATTTATGGATAAAGGAACAATTTAGGACCAAAGAAGACACAGAGAACATTGCAAAATGTAAAATAGATCATTTTGATTATATAAAATTAAAAAGTTTTTGCACAAACAAAACCAAAATTATAAGGAAAGCAGAAAACTGGGGAAAATGTTTGCAACGAGTATCTCTGATAAAGGCTTCAGTTCTCAAATATATAGAGAACTGAGTCAAATTTATAAAAAAAAACAAAACACAAGTAATTCCCCAACTGATTGATGGTTAAAAGATATGAACAGGCAATTTTCAGATAAAAGTATCTATAGTCATATGAAAAAAATGCTCTAAATCACTATTGATTAGAGAAATGCAAATTAAAACAACTCTGAGGTAGCACTTCACACCTATCAGATTGACTAATAGGACAAAAAATGTTGGATATTGGAGGGGACATGGGGAAACTGGGGATACTAATACATTGTTGATGGAGTTGTGAACTGATCCAACCTTTCTGGAGAGCAATTGGCAATTATGCCCAAAGAATTATAAAACCTTTGATCCAGCAATACCACTGCTAGGTCTATATGCCAAAGACATCCCCCAAAAGGGGAAAGGACTTATTTGTACAAAAATATTTATAGAAGCTCTTTATGTTATGGCTAAGAATTAGAAATCGAAGGGATGCCCATCAATGCCCAAGCTAAATAAGCTGTGGTATACTGTTGTAATAGAATATCATTGTGCTGTAAGAAATGGCAAGTAGGATTTCAGAAAAACTTGGAAAGACGTTCATGAACTGATTAATAGTGAAGTGACCAGAACCAGGAGAATGTAGTGCATAGTAACAGCAATCTCGTCCAACGAAAAATTGTTAATGACTTACGCACTCTCAGCAACATAATGATCCAAGACGATCCCAAAGGACTAATGATGAAGCATACTATCTTCCTCCAGAGAAAGAGCTAATATTGTTTGAATACAGACTGAGTTATGCTATTTTTCTCTTTCTTTCATATTTTTCTTTCATTTGAGTCTTCTTGTGCAAAATGACTGATATGGAAATATTTTACATAATTGCACACGTATAACCTATATCTGATTGCTTACCATCTCTGGGAGTGGGGAAGAAAGGGAGGAAGGGAAGGATAGAATTTGGAACTCAAGCCTTTAAATAAAAATGTCAAAAAATTAGAAAAAGGAAAGGTACCATGGAGTATCTACACTTGCAAGTACAGTGTTCAGAAGTACCCAGTAAGAACTTGACAAATATTGAATTAAATCTGTTGTTGTCCAGTCAAAAAAAAAAAGATCCCATAGACTAAAATTCCACTGGAGAAGTCAGACCCAAAGTAGGGAAAACTCTCAAGAATGAAATTCTGAAGACAGAAAGGGAATCAATTCCAATAAGGAAAGAAAATGGGAGTTGGCTGAAAAGATTGGTGAGGATGCATAAGGAACTCACCAATTGACTTAGATGTTCAAAAAATAAAGAGATCTTTCCAGAGGATGGAAGTAAGGGCATTAACAGAGGATGAATATAGGATCGTAGATCATGTCTATAAAAATAGTGCAAGGAGTGCTAACGGGCATGATGACCTGAGACTGCTGTGGGAATCTAAAGGCAATAAACATGCACTTGGCTGAAAAAAATGACACCCAACCCCTTGAGATCCACTTTTGCAGCCCATAAAGCACTATGCAGGGCACGCTATTGTTACTATTCTTAATAATGATTGTTATAATCTAAGGTCCCTTCTGGCTCTAAAGTTCTCATATTATACACTTTCAAATACCAAGAAACTTGTTTCTTTTTTCTACCCATACAGGTTAAACTTGACAGTGTTTTTAGTATATTTTGTAAATCGAGTTCCTAGAAAATAAGCTGCCATTTTGGTCCATCTATTCCAATCCTCTGCTTCATTTAAAAGTAACAACCAGCCACTTGGCATCAACTCCTTTCAATATGGAAGTGTTCTGGCTATTCGTGAAAACGCTTCATTGGAACAATCTCATATTTAAGCTGAAAATGAAACACAGGACCAACTTCAACTAATTTCATTTATATAAAAATTTTAATTTATATACTTTGCTGATTCTTCCATAAAAGCTCAAGTGATTTTCAACTAAATTCCAGAAAAAGACGAGCATCCATTATGTGCCAGAAATAATATATGCGCACCATAGGGTAGGTGCCCTAGATATAAACATGAGAAACAACCATTCTTGCCCTAAAGAGACTCAAAGTCCAATGGCAGACATATCCTCTGTGTGTCAACTTCCTCATCTATAAAATAGGAGTAAGAATAACATCCATCCCTGTAGTAGGAAGGCCAAATTTATGATCTCAAATATAATCGCAAGGTATGAGGGATTCTCTAAGTAGAAAGCATCAGAACATTTATTTAGGCCCCAGAGCAACAAATTAGCAAACTAGCCTCCCCATTCCGACATCTTGACCAAAAAACCCCAGGCCCAATAGGCCCGCCTCACAAGAGTAACCAGGAGGCCACAGAGAAACAAGATAGTATTTAGCCAAATCATATTTACTGGCCTCAAATCCTTGCTCACGCTCCTGGGTTCACACAGGTCTCCTGCTTTGGCTTTTTTCAGCTTCAGCTATAGTTGTTCTCTTAGCTGGCCTCTCCTCGCAGCCAAGCCTCTGGCGTTCTCAAGCCCCGCCTCAACGACCAGAGACCAGAGACCATTGGTTCCCGAGTTGGCCCCTCTTAAGTCATTAATCTACACCCACACAGGTTTCACACCTGATAGGGCTTTGGGCCTGGGCTTAGCACTTAACAGCTGAAGGTACTTTCACTCAAAGTAAGCAAAGTAAACAAAAGCCAAACTTCTCCAGTTCTAAGGAGCCCACTCTGTCTTATCGACTCCCCAGGGTTGTTGTGGGGATAAACTGAAATGATATTTGGAAAGCCCTTTGGAAACTTTAAAGTATTATTGAAACACTAAAGAAAAACAAAAGAAACCATAAAAGCGTGGGCCTATCCAGCCAAGAGGGAACTTTGAGGTCATCTGATCTGACCACTGCATTTGACAGACGATGAAACTGAGGTCCAGAGAGAAGAGAGAGCAGCCCAAGGTCACACAGGGCTGTGGCTCTAGTCTTCTGCACTGGAGACTCTTTCCTTAGCTAACTCTTGTATATTGGTGAAACATGGCACCATATTGGATACCCATTGTTAAAGACCTCGTCTCTCCACGAAAGCTGGGAGGAAAGTGGGCTGTGCCAACCTTCTGCTTTCTGGATTTCTGAGGGCTGACGAAGGAAGAATGGAATGGCCCAGTGCTAGTGCCCGGGGAGCAGCAAAGAGTTCATGGGGAGAACACTTGTTGTCACTCTTTACCTTGATGGAGATAACGATGCTCACAGCTCAGTACTGACTAATCTTTCAGGATCTTTTTATTTCTTTTTTTGTTGGGAGGAGGTCCACTTTGAAGGCATGATAGCATCCTGGATGTAGAGCTTGGAGGTCAGCAAGTTCAGTTCCTTGATTTTGTAAACAAGGAAACCAAGGCCACCCAGAAAAGTTCAGAGACTTCCTCAAGGTCACATAGGTTATCGGTGGCAGAGCTGGGATTTGAACTCACGTCCTCTGACCTCAAACCCAGAGCAATTTTCACTCCAGCACACTCCTTCCCTTTACCAAGGAAGCCTATGGGAAAAGGTGAGCAGCCCCTCAGAGTCCTTTCAGATGAGGTGAGTGAAATGTACTCTGCTTCTAAATCTGCCCCCTCCCCCACCACCAGGAATCTCAGAGGAAATGTTTGAATGATTCTCTAAACAATCCTTTGAGCCCCAGACCCCATTCATGATTTAGAAATTCAGTCCAAGCTGCAGATCAGCATGGATGCTTTGGGGAATTTTTTACCCAAAGTCTAACAAGCTCCTGACATGGAATCTTTAAAGTTAATTGGACTGAAAGTCACTTAATATTTCCTTGTTGGCATGACCGAGAAGCTGGCAAGAGAACCAAGGGGAGGTGGGTAGGTTAAGAAAAAAAAACTGTCATTAACAGGCCCAAATCTCTGCTGCTAATCTTGGGGTACTTAGGGTGGTGGTCTAGAAGTATTTCCACATACTGAAAGCAAAATGCTCCAGTGAGTCGCGATATTTTGGGGTCTTGCCACCTCCGCACTCTGTGAGGGAGGGTGCGTCTATGGGCCATAGGGGTCGATTGCAGACATCGAAGGGCAACGGGGACCTTGGGGAAAGTGGGGGGTGGGGAAAGAAAGGTGCAAGAGGAGAAAGGTGCCGCTCACGGCCTGGTGGAGAATCTCAGCCTGGCCGCTCTTTTTTAGGTGCCACGCTCCACAGCTGGAATGCCTTACGCTTACCAGCCTGCTGCATGTATGAGTGATGTGTAATGTTAACTGAGCCCCTGTGTTTCTCCCCGCCAAAGACCACCCGGCCTGTGAAATCTCCAGGGAGAAGTAGGCCCGTCCTGATCAAAAACTCTCTTTGTTGGCAGAAATACAACGTGTGCGCCATTAACAAAAACAGTCTTTCTGAGCCTTCTTCTTGTCTTCTTTCTTTTCTTTTTTTTGGAGAGGGGAGCAGGGGGGCACTGACTGCTTTTTATTTAAATATTCGTTTTGCTGTATAAACTAATCTCTCTGGCTCTTCCCATGCTGGCATTCCCAAGGTAGGGGCAAGCACTGTTTATGTTTGGCCCCCCAGAAAAATTGCTTCTGCCTTGACCTCCCTTCTCCATGTCGACCTCCCAAATGGGCTGGGCAGCATCAGGCCAACTGCTCACCGGTAGGCTCCTCCTGACCAAGCCTGCCAGGGTCACTTCCCTGCCGCAAACACTTTCCCCAACAGGCTGGGGTCCTGGCCCTAGGGGAAGGGGAAGAGGTCATTAAGAATAGAAGGGGAGACTGTCTCTTTGTCCAGCACATCTCAATTCAATTTAATTCCATCTAACAAGATTTCATTAAGCACCTACTGTGTGCTCATCACCAAGTGAGATGCTGAGGATATGAAAACAAAAGAATCCTTGTCCTCAAGAAATTTGGATCCTGCCGGGATGAAACAAGAAGCCACAGATGAGCAAAACAAAATTGATGCAAAGTGACTGTGGTAGTGGGAGCTGCTCATAACTGGCAGGGGAGGCAGGACCCAGAAAGGTCCAGTGGGAGCAGGCAGGGGGCTGACTCCTGAGTGGAGCTAGTTCTAAGAGGCAAAGATGAGAAGGTAGAACATTTCAAAAATGAAGAATGATCTACGTAACGGCATGGAAAGTGGAGATGGAATGCAATGGACTGGGAAGGGCAAGGAAGTTCCTTTGGGGAAGACAGAGGGCACGGAGAAGAATAAGGTGAAATCAGTCAGGGAAGAGAGGTCGGAGGCAGATCGTGAAGGGCTTTAATTGGCAAACAGAGGGGCTTGTATTTTACACTTAAGGAAACAGGGAGTCACTGAAAGTTCATTAGCGGGAGTGGGCCAAGCTCAGACCAGTCATTCAATCAACATTCCCCAACCCTGTGAGACGGCACTAGTATTAGCCCCACTTCACAGATAAGGAACCTGAAGTTCAGTGAGTTGAAGTGAGTTTCACAGAGTAAATGCCCTGACACTGGGATTCGCAATCCAGATTTGCCAACTCTGAGCTAGTCTGGCTGGACCCTCTCAAGGGCTTAATCCACTCTCCTAGGCTATAGAGGAAAAGGTACTAGATCCTCAGTCACAGGAGCTGGGTTTGAATCCTAGCCATGAAAGGGGAGAGGACTGTTGAGGGGTTGATCAATTACCGGACCCACGCTGAACTCTTACCCATATAGAAAGATGCTACTCTTTGACTCCTTGACCAGATGAGAACACATCTAAATAAAGCAATCAGAGAATTTGGACCAGGGGCTCTTTACCCTTCTTTGTGTCATGGATCCCTTACATAGCAGCCTCATGAAATCTACGGACTCTTAACATATGTGTGTGTATATATATATATATATATATATATATATATATATATACATATGTGTGTGTTTAATATTTTCCCCCAATTACATGCAAAACCACTTTTTAACATATGGATTTTTTGGTAAAGTTTTGAGTTCCAAATTCTGCTCCTCCCTTTCTCTGAATCATGTTTTAAATGCATAATATAAAATGCATAAAATTGCAACGGAAATCAGTCATATTGAAAAGGAATGCTCTATCTATTTCCATTATGTACATCCATGTGTTTTCAGATGCCTTAGGGTAAGAACCTTCACTTTAGATAAACTTTGAGAACCACCGGCTGAATTGGAGTGCTATGGACAGGAAGCTAGTTCTGATTGATGGAAGGACTGTAACGTTCTGGAAGGTCTGCCAGGACTAGCTTGACCAGGAGCTAGGTCAGAACTCAAGAGATTCGAGTGAGTGGTGAGCCAAAAGATGTGTTCTCATCTGGTCAGTGTATGTGTACATATTTGTGTGCATATAGTGCACTTATCTGTATCTATATATAGGTGGATATATATTGTGTGTGCACATGTATTTGTAAGTATATACACACATATGTATATGTAATATATAGATATCCATATTTTTATAGATATGTAGACAGACAGGTGGCCATAAATATTTTTGTTGTTTAGTCTTGTCTCATCTTCCTGATCCCATTTGGGTTTTCTTGGCAGATATCAGAGTACTTTGCCATTTCCTTCTCTAGCTCATTTTACAGATGAGGAAACTGAGGCAAACAAGGTTAAGTGACTTTGCCCAGGGTTACACCTCTAGGACATGTCTGAACCTGAATTTGAACTTAGGAAGACGTGTGTGCGTGTGTGTGTGTATGTAATATGTAATACATATGTGTATGTAAGTACACACACATATATACACACACATCCACATAAGTATACATGCATCTATACACACATATATATGTGTATAGTATATAGATATCTACATCTTTGTAGATAGATATCTGATCTCTGAGGTTCCTTTCAGCTCATAATTCTCTGATCTTGTGACCCACGTTCAACCTCATGTTCTGTGACTGCATCATTGGTCTCACCAGTCACCACTGGGTCTCCCTGGCTGTAGGATCCCTCACCGGTAGACACCACCCTCTGATGAAACACAGTCCGCGCACGCGCGCGCGTGCACATGTGTGTGTGTGTGTGTGTGTGTGTGTGTGTGTGTGTGTGTGAGAGAGAGAGAGAGAGAGAGAGAGAGAGAGAGAGAGAGAGAGAAAGAGAGAGGGAGAATTTTTTTCTCTTGCCTGGTCTCATCAGAAGGTCAGCTACCTGGGAAAGTGAGATAAGTGGTTAGTGTGGGGAGCCCATGGGCATAAGTATACAATGGCAGACTGCTGTAATGGTGTAATAGGGGATTGGCTTAAGCTCAGTCCTTACAAACATATTCTGCAGAAGGAGTGTGGAGTCTGCCTCCAGGTGAGCCACGAAGCTAGGCAATGGAAGCCTCTTGGAGTGACTCAGGAGACCACAGAGACATTCTGAACCTAATTCCCATCTGATAACCATGAAAACGGCAATGTTCTGTGGAGACTACACTAAGTCTAGGGGCACTCTCCCCAGGTGCTGTAGCAAGTGCCTCCAGGGTATTTGGGGCAGAGGGACAGAAATGTAAACACTCCTTTGTACAAGTTACTAGATGTTCATTGGTTAAATAGACCTGTGCTGTTTGTCACTGGTGAGAGCACACCCAGAACAAGGGCTTGAGTGTACAGTAGTAGACAAAGAGACCCCAATCCCTTGGTGGGGCGCTCTAGCACTCCAAGGGAGGGATGTAGCCGTCTTGGCTCTGGGTGAGTGAGCCTGGAGCATATTCGCCACACTGAGAAAGGATAGACGTCATCATGCTCAGAAGACTCTCTCCCTCTGGCACTAGCTGGGACACAAAAGTGGATTCCATAATTCAGGGTCCAAAAGCAACTCCAGTCTCGAAGATAGCTCCCCACCTGCCAGAAAAAAAAAAAACAACAACAAAAACCTAGGTATTTTCCTCCTGCTTCCCCTTTGTTCCATGACATCGAACCCATTTGAAATCCAACTTATGGGTGAAATACTTGGCGCAGGGGGCAGAATCAGGAGGGTCCGGGGGTGGGGAGAGAGGGGGGATGTGTCAAAGAGGCAAATGGGCTAAGCTTCTGGGAAAGCTTCCTTTCAATCAGAGTGATCCCAAAGTAATGTGGGCCGTGGGCTCCCTCTCACTGGGCGTCTGTAAACATAGACTGGCTGATGACTGGTCAAGGATATCGGACAGGGTCTATCAGCTCTAGGTCGGTAGAGATGCTTCTGGTGCCCCTTCTGACTCTGGGATTGTGGGTCTCCATTATTCCATGGGTCTTGGTCCCCAGCGATGACCCTGAGCAGTTCACTTCTCCTGGAGCATGTGGAGGAGGCTGCCTGATTAGCCTCCCAGGCAGGGGGGGCGGGGCAGCTTCCCTGGCTCCATGAAGCACCTCAGAGGCATGGTAGGCAAGGCCAGCCATGTTTCCTCCTGCTTCCCCCTGTGCACACACGCAGGCACACGTGCATGCACACACATACACACACCCTAGCAATCCATATTTGTGAATGTTTTGCCCAGCTCTCTCTGCTCACCAATGGAACTCGTTTTTACTTGTTTATGCTGGCTAAAGACAGGACTGTCAGCATTTTGGAGGCTTATTGGTGCCCAGGGTGGATTCCCTCTGATTCATAAGCTGCCTGGTAACCGAAACCAAGCCGAGGCCTCAGGAATGCTGGGTGCTGGTGGGGGTGGGGGGAGAGAGAGAAAGAGACAAGTCACATTTTCCCCCATAAGTTAAAAATCTAAATTTGAGTCTTTCTTTCCCCTTCCCTTGTTCCTAACATGGGAACATAAGTGGTATTTCTTGGCTCAGTGCCAAGGACAGCTTGGCATCTCTTAAGACCACCTGGCAGTTTGGGAGGCATGACCAGTGTCCAAATGATTCTTTGCCTAAAATGCATTGACCAAAGTGCTTCAGCTCAGGGAGACCAGAAGAATGTCATGGAAGGAAGAGAAGATCCAGGGCATCTTGGGGAGAAATGCTCTGAGAACAAAACCGATTAATTGATGCTGGAAGAGCCTGGAAGGTCATTTATGTTACAGGGGACTCCAGGCTAGAATGATGAGATTGCCCAAGAGCACAAGGTGGCCTAGAGCTTCAGTCCTCAGCTTCCAAGGTCAACACCCTCCCTTCACTTGTTTACCCCTCCATTTCAGTCAACCGATAAGCATTTATCAAGCCCTTATATGCCATGCACTGTGCCAGGGGGCTGAGGATGCAAAGACAGAAACCAAACAGCTCCTGCCCTCAAGGCACTTACATTTATTCAGGGGACTCGTTATATATGTATAGATACGTACATATAGAGACTTACAAAACAGAATCAAATTTGCTTTCAGACATTTGCTAACTGTGTGATCCTGGCCAAGTCACTTGACTTCTGTTTGCCTCAGTTTCTTCGACTGTAAAATGGGGATAATAACAGTATTTGCCTTGCAAGGTCGTTGTGAGAATCAAACAAGATAATATAAATTGATTGGCATAGTGCCATGTACGTGGTAAACCCTTAACAAGTGCCCCTTCTATCCATCTGTCTACCTAGCTATCCATCTACTTGTCTGTCAATCTATCCTTCATCTATCTAGCCTTTCTTTCTTATCTTATCTTACTTATCTATCCATCATCTATTCATAATCATTATCCATCTATCTGTCTGTTGGTCTATCTGTCTGTTGGTCAGTCAATATCTCCCTATGTGTAGAGATACAGGTACCTATATATTACATCTTCATATATAGGGTGCATGGGGCATTCAGGGGGAAGGAGCCCCTCTGGTGGGAGGGCTGCTCATCCACCTTTGGTGTCCTCGTGGCACTTGACTTTCACCTGGTGCAGCAGCCACACCACAGCAGACAGATTAAACCAGATTGAGAATAACTGATGGGCCACAAAGTCATCGGTGAGTTACGGGGTGTCTACCCTACACATGTGAAAACTTCTCCCAAGCAGAATGAGGAGATGAGGACAATTTGGTCCAATAAAGATGAAGCAGGCCGAAGCAGGTGCTGTGGAGAGCTCAGGACTCTTGTCCTGCCATTGGACTGCATTGACTCAAGAAGAGAGAATGAGGCTGACAAGTGTGTACAGCTCTCCCAGGAGTCAAGACATCACCCATGATGTGTCGTTGGTCCTCTTTGAAATGACAACAATACAGATGTGTGTATACACAGGCCTGTCTATCTTACTACGTATAAAAATATAGATATCTGTATAGTATATACACATATGTTATTGTTTGGCCATTTTTCAGTTGTTTCTGACTTGCCATGACCCCATTTGGAATTTTCTCGGCAGAGATATAGGAGTGGTTTGCCATTTCCTTTTCCAGCTCATTTTACAGATGAGGAAACTGAGGCAAACCGGGTGAAGTCTTCAGGGTTAAACAGCTAGAAATTGTCTAAGGTTGGATTTGAACTTACAAAGATAAGTCTTCTTAACTCCAGGCTCACCACCATCTTTCCACTGTGCTACTTAGCTGTGCATGTGTATATGTATATGTGTATGTGTATGCATATGTATATATATATAGGTATATGTAGATCTATGTGTCTGTATATCTATATGTGTATGTGTATATATGTATGCGTATGTATATGTGTGTATGCATATATCCATGTATTTATCTACAGAGATGCAGATATCTATATACTACATATTTATATGTATACAACTATCTGCCTATCCATTTATCCAATTATCTCCAGAAATACAGATTGCTGATGATTCAGTGACCGCCCTCAAGGTTGAATGCTGGGTCACCAGACCAGAGAGTTCTGAGCTGAAAGGGACCTCAGATGCACATGCTCCAGGGACCATTCTGAGCTTCTGTGGGGATCCTGTCCACACTGTTTCAGATGAGTCTTTGTCTACGGGCCTCCAGCAAAGAGGAGCCACACCCCCGACCACCTCGCAAAGCACCCCTTCCCTTTGGACAGCTCTAATGGTCACTTTGGGTGTCACTTTCCTCTTAGTTACTTCTATTTGGCTCTTTGCTGGCCCCAAATTATTCTCTTCGATAGAAGGAGAATCATGGGATGCTAGAATGTCAGAGTGGGAGGGGGCCTCAGAGACCATCTCCTCCTAGGTCCCATTCCCAGGTAGGAGGGCACCTGAGGCAAGGATGGAAAATTCGAGGTGGACTGTCTAATAGGGGGAACATAGGCAAGTGTCCCTTAAGGCAGACAGGGATGGAGGGGCTGTGATTCGCATCAATGAAGACCACAAACTTTTTGGAGTATTAGAGAGGACGGAAAAGCTTCCCAAGAGGAAGAGCTTCCCAGGAAGGGATGGTCCTCTTGGAGCGCTTTGCATAAAGCCTGGGTGACCCATTGCCGAGGAGGGAATCCTTTTCAGGGGTGGGTGCGACTCAGGGCTTCTTAGAGACCTTCCCACTCAGAGATTCTCAGAGATAGTGAATGAGCTGAGTTACCATGCAAGAGTCAGAAGGAAAACACTGGCCCCTGTGGGCTAGTGGTGACCCATTCTTATGATTTCCTTTGGGATGCCTTCAACTCCCACTTCATCTTCCTCTGTGATGGGAGTACCGCCTTAGGAAAACTGTGGCAGGCATGGAGGAAATGGAGTCCCCAGGGAGGCTCTGCTCTGCTCTCCACCTCCTCTTGGTCCTCACCCAAGCCTACACCCAGCCTGGGAGGCAGGAAAGCAGGGTGCCGGTCATGGGTTCATAGGCTGCCCAGCTAGGTGCGGCCCCAGACAAGGTATTTCACCTTTCCGGGTCTCCCTTTCCTCCTTGGCACGAGGAGTGAGTAGGAGCAGACGACCCTGATGCCTAGTCCCAGCTAGGACATGTTGTGACTCTGTGGCCTTCGGCTCCTTCCTCTTCGAGCCAGGACTGCGCCAGGACTGCTCCAGGTGCTGCACTTCCAATGCGGCCTTCGTGTTATTTTGTGACTCTTACGTTATCTGCCTATTTGTTAGCAGGGTATTTCTCTCTGGCAGAATGGAAGCTCCTTGAGGGCAGGGATCGCTTTGTTTTTCCCTTTCTATCTCTGTTGCCTAGCACTGAGCAGACATACCATAAACTTCCATTAAACTGAGTCAAGAGCAGGGCTCTCCTTATTTCTCTAGAGAGGCGGGAGGAGGAGGAAGGTTCTTATGTAGAAAAGCTTGATAAAGTACGGGATGGATGCCCAGTACAGGCTCTAAAGCTCCTCTTTCCAAACAGGAGGTCGGGCATCCAGGGTCCAACTGGCTTCTCTCCCCTTCTCAGGGTTCTAGGTAGCACACACGCTTCCTGCAATGACAGGCAGTCGGTGTAAATGGGCCAGCAGTGTTTAATTCACTTTTAGCAGGACTATTTACAAGGGTGTAAAGCTAAGAACAATTGGTACAAAACGCCCTGCATTTTACACGGGCAGCTCAGTGGCGCACCGCTGAGCAGCGAATAAAGTGTCAGTCCTGAAGTCAGGAAGACATCAAACCAAGTTTCAGATACTTGTCAATTGTGTGGACCAGTCACTTCACCCTGCTTGCCTCAGTTTCCTCATCTGTAAAATGAGCTGGAGAAGGAAGATGGAAATCCCTCCAGTGTCTCTGCCAAGAAAACCTCAAATGGGGTCACAGAGTGTCAGACGTGACTGAACAAAAAAACAAAACGCTGCCCCAAACATCGGTGACACACTCGCCCCTGTGTCCTTGGGAAAAAGTGGTCTTGAGACACTTGAGTTCCAGCTCTTGTGTGGCACAAGTATAAGCTCTTGCACCTCCTTTTGCTAGTACAGCTTTCCTCCCTTTTGTGGGGCCTTTGTGAAGCTGCTCTCTGATTGGGTAGAGGCAGGCTGCATTGTCCTCAGTGGGTCTGGTCTGTCCTTGGTCTGGGGCCCAGACAATGCCCACGGCAGCTACCGCTGTTCTGGGGTCACCGCTAGGAAGCTGATGCTGAGTCCAAATCCTCTGCCCCCTGAACCGTCCTCTTGGTCAAGAAAGGCCACAGGCTCTTCTGCCCCCAATCGATTCCCTCTCGGGGGCTTGGCTAGAACTGCTGCCCCCACTGAGCCCACCTGCCAGGCAAAGGTCCGGATTCGCAACCAATGAGGTCTTCTATACTCTCTCCACAGGGAGAAGAATGACTACAATGCCCTTAGCACAGTGCCTGGCACACAGGAAGAATCACAGAAATGTTAGTTATAACAATGACGATTAAAATGCCTGTTTGTAAAAGCTAATTAAGTCTGGTGCCTTAATTGATATCAACTTATAACCAACGGGGATACTTACCAGTGGGTGCTCATGAGCTACAGCACTAAGTACCCTCTGGCCACCCAGGGGTGCCCCTAGGACCAGAGGGGTCAAGTAACTACCGGGCCTGCCAGTGAGGATGGAGACTGAAGAGAACAACTCCACAGCACACAACATGTGTGCAGTCCCCTTCAGTTCTGAATCAATGATCCAGTGACCTACGTAGGCCTGTGCCACTCCAAGGTCTGATTTGCGCCTGTAAGTCAATTTCTTGGGTGTCCTCTAGCCCCCCACCCCCAAAGTTGACAGGGCTTTTTTAGAGAGCAGGTATGCTAATACAACCAATATCCTAAGACCTTTCAGTATTTCCTTACTGCCTGGGGTCCCCCAGAAGCACCTCCCAACTTTTCCCTGGACATTCTGACTTTCCAATTTGGTCAATCAGCTCCGGTGGTCAGGAAAATTTCCTGGAGTGGGAAGAACATAGGACGGATAGTCAGAACATTTGAGCTTTTGGTTCTAGCTCTCCCACTAACTGGCTGCGTGGTCTCAGGCCAATCCCTTCCCCTCTCTGGGGAAGTTTCCCTTTTGGTAAGATGATGGAGCAGGATTTGAGATCCCTGCCGCCCCCTCCAGTTCAGAGCTTCTGTGGTTCTGGCTGTGTGAAACGCATCAGTCTTCAGTGCTGGGGAAGTGTCTAGGTGTTTGTTGGCTCTCCGAAAATGTTCCTTG
>CM053623.1:458911269-458920506 GCA_028646595.1 Phalanger gymnotis
AACATCATAGACTCTCAGGATCATGGCTCCAGAACAGGGAAGGACCTCAGAGGCCACTGAGCACATCCCCCTCATTTTGTAGACGAGGAAATGCCAAGCTTGGAGGCTTAGAGATGGGGAGTGATGTGTACAAGGTCACACAGGCAAATGCGGGACTTAAATCCAACTCCTCCAACTCCAAAATCAGAGCTCCTCACACTGCACCCATGAATGCTGGAGCCTTCCCTCTTTGGACTGTCTCCAATTGATCCTGCTGATTCCTTGCTCGTACTTGGTTGCTTGCATGTTGTCTTCCTCCTTAGACTGTCAGCTCCTCAAGGGCAGGGACTGCCTTTTACCTTTCTATTAAGCCTAGTACCTGGTACACAGTAGGTGCTTAATAAATGCTTCTTGTCTGCCTAACTAGACCCCCATTGCTGTTTTGAAGACTAAGACTAGCGATGTTTGACTGGCTCAACCCAGAAACATTTATTAAGCACCTGTTGTGCACCAGACCCAGGGCTTAGAGCGTAGTATGCACAGCTGAAAAAATAACCTGGTCTCTGTCCTCAAGCATGTGACTGTTTAATGGATACCCAAGGCAGATGGAAGGGTAAGGAAGGGATGGAGAGTTCAAGTCATTGATAAACATTATTGAGCCCCTTTGTGTGCCAGCTGCTATGCTGCTAGATACTGAGGGCACAAAGGCCAAAGGGAGATAACTCTGCCCTCAGGAGGCATGTGCTTCAGTGGGAGAGACAACATGTATGTATAGAAGCAGAGACAGAGATAGAAAGAGACAGAGACAAAGAGAGAGACAGAGAGAGACAGACAGGGAGACAGATAGACAGAGACAGAGAGACAGACAGAGACAGACAGACAGAGGGACAGAAATAGAGAAAGACAGAGAGACAGAGAAAGACAGAGACAGAGAGAGAGACAGAGAGAGACACAGAGAGAGACAGACAGAGACAGAGACAGAGAGAAAGTGATTGGAGGAGGGGAGGAACCAGAAAAAGATTCAGGTTTAAGCTGAAACTAAAGACCAGTGAGTCAATAAATGTTTTGCTGTTGTTCAGTCGTTTCAGCTCCATGGCCCCATCTGGGGTTTTCTTGGCAGAGATCTCAGACTGTTCTGCCATTTCCTTCTCCAACTCATTTCACAGATGAGGAAACTGAGGCAGACAGTGACTTGCCCGGAGTCACACAGCTAGGGAGCCTCCGAGGCTGGATTCGAACTCGGGAAAATGAGTGTTCCTGACTCTCTGCACTGCAGCGCCACCTAGCTGCCTAATAAATGTTTAGCCATCTGGTATGTGCCAGGCCCTGTTCTAAGCACTACAAATTACCAAACAAAACTATCTTTGCCCTCAAGGAGCTCACAGTCTAACAGGAGACAACCAGCAAACAGCTCTGTACAAACAAGCTCTAGGCAGGACAAATAGGAAATGATGGACAGAGGGAAGGTGCAAGAATTGAGAGGTGGGGACTGAAAGGATGCCAGGGAGGGCAGCAGGCCGGGCTGGGGAGGGAGAGCCTTGCAGGTGTGGGGGCAGGCAGAGAGGATGCTGGTATCTGAGAGATGGAGAGGCTGGTGTCACCGGCTCCAAGAGGACGTGATTGGGAAGGTAGGAGGGGGCTAGATTACAAAGGGCTTTGAATGCCAAACGAGATTCTGTATTTGGTCCTGGAGGCAATCAGAGCCACTCGAGTTTGCTGATATGGTTGGACCTCGGCTTCAGGAAGTACTCTAGGAAAATTTGAGGAAGAGGGAAGCTTCTTTACCCGGCAGGAGAGACTCGGGATTAAGGGAACCTTCCCAGCATTCTTATCTGCTCAGTGGACCACTAGGAGAGCCTGGTGTTTCCAATTCATCTAAGAATCCAGTGGCCTGTTGGCTCAGTGAAGCTGTGGCTTCCATCCATCTAGGAGATACCTATGTGATCCCGCGTTTCCAGACTCAGACCTGAACATCCGGAGAATTCAGCACAGATCTGACCAAGACCCCAGCCCGTGTACACATATTTATAACATCCTGAACAAGCGGTCAGTCTCTTGGCGCAAAGCCCTCCACTGAGAGGAGCCCACCCATTCCCAAGGCCAGTGGTTCTGCTCTGCCGGTTTGGCTCCTAAGAGCTTTCCAATCAGTCTCATTTGATCTGTACAACAACCTGTAAGATGGGTGCTCTGATTATCCGATTTTACAGTTGAGGAAACTGAAGTAGCCAGAAGTTAATGACCTTCCAGGGTCTCTTAGGGCCAGTCTACTTCAAGCCTTGGTGGAAATCCTATGCTCGCTCCCCCTGCAGGTGCTGCCTTGTTCCCAGGGGTATAGCACACACCAGGGTATATCGTGGAGGGAATAAAATGATCTGTCCTCATCGCTTCTGTAATCCACTGTGAAAACAGCTTCTAAAGGTGTCTGGCGGCCACACCTATCAGAGCCCAGAACTGAGGGAAGGGCTCCATTTCCCTGCAGCCTGAATTTTCCCAACGGTATCGAGTGGAGCGCCAGTCAGCAGACTGCCGCTCAGTACTGGAGGATCTGGCTGAGGTGACAAGACCCACCTCAGGGGTTAGATTGATACAGCCCAGAGCGCCCTGGCCAACTGACTTTCAGAGGGTGAATTCTTTACTATGGCGTGCAGACCTGAAGGTATTTAGGGGTGAAGAGGAGGCCGAGGGCAAGGAGTCTCAAAGCAGGTCTTGGGATGACCTCAGAAATGCTTCAATTTTAAAGAGGGAATACCAAAACCAAGGCAGAGATAATGATCACTAGCTTACTATGTGCAAGGGACTGTGCTGAGGACTTTATAAATATTATCTCATTCAGTGCTCGCTATAATCTTGGGACACAATTGACATTATTGCCCCCATCTTACAGTTAAGAAAGGTGGTCACCCAGCAAGGACTCATCTGAGTTCAAATTGGAACTGAGGTCTTTTTGCCTCCAGGCCCAGAACTGGGTGCACTGTGGTGATGCCCAGTTAATTTCTTCTTTTTTTATCTTTTTTTCTTGAGGGGGGAAAGCAGGGCAATTGGGGTTAAGTGGCTTGCCCAAGGTCGCACAGCTAGTAAGTGTGTCAAGTGTCTGAGGTCATATTTGAACCCAGGTCCTCCTGACTGGAGGGCCGATGCTGTACCCACTGAGCCACCTAGCTGCCCCTAATTTCTTCTTTTGACACTTTATGAGTCCACCCTATGCAGATCAGCAGCCCCTGTTTGCCTCCACTCCTGCCCCCCCCCCCCGCGGCAGTGTTGGCTGCCAGTCACTTAAGGCTAAAAGGCCAAGTGACTGACTATGTCCAAATTAAGCTGAGGAAAGGAAAATTCACAGAGTATTTCCCCAAACTTTAGAGTTTGTCTATATCTGGGACTGTGCATATACATATATAATATTGGTTGATTGGTTGTTGTTTTTCATTCTTGAGGAGGACCAAAATGACGTTGGAGTCAAGGCACAGTGTATCTGATTGTGGCTGATCAGACCAGTACAAACTCAGAAGGCTCTGACACAGGTTGGGTACAAACAGTCCACATGAACATTTGGAGTGGACATGACTCTAAATTCCCACATCTCACGTTTCTTTTGAGCTACTGCAATTCTGCTTGTCTCATAGAGCACAGAGCCTTCTCTGATGCAGGAACACCATGCTGGGTGGGGTCCCCCTTAAATCACTGATGGGTTTGAGACCTCTCCATTACCCTCAACCTGGTATAGCCAAGACAGTTTACAGAGGTGTGGCCACTGGGCATGCTACAGCTTCTTGGAGCCCCAGGTGAGAGTGGGGTGAAGGTGGAGACCGAAGATGCATGAGCAGTCCTCCCACCAGAGCTACCCGTCCTCCACAAATATCCCATACCCCATGTATTACATATTTAACACATAACTAATATGATGAATATATAACATATGTATGTATATATATACCCACTTGTGTACATGTCTCCCCTGTTAAAATAAAGGTCCTTGAGGGCGGGGATTGTCTCTGCTCCTTCTTTGCACTCCCAGGCTCAGTTTGGTGCCTCAAACCCAAGTGCTAAATAAACATTTTTGGACTGAAGGAATTGAGCTTGGCCAGGAAATGACAGCACCCTTGTATCTGGGCTTAGCTTTATTTCTGAGTCCTCTCTCCTGCTCATTTGCATGAGAGACCAAAAGAGTTTGGGGACCTAGAAAACTGGAGGGGTGGAGCAGAGGATTCTGGGCGGTTTGCTAGAAAGAGCCACTAAAAGAGGTCTTGACGTGGTGCAATTAAACATTAAATATTAAGCAGGTTCGGTCATTTTTCAGTCACGTCTGACTCTCTGTGACTCCATTTAGGGTTTTCTTGGCAAAGATACTGGAGTGGTTTGACATTTCCTTTTCCAGTTCATTTCACGAATGAGGAAACTGAAGTAAACAGTGGAGTGACTCGCCCAGGGTCAACAGCTAGTCAGTGTCTGAGGCTAGATTTAAACTCAGGAAGATGAGTTCCTGACTCTAGGCCCGGGCCTCCATCCACCGCACCCCTATTAAGCAGGGAGCCACAAGGAATTTCAAACTCTAAGTCAGGGTAAATCCTGTGAAAAAGGCCTTGCCTAGGAGACCAGGAAATAGAAGCAAAAGATCAGACACACCTGAAGTGCCCCTCAGCTGCTATGGTGCCATATTCCAAAGTCCTTGGCACCTTGAGGAAGAATTTCTTTTTGGAGAGTAAATGCCTGTTCCAGCCCAGGCTCTAAGAAAAGGATTTCCTTACAGGAAAAACTTCCGGGGGTGTTTTGTTTTTTTAATCTAGTCCCACGAGTAAGTCTAAGAAAGCCCCGAGATTGGAAGGCACATACCCCTGTCAGGGACTACACACCCTGGACACATCTGGCAGAGAGCACACAAATCCAGGGAACTGGCCAGTGGGAGCAGCTTAATATATCACCATAATACATGAGCAACTCTGTGGAAGGAGAAGCCCATCTGTGCCTGTGCCCTGGATCCTCCCTATGGTCCCTGTATATACACCCATTCACACACACATATACAAACACACCTGTATACACCTATGTGTATAGATACACTTACACAGGTGTATATACACACATACACATCTGTATACACATAAATATTCATATAATCTTTACTCATTGGGCTTGGACAACAATTGGTCTCAGGTCTGGTGCTAGCTGCCACTGAAGTCTATCAAACATCCCTCCTCCAGTCTTGAAACGCCTCAGATCTGTTTCTCCCATGACAGCATGACTGGCCTTGGCCCTTTTCTGGCCCTATGCCTTTTTTCTGATCCTGAAACCCAGGGAATCATTCAATTCAACAAGTATTTTATGAAGTTTATGGAAGGTGCTTATTCCTGCAAGGCCCCACTCTGGGCACCAGAAACAAGACAGTCCCTCCCTTCCTTTCCACTGGGATATGACCAAGGCACGGGTAAGGACGCCTGGGTTTCTTGATTCTTGGGGGTCCATAGGCCTCTTGCCATCAGCTGTTGGTCAGAGGAGAGGGCAGTCCGGGAGTAAGGCTCCAACCAAGATACAAAATAACGCTCTGTGGGCAGCTGTCCAAACGACTTGAGCTGCCTTGGTCCCAGCAGCGCCGACTGGGTCTATCCGGAGATGAGGCTTCTCGCAAGGCTTCCGGCACATCCTTGTTCGCTGGAGGGTGGATGACCTTGCAGCATCTTAACAGTTCCTCCTCCAGTGGAAGTCCCCAAAATAGAAGAAGCTTCGGCCTCTTCATTCATTCTCTTGTTTTTCTTAAAGAGGAAGTGGGAGGATTGAGAGCTGCCAGGAGGAAATGGGGAGGCAGCCGGGAGCAGAGGAGAGAATGGGAGAGAGCAAAGAAGTATGGCTAACCACGGCAGAGGCAAACCCCGAAACCCCAGCGCCAGTAGTGGGGGACACATCAGGCCTTCCCACGTTCCGTCGTCCAGTCGAGTTGGCCCTTTGGCTGGATTTCACATATGCAATGTGATGATCTCCTCTTGGAACAGGCTGCCCCCGCCCGGAAAGCCCCCCCCCCCATCTCCCTAGGACTCATCTCAGAGGCCGCATTCTCCGGGAGACCTTCCCCAGTGCCGGGGTCCCTCCCACCAAACGTGCCTCCCGTTTATTTTGTGCTGACTGATCTATGTAGCAGTTGTCTCTCCCTTTCAGAATGTAAGCTCCTTGAAGGCAAGTTCTGTCCATTTGTGTCATATCCTTGGAGTCTAAGGCAGAGCTTGGCACATAGTAGGAGTTTAACGAATGCTTGCTTCTTGATAGTCAGACTTTTGAAAAATACCGAACAGTACAGGTCATTTCAGATGGGAGAGTGTGCCAGCCATTGTGGGTGTTGGCAGGTGGGATTGGGGGTTAAGAAAGGCTTCCTATAGGAGGTAGCACGTGGGCAGATCCCTAATGGAGGGGGAGGTGAGGACAAGGCAGGGAGGCATTCCAGGCAGAGGGGACAACCAGCACAAAGGGAGGAAGGGGAAGCTAGACCCATCAACTGACTGGGTGAGGGGGAGGAAAGGGGGGGAGGGAGGAATCCAGGGTGACCCAGGTTGAGAGCTGGCTGGAAGAAATCAGAGGGCTGGTTTAGGAGGACATGGCACAAGTAGGGGGAAGGAGAACACACATCATGATGCGATGAATGCACTGGGAGAGTCCAAGATTACAAGATGCATAATACCTGTGATCTGGCCATGGGAAAGGACCAGTGCCTCGGACAGCCAAAAGTCTTGGCTCTGGTCCCCAATTGTCCACTCTCCGTGTGGGTGACCTTGGAGAAGTCCCTTCTTCTCCCTAGACCTCAGTATCCCCATCTGTAATAGGAAGGGGTGGATAGGCTGAACTCTAAGCTCCTCTTGGCCCCAACATTCAATGTCTTCCTTAGAACAATTATTCTTTTGCACTCTGGTTTCCCCACATCTTCCACACAGACCAGCCACCTCTCTCTGGAAGGTACAAAGCCACCTCCCATTAAACAACTCCAGGAATTCATTGTCCCCATCCATACTGTGTCTGCCATTAAAAAGCCAGAAATGTGAGGGCCCAATCAGTCCAAGGCTGTCAGGGACCTTACATGGGGTGGCTTTTGTGGAGCAAATGACCATGAAAGAAGGGTCAGGCCTGGGGAAGGGTCAGGGCAGATGAACGCCGCTGTTCTGATATGTTGAAAGAAAGAGGGAAGAGGCTGAGGAAACCGGGCTGTGGGAAGAAGACTTGGACAGGAGGGAGGGTGGTCAACGATGTCAAGGGGGATGCCCCTGAGGCTCTTTTATCAAGCCCTTTCATCGCGCAGCTGTCAGATGCCATTATTTTCCAGGCAGAGTGTCCATTTTTAATATAGACCACTGGCTCTGGGAAAGGGACTGTCACTGTTCCCAGACTAATGCAGGGATGTGTGGGGTTTCCCTGCTGGGGGCCAGAGAATGGCTCCCTCACTCTGCACAGTTGGTGTCAGGCCTTCAGAATCTCGAGAGCTCCAAGGGACCTGAGAGCCACCTTACCCACCCCATACCTGAGCCACAGCTGACAACAAGGCATCCTTTAACAGGGAAGCAGCAGTGGGTGGAGCCCCGGACCTCCACTAGGAAGACAGCTCCAGTCCAGGCTCAGGCATTTACTAGCTGTCTTGGGCAAGTCACTTAATCCTTTTTGCCTCAGTTTCTTCAACTATAAAATGAGATAATGATGGCACAGACCTCCCAGGGTTCCTTCCTCCTTCCCCAATCAGATTTAGCTTAGAGACCTCCAAGGAAGGGGAAGCCACTACCTCCCAGCCCCGGCACGTTCTCTCAGCAACAGCCGGACCAAATGTCCAACCTAAATTGACCTCTTTGCACCTTTCCTTGTTGCTCCTGGCCCTGTCTTCTAAGGCAAAGCAGAACAAAGTTGATCCTTCTTCCACGTGTCAGCCCTTTAGAAACTCAGAGGTGATTCTCGGAGTCCTGTTCTCCTACCCCGGCTTCTCATCTCCTCCAGGCAGAAAATAGTCAGATGGCCCCCTCTTCATGCTTGGTGTCCCTGCCTCTCTCAGGGTAGACCCAGAGCTCCCGCCCACTCTAGCACCTGCCCCAGCCAACCTTTGACCTCCCTCTCTCAAACCTCTGCCATTTGTCGGCATTCAAGCCTGGGATGTGTCCCCAGAACATGAAGTGGGGCATAAGAAAACGAGGTGATTCAGACAATGGCCAGACTTCCTACCACATGGAGGCTGGATCTAAGGGAAAGGCATGGAGTTTTGGGAGAGGGCTTTTCACAAGGTTCTCCCAGTCTTGGATTCCAGGAATCACTTCCCTGGTCACCAAATGGCTCAGATATGGACAACATAGATCCATAGAAAAAATGTCAGGATGTAAAGAACCTAAGAGAATCAGAGCTAGGATGAACTTAGAACATACAGCATCACCCCTGGGAGGATCTTAGAACATAGAACCCAATGTGTTAAGGGCAGGAGGAGGCTTAGAACAGGACACAGAAAGTCAGACCTGGAGGAGGACCTTAAAGATGATCTTCATTTTACAGGTGAAGAAACTGAGGCCTAGCCAGGAAAATCACTGGTGCAAGGTCAACCTGCAAGTCATTGACAAATGGGAATCCCTCGTCTAGCTCTGCTTCTTACTGCCTCACTCGGCTCTGATCCCAGGCCGACGTTTTAGAGACAAGATCGTGCATCCCTCAATCTTTGTCCTACTGACCAATCACATCTCATGAAACTTCAACCTTCCAATCTGCTCCTTCACCCTCATTCTTCTCCCATCTTCCCACCCTTCTCCCATCTGCTGCCTTCACCCTTATTCATGTGCTGCCGATCAGAGCTGGAGAAAATCATGAAGCTGTGCCTCAAATGGATGTCATGTGATCCTGAATGGGCTCTCACTGCAGCAAGGCAATCATTTTATACCTTCCTAACTGGTTTTCTGTCCCATTCACCACGGTGGCTATTCTAAACATTTCATGACTCTTCTGGCCAAAGCAAACCCCACTACTTGTACCCTTGATACCATCCCTACTGGCTTTTCTAGGAAATTTTCCTTTTTATTCTGTGTGTGCATGCGTGCGTGCGTGCATGCATGTATGTGTGTGTGTATGTCAGTCTCTGTGTCTCTATGTGTCTCTGTCTTTGCCTCTTTCTGTCTTTTTCTGTGTCTCTGTGTCTTTCTCTGTCTGTCCCTCTCCTTTTCTCTCCCCTCCCCTCCCCTCTTCTTCTCTTCTCTTCTCTTCTCTTCTCTTCTCTTCTCTTCTCTTCTCTTCTCTTCTCTTCTCTTCTCTTCTCTTCTCTTC
>CM053623.1:458921006-458941200 GCA_028646595.1 Phalanger gymnotis
CTCTGTCTCTCTCTTCTCTCTCTCTCTCCCTCTCCCTCTCCATCTCTGTCTCTCCTCTCTTTCTCTCTGTGTCTCTCTCTCATCCCTCCCTACTGACTCCGTTCCTGCTGCCTACAAACACACTCATGTCTCCTCTTAACAGATCCTTACTTGATCTTGTCATCATCATTAACTGTTATCCTAGAGTCCATACTATATTCCCTCTCTCCTACTTGGCAAAACTCCTTGAGAAATCTGTCTAGATCAGGTTCCCTGACTCCCTCTCTGATCATGGGCTTCTAGGTCCTCTACTAGTGTTTCCCAGCGCTCCCCGACGCTCACTCTCTCTGATAAGACCTGGCTCCTCATTGTCCCTGAGCACATTCTACTCATCCCTGGGCCTTTATTCATGCTGTTCCTCCCACTTGGGATGCCCTCCAACCTGGCCTCCAAAAATTCAAATTTTCTCCATGGTGGCATCTGCTTTTGTTTGCATCAGACTAACACATTCCCTTTGTTTGGTTCAGACTCATTTCTGAATTTGTCTAAATACAAATAACTCTTAAGGCCAAGAGCAATGCCTTTGGTCCCTCTGATCAGAAGTCAGCTTCTGACCGGAGCCCGGAGGGACAGGGGAGTCTACAGCTGCCCTCCCCACACCCTCACTCCCGAGAGTCCAAGGGCTGCCCTGCCCACTGGTGAAGGCTCTGGGCTCTGTCTGGCAGCCTAGCTCCCACTCTGTCCTATCTGGGGGGCTGGCTGGTCCAAATGTCACCCAACATCTGGCTGACAATCCCAACGTCCAATTATCCGGGCTGTTCCAAATATCCAGATTGGGGCCCGCAATTTGCAGTCTTCTTCCAGATGTTTGGGGTGGGGCCGACCCCGACATTGTCTGGGAGAGGAAACAGACCTCTCCTTTCACATGCTTCAGAAGCGCCGGGCGGCAGAGTTCAGCAGCGATCCATTACCAGCCGAGGGAAAAGGTAAGACAGACACATGAGACGAATTCCTTTTCCGACAGCCGGCCCGGTCGGCTCGGGAAAGGGAGGTGGGAAACAAAGTGGCCCGCTGCTCTCCCAATTAGGTGGTCTTTGAAAGTCACCACCCCCGCCCCCCCCCCCACGCGCAGACATATGCCTCTGCCTGTCAGCCATTGGACAAAACCAAACTGGTTGGGAAAAGAATAAGGGAATGTTTTAGGTAGCACATGCAGGGCATACAAGGTTTGAAGATCCGGGCTTCCTTAATTGCTACCTCCTGCCTCATAAAGAGGCAGCCAGGCCGGGGAGCACATGGGACCTAATTCCTCTCCTTCTACCATTTCAGATGACTGAGTGTCCTTTTCTCATGCTCCTTCACCTGGGTCCTTTCTAGTAACTGCTCAGGGCTAACCTTTCCTCCTGCATGGATTCCAGACACCGGGCTAACCCAGCTCACAAAATCGGACCAGAGCCAACAGAAGATGCCGCTCATTTCTGGGTGCATTTCTTTCAAGTTTAGTATCGAGGGAATTGGAAGGAATGCACCATAACTTCTGCCAGGTGTTATTTCCATCTGGGGGGATGGCTGGAGCTGATTCACATATTTACTAGTCCCCTCATTCACTCTCTCATTCATTCGCTTGCTGGCTCATTCATTCATTCAACAGGCATTTACTGAGCACCCACTAGGTGCTGCGTGCGAGAGGAGTCCCATAAATCTTGTAGAACCAAAGCCCTCCCAGGTCTAAGTGGTCAGTCAGACAGCAAGAGGACCCCAGGATGGAATGAGTAGAGCAGAGAGATGTCTAAAGTTTGGCCAAGTCATTGCCTGGCTAACAACTGTCAAGATGGCCCCAGCAACCAATTAAATGGGAAAATGATAGAATCTGTGATGGCATCAAAATGTGTCTTATCTGAGAACAGGCCAGTGGATTGACCTCTGGGCTGCCCTATTCAGTCTTGGAGAAAACTGTTTCTTCTGGACCCCAATCTCTCCCCTACTGGCCACGATTCTTACCTGTTTTGCCTCCCTGAAACCCCACTTTATTCAGGTCATACCTCTAACCCCATACTGTAGGAGCTCCCCGGTAACATAAATTCCTGCTTTTGTCACTCCAGCCTTCCAAAGCCTAGCTCAAACTCACCCATTTGGCCTTCCCCTACACCATTCCCCTTCACCCATTCTAAATCCCCCCAAACTGTAAGTCTGATAATTTCTTCCTGCCTTTGGCCGCCCCTGTACCTTTGTTCATCCCCTCTGCCTAAAATGGGCTCTCCCTCCCCCTCTCTTATTGAAGTCTCTCCCTTACTCCATGAAGGCTTCCTTGACCTACCCCCTTCTCTGAACCATGCCCAGGTAGCCTCTTCTCTCCCATGTAGCATATTGCTTGACTCTCTCCTTTTGTAAGATTGTAAGCTCCCTATGATCAAAGCCTGGCCCACTTTTGTGCTGTCCTCAGCTGCCAGCTCAAGGACTTGGTCCATGTTGGATATTTGGTGAATTGAACTGAATGGTGGTCTAGAGATTGGCTGTATCTGGGCTGCTCAAGTTCAAAGGCCAGTGTGACTAACAGAGAGCCCCCTCCCTGATTCCAGCTCCTACCCTCTTCAGCTAACACAAAATCAAGGTGACATCTCCCCAGCTGTTTACTTATAGAGCCATGGACCCCACAGGACTCATCCTAGAAAGATCACCCCAGAATTTTGATCTGGTTATAACTTCATTCGAGGACGACCCTTCTGTGGTAGGGCAGGCAGAAGGAAAGGTAGCATCAACATAGGATGTCAAAGATAGAAGGAACCTTGGAGGTCATCAAGCCCATACCCCTCATTTCACAGATGAAGAAATAGATATAAAGACAAGAAGCGACCTGTCCAACATCGTGTGCAAGCAAGAGTCGGAGTCAGAAACTGAGTCCGATACCCTGATAGTGCAGTGCTTCTAATGCCAAGAGAATACTCCTCTGTGCTCCCTTAAGGAAGGCCTAGGGCATTCTGGAGAGATCTGGACCGGCCTCGATTCTGAGAACCTTTAGAAATCAGCAGACCCCCTTTCTGGATTTGGCCCCTATGCCTGCATAGGGGGTCGCCTCCTCCGCCATCTGAGAGCCAGCCTTGTTTCCAACATGGGACACTATTGAATGAATGATCATCAGAAAAGAAGGAGATTACGGGCATGTCCACAGGGAGCTGTCTTGGCTCAGCTTACTCACTTCCCATTTGGGGAGGCTTCTGTTGTGTGTGTCTGTGTGTTTGAATTGAAGCTAACCCTTCTACAAAGACAATGAAAGAGAAGGGGGAGGAAAGGGAGCAGGGAAATTTAGAACTTGAAATCTTATGGAAGTGAATGCTGAAAGCTAAAAATAAATGGATTAATTCTAAAAAAAAAAAAAAGGACAATGGGAGTTTCGGGGAAAGGAACCAATTCAACAAATACCATTTGTGCCAGATTTGGTCAAAGATTTAGTCATCTCTTATCCCCAAGGACCACTGGCCTAGTAAAGCCCCCACCATCTTGGGTCCAGAAACATCTGCCCAGAGGCCCTTGATATGGCCCTGAAGCTGAGCCCTGTGTCCCCCTGATCCCCCTGACACAAGGACTCAGGAATCCAGTAAAAAGTCAGCCCCTCCCCCAAGCACATGTTTGCATTCTCTTCCCCGATGGCGGCAGCAAAGCCCAATCTTACCTGGAAACAGCTTCTAAGAGAGAAATTGGAGGTGGGGCAGGGGGAGAGGGCAACCAGGAGGATGCTTCTTCCCATCCCGAACACACACACATACACACACACGCTTTCCTTTTGGTGCCCAGCTCTGATTGCCTTTCATGATTTCACGAGACTCTCTATGTGCTTCTGACATTTTAGGCACAGTCAGATACCTCAAAACCAATCTGAATTAAAGCCTTTAATTATCCAGAATGGTTGTTCTTCTCTTCCCTTTGAGGATGAAGATGGAAGTCACAAGAAAATGAACTCAGATCAGGTTTGCTAGGTTTTTTAAACCAACCACCTTGTTTCCCCAATTTCCAGGAATGTTCTGCAGTGAGTTTACCCTCAGCCTCATCTCCTGCATTTCTCCAGCTACATCCACTTACTGTGTGGTATCACGGGAAAAGTCCTAGACAGAGAATCAAAAGATCCGTGTCCTAGCCTTGGCTCTTACAATAACTTGCTGTGCGACCCTGGGCAGGTGGCTTCGTGTCTCTGGGCCTCAGCTTCCCCATCTTTAATATGAGGCTCTTGAATCAGATGGCCCTTTCCAGCTCCACCCATCAAAGGTTCTGTGCTCCGTGTCTGTTTGGTGTTCAGAATATGGCTCTGACACTCTAAAGCATACTAGATTATCAAAAAGAGGATTGATCATGTTCACGGCTCTAAGGATCTGTCCTTCCACCTCCAAGAGAGCACAGCTCTCCCTTCACCAGGGCCAGATGTTTTGAAGAGACTTTTGCCAGTAAGAGGTGGGAAGCAAAGGGTTTCCTTGGGGCCACCAGCACCCGCCAAAGCCCAGCTCAGGCTCCACTTTCTACGAGGACCCCTTCCTGACTCCCCTGGCTGGAGATCTTGCTTCTGCCCCCAAATGCCTTGATAGGTGCCCTCTGTACATGTTTACCAACCTATGTCCATGTCTCCTCTCTTCCCTCTTCCAAATAGAGTGTAAGTCTTGGAAGGCAGGGGCTGGTTTTGTTTGTTTTTATCTTTCTGTCTCCGGTACCTAGTATATTTTTTGACTTTAAACATTTGGAGGAAGGGGGTGTCTAAGCCCATGATTTTATGAACGTGGATGACTCCCTTCGCTCTTGCAGAATGGCATGTCTTCTATAACTCAATGTCTTTTAGATTTAGTTGGGGCACCAAGAGGTATATTTATTAAGTGCTTACTGTATTCCGGGCACTGTGTTAACTGCTGAGCATATAGTGAAAAACTTCTCAAGGGGCCCAGAGCCAGTCTATGGCAGAGGCAGGATTTGAACCCAGGCCTTCCCGACTCCAAAGATGGCCCTTGGCTCATTCCATCCTGTTTTCTCTCATAACCCATGGCAAATACTGAATTCACGCTTGCTGACTTGCGAAACTGAACTTTTGGTTCCCCTTCTATTAAAATTTGGCCAGGCAGCACAGGGCCCCCCAAGCTGCACTCCTACAGAGCCTCAAAGCAGGGCCTCCCTGCTCTGGAGGCCTGCTGATGGACTGACCAGAAGCAAGAGCATGGCATCCCCCAAGGTGCACACGGAGGCCTGCTTCTGTGAGGCCAGACAGCATCGGGCACACTGTCTTTCTAAATCAGGTGCCCAGTGGACGCAGGCCCAAAACTGCCTTTTGCCCAGGACTGCCCCCAAATAAAACTGCCATGGGCTTGTCTCAGAAGATCACACACGCCCTTGTGCTCATCAGGAAGAATCTGGCTGCAGCTTTGACTCCGAGATTCTGTTTTGTTTTGTTTCGCTTTTTCATTTTATTGTGCAGAGGAGTTTGGGAAAGCCTGTTTCATCCCGAGGCGGGAAGGCCTGAATTAGCATCTCCCCAGACTCTCTTTTGGCTTGCAAGGTCTAAGCAGCCGGCAAGGCCGGTCAGAGAGCCCCCGTCTTCCTCCCTGGTCTGGGGCGGGGTGGGGGCAGGGGGTGGTTACGAGTCCACGGCCCATTTTTATGGGCTGCCTTTCCTGTAAAGGCATTGATTTAAAACGACAGGATTTGGTTTCGCATCAGCCGGCCCCCTCACTAGGAGGGGGCATTGAACTGGCCAAAGAGCCCTCCCACCCCCCACACCCAACTTTCTCCTTTAGGTGCCTCTGTCGGATAATCTTCGAGCTTCAGAAAGCAATTAGGAAGCCTTTGCGGGTGATTTATTGACTCGGCTGCAGCTGATTGTGCCCCGTGATTCATGGCATTTTGTTAGGGCACGGAGATTGGGCTGCTTCCTGTCCATGTGCATGCCTCAGCCTCTCCACAAATAGCCCCCGTTAGAGGCCCAGATAAAAGGGCTTCTCAGTCACTTCTACATTTTCCCACGTGTGAGGCGGCCATTGGAAACTTCCTTTCGATAACTCCAAACTTCTGAATTAGAATTTATGAGTGGGGGGCCTTTGGTGTCAGGGCCGGCCGGCCGAAGGTACACAAGGGCGCCCTTTGATGGATAGGGCTGCCGCGGGGAGAAGGGGCCTCGGAAAAGGATCAAAAGGTGGGCTGGGGACGATGGGCTGAGGCCCTGACTCAGACGCACAGAGCCACACACTCGGCTTTACGAAGGTGGACTCAGGCCTGGGGAGCTAGAGGTTAGATTTGTATTTTGGGGGCCCTGGCCAGGGCTCATACAGGCTGTCATTCCACTTTTATTGGCCTGGGGGCAAGGGTGTGAGGATGCTGCACCATGGTGGGGGGCAGGGGTGGTGGTGGACAGAATGTCCCAGGACAGGGAGAAATGCTGGACCAAGCCTGTGTGCCCACTCTACCTCTGACCCTCGGACACACGTGATACTGGGCAAGCCTCTGAACTTGTGTGAGCTTGTCTCCTCCTCTGTCATCTTGGGAGACCAACACCTGCAGCACCGTCCCCCTCCCCAGCTATTCTGAGGGTCACATGGGATCACTTCTGTAAAGTGCTTTGCAAATTGCGAGGTGCTATGGAAATGTCAAGGAAGACTTGCATGCACTGGTGCAGAGCAGAGACAATCATACTCATGAGGAAAGGCCATGAATAAACCAGGGGATTCCGATCAATGGGATGCTCGAGATGGAGCCCAGGGGATGGTGATGAAGACGACTCCTTCTCTTTTGCTAGAAAAAGCCTCTAGGTGGCTCAGCAAGTACAGCGCCAGCCCTGGAGTCACAAGGACCTGAGTTCAAATCTGGCCTTAGACACTCAACACACTTACTAGCTGTGTGACCTTGGACAAATTATTTAACCCCAATTGCCCTGTCTTCTCTCTTCCAAAAAAAATTAAAAAAAAGAAGCCCCTAGGAGACACCGCCACACACAGAGCCCTGGACCAGATCTCGGAACGGCCTCAGTTTGAATCTGGCCAAGCTGCATGATCCCAGGCCAAATAATGCCAGTCTGCCTCAGTTTCCCTATCTATAAAATGGGGTCCATTATAGACCACCCCCCTGGCGTTCTCGTGAGGGTCAGTATGTGCAGTGGTTTACAGATCTTGAAGCCCTCTCTGTGTCTGCTGTTTATTATTATTTGTGGTTATTGTCATTATTAACAGAAAGGCAGTAGAACCCAGGAGAGAGGCATCATGCTGCACGGGCTGCCAGCCAGGTCCGCCAAGCAGCCGAGTGAGGGTTGCCATATGCGGGTGTCGCTCTCTCTATGGGGCAGAGGGAGATCCCAAAGCTCCAATGTCCCATGGCAAATGTTCTTCACGCCCAACTGGCAGAAGAGACGCCCTTGCCGAGAGGGGAAGGGAATCTGCACGTGTTTGGAAAATAAAAATGAAACTCGCCAATAAAACTTAAAAACGGCGACAAAGTTAAGAACCTGTGCAGGGAGGGATGGGGCTTGGGAAATGAGAGGGAGACTTGTTGAAGTATCAGAAAAACTGTTTTTTTTCCTTTCAGGAGAAAATGTGGCTGCCGGCAGAGATGGAGGAGCTGAAGCAGGGGAGTTGGCTCACATCAAAGATGTCTCAGAGCATCATTTGGTGGACTCACCGAATCTTGAAGACAGAAAGGCTTCCTGAAGCCACTGCGTCCCAGATAGGAATCATGTCTTTCTATCCCCAACAGCCTCAGCCACGGTTTACAAAAGGCTGGTAACTAACTCATGCAGATTTGGTGAACGAACGAATGAATAAATGAGTGAAGGAATGGATAGATGGGTGGATGGGCATCTCAGACTGTGGTTATCAATTAATCTGTTGACTTAATCAGTTCTCATTGGCAATATTAGCAGTGTACATATAAATAAAACCTTTTCATCTTTGAAATTTTTTTAAATTTATATTGTCTAATTAAAGTACTTTAAATTGAGAATAGCTTTTCTAGAACTGAGCCCAAATCTTCCTGCTTGTAATTCCTTTGCTCCTGCCTCTGCCCCCCGGGGCCACCCAGAACACCCTGATCCTCTTCTCTGTGACAGCCCCCAATCGTGTGAAGCTAGAGATCCTGGGTCAGATTCTGGATGTCCTTGACAGAGTATGGGTTCTGGGATTCTTGGATTCCGTATCTGCCCAGACCCAGCAACGAAGAAGAAGTCATTTGATAAGAATGGGACGGGACAAAGCAAGGTGGGGGTGGCTGGGAGACCTTCTTGGGTCACTACTAGGCATTGGCAGAACTGGGGCATCCCCTCTCCCCACCCTGACCAGATATCTCCCTCATCTGCCTGGAATTCCACCATTGAAGTCACTCCTGATAATTATAGTTTTGCTTCAAGAAGGGAAGCTGGAGCTGAGGGGCGGCAGGACCTGGGTGGGGCAAGTAGTGTGTGTGTGGGGGGCAAGGTGGACAGTCACAGAGAGCCTAGTGATTGACAGGGAGAAAAGGGGTGGCTGGGCATTTATTTTTGGTTTTTCCTGGTGTGAGGCAGTGCGTTCAATAACCCAACTGTAAATCTGGTCTTTAGAACCTGGGACTAGCCCCTTCCCGTGTGGGCCTCAGTTTCCCCTTTTGTAAATAGAGGGATCGGGCTTGATGCTAAAGTGACTTCCAGCTTTATTGTCCTGAATGGACAACGTCGTCAAGCCGGCCACCGCATGGCGGCCATGTCATTGTTGGCCCTTTCTAAGGAAGCTGGGATTCCAGCTTGGAGGAGAAAGAAGAGGAGGAGGAAGAGAAGGAACTGGGAGGAAGAGAAGGAGAAAGAAGAGGAGGAAGAAGAGGAAGAAGTAAAGGAATAGGGAGGAAGAGGAGGAGGAGAAAGAGGAAAAGAAGGAAGAGAAGGAACAGGGAGGAAGAGGAAGAGAAGGAATTGGGAGGAAGAGAAGGAGGAGAAAGAGGAAAAGAAGGAAGAGGAGAAAGAGGAAGAGAAGGAATAGGGAAGAGGAGGAGGAAGGGAAGGAATTGGGAGGAAGAGAAGGAGAAAGAGGAGGAGGAAGAAGAGGAAGAAGGAAAGGAAGAGGGAGGAAGAGGAGGAGGAGAAAGAGGAAGAGAAGGAATAGGGAAGAAGAGGAAGAGGAGGAGGAAGAGAAGGAACTGGGAGGAAGAGAAGGAGAAAGAGGAGGAGGAAGAAGAGGAAGAAGAAAAGGAATAGTGAGGAAGAGGAGGAGGAGAAAGAGGAAGAGAAGGAATAGGGAAGAAGAGGAGGAGGAAGATGAAGAGGAGCAGGAGGAAACAAAAAGGAGACAGAGAAGAACAGTCAGAGAGGCAATAGAACCAGGAGAGAGAAGCATCCTGAAAACCTAGAGAGAAGAGAAGATCCAGGTGGAAGGAGTGATCCATCGGTGAAAGGCTGGAGAGAGGCCAAGGAGGAGGAGGACTGGGTGGGTGATGAAGAGCAGAAATGCAACTGGTACCTCAGGCCACCCTTCTCCCTAACCAGAGCTCCTTTCCCCTTTTCCCCAGAAACAGCCTAAGGACCTGTGAGAGGATGTCTGATCTCTGCATCAACCAGAGTGCCCTCAGAATAGTCACTGCTCTGTAAATGTTTGTACTGGCATACAGTGAGTGCTTGATAAATGCTTCTCTCTTGCTTGTTCAAATAAATGAATGCATGAATAAGAGAATGGATGTCACATGAGGCCACTGGCAGCTATTCTGCTGGTACCCCTTTTCTCCCTGTCAATCACTAGCTCTCTGTGACTGTCCAACCCCCCCCCCACACACACACACACACTACTTGCCCTACCCAGGTCCTGCCGCCCCTCAGCTCCAACTTTCCTTCTTGAAGCAAAACTTTAATTATCAGGAGTGACTTTAATGGTGGAATCCCAGGCAGATGAGGGAGATATCTGGGCAGGGTGGAGAGAAGGGATGCCCCAGCTCTGCTGATGCCTAGTGGTGACCCAAAGAGATTTCTGTTTATTTACCGATCCCCAAGAACATTTATACCTTCCACAAAATGGAGCCGAGCACAGGGCAGAAGTTGGGGGCCAGGGCAGTTACCCAGGATGACTTCAGAGCCTGGACCAGGGCAAGCTGCTGCAGAGGACACCCTCAGAGGATAGCCCCAGCATGCTTGGTTCCTCTACATTACCCTGGGAATTTGAGGCTTACGATGAGTCAGTCTGTGAAGGGCCTCAGGCCCCAAATCATAGCCTTGGTAAACTGGACCTGGAATCTAAGAAATGCTGTGCGGTCAGGGTCAGAGCTCAGCTCCTGTGACTCAGCAGAAAGCTGCCAGGCCCATGTACTCAGTGAGGTCTCCAGCATGCCGGCAGCCCTGCTCTGGTACTCTGGCACATGCATACAGCTGTGACCCAGGAGGTGAGACCTTCCCCAGACCAAGCAATTCCTGAAACCGATGGAGAGATTGTCCCAGACCCCCAGACCCGGGGACAGCTCCATTCATGCGACGCGTCCCTGGCATGGCACAGGACCAAGGCTCCTCTGCCGACCCTCACTGGCTCTGGGACTTTCAGCAAAGGTGTCTTTCAGCCTGGGCCTTCCATTCCCATCTGCAGTGACTTGGCAGGGGGAGGGGACGTGGAAGGATCTGACCGCACTGGAACAGCCATCTCCAATGCCCAAAGCACAGAACGTAAGCTTTTGCAGCCAATACATAAGAGCCAACAAGTGAGACCCGAGCCTCTGCCCCAAGCCCTCCGAGGAGGGAGCCTCCCACCTCCTCGGACACCCATTCCACTTTGGGCACGGCTCTCATTGCTTAGAGGCCGATGCCCCAGAGAGCTAGAACCTGCCTTTTGGCAACTTCTCCCCATTGTTCCTATTCTGCCCTTTGGAGGAAGGGGAACAAGCATTTATTAAGCACCTACTGTGTGCCAGGCACTTTTACCAACAGTCATCTGCTTCACAAAGCCAAGCAGGGCTGAGCTCTCCTTAGGACAATCTTTCAAGTACTTGGGGAGTTTGAGCGTGTTCTTAAGTTTTATCTTTTCTGGGCCAAACGTTTTCAGGGCCTTCAACTTCAGAGAGAGACGATTAGTGCTGTTTGGTCCAAGAGGACAGACCTGAGAATAGCTGGGGAAAGTCATAAAGAAGGAGATTTAGGCACCAGGTCAGACATACTTTCTGTCAGAGCTGTCCCAAAGCTGGTCAGCTTGCCTCAGAATTAGGGTCGCTGAGATCTCCCATGTTGGAAGCCCGCCAGGGGGTGCCACAACGGATAGAGCAGTGGGCTTGGAGGAAGGAAGACTCATCTTCCTGAGTTCAAATTTGGCCTCAGACCCTGTTGGTCTCAGTTTCCCCATCTGTAAAATGAACTGGATAAGAAAATGGCAGACCACTCCAGTCTCTTTGCTAAGAAAACTACAAACGGGGTCACAAAATGTTGGACACAACTGAAATGACCCAGCAACCACACTGGAGGTCATGAAGCAAAGCCTGGATGGCCCCATGTTGGAGACATGGCACTGGGGACTCTTGATCGAGTGTGGGCTGGAATCGATGGCCAGGGAGGTGCCTTTCAACTCTGAAAATCCCGAGGGTGTTGACCTAACTCGACGATGTCTCCCATCTCTGACAGCCTGTGATTCTGTGAAATCCAACCACAGGGCATTGGCGGCCCTTTGACCCCACCAAGCATAGATCGGTCACTTCATAAACAAGTCTTTATGGAGTGCCTACAATGTTATTGAGCTCAATAAATATTTGTGTATGGATCGACAGGCCCTTTACCCTAGGCTGGCCCTGCAGGGATCCCGAAGTGATGCAGCCTGGCTCTGACCAGTAGCTCAGAGCTACTTTAAGGAAAGAAGACTGAGCCCTAGAAAGCGATGGACAGTGTGAGCTGGTGCCGGGGTGGGGCGGGGGGGGCCGGTGCCCAGGCCCCATGGAGGAAGTGGGGCCAGACCCAAGGAGCAGCCCCAGAACTCTGTCTTGGGTCCTTCCTTCTTCCCCCCTTTACCCTTCCCCTTGTGGTGCCTTTGGAAGTAGTGTCCTACCTCACATCCCCAACAAGTCACGGTCCGTGGTCCCATGTTTGCTCTTAGCTGGTAGACAACCGATCCTTGGAAAAATGATTTCTGGGCCAGTGAAGGTCCTCATTGACAATCTTGCCCCCTGTAATGCTAATGATAATATTAATATAAATAAGAGAGGAGTGTGGGAATGAATGGAGGGCTGGTTTTGGAGTCTGTTCAAGTCATCCCTCTAACATGCAGGCTGTGGGACCCAGGGAGGGTCCTTAACCTCTCGGTACCAAACAGCCCTCCAAGATGATAAGCTGTGGCAGAGTAACTCACCATGATAGGGGGTGTTTCCACCCTGGGACTTCTCTACTTTGATGCAAACTCAGGTATAGCACTCCTGTGCTCTTCCTCCCCTGCTACGCTGGCATTTACATAGTATTTCAGAGAGCACTTTCACATTCTGAAACCTAATCATTGAAGCCATTGTCTCTTTTAAGTCTCCTGACAACACCAGGAAGTGGATGCTTGAGGTATTTTATTCCTATTTTACCTAATGAGAAACTGAGACAGGAGGTGGTTCAGTGACTTGCCCAGGGTCACACAACCCACATGTGTCAGAGGTAGAACTCAAACCCAGGTCTACTGGACTCTCTGTCCTCCCTCTAGGCTACACTGCTTGTTTCTCCTGGCTTAGTTCAGTGCACTGGAGAGAGGTTCTGGGTTCCAATAGGCCTGCCTAGCTCCGCCTGTCTGACTGCGGGCAAGCTCCTTCCCCGTCCTAGGCCTCAGCTTTCTCATCTGTGAAATGGGAAGGTCAGACTCCACGGCCTCTGAAGTTGCTTCCAGCTTCGAGTCAAGATCCTGATTTTAAGTGGATTGCCAAGTTGTGCGCTCAGTTCTGAGACCCCCGACACTGACACTGGAGCGTCTATACCTCAAGAAACCTCAGAAAATAAAAACGATAATAATGCTAACTGAGGCCTGCTAGCGCTTACCAGCATGACTTCATTGGATCCGCGGAGGTGACAAGGAAAGCTATTATAGCCCATTTTACAGATGGAGAAGCTGATACCCAGATACGTTAAATGAGGCAGCCAAGCTAGGATTCCATCCCGGGCCTGCCACACACGTCTCACTCCGACCGCTGAAATGACTGGATGGGGCGGGACCCGTGAGGAGTTGCTGCTTGTTCCACCACCAGCTATTATACCTTGGAGGTGCTGCCACCCACACACAGAGAAAGGGCAAACCACAAGGAAATCCCCATTGGGGCAAACACAGGGAATGGATCCGAAGTCTGAAGCCCTGGAGACAGTACAAAGAAAATCCATGGGGAGAAACAAAGTCAGAACTTGGGGGAGACACTTGACCCTCCAACTATGGACCCTCCTCAAACATCAGAGCATGGAGGGACCAGAGAGAACACAGAGTCCAGAACACAGGCAGCTCGGTGAGGAAAGACTCCAGCCAGGTAGGTCAGAGCTGGGGCTAGAATTCACTTTCCCTTGATGGCATGAAATCCAGAGTCCTTTCTGTTTCCTCTCCCTAAAATGAGATGCACAAGGTCCTTGTGGACAGCTAGATTTCTTATGTCTTAGGAACGAACTAAACCACTTCTCCCTGTTCCTCCCAGAGCCGTGCTAACATGACTCTCCTCTCCCTCCCAGGTTTTCCTTTGGGATTTCATTCAAATTTGCCATTTCAAACCAAGTTAGCCACTGGCAAACGTCCTTTTCCTTCATACTTACTCCTTAGGGGGAGCCAGACAGACTTACAAGGCTCCCATTAGAAAGCATCAGTGGTAGGGGGTTACATAATGGAAATGAGGGTCCTTCTGTCTCCAGAGCTCCTGGCCCAATGAGGGCCTTCATATTTAAGAAATGTGAAATGCTTCAGCCTCTGAAAGGAGACACTCAGGCTTCCCTAGCAGAGAGGCTCAGAACATGGCCCTTCAGTGTTCTATTACCATGGCTTTTTCCCCTCTAGGGTCACTTCCTTAGCCCTTACCAGCTCATTGGGCATGACCTGGATCCACCTGAGAGAATGAGCTGGTCTTTTTGTCTCTGTCCAGAGTGGAGTCCCAGGACACTAAAGTCACTGGGAAGATGAGTTAGTTTGCAAGCACACGTGATATCTATGAGAGCCTGGTTGGTTTGCCCAGCTAGTTACAGGCCAAGGTCGTGTACTCATTCTCCATTTAAATCATTCCCATTTACGTGGCTCATAGATCATGGATTGCAGAAGGTCAGAGCTGGAAGGGACCTTTGTGGTCATTTGGTCTAACTCCTCTCATTTTCAGTGGGAAGAAAATGAGGCTGGGATGTTTCCCCAAAGCCAGACCTATCCAGGCCCTTGTCCTCTGCCCCGTGTGGTCCATTTACTTCACATTCTATAGCTCCTCCCAGAGAAGAGCTTCCAAGGCCCTCTCTTCCACCCCTTAAGGACCCCTCAAGTAATCCTGACAACTGAATGCTCAGAATGAATGTTCATTTCTTCTTCTGGCCTTGGTTTTCCAATGGGCTGCCTGGGAGGTTGGGAGCCCAACCTTGATGCCTAAAATTCTTGCTTGCTCACATAGAACTTTTTATATTTTCCCTCTCATCCACACCAAGCCCCTGAACAACAGGAAATGGGCAGATGTAATACCAGTTTTCATTCCTACCTACTTTCCATATTAGGTTTCCTCAACAGATTGCATCTTTTCCCCAACCTGAAACAGGGTGGGGAGGATTAAGGCAGAAAGGGGAGAGGTGAGCATAAGAACTCCACTTGGTTCACCCCAATAGCATCTCTGAAGTGCCTGCCATGGTACTGCTGGGCTCCATTCTCCGTGCTGTGGTGACAAACACAAAGATCAAAGAGCTCCAGCCTTTAAGAAACCAACATTCTATTGGGAAAATGTCACAGGCCCAGAGAAATCCATACAAAATACAGACAAAGCAAAACCTAGAGAAGGGACCACCCTAACAACTGGGGGGATCAGGACTAACTCTGGGTAGAGAGTGACAACTAAGTAGAGGCTTGAAGGAATAGAGAGATTCTTCAAGATTCTGCTCAGGGAAGGTGAGGATGGAGGGCATGTCAGGCAATGGATACAGCCTGCACAAAAACATAGAGGGAGGAAACAGGATATCAAGGTATAGGATCATAGAATGATAAGGAATGTTCAAATTACCAAACAATTGTGTTCATTTCACATGCCAGCAAGGTTATGCTGAAGATTCTACCAGCTAAGTTTCAGCAATATGTAAGCCACGAATTATCAAAAGAGCAGGTTGGTTTTTGATAAGGCAGAGGAAGTAGAGACCAAATTGCCAGCAGCCACTGGGTTATGGAGAAAGCAAGAAAGTTCCAGAAAAAACATCTACTTCTGCTTCATTGACTACACTAAAGCCTTTGACTGTGTGAATCATAACAAATGTGGCAAGTCCTCCAAGAGATGGGAGGGCCAGATCATACTCCTGAGAAGCCTGTATGTGGGCCAAGAAGCAAGAGTTAGAACTAGACATTAAGCCAATTGATTGGATTAATTTTGGAAAAAGAGTATGGCAAGGCTATATATTGTCACCTTATTTATTTAACTTAGGTGCAGAGTACATCATGTGACATGCCAGGTTGGATGAATCAAAAGCTGGAATTAAGGTTGCCAAGAGAAATATCAGTGATCTCAGATATGCAGATGATACTACTCTGATGGCAGAAAGTGAAGAAGAATTGAAAGGAGGAGAGTGTAAAGGCTGGCTTGAAGCTTAACATCAAAAAGGAAAAAAAAAAAGATCTTGGCAACTGGTCCCCTCACTTCTTGGCAAATAGAGGGAGAAGAATTGGAAGCAGTGTCAGATTTTATATTCTTGGGCTCAAAGATGGCTGCAGACGGGCTGCAGACGGACTGCAGCCGTGAAGTTCCTTGGAAAGAAAGCTCTGGCCAACCTGGGCAGCATTCTACAAAGCAGAGACAGCATCTTTCTGACAAAGGTCTGTTCAGTCAAAGCCGTAGTTTTTCCAGTAGTGAGTTACAGCTGTGAGAGTCAGACTATAAGGAAAACTGAGAAAGGCACAGAATCAAAGCTTTTGGACTGTGGTGCTGGAGAAGACTTTTGAGAGTGCCTTAGACAACAAATCAGAGAATACTTTAGTGAATTCAGGCTATTTAAGTAAGGACAAATGGGAAGCTGAAATTTAAATGTTTTGGTCACATGATAAGATAAGACTCATTGGAAAAGACCCTGATGTTGGGAAAGATTGAAAGCAAAATGAGAAGGGGATGGCAGAGGATGGGATGGATGGACGGTGTCATGGAAGCCATGAACACGAGCTTGGACAGGGGGATAGTAAGGGCAGAAGGGCCTGATGTGCTGTGGTCCACAGGGTCACGAAGAGTCAGACACACCTAAATGACTGAACAACAAGGATGGTAGGAACTAGAAGGTCATAGTCTGTGTGCGTGCTCCGAGGCTTTGGAAATCCGGGCAGAGCAGAAGGAAGACAAAGGCACTAAGATGGGTTTATTTGGATCTGATGGATTCTCAAATGGCTGATGTGCAGAGCAAAGATCCATCATCCCCACTCATCGAGGGTCACATTTTCAGCGTAGACTTGTCTGATTTTGTTTTTCAACACGCCTCATTTTTAGGGGGTAACCTATATTCAGGCCGGCTGCCAATCCATTTTTAAAATGTGTTTTCTCATTTACACCTCTGGATAACCCTGGGAGGTGGGAAGGAAGCAGAGACACACAGCGGTCTGACCAAATCCCACAGCAAGCTCATGATGGACAAAAGCCTAGAACCCGGGCCTGCCAGTGTCATACGGTCATGTGGCTGTGGGTAGGTCATTTCCCCATCCAAGCTTCAGTTTCCTCCTCTTTACTCAGCACCAATAACCCTGTAAGGCAGATGTCATAGCTTGAGAGGCACAGGGGAATTTCAAGACCAACTCGTTCACCTTACAGAAAAGAAAAGTGAGGCAGAGAATGGTGACATGACTGGCACTAGGCCACACAGTAAGGACCTGAGGCAGAATCTGAAGCCAAGTCTTGCCTCCAGGTCTAGTACTCTTCCATTCCAGGACTGATGAAGAGTAAATGGGAGACCGGAGGTAAAGTGGGTTATAAACTTCAACATTCTTATATTCTGTGTTCTAGAATGTACCAGGAACCCCATGTGGGCACTGGGGCTATACCTACCAAATCATCTACCTTAAGCAACTCCTTTTACAGATAGGGAAACTGAGGTACCAAAGGAGAAATGACTCATCCAAGGTCACACAGAGCTGGGGCTTGAACCCAGATCCAGCAGCTCCTGTCCCACCCCACCCCCTGCCCCAGCTAGGCCTGGTTTTGTCCTAAAATGCCTATTCCACGACCTTTGTCACTCTGACCAAAGGGGAAGGAAATCGGGGGAGAGAGGGGCACATGGGAGGAGGAAAGGGTGAGGGAGGAGGCAAGGATCCACCATCCCCCCACTTCAAAGCACATGATGCCTGCCATCTTCCCATTAAGACTCAGAGGAAACTGTTTCCAAAGCAAGGTGGACAGTTCTGGAGGCCAGAGGCCTCAGGTCTGACCAAAGCCTGGAAGCAGAATTGTTCAGCCTGTGGACCCGACAGGATCATAGAGGGAGGGAGAGGCCCTTGGAAAGTGTCTAGTCAGTCAGTTACAAGCATCAATTAGGCACCTACTATATGCCAGGCACCAGGCTAAGCACCAGGGTTACAAAGAAAGACAAACCAGCCCCTGTCTTTCAAAAGCTCCCAATCTAATGGAGGAGACAGCGAGCACATTGCTATGTTAAGAGGTTAAGTCACCTGTGCATCCAGTGCCATGGCCAAGAAGGGAGCCCAGCCCATGTTGTAGGCAGGGATTGCAGGTGGGGGGAGGATTTCTTGTTGCCCCAGTCCAGGAGCCTGAAGAAGCAGCGAGGTGACCCTGGGCACTCGGGGAGTGGGGAGTGCCAGTGGGCTCCAAGCTCTGGCAAGGGCCCCTCCTTGGAGGCTCAGCCTTGCAGCTTGGACAGGCTCGCTGCCAGTTTGGCCACAGGTGTGGACTTTTTGTATGGAGGAGCACTCGAGCTACTACCCTCCTGTTACCTAGGGGTTGGGGTCTGCGTTGGTGGTGGTCAGGGGACCCCGGATGGGTGAAGCTTCAGATGCTGAAAACATTGAACACAGAGAGGCAGAAGCCTCAGAGTGTGCTCCCTGGTGGCCCCAGCAGCCTCCCTTGGGCAAGGCGGTGCCCTGGATCCTTGGCAGAGGCCTGCAGGACCAGCCAGTCTTTTAGATGACCCACTTCTGAGCCTGCCTGCTGGGGTCCTGTCCTCAATGCCCAGACTGAGTTGGAGTCCGCCATCTTCCAAGAGCGAGCTAGCACATGCCAGGCCCCGAGGTGTCCCCAGGTCCCCAGGGTGCCTCAGGGTTTGGGTCTATTTTCCTTTCAGCCCTCCCCCTTCGTGACTGGCCCAGGGCACAGCAAGCATTGTGTTATTCTGTTCAAAGACCATCCCAATTACGCAGACACCCACACACACCGCTCCCCTGGCCCAGATTGGATGGTCATACATTAAAGGAGGCACTGGCCCCTGGGTTCACCCATATACAAACATGACCCCTGACCCACTGCTGGGGTCAGCAGGACCTCAGCTGATAGACAGAGATGCTCACTCAATGCCGGGTTGTCTACAAGGCGCCAAGAGCCATGTTGGGGGTGTCTTTGTAACTTCAAAGGTGTCCGACGAACAGCATCCTAGGCTGGCTGGACGCCACCTGCGTGGGTGACCGCCAGGGCACAGCAGAGGGCTCCAAGGAACTACAGAGGGTTTGAGTGGGAAGGGACCTTAAGAGACCATCCAGCCCAAGCCCCCATTGTACAGATAGGGAAACTGAGGCCCAAAGACATCAAGAGGCCTACCTGGGGTCACGCAGCCCTTTAATAGAAGCAGCTAGAGGGCGCAGTGAGTAGAACATCAGCCCAGTTAGGAGCTCTGAGTTCAAATGCAGACTTAGACACTAGTTGTGTGACCCTGGGTAACTCAATTCTTTTTGCCTCAGTTTCCTCAACTATGAAAAGGGGACAATGACAGCACTTACCTCCAGGGAATGAGATAACATTTGTAAACAGCACATAGTAGGTGCTGTTTAACTTACTCGCTTTCCTTTTCCTCTCCCTGCCCAATAACTGAGCTGATGCTAGAACCCAGACTATGGGAGCAGCAGGACGCAATGGAAAGTCCCTGGAACCTGGAGTCAGATGAACTGGGTTCAAATCCTGCCTCTCACCAATTCCCTGTGACTCCAAGCAAATCTCCTAAGCTTTCTGAAACCCTGTATGTGTTTTGTAAACCAACAGAGTGGGACTAGCTGCCTCCTGATTGCTATGCCTGTAGAGCTCCCCCTCCCCACTCCCTGCTCCGCCCCCCTCACCGATCCTGCCCATCTTCCACACCAGCCTTTCCTGCCCTCCCTCTCGCCCCCACCTCCGCCTTCCAGAGCCATATCCCTCCCCACTCTTCAGTCTTTTATTTGGATGGATCCAGTCTGTGTCTGCCCTGCTTGGCTCCAGCCTTGGATGTAAGCCCCTCGAGGGCCAGGCGCTCATTTTTTTAATCACTGTCTCCACAGAGCCTGCAACAGTCGTGTGCTTACTGAACATTGGTTGGGGCTTGATGGAGATTCGACACCAGAGGACTCTGGACCCTGGGTTCTCTCCAGCCTCTGACCCTTACTGGCTATGTGATCTTGGATAGATGACTTGACGGCAAAGTCTCAGATTCCTCAGCTACAAGCCAGGGGCCTGGGGCCCTCACGCTCCCCTCTCCCGGGTCTGTGTGGAGAAGAAGGAGTTTTACCACTGAGATATCCAAGAGGGAGAACAGCGATTCTTCCTATTCCCCAGATACCTGAGGGTCCTCCCCCACCCCCTAAGAGGTCCTTTTGACCCCAAATGACCTGGTAGGGTCATATCACATTGGCTCACTGGGCATCTTCAGGTAATCTCTTAGCAGGAATTAGCCGAGAGCAAGGCATAGAACCAGGAGAGGGTCCAGGAAAGGCTTGGGGATGTGGGAATGGGGAAGGGGGGGTGGGAAAGGATCGTGTGTGTGTGTGTGTGTGTGTGTGTGTGTGTGTGTGTGTAAAAATAAAACATTGGATAAGAGGAAGGAAGGAAGGAAGGAAGGAAAGAAGGAAGGAAGGAAGGAAGGGAAGGAGGGAGGGAGGGAGGGGGAGAGAGAGAGAGAGAGAGAGAGAGAGAGAGAGAGAGAGAGAGA
>CM053623.1:458941700-458954411 GCA_028646595.1 Phalanger gymnotis
ACACACACACACACACACACACACACACACGCAAAATCTCAGGGCAGAGGAGAAGGGTCTGTGATTAGCTCACCTTCCCTAGCTGCCTCACTTGTGGCTCCCACTCCCTAAAACAGGCCCCTTCCTCCCCCCACCCCAGATGCCATTCCTCTTTCCATCTGAGGGAAATACCAGGGGCTCCTTGTTGGAAGCTCAGCCTAATCAGGGTGTGTGTGTGTGTGTGTGTGTGTGTGTGTGTGTGCACACTCACGTGTGCCACATACAGCTCAGCCAGGCAGAGGCCACTCTCTGTAGCCCTGAATAATTGGAGGAGTGTTGGTACTCGGGTCGGGCCATGAGAACGTGACCTGGGTTGATACTTAATCTACTCCAGGGCTTGGCTGCCCAGGCACCGGCCTGCTGGGCTGCTGCACAGTGGGCTCCATTGGACGTTCCCCCCTCCTCTCCTTCCCCCACCAGGAGAATGCTTTAATGAGGCAGATCTGAGCCTCACAGAAGAATAAATTGGGCCCTTTTAACTCCTCGGCTGAGCTGTCTAATAGTTACAAGGTGTTGGGAAATACCTGAAGAGAAAAAGCTGGAGGGGGAAGGGAAGCCCAGGAGGGGGGAGGGGAGAGCCTTGGTGGCCCCTGGTTCTGTTGTTTGCCAAGGTGCCAAGATTCCTAGTTCCCTTGAAACTCCCACTGGAATCCAGAGTGCCTTTGGCCAGGAGCTGGGGGTCCATCCATTGGAGGGAGCCATGAGTGAGGACTAGAATGGAGGCTCCATAAATACTTATTTATACTCCTGCTGGGAAGGGGGGACCCTCAGGCCACCCCCATCTCACTCAGTCTGGTTTTAATGAAAGTTTTATTTGTATTTACACTGGCCAGAGGCAGACCTGGGCATGATAGAAAGTCACCTTGGTGCAATAGAAAGAGCAGGCTGTTGGAAGTCGGGAGAACCAGGTTTGAGCCCCAGCTAGGAACAAGCTAAGGGCCTTGGGCAAGACTTTGCCTTCTCTGGGCCTCAGCTTCCTCCTTTGCAAAATGAGAGGCTTAGACTAGATGACCTCCGAGGTCCCTTCCAGTTCCAAACCAATCCAACAAGCAATCATTATGCCCCTACTATGTGCTGGGCAGTGCCAGGTGCAGGAGCTTTGAAGATAATAAAATGAAAGTCCCTACTTGAAAGAGATCACCTATTAGTGAAGGCGGGAGGGGGAGATACCAGGCATACATTAACATATTAAAGAAATATAAGTTGATTCTGAAGGAAGGATGCTAGTAACTGGGAGGAGGAAGGAAGGAAGGAAGGAAGGAAGGAAGGAAGGAAGGAAGGAAGGAAGGAAGGAAGGAAGGAAGGAAGGAAGGAAGGAAGGAAGGAAGAGAGGAAGGAAGGAAAGAAGAGAGGAAGGAAGGGAAGGAGGGAGGAAGCAGGAAGGGAAGGAAAGAAGGAAGGAAAGGAGGGAGAGAGGAAGGAAGGAAGGATGGAAAGAAGGAAGGGAGAGAAGGAGGGAAGGAGGAAGGAAGGAAGAAGAGAGAGTGAGGGAGAAAAGAAGCTGGGCCTAGTTAAGCTTTGAATGCTTAATACGATTCCCTAGGCTGCATCGGGAGAGGCACAATAGCGATCAATTGATCAATAAGCATTCATTAAGCACCTAGTATATGCCATCTAGGGCAAGGAAGGGAAAAGCTCCACTGTGCACTGCCCTGGTCAGACCATATGTGGATTAGTCTTCTCAGCTCTGGCTCCCAGCGTAGGGAAGACCTCGATCAGCTGGATGGTGCCCAGAGGAGGGTGACCACCACAATGGCCCACCTTGGTGCGTAACTCTTTATATCTGTTGTCTTGTGGCCACCCTGGAAGGTAGGTGATATAATTAGTCCTATTTTATAGAAAGGGAAACTGAGGCCCAGGCAAGGTGTCCGATCGCTGGATTTGCGATCCGAGAACTTGAGTTTAAATGGAACATCCCACTGGCAGCCTCGGCTGGGTCCCTTTCGGTTTGCTTTGTCGAATGAGGGATTGGGGTTGATGGTCTCTGAGTTTCCTTCCAGCACTAGATCTGGGGTCTGAGGCTCCTTGACCCAGCAGGGAGGTGAGGGGCAGCTAAGAGGACCCTCACAGGTGGAAGGTGGGGGGCAGCCAGTTGAATGCAGAGTTCGGAGGGCTTGGGGCAGAAGCTGCATGTGAGAGGGTGCTGGGGGATGTGATGGCGTCTATGTCTGAGGGGCTTGGCTAGGCAGGGGCTGTTATGATCCCATTTTACAGACAGGGAAATTGAGACTCAGTGCTGCATGACTTGCCCAGGTGTCACGGGTGCGATTCGTCCCCAGGTCTTCCTGCCTGGGAGTCCAGAGCCAGACCCGGTGCCACGATGCTTCTCGAGATAGATTGACCAGGGGAGGCAGAGTCTCTGTCATAAGATCATGGGAAGTACAGTAGATGAAACAAGCAGTTATTAAGCTCCTACGGTATACGCCATTCCAGCCACCAGGAGTGTAGAAGAAAGAAGGAGAAGGCCTTGCCTTTGAACATCGGACAGTCTCCAGGTTTGTTTCTCTGGACACAAGCCAGGCTCCTGCAATCCTGCGGGGAAATGGCTTCCCACACCAAGGCCTGCCTCCGATGCGCTTGGGGAGCTCCCTCTGTCTGTACTTAACAGGAGGAATTTGTGCAGGCCAAAGAATTCACAGAATTCCTTTCTCAGCCCCTGGCAACCCGGGGTCAGGGAAAGATCCCCGGGGGAAGACTGAGGAGATCTAGGTCCTAGCTCGACCTCTGTGCCTTCCACGGGGTGATCTTGGGTAAGTCGTTTCCCTGAGGCTTGCATCAGTTTCCCCATCTGTAAACTGAGGGTGAGGGAAAAATTCCCTCCCCGGCTAAGCCCTTCCTGGGACAATTGAACAAGGTCTCCACTGGCAGAGTGCTGGGGAGCGCTCTCTCGTGTCCTGAGGCAAAGGCCGGCAGCCTGGGCAAATGGACTGAGGTCAGAAAGGAGACTCCCCACCCCCCACACGCCCATCACAGAGTTAGGAAATGACGGGGAGAGGAGGGGATCAGTCCTCCCCCTATTAAGCAGCAGAGTCCAGACTGGAAGCAAGGAAGAAAGAAAGCTCCTGTCCAAAGACTGCACAAACACGGCGCGGTCCCAGGGACAGGAGAGCCGGAGCAGACTTTCGGGATCACGGTACTGGCGCTGGGTCTTCTGGACTCTGGGCCTCAAAACGTGGACTTATCTTGTTCTAGCCCAAGGCCTTGTTTGACAGATGCGTGAACAGTCCTAAAAACTAGTTCTGACACCTCATGTTCTGCGTCCTGTCGCGTTTGGCGTCCTCCGGGCCCCTCCGGCTCTCACACCCCACATTCTGAGTCCTCGGGCCCCTCTGCCCCGACATCCCACATTCCAAGTCCTCGGGCCCCTATGGCTCTGAAGTTCCCTGAATCCACTTTCTTTTTACACCCCAGTGTCTAACACATCCCAGCACCCCCATGGCCTAAAGAGCCCCTACAGACCTCGCCCTTGGGGTTGGATGTAAAGCTCCCTCCCGATGTGCTCAGAATAATCAACCAGAGCTCTTTCTTTCTGGAAGTTGAACACAAAAGCGTGGCTGGGATTTTTCTCCTTGTTAGCTGAGGGAAGTGAGGGACTCAGGCTGTAACCTCAGTTTCCCCAGAGGTGCTAGGAGTTTTAGTTTGCCCAGGGTTGATGGACTGTGATTTATACGCAGTATAATTTTCCAAATTATGCAAAAAGCTTTGAAGGGAAGAAAGGAAGCACCTGTTCCCTGCGGGCCTGTCCCTGCAACACACACAACAAACACAAATATACAAACACGAACATACATATACATATGAAAACACAAATAAACACTTACACACAAATACACACAAGCATAAATATACAAGCACAAATGCGTACAAACACACATACAAACACATACACACAAATACAAACATAAATACACAAACACCCTTTAAAGACGTTTATTACTGTTGACTTTGTGGGTTTTTTACTTGAAATGGAGCCCCTTGGCAAACGCTTAGCTGGTCCTTCCGCCCCAGTCCCACCCCTGCCCCCGCCCCGTCCCCCGCCCCCCTCCCAGCTCACCTCTTAGCCTTTCTAAGGCTTCCCTTCCAAAGAATCTGTCAGACCTTCAGCAGTACCCAGGGGACCCTGGGAGCCCAGCTGCTTTCTCTTTTCTGCCGTGCTTCCAGGGGAGACCTTGGGAAATGGGCAGGTTGGACTTGCTGGTCACTGGGGCTTTTTCTGACTCCGAAGTTCCATGAAGCTGTGATGGGGCTTCCCTCCATCACATCAACGTCCAGGGTCTGGAAGCACGTTCTGTAGCAAAGGCGTCAGACTCGAATAGAACGAGGGTCTGTCTCTAACCTGTCCAGAAGGATCTCCGCAAGTCATGACTTAGAAAACCACATGTTAACATCATCGGTGGCTTCTGGTATTTTTATTTACTTTGTTAAATATTTCCCAGTGACATTTTCATCCGTCTCAGGCTGTGCTCGGCTTGGGGTTGATCCCTCTGATGGAGAGAATTACCTAGAGGTGCCCTGTCCCCTGATGCCCCCTCTTCTCCGCCCTCCCATTTGGGCTTGGATTCTGCCACTTTTCTTTCTCGCCCCCAGTGCCTCCCCTCTGAGATTACCTCCCATTTCCCCCCACCATCTTGAACTTACCTCATTTTTACAAGTTGAATGCCCCTTTAGATGGTGCCCTCCTTGAGGGCAGGAACTTGTTTTTTGCCTTTCTTTGTCTTTCCATTGTTAGCACACATAGTAGGTGCTTTAAAAATGTTTGAGTTTTGTTAGTAATTTATTTTATTAATTTATTATTATAATTATACAAGATATAACAATTACTGAATTATTATTTATTGTAAATTTATTATAACAATGATTATAATAATAGCAAACTTTCCTAAGCACTTTATGTCCTTCGATCCACCTGACAGGCCTACAAGGTAGGCTCTATTATTAATTTTCTTTTGTGTAAGTGGAAGCTGAGGCTGGGAAGGGTCCTGCCTCAGACCCTTGCTGGCTGTGTGCCCCTAGAAAAGTCACTTCATCTAGATGGTCAGGAGGCCTTTTGGACAGCAGCCCACATCCATCTCATCTCCCAACCCCCGCCAATGAGCGGCGGACATCATATGCCTCCAACCAGGGGGCAGGAAGGGGTTATCTAACCGTGCTTACTAGGGAAGCAGGCACATACGGCTCCAGGCAGGAGGAAGAAGGGAAGGATGCTGCCCCTACATTGTCAGATCAACTGAGGGCAGGTGCACCTTTCAAGCAGAAGGCCGAGATCTCCAAGTCCAGCCCCTCCAGCCTCATTCACTCCCCGGAGCAGGGTCTTGTTAACTCTTCTGAGAATCGACCGGTCTTCCCATTTAAGCTTAGGTAAATTCTTGAATGAGGGAATAATTTAATTTCTTTAAAAACGAATCAGATGACTTGGCACAGTAGCAAAAAAACTGGAAACAAAGTGAAGCTCCATTGACCAGGGAATGGCCGAACAAGCCATGACATAAGAATGTAACCCATCAATTAAGAAGCATTTATTTAATGTGTACGATGTGGAATACTATTGTGCCACGAGAAATAATAAACATGAGAACTTCAAAGACAATGTAATACAGTGGCGAGGAGTCAGAGGACCTGGGTTCAAATGCGGCTTCTATGATGTTAGCATTAATAAGAGGGATGGCAAAGGTAAGTCCCAGCCTGCTGGGGCATTCTAGGAGAATTGACTCGGTAGGAAGTGAGAGGCCGCTGAGCTTTGGGGAGTTTGGGGGTTGGTCTCCTCTGTCCCTAGCTAACATGGGCCCAGCTAAGCACTGGCCCGGGAATGGACCTTGTCCAGGCTTTGCCCTGGGTCCCCACATCTGGGGCCAGGGCCCAGGCCTTTGTCCCCTGGCCAGAGAAAGGGGCTTGGCCTCGGAAGGCCCGGGATTCTCAGTCCTTCGGATTTTGCATAATCCTCTGGAATCTGGCAAACAAAAGAGCTTCCCAGTTAATTTGGGAAATAGGTAATCAGTGAAAGCCGGGGGCCCTCCCAGAGAGGAGGTAATTTGGCCCTGGCTGACAATAGGAGATGGATGTCCCAGAGTCAGCTCCCACAGAGATGAGCCCGCTCTCTTTTTGTTTCTCTGAAGCTTAAATTAAGGGTGACTTTGGAGATAAGGTGGCATGTAAATTGTCCCAACCCCTTTGTGTGTTGGGAGGATTCCCTCTGGGCCATCTATCTCCTGGGAACAAGGAGTGACACCTAACAGGGCCCTCTGGAGAGAAGCCTCTGGGAAAGGAGGCCTCCCCCCAGCCCCCAACCCGGGCTGAGAGAGGTCAGGCCAAGCAAGGTCTAGCCTGGGAGAGATCCTGGGCAGCAGCTCCTGGCTGGACAGTCTGCGACTATTCTGTCCTCTGGGGCTCAGCTGCTTCCTGCTTGTGCTCATTGGAGACAGTGACTCGTGTGTTTCAGGCGATTCAGTTTGGAGTCAGAGGCTCAAGCTCGAACCTGGCTGACATGGGCCAATCGTTTGCCCCATCTGGGTCTCCCTGTCCTACAAAATGTCACTGGGCTGAGCTCTGGCCTTTCTCTGGTGCTTTATGGATGGTGAGGCTCCCCTGGAGGCAGGTGATAATAATATCATCCCTCTTTTTCAAATGAAGGGACCTGTTGGAGGTCCTGAGCCGAAGCAAAGCACTAACCATTATGCTCCACTGCCATGTGTGTAAAATGAAGAGGTTGGAAGAGGTCATCCCTGGGTCCCATCCAGCTTGAATCTCTGCCCCCATGTCCTTATGACGGGGAGATCCCTGAAGGCTAGGCACCTCTCCTTCCTTACCCAGCCCCAGGGCCTCTCCTGGGGCCTGGCAAATCTTCAAAAAAGATCCTGTTTTAGGGATGAATAGCAGGCATCTAGAAGCACTGAGCTGTCACAGAGAGATTCTGGACTTCCACTGTGACCCTATAGAGGACTCTGGTCAAGGCTCCTTCTCTCTACAGGGCTCAGTTTTCCTCTCTGTAGAATGGGGGTAGATTGCCCTAAAATCTCCTTTAGCTCTGGTTGTCTGTAGTCTACAAGTCCCCTTCCCTGTCCTCTGTGAGGTGACGACCCTTGATCCGCTGCCAGTAAAGCGGGCCTGCCCTCACAGCTAACTGGACAGGCCTCCTGGAGACATCCACACTCCCTGGGGTCCCAGGGTACGCTACAGTGTTGGGTTGGAAAGAAACCTGGGACCAGCTTACAGTGATGGAACCAGCACGAGCAATGTGCCAACAAACCCAGGCAAAGGCAGAGAGGCCTGAGCAGATCCTCCCCAAGTCATGGAGTAGGCTGAGGCCTATCTTGTGGTTACCGTCATTATCAGTGGTAACCTATCGACAAGAGGTAGAGAGACGGAGAGATGGCCAGTCCATGAAGCAGTGAGATGATGCCACAGTGGATACAGTGCTGGAGTCAGGGAGCTCTGAGTGCAAATCCTGCTTCAGGCACTTACTCTCTGTGTGACCCTGGGTAAGTAACTTCACCTCTCTCTGCCTGTTTCCTGATCTATAAAGTGGGGGTAGCAAGAACACCTACCACATGGGCTTAAATGAGGCTCAAATGAGATCGTATGCATAAAGCACTTTATAAACCTTTAAGCATGATATGAATGCTAGCTATGATCACTATTATCTCCCACCTCCGAGCTTTTGCACTGGCTGGCCCCCATGCCTAGAATGTACTCTCTTCATCTCTTGGAACCGTGCCCCCCCCCCCGGTAACATTTAAAGTTCACTCCATTTATAAAAATGAATATTGAAAACTATCTTTACATGGAATTTGAAAAAATAAAATACTATTAAGAAAAAAAATTAAAATAAAAAATAAAGGTCAGTTCAGGCATTTCCCAGTCCTTCTGGCACAGGGTTTCTTAAGTCTTTTGGGGTCCTGGACCCTTTGGCCAGTCAGTCTGATGAAGCCTCAGGACCACTTCTCAGAATCATGTTCCAAATTGCATAATAAGACACATAGGACTACAAGGAAACAGAGTATATTGAAATCCAGTCATTCAAGTATTTTCTGACTTCACAGGCCCCAGTTAAGACCCCTCTTCTGCTGCTGGTGGCTCCCCCCACCCACCAAGGTTACCATATGTTTGCTCTCTATGTGCTTTGTGTGTTCCTGAAGCTGGAGTCTGCTAGAAGTAGCCTTTATGGCTGCGGCCGATTGTTAAATTTTCAGCGCCTTTGAAATGAGCAGATTTCACAAATTGGGCTGATTCCCTGATTTCTTGATTGTTGACATTTCAGAATAGGTTGGAGAAAATGTTACTAATGCAGGTTCATCTTAAAAGTACGTCACATGTGCGTTTTTGAGAGCCCATTGTTAGCCTGTTGTTTGTCAGCAGCCACAGCCTGAAGGGTTTGGGGTTTTTTTGAAAACCTTCCTGGAGTTGCACTGAATGAGACCTCAAAGGTCCTCAAAACCAACTGATCCCAGGAGCGTGGAGGTGAAGGCATCTCCTATTAGGCACCATTTAGAAACCCGGAGTCCTGCAGCCTCATGAGCTGAATCTCTGCCTATGGAACCCAAGGACCAGCCAGCTCCAAGGCAGGCCAGGAACCCCATGCCTCAGCTTTCTGTTCCAGGGATTTGGATAAAATTCAGAACTTCGATGGCACCAGCGTGTGGTATAGTGGGCTGAGCTTTGGGTCAGAACTTGAGTTTAAATCTTGCCATCATCGCAGCCTGTCACCTTCCTCTCTTTGGGTCAGTTTTCAAGGCTGTGGATCGCTGGCCTCTAAGGACCTCTCCAAATACATGATGGCCCTATTTTCTCTGCCTTCTCAATACCTGCCAAAGTTCTTCTAGAAATCCTCCATCCACAGTAGGAATCCCCTGCAGCCTTCGCTCAGTCACGGGACTGTGCTTAGGATAACTGGGCTCCAGAACCATTTCTGAGACCCACCAGCCCTAACTCTGTGTTGGGTCTCTGGCCTTGGTAGGGGCTTTACTATCCTCAGAAGTATCTAGACAATGGGCCAGGTTGGGGCCAATTCTGTCCTTATATCTCATCAATCTGTTCCCCTTTGGTCCCTCTCACATCCTGACCCCCCTACCATGCCCCACTTTGTTTTTTCCTCCCATTAGAGTATAAGCCCCTTGAGGGCAGGGACTCCTCACATTTCTGTATTTCTCCTCCCAGCACCTATGACAACCAGCACATGGCAAGTAACGCCTTTTCGTTCATTCATTTGTTCATTCATTCATTGATTCATTTGTTTATTCCACCACCTCTCTCCCCACATGTACATCCCCCCAACTTGGCCCTCTCTGGGCCTGGACAGGGTCTCTAGCTGCAGTTTCATATTTGAGACAAACATGCCCCAAGAAAGCTCCCGCTACTTACTGTCTACACTGAGGCCTCCCTGCCCCCAAAGGACCAGGGATTCCACCTTTCCGAGGGGATGCTCTGTCTGAGCCTGTCCAGCCTGCTGGATTCTAGGCCTCCCTCTTCCCAGACTTTCAAACAGGTGTCAACAAATGGGTTCCCCGCCTTCCCCCCCCCCTCCAGCCCTCACCCCCCAGCTGGCAGGGGCAGGGCAGGGCAGGGCAGGCCAGATCAGAGCATCACCTCCCTCCTTCCCTTCCTCCCAGGGGTCTGGTATTCCTGGAATTTGATAAGCCACCCATTCGGCCCCCCATCCCCCTCCCGCCCCGTCTCCCCTCCTCCCCTCAGCCCTTGCTTGTTATGTCTGTCTTCCAGCCTTCCTCTTTTATCCCCCTTCACCCAATTCCCAAAAGAAGGCATTCATTGCTAATTAACCGCTGAAATAATGTGGAGGGGCTCTGGCCCTGGGATTCCAGGAGGGCTAGGGCCTTTCCTCCTTCTCTCCCTCCCTCCCTCCCTCCCTCCCTTGGCTTTAAAATGTTTCCAAAGGGCCTCAGAGGCTTACTTTCTCATTGAGAGAGGGGCGCTCTGCAGGGGAAGGGGGAAGGGAGGAGACACACACAGAGTTATTTGAGAATCTCAAATCAGAACCCTGGGCTTTGGTCAGGGGGGCCGGGTACAAAGGCAGAGGTGGGAGAGTTCCTACTGGGGCTAGGGCCCCCTAAGAATCAGATCTCCTAGGGGTACCCCCAATCCTCAACCTGCTCTACGGAGAGAGAAGTCAGTGCTCAGGGCCTCTCTGGGGGTCTGAGCTGGCTCCCCCGGGCTCCTGGAGGCCCCTGCTGCTCCAGGCCTCAGCTGAGACAGAGATGGAGACAGTGGGGGCTCCCAGTCTGAGACCCTCACACCCTCCCCAAGGTTGCAACCCCCGGCCCAGGAGACCATGATGTTCTTAAGTTGGTGGAAAGACCAGTTTTTTCATTTATTATATTTTTATTTATAATTATTAATACTTATATTTAACATATTGCTATCTGACCCCATGCATAAATGTGAAATCTGAGTACCCCCCTAACCTCCAAACCTTTTCCCCTTTCAGATCCTCACCCCTACTTTTCTTCCATCCATAAACTCATTCACTAGAGTCTAAATGTCCAACAACAGGGTGAAGGTGGATCCCTCCCAGAAGAAGGGAGGTTGGAGGGCCAGGGAGCAAGCACAGATGGAGGAGAATGGGGAGTGGGAAGAGGGGGAACAGAATCAGGCTGGCCTCCAGCCTCCAGGCTCTGGCCTCCTGTCTGTCCCAAGAGCTGGGACATCACTGATAGGCCAGGTGACTCCCTTTCCTGCCCCTCCCTTTCCAGACAGAGCTGCCTTGAAGTGGGCATCCCTCTCCCCAGGAGCAGGCCCAACTGCTGTGGAGTAAGGCTGAGCCTCTGGGCAGACCCCTGAGGTGGGAGAGAGTGAGTCAACCAATCCCCCCATTCTGGCTCTCCTCCTTCACTCTCTGGGAGGCTTTGGTCTAGTCCCTCTCCCTCTGTGGGCCCCCCCAGTTGTGATGAAGGGGGTTGGGCAGAATGGCCAGTCTTGTTCTATGATCCTAAGCATTTGTGAAGCACCTACTGTGTGCCCAGTACTGTGCTGGACTCTGGTGGTGCAGAGACACAAAGGAAAGAATCTGTGTGCCTCTTCCCCTCTTCCTCCTCTTCTTTCTTTCCTCTTCTTCTCCACAGCTCCCCCCTCCCCCAAATAATCGAGGGAAGACAGACAGGAGAAATAGATTTTTAAAATTGAAAAAATAGTTCAATGAACAAGGTGGGGAGATGGTGGAAATCAGATGGTCTTGATACAAGAGGGATATTCAGAGCTGAGCTTCAATGGCAGCTGGGAATCCTAGAGGGCAGAGGAGGAGGAGTGCTTCCTGGTGTAGGAGGTGACATACAAAGGCCTGGAGGGAGGAGATGGCATTTTACATGTGAAGAACAGTAAGAAGACCAGTTTATGTGGAACTTGTTGTGGTTCAGTTGTGCCCCATGGACCCTGGCACGCCAATACTGCCCATGGGGTTCTCTGGGCAAAGACACTGGAGCAGTCTGCCATTTCCTACTCCAGTAGATTAAGGGAACCAGGATGAAGTGACTTGCCCAGGATCGCACAGCTAGAAAGTGTCTGAGCTCCCAGTTGAACTCAGGTCTTCCTGACTCCCAGCATCGCACTCTCCACTGAGCCACCTAGCCACCTCCTTTTTTGGAACTAAGAGTGAGTAAAGAAAGAGTAATGTACAACAAGGCTTTAAAAGTAGATTGGAAGCAAGTTGTGAGGGGGAACTAAATTCCAAACAAAGGAATTTGTCTATGGCCCTGGAGGTGATAGGTAGCTACCACTGTTTATTGAGCAAGAGAGCAAACTTGTGTGCCTTGAGAATAAATACTCCTTTGTGAGGTGTCTGGAGGAGGAGATGGGAGTCAGGGAGGGCAGCTGCAAAGGGGAGAAGGCTCTGGTCTTCTCCTCTACCCAGGAAGGGTGAGAATAGTGTTTTAGACCACAGGTTCCCTGGTCCGGCTGAGTCAAGCTGGGGCACAGAACACCCAATTGACATCCACCCCAATGGGCCAGTGCAGGGCGCTGATACCAAGCCAAAGACCCAAGCTATTGAGAGGCCACACCCTGGGAAGGCATCTCCTGATTCAAGGCTCCCTCCTTGGACTATAACCTCCATTCTCTGACTTCTCTAGCTAGGGTCTTCAGAGCTACCCCCAGACATGGCAGCCAGAGTGAACTTCGGAGTTATCACCAGACATGGCAGCCAGGGTGAACTTGGGAGCTACCACCAGACGTGGCGGCCAGGGTGAACTTGGGAGCTACCACCAGAAATGGCAGCCAGGGTGAACTTGGGAGTTATCACCAGACATGGCAGCCTGGGTGAACTTCAGAGTTATCACTAGACATGGCAGCCAGGGTGAACTTGGGAGCTACCACCAGACATGGCAGCCAGGGTGAACTTGGGAGTTATTGCCAGACATGGCAACCTGGGTGAACTTGGGAGCTACCACCAGACATGGTGGCCAGGGTGAACTTGGGAGTTATCACTAGACATGGCGGCCAGGGTGAACTTCAGAGTTATCACTAGACATGGCAGCCAGGGTGAACTTGGGAGCTACCACCAGACATGGCGGCCAGGGTGAACTTGGGAGCTACCACCAGACATGGCAGCCAGGGTGAACTTGGGAGCTACCACCAGACGTGGCGGCCAGGGTGAACTTGGGAGGTACCACCAGATGTGGCGGCCAGGGTGAACTTGGGAGTTATCACCAGACATGGCAGCCTAGGTGAACT
>CM053623.1:458954511-458975992 GCA_028646595.1 Phalanger gymnotis
CCAGGGTGAACTTGGGAGCTACCACCAGACATGGCGGCCAGGGTGAACTTGGGAGTTATCACCAGACATGGCAGCCGGGGTGAACTTGGGAGCTACCACCAGACATGGCAGCCAGGGTAAACGTTGTAAGATGAACCTGAAGCAGGAAATACTCTCTAGATCAACTTTTTAAGGTCCAATTGTATTGAAGAATATAGAAGAGAAAGCCCCAAACCTAGAATCTTATTGGGGTAGATAGAAGTCCCAAGACATTGACTCACAGGGGACAAGCAGAGATTCTGAGACAGCTGAGCTGGGGAGGCAAAGGGAGGGAACTGAGTTGGACCAGTCAGGGGAGGAGGCTACCACCTCAAGCATCCTCTCCTAACTCATTATTAGTGCTAATCTCAATCATTGCTATGCTAATGAACGAATGGAAGTACTCTCAGCACCCTCTAAATACTGGTGCCCTGGGCAATGCTCCAATCTCCTCACCCTAGTTGTAGCTCTGTGCCTGGGAAGTACAAAGGGAGTTCTTGGTGGGATGGGCGGGGCTGGGGGTCCTAACTAAAGCTCAGCCAAGAGGCACCCAATTTACTTGTGTCAACACTAGGACTTGGAAGGGACCCTGAGCCTGGGATGAAAGTTTGCCAAAGATCCTTCCCCAGGTTCCTGGCCACGTGGAATCAATCCAGGACTGGGAGCAGCTCCTTGACCCATCTCCCCAGCCCATTGTGCCCCAACTCGGCCTGGCCAGCCAAGTGGGGAAATGGCTCATTCTTTTCAGAAATTAGGAGCCGCTGTCTCCTCTCATTCACTGATTAGGTACAGCAGACAATTTGCTCTATGGCCAACAGCCACGACCTCCTGGAAGTCCTGAGCTTTGGAACATTTCAGTAAACATGCCTGCCCTTCTCCTATTGTCCAGAGAACAAACGGCCCAGAGAACATTCCATGCCTATTTAGAGCCTTCAATATTCCAGGCCTAGGGAGACAGCAGGTGAAGGCACAGGGGGAACAGAGAGGCTTGGCTGACCCACCCAGGAGGGTCTCAGAGAGAAAGGGGGCCAAGGGAATAAAACGAGGCATAGGAATGGAATCAGCCTTCCTGAGACCCTCTACTATTGCCCAGTAAAACTGAGTGTGATTTGGGAAACCCACTTCCCAAATGAGGCCAGCTTGTTTCTTTTGAAATGGGACTAAATAAACAAACCAAATCTCATGGGGCATTCTATGTGAGTCTCTAAGGTGCCTCCAGGATCCCCGAGGAGACCATCCCAAGGCTCCAGTTCTCTCTCAGCTCCCATATTCCACCATGCTGTTGACTTAGCTGCCCTCATTCCATACCTTGCAACCTGATCTGTGCCTAGACCAGAAAGAGCCTCCTCCTCTTTTTTTTCTGTCTCCTCATCACTCCCTTCCTCCCTTACTAGAGGGGGCCTCCTCTGGATATCCTGCCTCCAACTTTGAGTTTGCCTCATGTTGAAGCCCACTCAGCAGCTTGTTTTTACATGCAACTGGGAAATAAGATATACAGGCAATGGGGTATAGAAATCTATCTTGCTCTACAAGAAGGTAAGGGAAAAGGGATGGGGGATGGAGTAGGGTGATAGAAGGGAGGGCAGACTGGGGAGAGGGGTGATCAGAATGCATGACGTCTTGGGTTGGGGGGAGGGTAGAGATGTGGAGAAAATTTATAACTCGAAATTGTGTGGAAATGAATGTTGAAAACTAAAAATAAATTTATTATTATAAAAAAGAAAGAAAGAAAGGATGAAAGAAAGAGAGAAAGGAAGGAAGGAAGGAAGGAAGGAAGGAAGGAAGGAAGGAAGGAAGGAAGGAAGGAAGGAAGGAAGGAAGGAAGGAAGGAAGGAAAACATCACCAGCCTGTGAGTCTGCACTTGCAGCCCTCAGACAGCAGTCAGCTCACTGTTCTCAGACCTGATAAGGTCCTGCCAGAGATTTAGTTCCACTAGAAGAGCCTTTGAGACCTGGGCCATGCTCTGTTCCTGGGAGAAATCAGAAGAGGCCTTGGAGCAGTCAGGGTCCAGCCCTTTGCGGATCAGCCGAACACCAGCTGTTTTCTTCACTCTGGTGATGTACCATACACTCTGCCTGGTGCTAAGGACACAAAAGACAGACTGGAACAGTCCCTGTCCTCAAGAAGCCTACTTTCTAGCAGAGGAGACAATGTGGACATCTGTAAGTCTAGAGTAAGTGAATCAATGAATGAAGGAATGGCTTAATGAGCACATTTCTTATATTCCAGGCTCTGTGCTAAGCACTGGGGGTAAAAATGAAATAAAAAACAAACAAACAAACCGGTTCCTGCCCTCAAAGGGCTTACATTCCAGTATATAAATAAGGAAAATAAACCCCTAAATACTGATAACTGGAGACAGGGGAGACCCTAGGAGCTGGGGCTCAGGAAAGGCCTCGGGCAAAAGGTGATGCTTGAGCTAACTGATCCCCATTCTGCCCTTGACCAGCTTACAATCGAATCGAGGAGACAGGCTGTCAGGACCATGGATTTGGGGATGACAGGGACCTTTGAGGATGCCCAATCCAACCCCTGCATTTGACAGAAGAGAAAAATGAAATGGAATTTGGAGAAAAGTGACTTGGCTGAAGCAGCTAGGGAGTAAATACAGAGTTGGGATTTGAATCCAGATCCCCCTAATCTAAATCCAATATTTTTTTCTACAAAACCACAGATAAGCCTCTAGATTTCAAAGTTAATCAGACAGTCAATAGGCAAGCATTAAGCACCTACTATGTGCCAGGCTCTAGACTATGTGCTGAATATACACAGAAAGGCCCTGAGGAGCTCTTGGTCTAATGAGGGAGACAACATGCAAACAACTGTGTAAATAAACTAGCTATAAACACAGTCCTCTGGTCAATCAACATTTATGATGTACCTACTATGTGCCAGGTACTTTGCTAAGCACTGGGGATACCAAAGCGTGGAAGGTGATCTCAGATGGGAAGGTACTAGCAGTGGAGGGGTGAGGTGGGGGAGTGATAGAGGGGTGGATATCTGCAGATGGTAGATGTGAGCAGAGCCTTGAAGAAAGCCAGGAAGTCTAGGGGTGGAGGTATGGAGGAAGATCAGTGTGTGTGTGTGTGTGTGTGTGTGTGTGTGTAACAGCAAGGTCAGAGTCAGTGGCTTGTAGAGGAGAGCCAAAGATAAGCCTGGAAAAGCAGAAAGAGCCAGGCTGTGATACACTGGTGGCACAGAGGGAGACTGACCATGTCCTCCTCGTGAGGTCCCAGACAAGGTACAGCCCCTCCCCTGGGAGCAGGGAGATGGGAGCAATGCCCCTGCCTGTTGACCAGAAGCAGCCTTGGGAGGATCAGATCTGTCTGCAAGGCTCAAGGCTGATGATCATTTCTCATTCTTGCTGACCATTGTTACAGGAAAGCAAACTGAGGCATCCATGACTTACACCTGCGACCACTCAGAGAATCCGTGCCAGAGACCGAAAAAAAGGATTCCTGGCCTCAAGCGCCATCTCTGAGTCCTTTTTCCCCGGAGTTTCATATTACCCCAGAACAACCAGGATACTATGACTTTGGTTTCCAATGGGCAGCCAAGAAAGGAAAGGGATCAGCTGTGATTTTCAGATACATCGATCCTGATGATGTCAGATTACCCAGTGCCCCAGATGCACAGAGAGCAGATTCCTATCTGCATTAGGAGACTGTGGCGGGATTACCTTTCCCACTCCACCAAGAGATTCTCAAGTGAGGGCTCCCATCTAATTTAGCCTTCAGTAGAGCCCTGGCTTTCCCTCCAAGACCCAAACAGGACAACTTGGCCTTCAACACCAAACACAAAAGAAAGTTAGCAGCTAGCTAAGGAGGGCAGGATGCCTCCAGGTCATTGCTCTAACCACAGGACAAGAGGCTACAACGTTTTGAAGAGAATGAGCTAGGGTGAACATTCCTTCTAGCCCATGGAAAAAAAATGACCATTGGTGATGATTCTATCTGCCCCACCTTCCCAACTTCCTTCCATCAAAAGTACTTTAATCTAAAGGCAATAGATAGACAGGCAGATAGATAGATAGATAGATAGATAGATAGATAGATAGATAGACAGACAGACAGAAAGATAAATAGAAAGATGATAAATAGATAAAAAAGAAAAAAAGAAAGGGAAGGAAGGAAGGAAGGAAGGAAGGAAGGAAGGAAGGAAGGAAGGAAGGAAGGAAGGAAGGAAGGAAGGAAGGAGGGAGGGAAGGAAGGAAGGAAGGAAGGAAGGAAGGAAGGAAGGAAGGAAGGAAGGAAGGAAGGAAGGAAGGAAGGAAGGAGAAAGGAAGTAGGGAAGGAAGGAAGGAAGGACATTAGGTTAGGAAAAATCCCACTTCTATTGCATGACCTATGCTCTGCACTTATCTGGACTCTCAGCTGACAGCCCAGCTAGTGTGAGGAGTCCAAACCAGCATGGCACCTGGAACCAATGGCATCTGGTTCTCCAGAAGCCCTTTGATCTCCCTGCCTCTATAACAGAATATGAGATTTGCTGGCTCCTTGGTACCCAGCCCTTCCTGCTCAGCATCCCACAGTGCCGAGCTCAGCTATGTTTCCCCTCTTTTATTCATGTCTCAGGTATAAGGACTTGACCATAGGCAAGACCCAAACTGCTTATAGATTGATTTTGTGTTATAGGGGAGAGAGTGAAAGATTGGAGTCAGGGGATCTGGGTTCAAATCCTAGCTCTTTCATTTTTCTGTGTGACCTTGGTGTAGTCACTTCCCTGCTATGGTCTCAGTTTCCCCATTTCTCAACAGTCTGACTAGATGACCTCTAAGATGCTTCCAAGTGGCACATGACCACTTAGGGAGCTGAGCTTCCCCAAGAGGATGGAGGCTGATCCCACTCTTGGACACTTCCTTGAGGTCAGTCAGTCAACCAGCCTTTTAAAAGTGCTTGCTATGGGACAGCTGTGGAAGCTCAGAAATGCTTGTTAGTCCATGATCCTGTGGCAAAATTTGGACCCTGCTCTTTCTTTCTCCAGCCCACTGCTCTATGCCACACTGACTCTCCCTAAAATCCAGTGATGGTTGGAGCAAAACCTTAGCAAACATCTCAGCCTCCGCTGGCTGGCCAAGAGCCTCTATCCTGCTCATCTTCCCATGTCTTCTCTCCCCACAGATTGAAGGCCCTGTCTGGTGAACATGTTTTGGGGCCCCACTGAGGAACACGACCCATTGCTTCAGCTCTCTGTTTCTCTTGGCATGTGTAGACGCCACCAAACTCCAGGAATTGACACCTGCAGCTGTCCTGGCTACTTGCCCTAGACAGCTCAGCTACTGTTAGAAATATCCTCGCAATTAAGGAGTTGTAATTACAGAGGATGATGCAAAGAAAGGGTTTTCTTTGTCAGATCTGAAGTTTTGCCTCAGGCCTTCAAGAGAAATGAGATTCTGGTCTCCCCAGCCCCACTTTCTTTTCTCCCTGCTTCCCCCCAGGCTCCCCAGGTTGATGCCAAAGGGGCAGAGGCTTCTGATCCCAGGGAGGGAGGCCCTATCCCCCAATGCCAGCTTCTCTTGGGGTCTTACCCCATTTGCCCAGTGAGGCTTTCGCTGGGAATTGCAAGCAGGGTCCTGGATCTCATGCTCTCTCTGCCTCACCTCCCACCTTCTTCTCTCCTGAGGCCCCTTGGCCCCAAAGAAGCCTGGATAACCTAAGTCCGCCCTGGCTGTTCTTGGGAGCCAGACCAGAGGTCGTTTAGCCCATCCTGCCTGTACAGCCAGATTCTGGGGCCAGTTTCCCCTTATTAATTTAAGGGCTTTTCCTCAACCTCCATGTCTTAACTGGAGGCAAGGGTTCCCATCTAAGGGCTGGTTTATATTCATAGAGCCATGGACTTTCAGCAGCAGAGGAGAGTTCACAGATGGCCCAACAAGTGGTCAGCTAGCCTCCACTTGGCCTCCGTTAGCACTGGGAAACTCATTATTTCCCTAGGGATTCCATCCTTCTCTTGAATAACCCTCCTTGTCAGAAAGTCCTTTCTATCTCAGGCAGAACTATTTGCCTCTCTTAAATTTCCCTCCCTTGTTCCTAGCCCTGCCCTCCAGGACCAAGCAAGGAGGACAAGAAAATGTACAGAAGACCTAGATTCAAATTCTGCTACCTGCATGAAAGCCAACCTCTGCTGGTCTCAGTTTTCTCAGCCATAAAATGAAATGTTGGACTAGATAAGGAGTTCTTAATCTCAGGGTCTGTGAGTTTATTTTTTTTCAATACCTTGATAACTGCATTTTAATACAATTTGTTTCCTTGGCAATTCTATGTTTTTTCTTGCCTAAGATGCTCTATCTCCAGACTCCAGGCATTTGTACTGGCTATGCCCCATGCCAGGAATGCTTTCCTTCCTTATCTCCACCACCTCCTTAGCTTCCTCCAAGTCTCAGCTTAAATCCCACCTTTTAGAAGAAGACTTTCCCACTCCTTAATGTTAGTTCTTTCCCTCCAAGATGACTTCCAACTTATCCTGTTCATAGCTTGTTGAAAGATAGCAATTTCCTGTTGTTCCCCCCATTAGACTTTGAGCTCCTTGATGGTAAAGACTGTTTCTTCTGGGTGTGTGCATGCGTCTCCAGTGCTTAGCACAGTGCCTGGTACTTATTAGGCACTTGATAAATGCTTGTTGACTTTATTTTATGCATTTAAAAACATGATTCTGAGACAGAGTCCAATGGTTCCCAAAGAGATCCAGGCCACCCTAAAGGCAAAGAACCCTGGTCTAGAGAGACTTTGAAGCTCCCTAGGGCTATGCCCTTATGTCCTTCTCTTGGAAATCTGACCCTTCTTTCCAGGGACAGTCCCCTCTATGCTCAGCTTGCTTTCAGTCTCTTCTTCAGTGAAGAGACCATCATCCCCTTGCTTAGAAACACAAACCAAAAAGTCAGATCCCAGATCTGGAGCTGGGAGAGATCTCAGCGGCCATCAAGGACCACTGTCATTTTACAAAGGAAGAAAAACACCCTTGGTCACATGGGTAAAAGGTGCCAAAGACAGTATTTGAACCTGACTCCTTTGACTTCCTAGCCAAGGCTTTCTCCACTGTATGTGAAGATTGAGTTATGTTGTAAAAAAGAGAAACTGCCTAGGAATGCTTAGTGATTTGGGGGGGGGGTTGGGGGGGGATAATGGTCTTAATCAGGGACCCCCCAATCTTGTAATCTTTGTCTAACAACACATATGCTAACATTTTTACATCTCGCCAGGTCAGCACTAAATTCGTCATGCATGGCTGGTGTCTCCATCTTTTGGTGGGCATCAGGTATAGAGTGGATAGCTAAGATGAGTAAGTGCTTATTAACGGGTCACCTTCAGAGAGTGCAATCCTGCTTGTCTGCACTGATATACAAACCAATGTGCTCCCAAGATGTGTTCCTGTCTTCGGCATTCTCCTGCTCGAGAAGTTTCAATGGCTGCCTACTACCTCCAGGATGAAATACAAACTCCCCTAGTTGGCATTGAAAGTTCCTCCCCATCTGGCTCCAAGCTGTCTTTCCTAGCTGATCTTGAATTGTGCTCCTTAAGGTATTTTTCTGTTCCAGACTAACTCACTACCGTGTTTGTTTTTTTCTTCCCATACATGATGACTCATCTCTGACCTCCATGCCTTTGCAGACTTTCTCTCCAGTGCCTAGGATGTTCTTCCTTCTCATCTCCTGCTGTGGCAATCCCTAGATTCCTCCAAGGCTTGGTTCAGGGGCCACCCCTGACAGGTGGTCACATTTCTCCAGGTCTTTGCTTTCTCCAGGTCCCTCTAAGAATTACTTTCTACATACAGTAGTTTGTTTTTCCTTCAGCTCCATAGATTTAGAGCTGTAATTGGCCATTGAGTCCAACGCTCTTTGTTTTGCAGATGAGTTAACTGAGGCAGGCGAAGTGATGTGACTTACCCAAGTGCTTTTTGTTAACTTACGACTCTTAGCTTCCTTGGAGACTCAGACATGGTACAACCCCAGCTTTTATGGACCTGATCTCTAGTTGTCTCCAGCTCTGGATGCTCTTTCCCTCCTAAGGGTCGGGATCCCTCTTGGTTTTGTCTTTCTGTCCCTGGGGGATACAATGTATCCCCCCCCCACTAGCTTTGTGGTATATACAATATGTGTCGCTTGGATTGAATAAATTCATGCTAAAAGCAATAACCTTGCATGAATCTGTGTCTGGGAACAGCCAGGTCTTCCCGGAGTAAGGGAAGTGACTGCTCCTAAGCCACCCTCCTTACTACATCAGCAAACTCAAGCTAAGCCAAACCAACCCACCCCCACCAGACCAACAACAGATTCAATTTCTTCCCTACCCAAGCCCTCAGATGGTCCAGGTAAAGGACAGCAGAGCCAGCCACTGGCCTGTGCCCATCAGGACTGAGTGAGCACAGTAACAGTAAGACAAGTGTATCTGTGAAAAGCTTGGTCACTCTGATCAAGGCAATGATCCCAGACAATTCCAAGGGTCCATGATGGAAAATGCTATCGCACTCCAGAGCGAGAGCTGATGGAGTCTGTGTGCAGATTGAAACAAATTTTTTTAAACTTTATTCTTATTATTTTGTTTGTGCTTTCCTTTGCAATATGGATAACATGGAAATATGTTTTGCATGACCTCATGTGTATAATCGAAATCAAAATGCTTGCCTTCTCAAGAAGGGAGGAGGGATTGGAAGGAATGAGAGAATTGGGGACTGAAAAGTTTGCATGTAATCGGGAAAGACAAAATAAATAAAAATAATTTTAAAAAAAGAACTGAGTTGACATGGGCAAAGCCAAGTGGCTTGGTAAAGACCCATGGGCATCTCTGGGCCTCCCTTTGTGCCCCTGGAACTGGAGCCCCCAGCCCGTGAACAGAAATGCCTTCCCAGTCACCAGGCTCTGTTTCTGTCATGAGATCCTAAAAGTCAATACCGACCCAAGGAAGGAAGGCTGTGGGCCATTGTCAGGAAGCCTGGCCACAGCTAAGAATGGCATAATTATGCCCGAACCCTCATATGGGCTGGTGGAAAAAAAAAAAAAAAGGGAAAAGAATCACGTGTCTTCCTCCTTAAGGGAGAGGGAGGTTCAGCAAGGTATGAGACCGAGGCAAAATCATTCACGGGCAGAGACAGAGGCCCCACACACAGCCTCCAGCTGGATCCGAGGGCTCCGATTGGCCCAGGCCACCAAAGGCCCAGCCAATCCACGCCCTGGGAAGCTTGACCATTCATGAAAGCCAGCACGGCTCTGTTTTGCTTAAGAAGAGGAAGTGGGATGGGGGAGGGAGGCCTGTGGGGAAGAGGAGGGAGGAGGGGAGGGGGCGGGGAGGGGATCGTGTGTTATCACTTTCTTTCCATCAAGGCCTTCCATTGTGGCCCAGAAGAGTTCCCAACACTGGCCCAGCCTGCCCTCCCCCAGGAAATCCACACTCTCCCTCCTCCCTGGAGGGGTCTTTCGATGGGGCTGGGCGCCGGGCTCCAGTCGAATTCCAGGAGCCCCCTGGTTCTGCCCTAGAAGGCAAACGCTGTCTTTTTCAGGAAACCATGGCCATGAAGGCATTTTTTTTCTCTCTCCCTCTCTGCTGATTGAAATCATCTGTTTTCGGGGCCCTGACAAATGAATTGAACCTTCCTCTGACTCAGGGGCCTTCTGACTTTGAAGCTGGGCCTGTCTATAGGCTGTCTCCCAGACGCACACAATTTAATCTGCTCACTCGCAAGGGCACACTTTATGTCTCCAGAAATCCAATGAAAGGGCCATTTGTTCTCATGATCAAGACCAGCGGCTTATAAAATGTTTATTTCCCAGCAGCTGATAACTAGACTCACAACGCCCCGGGCCCTGTGATGGGCAAGGTACAGAGGTAGCATTCAAACCTGAGAAAGTACAGAGGTCAGAGGAATCCCACCCTGCTGGGACGGTAGGGGCAAAGCCTTTAGGCTGGCCCCCATACTGGCCAAGGTGGTGAAGAGGGACATGGCCATAGGATAATACCTGGCATTTCTGCAGTGATTTAAGGTTTGAAAAATCCTTTCCACGCACGGTCTCATTCATTCGTGCCTCTGAGATGCTTGGAAGCAGCCTGGGAGAGCTTACAGAGGGCCAGCCTCCGACGCCCTAAGAGCTGGGGTAACATCTCACCTTTGACATAGGCTGGCTGGCTGAGCCTGCATGAAGTGGCTTAATTTCTTAATTTGGGGTCTGTTCACTTTTTTTCTCTTGCTATGCTGTAACTCTGCTTCAATGGCATTGGTTCATTATAATCCTATGCGCTTAAAAAATGTGATTCTGAGAAAGAATTCCAGGCTTCACCGGACTGCCCCAGGGGGCCAGGACATAAACAAGGTTTAGAATCCTTGCTCTAAGACTCTTCTTGGCAGCAGGAGAGCTGCTATCTGCATTGATAGGGAGAGACTCTAAACTGGGAGAACCTGGTATCCATGAAATCACCCATCTGGTCACATATACACATATATGACTGTCTCTATACACACCTATACATGTATATGTGTCTCATACGTGTGCACGTACCTCCATACTGTACATACACCTGTGCGCTTGTGAGATGGCGGAACATCTGATGGTGTGCAGACTGGATTAAATGGGGCTTTTGTCCCACCACGGTTGGGCTCTTGGTGGAGAAGCTTTGTTCTGTCTTCCCTTTCTTGGGTTTCTATGAAGCTGGCCCGTCTTTTAAGTCACCATTTGCAGCCCGAGGAGGGAGGAGGATTCCCCCCGTTGGTGACCCTGGCAGCATTTGGGATCTGGCCACCAGCATCCCTGGCCTCTCGGCTACAGAAGCAGCTGTCTACGGGGACTTGGAGGAGCTGCTTGCTCATGCTAATGAAGCGTGAGGCTGCAGGGCCCCTCGAAGCCCGCAGCCTGGCCAGGCTGGAGCAGGCAGTGCAATGCTGCAATCATGCAGACTGTTCCTGCCCAGACCCCCCAGGGCTGAGAAAGTCCTGCTTCTCTCCCCCTGGCCCCAGAGTCCAGCTGCACAGGGACAGACGAGGGGGAGCCCGCAGGAGGAACGAGGAGAATGTCCTCCCTGCTGCTGCTGCTGCTCACCGGCCCCACAGTTCCACTTCAGCTCGGCTGAGTTCAAGGCCAAGTGGCCCTGGAGGCAGGAGGCCAGCCACGCAGCTGTCCAAACGTCTTACTACCTGACCACAGCGGGCCCTCCTTGGTCCTTAAGTCCTGTCAGCAGCCTGGGCTAAGAGGTCAAGGGGGAGGGGGAGGAGCAGAAAATGTGGGCTTGATAAAGTTGGATGAAAACACTCACTTGCTACAGGAGTGGCCCTCTCTTAAGCGGTATCCATGGTGCCCCTGCCCAGAGCCAGCTTCTTCCTAGACCCAGGAGAGCAGGCAGAGGGGCTGGGCTCTGGTATGAAGGCTCCCCGTCTGCAAACTGGGACCAGGGACGATACTGTCAAATCCCTTTTACAGATGAAGCCACTGAGACCCTGGGACAAGAAGTGTTATAAGCAGAAGAGATGACAGAGAAGAACAGAGAGACAGAGACAGAGAGACAAAGAGACTGAGAGATAAATGAAAAGGTCAGAGATAGCTAGCTATAGCTGGAAAATGGTACATAGATGAGAGAGAGAGATGGAGACAGAGACAAAGACAGAGAGACAGAGAGACAGAGAGAAAAAGAGAGAGATTGAGAGATAAATGAAAAGGTCAGAGATAGCTAGCTATAGTTAGAGGATGATACATAGATGAGAGAGAGAAAAAAAGATAAATGAACAGAGAAATGATATGTGGCTGGAGAGAGATAACATAGAAAGAGATGAATGGATGGGTGGGGGCCAGAAGGAGCCTTAGAAATAATCTAATCCAATCCCCTCACTCTTGAGTGACTTAACACACATAAAAGTGCTTAGGAAACCTTAAGAAATTCTATAAATGTTGGCTATTATTATTAATTTCCAGATTTGTACATTGAGACTCAGAGAGCTTAAATTAAATGCCCATGGTCACACAACAAGGCACTGGCAAAGGCAGAATTCAAACCCAGTTCCCTTGACTCCAGGACCAGTGTTCTTTCACCCTCCCCTATTGCCCCACCCATGTGGGTCCACTAGGACAACAAAGTCAGGCTTTGCCCCAAAGTCTCCTGATTGTCAGCCTCCTCATGTTTCTGCCTGCTGCTTGGTAGAGTGTGGCTGTCTCAGGCTGATCAGCTATCGATATACTGGCTCATCTGACCAAAGAGTTAGGGACAGAGGGCACCCTCGAGATTGTCCTGGCCAACCCCTTCATTTGACAGAAGAGGAAGTTAAGGACCTGACCCAAGTCCCCTGGCCAAGACTGGGCAGAGATGGATTGAAAGTTTGCAGCCTAAATCCAGCACCCTTCCCACTGTCCAAGAATCTGTATGCAGCCAGCCCTGACCTCACTGTCCCAGACTGAAGCTGGCTATATCTCTCCTCAGGATCCTGGGGGGACCCCTAAGAAGTCAGTGAAAGCAAACAGTATCTTTCCACCCTCACTTTCCAACCCTTGAAAGAGAATCCTAGTTTCAGAAACTCCACAAGAGGACAAAAACCCCCTCCTAACTTCCATCCTGTGGAATGTCCCTAGCCCTTCATCTGGCCCTTCAGTTCCAAATCTTTTCAGGAGTTGTGGACTCGGGATATTGCCTCAGCTCCTTCAGACAGAGGTCAGGAAAGACCCTCTGACTTGGCTCTCCTTGGGGGTGGGTTAGGGGTGAAGGAGACTATGGAGTCCCAATGGGGCCAATGGGAGCACCCATATGTATCAGTCTACAGACCGATGGGAAGGCAAAACAGTAGAGAAGAAACAAGTTGGGTGGACAGCCTGGAATGTCCAATTTGCTGCTGATAATATTTTCTCCTTGGATGCTCTCAACATGTCAGGGACATAAGGGCATTTCTCCAGACACTTCTCCCAACAAGTGATATCTCTTTGTTTCTGCCTCTGGACAGGTGATGTGTCATGAGGCAGAGAAGCTTCCAGGCTCTGGCTCTCGACAGACCCACAGGGGCCAATACAACATCACTGTGTCTGTGTCAGGGCATGTCTGTGCATTGCCAAGCTTCTGCAGATTTCTGAAAACTGGCCAGAAAGAATGACCCCCCTCGGGGACAAAGAGCCCCCTGCTGGTGGCATTAGAACATGTCCAAGGAGAATCCTTTAGGAATGTGGGTCATAGGACCATGGATGGAAAGCCAGAAGGGACCTCTAAGACTACTTAGTCCAACCCTTTCGTGTTATGAAGGCGAAAACAGGTCCAGAGATTGGAAATCACTCATCTGAGATGACATGGGCATTATGTAGAAATTAGAATCAGAATTAGAACCCAGGTCCTCCAGCTCCAGAGCCAGGGAATACTTTTTTCTCTGCATCAAGGCTTTGAAAAGAATAAAGCCCAATAGGAATGCCTGGAGGTATTCTCCAGGAGCCACCAGGGTAGTTACTAGACTAACAAGGTCTAAATGGAAAGAACTTGCCTTCAAGGAGCTTACATTCTCCTGAGGAATTCTGAAAGGAAACATCCGAGTGGATTCGCCATAATTGGAGAAGGGAGAAGCCTCACTGAAGAATCGTCTCAGAGCTGCCTGGGACAGCGAAAGGCGTGTCAGAGGCAGGGTTTAACGGGGGTTCCTGATGCCCAGACCGACGCCATCATTCTCCCACCCTGGCTTTCTGAAGTGTGTTAGGAATAGCGATTGGTCCCTAGGGACCGTTCGTGCCCAACCTGTGGTAGAGGCTTCGCAGCTCCACTGGTGTGATCGGCCACAGCAGGACACACTGTGCCTCAACGCCAACGTAATGATGTCGTTTTGGTCCTCGTCAATGACAAGCAACAACCAAGCAAGCAATAATGATTACCAATAACAATTCTGTTAAGTGTTCATCATGAATAATACCAAGTGTCTAAGGCCGTAAAACACATCATCACCTCATTCGAGATATAAAACAGCCATGTGAAGTAAGCGCTCTTAGATGTCTCCCCCACCCCACCCCCCATTTGCAGAAGCTCTGGAGGGTGCTCAGGGTCATGAGATAATAGATTGAGGGACCTCAATGGCCACCTAGTCCAACCTTGGAGGAAAATGAGGCCCAGGCTGGTGAAGGCATAGAAAGTGTTAGAAGTAGGATCTGAATCCATTCTTTGTCTTCTGGACATCAGGCCATGCAGCTGGTCAATAATGGCGGTGGTGTCTGAACCCACTTTTTCCTGACTCTAAGTTCAGCACACTGTCCACTGCACCGCACAGCCTCTATTGAAGGAATGAATGAGTCTGCCTTGGTGACTTTGTATTGATCTCATAAGCCCAGGTCAGCTTCCTAGATGATGTGAACCCTTTTGAAGCATGAAAGCAAAGATATCCAGCCCACCCTGGGAATCAGATTGTCTTCCCTGGGCATGGTAGAAATCCAGACCTGGAATTGGACCCCCACCCCCACCCCCATTCAGAGACAGTTAATCCTTTCTAGCAACTACTCAAAAAATTATCTACAATGAGCAATCAGAGGATTCACCCAGACCGACAGGCCTGACCCTGAGTGTAGCCCACCTCTGGCAGGGGAATGCTGACCTAACAAACGCCTGTGGGTGAAGTTCTCTGACCACGGATAGAAGGAAGACTGCAAGAAACTGAGAACTATGCTTGCTTTTCCCCTCATTCTAGGACACAGAAGACAAAGGAAAGCCCCTGTTATATCTGAAAGGCTGGTTTTTGAGTTTTCATGTAAAATGCATGTTTTGTCCCTAGCTTTTTCCTATCTTGTGGTAAGCGTGTTAAAGTTACCATTGGGCCAGGGAGGCTGTTTCTAGCCAGAAAGGGAATCCCTGCCTGAAAAGAGAAGGAAGGATCTTAAATGTAGAAGTTGAGAAACAGCCAGACAGACAAGGGACCTTGGCTTCCTCGAGGTTGTTAGCCTCTGCACCCTCCCCTTCTCAGTCTGCCCCTGGGGTTATTTGGGGCCACCAATCTGGAAACTCCTGCTTTTGCAGCAAGCGTGTGGGCTAAGCTAAGCTTTCTTGGGGCCTCCAGACTCTGGAACCCAAGCCTTCTCCAATATCTCTTCCCTAGAGAGCCTGCCTGGAAACACTGAGAGCAGGGACAAAGACAATGAGGAGGGGGTGACAACAGTCAGGAGCAGCAGCTGACATTTCCATGGGTTTTGAGGTCAGCAAAGCACTTTATAGACATTATCTCATTGGATTCCTCACAATCCCTAGTGAGGAAGGTGCTATTATTAGCCCCAACACAGATGAGGAAACTGAGGCTCAAAGAATTGGCTGCCTTGATCTGGGTCACATAGTGAGGGAGTGTCTGGAGTGGGATTTCCTCAGGCTCAGTTCTTCCTGGTTACAGCGATCCCCTTCTCTGCCTTGGATGGTTTCAGAGAGTCCGGGCATCCGTACAAGCAGGGCGGAAAGTCTCTGTCTCTTCTTGGGTTGGGCTCCCAAAGGGGCCAGATTGTGGCCCCAGCGTCCTGTGTCTCTCTGGGACGCTCAGTGATCATCCTGGAAGAAGGGTCTGATTTGTCCCCTGGAGGGAGCTGGGCCCCTCTCAGGGTGCATTTGTCCTGTTGACTGCATCCATCCCAGGCCCCACAAGAGATGGGCCGCCTCTGGAGTCAAGGCACCAGCTCAGAGAAGACTTTTTAATTATTGATGCATGGATAATCTGTTTGCCTCTTTCAGATGCGCCCTCGCCCTGCGCAGCAGCTGCAGCAGCTCTGGGCCAGTCTTGAGCCAGGTGCTTGGCTGGGCAACAGGGATGGGCCTGTCCCATGTGAACACAGTCATTCCAATGAGCCTCTTCCTGCTAGAGGCTGAGGGCACATCTGGCTGAGCACTTCCACTCTGGGGTCATCAGCAGCCCACCTCTCAACCTCTCAGAATAGCTCTCTCTTCCTCTGTCTGAGCGTGGTGCAGGGCGGAGGCAGCACATGGATTCTGCAGCCCAGCCACCCTCCAGGCCTTATGGCTGAGAGGCCAGCCCAGTGGGGCCCGGTGGCCGCATCCGGCCCAACTTCCTCAGCAGCTCTGAGGCCCTTCACTTATTAAATAATGCACATTGTTGGAGCCTTAGTCATGGCAGGAGGGCCAGATAGTTCCTGCATTAGTCAGGGGGTGCATCCCTCCCCCCTGCCCTCTCGAGGATTGCCCTCTGGCTTTAATTCACTATTTGTTATTTTTCCAAAGAACTTTCGCTTTTAGCTGGTGCCCGAGCCCACCCTGGAGGCCCTGAGCCCAGCCCATGTGAACCCCTGGCAGTGAGATCGGGCTGGGCCTGTGCGCGGCAACAGATGGGCGGACAGACAGACCGCCGGGTGGCCAGCTGGATAGATGGACACTCCAAGGGCTTGAGCGGTTGCCCAGGAATGAGTCATTGGCCCTATGCGCTCTGGAGCTCACCCCCCAGATTCAGAAGCCCTGAGACCGTTTCCTGTAGATAAGAGAGAAATGGAAGGCAAAGCTAACAGGGAGGGAAGATGACAGCCGCGAGGCGCGGCGGGGCTTCCTGCGAAGCCCCCTTCCTCCTCAGGAACCACGCCAAGCATATTTTCAACCACATTGAGGGATTTCCTCGTCGAAATAAACTTCCTCCCGTGTTATCTGCAAGCCTGGCATCTGATCGGAGCCTTTCTTCCTTTTTTCTTGTTTTTCCGCTGTTCTAGCACTCGGGGCTGCCGATCGGAGCGCTGAATGAAGATCGTGGAGGGCGGAGTGAGGCTGGGCAAAGGGTGGCTGAGGCCGAGCCGGAAGGCTTTGGGGAATACGGCCCAAGTGGTCAGTGGCCCCTGGGCCGCCTGATCCAAGGAGCCCCGCCCCTGCACATCCCCAACCGCATCTCACCAAGTGCACCCTGAAAGGAGACCCCCTGGTTAGCAAGCATCTGCAGACCTCCAGCCTGAAATGGCTTTTGTGCAATCTCGGACTCCGGCTCTGACCCTAATTCTGAGTTCCAAGCGTCAGACTCTAGCCCCAGTTCGGATTCGAACCCTCCAACATCTGGTTCTGCCCTCTGGGGCCAAGCAGGGCAAAGCGAACCCCCTCCCATGTGACAGCCCTCCAACCACGGAACGGTTACCGTATCCCCCATGAATTTTCTCTTCTCCTGGGGAAGTATTCTAAGTCCTTCTACCCCTTCCCATTATTGCATTATAGCTTTATTGCACATATGGCATTGTCCATCCTGAATAGACTCCTCCAGAAAAGCTCCAGCTTGTTAATGTCTTCCCTAAAATGTGCTCTCCTGGACTGAGCGCCCACCTCCAGATGTCATCTGACTGCACACCTGTTCCTCCATGCTCTTCCCCTCTTCACGTAACCCAGGATGACTAGCTCTGGGGGTCTGCCTCATGACACCATTGGCTCACTTTGACCTTGCACCAAGAGCCATAGGAAGTTTCCAACTTCCTTGTTCTGGGCTGTTTCCCTATTGGAAAATCATTCTTTCATTATCAGACCCAAGGGAGAATTCCCCTTGAGCCCAGCAGGGATTGATGTGCCCGGTCATCTGGGCTCTACCCTGTTTTCTGGGCTCTGGGAATCTTGGCCAGGCTATTCTCTCCTATCACGACCTTCTAGTCCCCACCCCATGGCCCCATTCCATGGCCCCACCTCCAGCAGTTAGCTGTCCAGGTAAGTCCTTCTTGGTGAGGTCTGACAGGCAGTCCTATTTTGTGAACCCACATCTGGCAGATTCCTTAGTAGGACAATTCATCTACAAAGAAGATAAAGGAAGACACAGGATCAAGGTAATCTTAATGGTTCTTTTATTTGGGGGGGGAGGGGCACACAGTTAAACAGTTATTCCTTACAAGTATGACTTGAGGGTTGCTTGGGAGAAGGGAAGTTGGTGGATAGCAGTGATGCCTTAAATACAGAGTGAAGGCATAGAGGCCATTAGAACTGCAAAAGCCATGGAGATTGCCCAAATGGGCCCTGGACCAGGAGGTTGTGGGGAGAGAAGGGTGGGGCATCATCCAAAGTTACACATTAAATAAATTAGAGACGGTTGCTAAAACTTGAACCCAGGACTCCAGATGAACAAAATAGGTGCCAATAGGACTAAATCCTTCAGGAGTTTTGAGTAGCTATCTTCCAGGAGGACAGGACAGGGGATGGGAGCAGCAGGGAGAGTAAAGCTCCCCCCGCAAAATGACATTTCCACTTCCCTGGAAGAATAGTCTTTCCTTTATGCCAGGGAAGGGAGGCAGTGTAGTGTCTCAGGAATATGAGTACCTTCCTCCAGAAGCTGGGGAACAGTGGGAGGGAAAGACTCGGCCTGTGTAAAATAAGCAGTGGACTCTAGTGGGAAGGAGTCCTGAGTTCAAATCCCAGTTCAGCCACTTCCTCTCTATGGGACTGGGGTACCTCATTTCCCTGTTCAATGTCCTCCTCTGCGGAGAGAGTTGGTTGGATCATCTTCTAAGGTCTCTTCTAAACCATTCATTCTGGTTTGAGTGGGGAAGTAGAACTCTAACAGAGAGAGCAATCAGGAAAGGCTTTCTGGAGGGTATGACACCCAAAGTGAACTTAGAATAAATCAAGGGATGCCCAAGGGGCTCAGAGGAGGAGAGAATGCATTCCAGGCATGGGAGACAATCAGTGCAGAGGCGTGGAGGTGGAAGATAGGGGGACAAGTTCAGAAAACAGCAATGAGACCCAGGAACAGCCCAGAGGCTCAGAAGAGACAGGTTCATTGACATTAGTAGCCTAACACAGACCTGAGTAGACAGCGGGCATCAAATAAATACCCGTTAAATGAGCAGCAATGTGCCCCCCTCCCTGACAAGGGGGCTGGCAAGAGGAAAGGGTGTTGTAACCTTGGAAGCGCCAGAATAATCATGATTTACACTGTGTTGGTCCAAGTATTGGTCACTGCTTAGTAGGGGCTGAATCACTCCTAAAACGAGATTCCTTTGAGTCACAACCTTTGGGTGTGAAAATGGAAGAGTCCTCAGCAGTGGAATTTTGGATACTAAACCCAAAGCTGTAACTAAGGCAGGGCAGCTGGAATGTTGCCACAGGGTGTTGCAGTCCTTTGGCAGGTTTAGTACCTCAGTTTTAGTTTCTCTCAGTTTAATCAGCTCTGTAATTTCACTGACAGAGAAAACTCCAGGTGTGGAATTTTCTCCACCAAGGCAGGCTGGTACCTTCTCTCAAATGTATCATCTGAGGGAGTTCCTGGGGCACTGAGGACTCAAGTGATTTACCCATCCAGGATAGGTCGGAGCTCAGACTTGAACCCAGGTCTTCTCTCTCCACTATCAAGTTTCAGTACCCAATGGTCAGGACAAGTTAGTTACAATCAGAAGCTGTCAGACGGCAGCTGCTGGAGTCAGGAAGACCTGAGTTCAAGCCTCTGATGACTCTCCTGCCTCATCACCACAACAGGAATTCCCTCAGCATTTCCCCTTGGATATTGAGTTAAGAATTACTGAGTCTCAGCCTAGGAAGGAGCCTCCAAGATCACCCAGGTCAGAGCCCTCATTTACAGATGAGGAAGCTAAGGCCCAGAGAGGGCGGCATCAGTCACACAGCACTGTGGAGCAGAGCCAGGAGTGTCTAACGTGATGGGGCCTGTCTCTGACCAAGGCTCCAAGGTAGCGATGGCATCCTTCTTCCCTTAATTAGTGACGATTCAGAGAAAGGAAAGATGCATCTCCACTCCCCGACCCTCCCCTTCTAGCTGCACTCTCAGAGGACACCACCACCACTCAGCCGGTGTTAATCAGGGCATACAGATGTCCCCTTCTTTCTTCCCTCCCTTCCACCATATATACCGTGTTTCCTTCAATGGGGAGTGGGGAGAAGGGGGAGTGAATTTCCATCTCGTCTGGGCCAGAGGATTGGAGGAGGGGGGAGGCAGACTTGGCACAGTTCTTTGCACACAATAAGCACTTAATAAATGCTTTACTCATTCATTCAAATCCAGGGCTCTTGGACCTAATTGTTGGTATGGGCAGGCTAGGAGGCTCACCCTACTGGCCTAGACAAGCAGGGTCATTAATTTCTGGGTTATGAAAGTCTCTACTAATCCTTTACCTGGCATATAACCCAACCCCAAGTGGAAGTGAAGATTGATCTAGCTTTCAGAGTCCAGTGACATACTTGGATATGAGTCAGTTATAATTAGTACATTATTTATAAGCTGATGCAGTTGCTGTTCTTATAAAATGTGCTCCCCTAAGTAGATTAAACATTAGCCCTTCAAATTGTCACCATTGGCTTGTTTATCATCTCTAGACTGTGTCAAGAGAAATTTCTGCCCCAGGCCCCAAAGGGCCCCAAGGGCCCAAGCGACCTCTGTGCCATGGGCTTCATTAGCAAGTGTGATAACAGCTTTGGGTGGAGAATTTGATTCTTTATCGAGGGTCAAAAAACTCCAGGTCTAGAGCTGAAAGAGATCTTCCAGACCATTCCAGCCAACCCTCTCATTCTACAAATAAAGAGACACAAAGACAGAGGACAAGTGACTTACCCAGAGCCACACAGCCAGACCTATGGAAGTCAGGACTGGAATCCAGGACTTTCTGGAAAATCACCCCTGCCCCCACTCTGTTTACATTCTATCCTGACAAATACCTACAAGGTAACTCAAGGAAGGAAGGAGATTCATGAGAATTGGGAGTTGGAGGGATCAGAACAGCTTCCAGTATGATGGGTGGGGAAGGACAGGGTGTCCAGGAAAGACTGTAATGAAAAAAATGAGGCCAGGGCCCGAGGGCTTGGGTCTCAGGCACAAGCTCCCAGGACTTAGAGCTGGGAGAAACCTGACTGCTTATGAACCCCAATCCCTTCATGCTTCGAGATGAGAGAATAGAAGACAAGGGATGGGCCCAAGGTCACACAAGCAGGATCACAGACTGCAACCTGCAAGTTCATGGTGCTCAATTCCATTATTTTACAGATGAGAAAACTGAGATGAAACCGGTGGCCCAAGGTCACCGGGGTACAGGCAGCAACCCCGAGGCAAGTCAGTAGCCCCTAGCCCAGACAGCCCCTCAAAGCTGCCCTCTTTAAATGGGACTACGGCCAAGGTGGGCACAAGATGAAGGCAGCCCATTTCAGAGACTGCTCCGAGAAGCCCCCCAGCTCCAGGGCTCCAGGGCTCCAGGATCTTGGCCAGTCCTGCCCAGCCCCAAAGGAGGGGCCAGGTTCAGCAGCTTGGGCCCCAGCAGGCAGGAGACCAGAAGCAAAGGAAGGGTCTCTGCTTAAACACTTGCCCTTATCTCTCTCCAGCCTTTGGAGCTCGGCTGGAGCTGTCAAGAGAACAGGTCTACTCAAGCTGGCCCTTCCCCCTGTGCCTCATCCTGGAGCAGAGAGGAGTGGATGAGAGTCAAGTGAGCCATGCAGAGGGAAGCTAGGTCAGAGTTCTGTGGAAGCAGGCATTTGTCCTTCTGTTGGGGTGCACCTGGGCGGCCCCTGCTCCTAGGCACCAGGAGTGACTAAAAATAAAAACATTATTTTGGCCCCCAACCCCTCAAAAAAAAACCATTAGAAGCATCTCTCT
>CM053623.1:458976092-459003441 GCA_028646595.1 Phalanger gymnotis
TCTCTCTGTCTCCATCTTTGTCTCTGTCTCTCTCTTGGGGGAGGGGAAAGGCTCATTTTTCCTTCCTCCATCCCTCCTGCACTTTGTTACAATGATTAGGGTTTTTATGCTGGAAACACACATGTACAACTCATTAGCAAAGCTAGCCTCCCTCCTGATGGCAGAGCTCAGCTTCACTGCTCCAGGAGTCTTCTGTTCTGTCCAGACTGCCCCCTCCACCCCTTCCCAGGGATGGTTGATCATCTGATCAATCAACATCGATTCACTCCCTTGGATGCACCAAGGGGCATTGTGCTAAATGCTGGACGGCAGTCCCTTCCCACAAGGAGCTTACATTTTACAGAGGCGATAGCGCCAATCCACCAAAGTGCTGGGGGGTGGAGCGATGTTGGACACTCTGACTTCCCAGCTCCCAGGTCTCATCCTAATTAGTCCCTCAAACACCTGCTTCCATCCTCCCTGTCCAGTCTACACAGACAGGGGCCCAAACTCCCCTCTCCCAAGGCCCGTCTGGCTGCCAGGGCTGAAGTGGAGGGGCCACGTCTCCAAGTCTGTCTGATTCTGAGCCTCGGCTCACCTGTCCGGTTTCTTCACTTACACAAATGGGGTCTTGCTGCTTCAGTGCCCTCCCTCCTGTCCCCAGGTGGTTGTGAGAAATCTCTGGAGATTCCAACATGATCCAGAAATGGATGGGCCCACTCCCTAAGAGAAATCCCACTAAACCGGCTGGATTCAGTCGAGCTTTTTCATAGGTACAGAGGCTGAGTTCTATGAAGTTGCAAGGCTGATTGCAGTGGGGGGAAGTCCCAGGAGTCTGTTTTCAGATGACTTCCTGACATCTATATCCAGTTTTCGCCTTACTTCAACTGCCTTCTGGACACCTCCCTCACCAGGTGTCCTACAGGCATCTCAAGCTTGCCTGGACCAGCTTGGCTCAGCCCTGTCATTTTCTAGATGGGGAAACTGAGGTCCATGAAGGTGACCTTGCTCAAGATCACCCGAGTGGTGAGTGAAACTCATACCTACATCTGTCCGGAGCCTCAGTGTTCTGCTGGTCACCTCCTTCACTACCGTGGAGTCCCTCCCGCCCCTTCCCTGTCCTCCAATCAGCTGCCATGTCTCCTTGAGACCGTCTGCAACATCTCTGCCATCTGTCTCCTTCTTTCCACTCACATTGACCACCGCCCTACCTAGATGATTTTGGCATCCTCCTAACTGGTCTCCCTATGACCAGCATCTCTTCTGTCCAATCAGCACAGATGCTTAAAGCTGATATTCCTAAAGCTACAGTCTGAATGGGTTACTCCCCTCCTCAAGAGTCTGTACTAACTCCTTATTGTCTCTACAATCAAAGCCCAGATCCTCTGTTTGGCAATGAAAGCCCTTCCCAATCTGATTCCAGACTCTTCTCCCAAACTAATTACATTTATTCTATTTCTATTCTGTTCTATTTCCAGCCAGCCGGACCTCCTTCTTGTTCCCCATGCATCTCCCTTCTCTGCAGGTCTGGGTCCCAACCTGTGCAGAAGTACAACATAGAGATTGCCGTTACTTAGCCCTGTCCTTCAGAAGCTTAACCTCTAATGGGCTGAAGTTTGGGGCAGGAAAGGGTCAAAGGAACACACGCCTTTCTCACCAGACCCCCACCCCACCCCCGGCCCAGAGCCCCCATTCACCTGTGACTTTCCCCTGTCTGGAGCACATCTGTTGGAGCACCCACGTGGTTAGCCCTTTGTCGGCCTCTTTTCACAAGGTGGCTGCAACACTACAAATTTGCTATAAAATTCCTCGTAAGACCCGGGGTAGCCCGAAATGTTTCTAAAGCCCGGCCTTTCATCTTTACAGAGCTGTAAAAATCCCGCCATTTGTCTGAGGAGAGCCTGAGCATTCACTCCCCCCCCTCCCCTCTTTGTGAACAAAGACCCCTTTCAATTGTCGAGGGGAGGTAGGCATCGAAGGACACCTCCTGTTTGGGCGCCTGACTACCTGCTGCTGGGACGGCTTTGCCCCGGGGGGCAGGGCCCCCTCACTCTTAGCTCCTGAGATTCCTGGGCTGTCAGCAAGGTGTGACAGAGGAAAAGTCTCTATTTCTCTCCTCTGTTGAATTTTATGGTACCCCAGCTCACTCTATGGGTTCAAAACATACCCTTGGCCAACATAGTCCAATTGCTTAAATAAATGCAAGCATTTATTGTGCTCCTACTGTATGTAAGGCTATGTGCTAAGCGATGAAGAAACTCTCAAACTTCAATAGATGGGTAAACCTTCCAACATGAGTGTTACCTCCACAGGCACAGATAGTGGCCTATCCACATCTTCTCTTATGGGGACTTTTGTCTAGGGCCCCTCATAGTTACTGGGCTGAGGGTCTTCCTCTGCTTTCAGCATCGAGAGATGTTTATATAAAATTCCAGGAGCCCACCTCAGAGACCATCTGCTGCACCCCAAACCTGGACAAGTATTTCTCTTGGCAGCTAGGGAGTGCTACAGTGAATAAGGCACTGGGTCTGGAGCTGGAGATCTGAGTTCAAATCCAGCTTTAGACAACTAAGTAGCTCTGTGCCCCAAGTCACTGACCCTTTCCTACTCTCGGCTTCCTTACGTGTAAAATGGGGGTCATCTTAGCATCCCTCTCCCTGGGCTGCTGTGAAGACCTAATGAGCTAATATCTATAAATGACTTTGCAGAACTTAAAACACCATGTAAATTATAATAGTAATCGTAATTATCATCATTATCATTCTCCAGCAGTCCTGACAACTGGTCACCCAACCTCTGCTTGAAGACCTCCAAGGACAGGGAGCTCACTACCTTTCAAGGCAACCCACTCTGTTTTGGGGTAGTTTTAACAGTTGCAAATTTCTTGGGACATCAGGCCTAACATGGCCTCTTTGGACCTTTCCCACCCCCTTTCTGTTGCTGCCTCTGAGGCCAAGCAGAACAAGCTTGATTCTCCTCCACACAGCAGCCCTTCAAATACTTGAAGATGACCATCAAGTTCCCTCCCTCATTCCCCACTCAGTCTTTTATTCTCTGGGCTCACCATGCCCAGTTCCCTCAGCCCACCCTCCTAAGGTAGAACCATGAGGGCTTTTACAGTCTTTGTTCATTAATCAATCTGGGCCTCCTTCCTGTTCTCCAGCTTATCCATGTCCTTATCCATCCAGAACCAATATCGAGCTGAATAAGAAAGGTCTGTGATTTCTCAAAACTTAAAATTGCATCTCCTGGGTGCCGCCTGTCCATCAGAAAACAGCTGCACAAGTCATGGTCTGTGAATGTGATGGAACGTCATTGTGCTCTAAGAAGTAAGGAAGGAGTTGTTCTCAGAGACACCTTCGAAGACTTGGATAAACTGATGCATGGGGAAGGGAGCGGAACCCAAATGGCAACATTGTTACAACTCTGAAAGACTTAAAAACTCTGGTCAACACAATGACCACCCACATTTCCAAAGGACTCACAATGAGGCCTGCTGCCCACCTGAGAGAGAGAGCAGATGGGCTATCTATCTACACAAGTATATTTATCTGTGTATATTTACATATGTACATATCTGTATATGTGTGTGTGTATATATATATGTATGTATGTACATATTGAATGGCTCATGTGGGGATTTGTTTTGCTCACCTATATATGTTTGTAATAGGAGTTTTGAGTCTCCTATCTCAGGGGTACATGAAAAGAAAGTGGGAGGGAGATAAGAGGAAATTGTCTTAAGTTTTTTTTCTTTTAATTAATTTTAAAAACCCAGTTACATTCCTCCACAGTGAACACCTGACCTGACTCGGGTAACTGGGGGTGGGGACCAGGCCCAGCTCCCTCAGCAGGCCCTGGAGAATCTGAGTGCCCGAGGAACGGCCACCTCTGTATCCTCTCTTCTCTGTCCTTACAGTTCCTTTCTTCGCCCTGGTCCTGATCCCAGGCAACTTACAGCCAATTCCAGTTCTCCTACCAATTAAGAGCCACTGATGTTTCTTTAACACGTTTGCTGGCTGATCACCCCAGCTATATTGTCTTACCCACCTGACTGTGCATGTTGTCATCTCCATTTTACAGATGAGGAAACTGAGGCAACAGGGTAAAGTGACTTGCCCAGGGTCACATAGCTAGTAAGAGTGTGAGGTCTGATTTGAACTCAGGTCTTCCTGATTCCAAGTCCAGTGTCCTGTCCACTGAGCCACCTCGCTGCCTGTTTAATGGTCTTTAAAAGGAAGGGGTCACTAAGAAGCCTTCCAAATCTCAACAGCTAACTCTGACTCTGAAGCTCATGTCCCCTCCACTTCAGGGTCTCTCAATCCACATCATACTCAGGCGTCAGTCCATAAAGCCATAAGCCGACATCTCTCCAAGGACCACCTTTCTTGTCAAATTGGATGTTTCCACCGATGAGAGACCCTTTGAAAAGTGTCAAAGGAATAACTCTTTCATGACAGACATTCAGACAGCGTGAGAGGTGATTAGGAAGAGGGACAGGGCCTGGAGGGAGATGATACGAGACCATGGAAGGTCGACTGAGTCACAAGGTTGGAGTTTCTCCTCCTGTCTCCTCCAAGGCCAGCTTTGTTCACCCAGAGAACCTGAGGTGTGCTGCAGACAAGGCCCAGGACCGGGATCCAAGGGCTGCATCTCGAGTCCCAGCTGTCTTTTGTCTCTTTGTATCCTCAGTGCTTGGCCCAGTGCCTGGCATGCAGTTGTTGTTTAATAAATGTTTATTGAATGAATGAACCCCTCTGAAGCTGTTTCCTGCCCAAAGGTGGCTAAGAACAGCCATACTGCCTCCCTCCCAGGACAGTGATGAGGAAAGTCGTCTGTAAACCTCCCAGGGCCGGAGGTTCTGTTACAGCCAGCTAAAGGCTTGAATCTGACCCTCGGCATCTAAACAGAGAGAAAGCCATGGGCCCTAAGCCAAAGGCCCTGTCTCCTTGCCCTGGTTCTGGCACCACTTATCACATCAAGTCAGTGAACATTTATTAGGTGACCACCATGTGCTGGGCACTGTGCTCGGCTCTGGGGAGACACAGAAAGATAAACGGTGAACCTTCCCCCGGCGAGCTCACAATCGAATGGGAAGACAACATGTAAATGGTGACCGACAAACCAGATTTATATCAATATATGCGGAATAAATTGTGCAGGGTTAATGGACTCGACAATTGTCTAAAGATGAGGGAGCAGTACCACAGAAGTCTAAGGCCAGAGGGGACAGCAGTTAGAGCAGCAGTGGGCCTGGAGTTCAAATCCAGCCTCAGTCACTCCCTAGCTGAGTGACCCTGGGCAAGTCACTTCGATCTGCCTTAGTTTCCTCATCTATAAAATGAGCTGGAGAAGAAAATGGTAAACCACTCCAGTATCTCTACCAAGAAAACTCCAAATGAAGTCATGGAAAGTCAGACATGACCAAAAAACACCTGAACAGCAAATCACTAGAAACCCCACGCTGCCTCCTACCTCATGGGAAGTCAACCGACCCAGACTCTGCTCTGGTCTGCCTCAGTTTCCTCCTCTATCAAATGAGGGTCTCTTCTACCATGAGAGGAGAGCATCGCTTTACAGTGAAAAGACCGCTGGCTTTGGAACCTGGTTCAAATCTTGCCTCCTACACTTACCACCCACGTGACCTTGGACAACTCACGAATTTCCAGTTGGCCACAGTGGGCCTCAGATATCTCTCCATAGAGGGGTCAAACTCACTAGCCTCTGAGGTCCCTCCCTGTCAGTCCTAACGCGCTGACCCAAAGGTCGCATAAATGACTCCCATCACCTGGGCCTCAGTTCCTCATGTGGACGACGAGGGGGTGAGCTAAGGCCTGCCAGGACCTTCCAGCCTGGATGTCGGGTCCTCTGCTCCTATGGCTCTGCCTGGCTAGGCCCATGCCCAGAGTTATTTCTCAGAGCTCACAAGGGAGACTGAGATTCCCAGCGCAGAGCTCCCAGGATATATTGCTCCAAAGAGGGGAGGCTCGGGGGTGGGGGGGAGACTGGATCTATTTTCACATTTATTTAATGAATGGAGAAGGAGGGACTCGCCTTTATCATTTTCCATTCCATTTTTTTTCTCCAGCTTTTGAGATCAGAGACATTTCCACGGCTCCCTATTCCCACGGGTGGGGGCCCTGGGGGAGGCCCCTGGAGAGAGAGCCAAGGCTGGCGGAGGGAGGGATGCTAAAGCATCATGTTCACATCCCTGAGCCCTGACTCGGGGCCTTCTGGGTGGGACCGTGGAAACCGGCAAAGGAGGACCGGGGAGGCCCAGCTCAGAGCGAGGCAGCTCCAGGGCTGATGGGCTGCCCCCAAGGCCCATGAATGCCGCCAGGCGGGCCCGGGCCTGGCTGAGGCCATATCTGCGCACTTCAAACCCCAGGGTAGGGGGAAATTTTCATGGAGCTTATGCCGACTTAGAATGGGAAACCGGGGCTTTTCTGGGGACATTGTTCTCCCTGACAGTGTGAAGAAAGAGAGGGCGAAATCTCTTCTCATCATAACTAATGATTAAGTCAGCGGCTTTCTAGGCCGGGAGCGAACGCCCAGCACATCAACAAAGTATTCCATTGTGATCTATTACATTTTATAAAAAAAGAGGGCCGGGCCTTGGGCATCTCTGAAGGGCTCCGCGACATCCTGACCAGGGTCTTCCTCATTGTCCGTACCCTGAAGAACACGGAATGTGTCAGCCTGAGAAACCCTCTTTCAACGCTTCTCAGAGGCCTGTTCAGAGGTTTGGCAGAAGGAAGCTTTCTCATGCTCCTCTGGGCGGCCGAGGAAGCTTGCTGCAGATGCAGGAAGGGCCCAGGCCCAAGCTGGAAGCCCAACAAACCAGAACAAAGTAGGCCTCAGCTGCTCTAGACAAGGGACGGGCCAGAAAGCCTCAGGTCCAGAAAAGTGGGGGCGCACAGACCCCCCCACACTGCAGCCCTCCCTAGGCCGTGAGAACTCCAAGGGGGAGCAGTGAGGTGTTCTGGGACTGTCCCTGGGCTCATCCCAGGAGCTGGAGGTTGAGCCAGAGGTGAGCCCTGGTTCGGGCATTGCTTCACCTTCCACTTCCTGCTAAGTCTCAGATGCCGCTAAGTGACCCAGGCCACCTTCCTAGAGTCTGTCATCTCTCTCTAGTGGATACACAGTGGAAGAAGCAGAAGGAGCGGGCCCATGGATGGTCTCATTGAACTAATGTGTTTAAAGACAGGGAACTTGGGTGACTTTCCAGTAGGATCTGGGGGTCCAGGGATATCATCTGGTCCAAGCTTCTTGTTTCCCATATGGGAAACTGAGGGTAGTGAGTTCTTTTGGGCTGTCTCATTCATGGCATAGCAGGAGTCCTAGATTTGGAGTCAGAGGGCCTGGGTTCAAATCCCCCTTTGTTCCTTGGGTCATCATGGGCAAGCCTGGAGGTGGTTCTTATCTTCCCATTCCCTCATCAATAAAATGAGGGGTTGGCCTGGGGAGGCTCTCAGGCCATGGCTCACTCTGGCACCGAGGATGCTTTGGTCAAACAGCCACTTGGCAAAGGCCTTTAGTGAACAGATAAGCTTCAAGGAATTGATAAGAAGCCTGGTTTATCTGTAACATATCAGTTGTTTGTATGGACTTGGGTGCTTTTAAAGTGCTCCAAGGTATTCCAAAAAAATGACTTCTCCTTGACAAATCCGAGGGTTCTCAGCAACAGGGGCGCCTGCCCTCTTGGATCCCTGGCCTTCCTACTGATTAAGCTGCATGACCTTGGACAAGGCGCTGGACCTTTCCAGTTCTCAGTTTCAAGGCCTAAGGGCAAGGGACTTGCCAGCCTCCAAGAATAGGAACATCTGGGGCCAGGAAAGAATTTACCTATAACTGATTCACTGAAGCTTAGAGAGACACAGTCACTTGTTGAAGGTTGCATGGGGAGCAAATAAGGGAGCCAAGGTTCAGACCCAGGTCCTCTTCTCCACATTCACTATTCTTTCCCCTCAGACCAGGTAGCCCCTCCATAGTCCAGAATCCTCTGAATTCCTTCACCATCTGTCTGTGTCATTGAATTTAGCTTTCGATTTTATATAATTTTGCAGCATTCCTTAATTGACTCGTCTGCAATAGTCTTGGCTACCCAGCTAGACTGTAAGCTTCATAAGGGCAAGAACCATGGCTTTGCTTCTTTTTGGTCCTCAGTAGCAAAGTTAAGTAAGAGAGGAAAACTAGGCAGGGAGGCTGGAGAGGAGGTGGGGAGAGGCTACACGGCTTGAGGAGAAATGAAGCTGAGGCAGAGATGGAAGGAGCAGAAGTGACAAGAAGGGGGAAGAACCGCAATCTCTGAATCATGGTGGTGGTGGCCCAGAAGGTGCTGGACCATGCACGCCCCACCCCCGATTTTTCATGGCATCATCTCTGAAGGAGGAGCATGGAGGAGGCCCGAGGACCAAGGCTGGCCCTATGGATGCCCATTATCCAGAGGACAGCTACAGTCCCATCTTTATTATGTTCAGGTTTGGGCACCCAAGAAGTCAGCATCGCCTTGGACAGATGCCCCCAGCGTGTTTTGAGAGCCCAAAGCTCCCCTCTCTGGAGCCGAGTTATCAGATCTTGTCACAATAAGACACTGTTCTGACAACCAGAGTGAGGAGTTATTGTGTGTGCCTGTGTCTGGTGGGACATGGCTCTGGCACAAGAAGCCTCCTTTCATCTGTCCTGCTTAAGCACCTGAACAAGCAGGTGGAGAATGCATCGCTCCAGGTTTGAGGCTGTGCCAACACATGCAGAGCCCGGTTGCTAGTATTCTCCCCCCTCCCTATTACTTCCTATTTGCTTTGCACATATTGGCTTTTTATGTACCTGTTCCCCTGCCCCCTACAGTGGAATGTAAGAGTCGTGAGAACAGAGATGATTTTTATCATTTTCCTTTTTGTACCACAGTGCTAGGCATGCAGTGGGTGATTAATTAATGCTTTATAAATCAAATGGAATCAAATCGAATTGAATTAAATCAAATTTAACAATCCCATGCACTGAGAGGCTGGAGGATGAGAAAGCAGCCTTGGTAACAAGGGTATCAAAGAAGGATGGATGCCAACTGGACACCAGATGGCATGTTCTCCAAGCTCGCTGCTTCCCCAACTGACTTGGTGAGAAAAGAAGTTCTAATAGTGTTCCAGGTAAGTGTTGTCTTCCTCCTCTTCCTCCTCCTCCTCCTCCTTCCCCTCTTCCACTCCAAACCTTACCCATCATTCAAAGCCCTTCTCACAAGTTGCCTCTTCCATAAAGTGAAGCATAAGAGGAATGGGTGTAAAGCAATTGTTCATATTGAGGGAAGGGAAAAAACAACCTGCTTCCCAAACAGGAGCTGGAAAAGGCACGGGCGCACGATCGCTTTGGGGTGGGGAGAGAGAGACAGAGAGAGAGAGAGAGAGAGAGAGAGAGAGAGAGAGAGAGAGAGAGAGAGAGAGATGGGTGGTTTGGCGGATGCAGCTCAAACACCAATGTTGTGCGACGCGACACCGAACGCCAGAGCCGCTGTTTCTCAAAGCCGCCTTAATAAGAGTCCAGCAGCTGGTCCTGGTGAGCTGTGCCCTGGTCAGGCCCTGTCTGAAGTCCTGTGCCCTGTTTTGATAACTGCTCGTTGGGTTGGGCAGAATATCCTGCTGGGTCTCTGCAATCCCGAGGCTTCCTCCAGAAGACAGCCCACCTCTGGCTGTCCAGACTCAGCCCAGCCGTGGATTGACCCCATGGCCATCTTGCCAGATCCTACAGGAGGCAGGGATTTGACCGGCCACTGTGCCGTTCATTTGGAAGGAAACATGGCGGGGCGAATGGTTTGCAGCAATTATTTTAAGTGTGTGCTCAGTCTCACCAGGTACTGAGGGAGGAGGAAGAGGGGAGACTACGCCCATGGTTTGGGGGAATGATTTGTAATTCCCTTTTCAGCAAATTTCCCTTTGTAAAAGGTGATAGATGTTGGTTAAATGATGCTGTAGTCGACGAGTCAAATCAAGAAGCGCTTTTTAAAGCAATAAATACATATGCTATGTACCAGGCATGGCGCTAAGATCGGGTTCTGATCGTTGGCTCCATAAATGATATAAAGGAGAAGCTCGCTGTAATTGATGACTGACATTGAAGAAAACACACTAGAATTAGAGAAGACCCAGCCGCCAGCCTATTAGGGGTACCCCTAGAACCCTGACGGGGAGATGTCTCCAGCAACTTGGCTCTGGGGAGACCAGACTTATCAGTGTGAGTGGGTGTTATGATAAGAACCCCCAGAACCTGTATGGGATTCAGATAAGACACATACAGAATGGTTGGAAGATGATCTGAGAGGTGAGGACACTGCCACAGGCAGGGAGAGCAGGACCCGAGTCATAAAGGGAGCCAGGGAACCTAAAAGGCGGTAGAGGCGAGGAAGACCATTCCAGGCAAAAGAGATACTTGTGAAAAGGCAGAGTCATCCGTCGGAGGATTATGTGTAAGGAAGAGCACATAGGTTGGTGTGGCTTCATCCGAGAAAACTGGGAGGTGAAGAAAGTGGAAGAAGGCAGCGATCACAAGGAGGGCTCAGGTCATGAAGGGCTTTAAAAGCTCAGGTCAAACAGAGGGGGGCCTTGGGCTTTGGGGGGCTTAATTAGCCTCATCGTGGGTGACATAGTAAGGTCTTCGCTCCAGGAAAATCACCTTGGCTTTTGAGTGAAGTATAAACTGGAGCTGGGGAGAAGCTTGGGGCATGAAGACCAGCCAGCAGGTAGGGCGCTAGGATTATGGCTGGGCATGAATGGGGAGAAGGGGAGGTGGCTGAGACATGTTGTGAATGTAGAAATGACAAGACAACAATGGTTTTGATTTGTAGAGTAAATGAGAGGGAAGCGTCAAGATAACAGTGAAGATGTTAGCCTGGGAGACTTGGGAGGGGCTGCCTGCCATACAGAAGAGAAGAGGCTTTGGGGAGGGGGAGGGGAAGATAAGGAGTTCAGTTTTGAACATGTTGAGTTTGAAATGTCTATGTGACAGTGATGTGAAACTGGAGGTCAGGAGAGAGGTTAGGGATGGACAAATAGATCTGAGGATCCTCTGCAGGGAGATGGTAATTAACCCCAAGGGAGCTGACGAGATCACCAAGTACAGAAGGAAAAGAGAAGCGGATCTGGGCCGGGCCTTGGGGGACTTCCACATTTAGGCAGCGTGATGGCCCTCCCAGTTAGGGGCCGTGACTGCTCATCTGAATCCCTCTACGTTACCTCACATTTTGTGTTCTTTTACTCAGAGCTGGAAGGTGCCTCAGAACCGAACTTTGTCTGGGCAGCTCCCAGAAAAGAATCCCTCTCCCTGCACCATCCCCAGCAAGTGGGGTTTGACCAGAGTTCTAAAGGGAGCTGGCAAAGCTGAGAGCTGGAAAAGAGGGAAGCATCCCAGAAAAGAGGGGCGCTACTAAAGGGCAGAGAAATCACCCAGTCCATGCTTGAAGGGCTCCAGGAAGAGAGGAAACCCACCCCTCAGACAGCCCAGTCCCCTTGCAGCTTGCTCTAATTGTTAAGATGTTTTTCCTGACATGCTGCTTATGCAAACCTTGATTGACTCCACCTTCCTCAGCCCCTTCTCCCCTCTAATTGGAGGCTGGAGGGCAGAGCACCAAACTCTTCCCAGTGCCTTCCTTTGTAGAAGGCAGAGACTGGACTCAGCTCACTCCACTCGGCACCTGCCACCCTGCCGTCCGTGGAATAAGATGCCCTAACACCAGGTACCTGCTAGTCTTCTCTTCCCCCTTACACCACCACCACTTTCCAGCCTCTTTATGTGTATAATCTCCACTTTTAGACTGTAAGCTCCTTGACGGAAGAGACTGTCTTTTTTTTTTTTAATTTAATTATATTCCCAGAGCTTAGCACAGTTCCTGGCACATTGTAGGCACTTAATCCATGTTTATTGAAATTCTGTGGACTGATACCAAGCCTACACCTTCTTCTTTGATATTTGCACCCATAGCCCCTACTTCTGGCCCCCGGGATCAAAGAAAACAAATCGAATCCTTTCTGTACAAGATAGCACCCACGATCTTTGAATACAGCTGTCATTGACCTCCACTTTCCTCTCCCCTCCCTTCACTCTCGATGTTCTCCTGTTCAGGCTAAACAGCCATTCCCTTGCTTTTCCTAAGCCACATTCCCCAATCCTCTCCCCATTTCCGATGCCCTCTTCTTCCTCCACTCTTCTTGACTTCCTCAATGGAGCCTTTGAGAATGCTGATCACCTCCTCTCAGACAGTCTCTCTTCCCTGCTCTCTCCAGGCTCTCTCCATACCTGTCTGATCACCCCTCAGTCTCCTGTGCTGGCTCATCAAGCCCCTTAGGAGCAGATGATGCGCAAACTCTTGCCTGGGCCCTTATCTTGCCCTGGTGATTTCATCAATTGCCATGGTTTCCAGTATCATCTTGATAAAGACGAGTCTCAGACCTCAAACTCTCACATGGCTGTGGTCTCTCTCCCAAACTCCAGTCCCACCTGTCTAATGTTTTCCTGGACATCTCCACTAGATATCCTGTGGGCATTTTGCACTCAATGTCTTCCAACAGATCTTACGTTTCCCCTCAAGCCCCTGGCTCTTCTGTCCTTCCCTATCTCTGCCCAGGATATTGCCATTTTCCAGTCATCCTCAACTCTGCTCTCATAGACAATCTGGTCTCAAGTCTTGTTCATCCTGTGTCCATGATACCTCTCACATCCGTTCCCTTCTCACAATACAGCCAGTCTTGGTCTGGTGCTCATTACTTCTCACCTGGATTCCTGCAGAAGCTTCCTAATTGGTTTCCCTGCCTCCAGCCTCTTCTCCATCCAAACCACTCTCCTCAAAGCTGCCAAACTGATATTTCTCAATCAGACCAGGCTTGGGTTGAAAGAAACAAGAGGGAGCTACTTCAGAGCCTATTGTTAAATTTTCATTGTGAACATTTATACTCAGAAAGTAGGGAAATGCTACACATAGGGGCTTGGTTTATCATTTTGCTCACTGCCTAGACTCAAAAAAGTTATGGAGGAAATGTTAGCAATGCAGGTTAAATGGAAAACTGCGTTGTTGCTGTTTCCAGAGAGCTGGTTGTTCAACATTCACCAGCACACTCCTCCGAAGAGCCAGTTGTTAAACATTTACTAGCACAGTCCTCCATATTACCAGGTCGCTACAGTCTTGAAGAAGTTTAAATGGATCCATATTATTTCTCAGATAAGATTAAAATTCCTCTATTTGTTACTTCATTCCTTTTGCTGCCTGGTTCCAGTTTATGTCGCCTGTTGATTTCTGATCATTCCAGCTCACGCGCTCTCATCTTTGAGCCTGACATGCCGACTTTCTCTTCTGGATGGAAGACATTTCCACCTCCCAACTGCGCTGCACTGCCCAGGCTATGCGCCATCCCCTGATCCTTCTCCTGCCTCACCTCCATCTTTTAAAATTCTTAACTCTCTTCTGTTCACAACTCCTGCCACCTCCTGCAGGAAGCCTTTCCTGATTCCTCAATTGTTATTTTTCCCCCTGAAATGACTTCGCAATTCAATTTCATGTATGTCTTGTCTTGGCTGATCTGAGTATGTGCCATATGCCCCCAACTGGGTGAAAGGCATTTGAGGGAAGGGGCTGTTTCGCTTTTGCTTTTGTGTGCCCACCAACCAGCCTAAAGCCTGGCATACAGCACAGGTGTTTAATAATTTGCTGGATGGTTGAATGACTGACGTATCCCTCATGTATTGTAATGCGCAGCCTGTCTAGCCTGCAGAGGAGAGCGCATCTAGCCCTCCCCGCCCCACACCCTTTGAATTTGCTTTGCCTCTCGTGATGGAGACTAGATAGCCTTTCTCCTTGCTAAGTTTTACCCCCTCCTTGTGTCCTTGATGCCGTTCCCCCTCCCCAACCCCCATCTCATTCAGTTACATTGTCTTTCACTCTCATCTCCCATCTCTCTCTCCCCCTCTCCCGGCTCCTTCCCCTACCGTCCTCACCCATGCACAGGTCGTTCCAATGTTTTAAAAACCCTCAACTTGACCTTGCCTTCCCTCCAAGCCCTACGTCTTTGCTCCCTTTTACTGACAAATTCCAAGAAAGATGAGTCTCCAGTGCCCTTGGTGCCTTCACGCTCCACTATCCAATTCTCAATCCCTCAGCAACTGGTTTTGATCACAGTGGTCCTAGTGACACTGTTCTCAGAAAGGTTATCAGTGATTTTTAACAACCCCATCTGATGGTCCTTGCTCAGTCCTCATCCTCCCTGACCTTTACACAGACAGATACTGCTGATGGCCCCACATAGCTCTCTTGTGATGAGACTCCCATGTGCTGAGTCATCATCTTTTTCCTGCTCACCCTGCATGAGCATCCCCCAAACCTCTGAGCTAGGGCCCCTTCTCTTGCTTCTCAACGTTGTCTTTCTTGGTGTCTTAATCAAGGAGTTAAGCATCGCTTCTACCCAGATGACTCCCAGATCTATTTCTCTAGTCCCCATCTCTCTCTTGGACTCTAGTGCCAGATTTCTGATTGCTGCCTAGACGTCTCCACCTGGATGTCCCATCGGCATGCCGGACTCAACATGTCCAAAACAGAACTCATTATGCTTCCTCAAAAACCCCTCCCCTTCCTCCAAGCACCTCCAAGTCTTGCCGATTCTACCTCTTCGATATCTTTCCCATCCATCCCTCTCTCACCCCTCACAACCACTGCCCTAGGTTAGGGATGTACCACCTGTCACCTAGGTTATGACAGCAGCCTGCTGCCCAATCTCCCTGCCTCCATTTCCTCCTCCCTCTAATCCTGTACAGCCACCAAAACCATCTTCCTGAGGATCAGGTCTTATATGTCACTCCTTTCCTTAAAAATCTTCCATGACTCCCTGTCATCTCTAGGGTAAAGTGCAAACTCCTTAAGGCTGCACTGAAAGCCTTCCACAATCTGGTTCCAATCTTCATTTCCAGCTTTCTTTCATTTATTCTCTTTGCATGACCCCTTCATCACAACCCTACTAGACTAGCGGCATCCTGAACTTGCTATGTTGTTTCCCACCTCTGTGCATTCGAATAAGCAATCCTCCGCCTCACTAGAATATGCTTTCTCCTCATCTGTGCTTTTCAGACTCTTCTCCCATTTAATGCCCAGCTCAGTACCATCCTCCCTTACTTCCCTGATTCCCCCACCTCCCAAATGGCTATTTGCACTATTTCCCTCTTCAGATATTTCTAAAGTGCTTTGTCTGAAATTTCTTTTGTGCTCTTCCTTCTCTACCCAGAATTCTACATTATGTAAGGATTGTTTTAACCTGAACATGTGGCATTCCCAAAGTCAAATGTCAGCTCTGAGGGTGGCAGTGAACACTTCATTTTCATCCTTGTGCCTCCAGCAACAAGCCTTAGAAGAGGAGGTTCTTGATAAATATTTATGAAATTTGATTTGTTGATTTGATAAACTTGGTGGAGCCTTTTAAATGAGAGTCAGAGTCACTCCAAAGACTTTGGCTCAACCATCCACTCAAGAAAAACCAAGAGGATGAAGAATGCCTAATGTCCAGACTATGATAGAAAGATGGATAAGCCAGTCTATGGAACTCATCCACAAGGGCACTCCCTTGGCCGGACACAGCCAATGGAAAGTGAACTGGGACCAGAATGGAACAGGAGGAGAACAGGCAGGATTTCCTCCCTGGAGGAGAGATCACAGTGCTTGTAATAACCCTCAGCTTCTCTCTGAAACAAAGACCCATCTTTTAAATATCAACATTTTTCTGGTAATGCCCTCTGTGTGTCTGTGAGTCATGGAACAAGAGAGTCTCCAAAGAATTTAAATAGAGGATCCTCTCCCAACCCTCCACCAAGGGCAAAAACAGAGATAGGGGGTATGTGATGGGTGTGACCAGGCAGCAATTCATTACATTATTATAAAAGAGGAATTTTGAGGGAATGCTGGTAGGGTGAAGGTTTTTGTCAAAGATGTATGTGGTGGAGAAAGAGGGGCTGGTCACATGGTGAGGAGAGATAAGAGAGAAAGGCTGTGTGCTCCGTGGTATCTTTTCCCGAAATGTCAAGAGAAAAGAGGGATGCCTCCAGCATATTTGATGGACCTTTTGTGATGAAATTCTGGGAGGACACGGACAAGCATCACACAGGATGGGCCAGCATGAAAGGTCTGCTATCCACATCACTGTTTCACATCCAAAACACATCCAGGTGTTCACAGAGCCATTGGAGCTGCTTTTGTCTTTTGTTTCATTTTGGGTTTTGTTTCATTTTTCTGGAGATAAAAGAGAGTCTCTCCTTAGTGGATGAGGGAAGTGGATGCAATCCTTACACAGAAACATTGAAGAAATTGAGGGTGTTTAATGGGGAGTTGAGAAGGCTTGGGGCCAGCCAAGAGCATTGTTGACATGGGAGAGGCTGTCCCATGGAAAGGGAATGAGACACATTCTGCTTAGCACCAAGAAGAGAACCGGAAACAACAGAATACAGATTAAGGGGAAACTTCCTAACTCTTAGAACTATGCCGAAAAGGGAGGAATAGGCAGCCTTTGCAGGAGGGCTATGATCAAAGATGAACTAACGCTTTCACTTGCACCCCTCAGATTGGCAAAGAGGACCCAGAACAGTGATGCTGTTTGTAGGAAGGGTTTTGAGAGAACAGACATATGAATGCATTGTTGTGAAGCTGCAAACTGGCCCAGGCCCTTAGAAAAGCAATTCGGAACTCAACCACCAGTCAATAAACTGTGCCTCCTCTTTGACTCGGAAATACCACTATGAGGTAATACTTTAAAGGCATCAAAGAATAAGGAAAAGGAACTATATGGATATAAATATTGATAGCCGCTCTTCTGTTACAGCAAAGACTCGGAACATAAGGGAGGGCCTATCAGTTGGGGAATGGCGGAATCAATTATGGTGTTTAAAAGCAGTGGAATATTATCACACCATAAGAAATGACAAATGCATTCAGAGGAGCTTGAGAAGCCTTAGAGAAGCTAATGCAAGAGAGAAGTGAGAGACTCAGAACAATGTATGCAATGACCGCAACAGTGTAAAGGAAAATAGCTTGGAAAACCCCCCCTGAGCTCTGATGGATTCGGTGACCAAGCTTGACTTCAGAAGACGGGGTGGGGGTGGGGCTGGAGGACATCTGGACAAAGTGGCAGTGGAGGGGAGGTGCCGAGGAGGCGTGTGTTTTCAGATAGGGTGAATGTGCAGATTTGAATTGCTTAACTATCCTTATTGGTTACCAGAGACAGCTTTAAGGAGGATGGGGGAGAGGGTTAGGGTTAGTGGGTCATGGGAAACAGAGACTAATTGAAGGAGAGAGTTGATTCTCCCTATTAGCTCTGTTTTCTCACTCATCTTCAGCCTTTCCTTGTTCTCTAACCCTCCAGCCCATGTCTTCCCCATCCTTAAAAGTCCTCACTGGATCCATTCATGGCCGCCAGCTCTCCTTCCACACTACTTCTCTTGGTGATCTTATCAGTTCCTGTGGATTCGATGATCCTTTCTACGTGGATGATTCGCAGAGCTTCTTAATCAGACTTCACCCCCTTCCTCACCTCCGTCTCTAGCTATCTATGGGACATATAGACTGAGATGTCCCGTAGACAAAGCCAACGTGTCTCAAAGTAACCCCCACCCCTTCCTCTCTTCCTAACTTTGCTGTTCCTGTTGAGGGAACCACCATTCTACTCACAACCTAGATGTCTTTCTCCACTCCTCACTCTCACTCCCCAACCTTCAACGTGAATAAATGAAAAATCTTTATTAAGCACGTACTATGTGCAAAGCCCAGGCTAAGGACTGGGGATACAAACTGAAATGTAAGACAGTTGATGCTCCCGCAGAACGCCCATTCTAATGCAGGAGAGAACCCAAGGAAGGTTTCAGCTGCAAGTCAGATAGAAAGGTCTCCGGTCCCTAGGGGGCAGCAGCAAAGCTGCCGGTCGGGACTCTTGAACTTCCATCGATGAAGTGTTCTCGGCTTCTGGTGATGAACCGCTTGACTGGGCCTAGGGTGTTGTTGCCGGGAGTTTCCTTTCCCAAGCGATAGCCCTCAGGGCTACAGTCTTCGAAGGAACCAACTCCAAGCTCTGTGTCTACAAGGGCTGCTTCCCAGAAGAATGACCAAGGACACTGGGCTGGAAGCTCACCTGTTCCCAAGGGTCTTGGTTCGGGGACTTAGGCCTCCATTGGAGCCTAATGGGCGATGGTGGTCAAGGTGTGGGGGGTCTGGCCTGCCTGGCCCTTGTTCATCCCTTTTCTCCTTTGGGATGGCTGTTCTAGCCAGCCTGGCTTGCCCTGGACAGCTGGCCTTGATGGTCAGTGGGGATGGCTGGCCCTTTCCCCACGGGAGTTCCATCCCCAGATGGTGGCTGTTTCTAAGTCCTGTTGGTTCTACCTTTCTAACATCTCTGGAGTATAAGCCCTTTCTTTCCTCTGATCCTTCTGCCAGTGCAGGCCCCTATCCACTCACGCTGGAACTATTGTCGTAGCCTACTGGTCAGTCTCCCTGTCTCAAGTCTCCCTCCACTCCAACTTCACCCATCACTCAACTAACAAATTGATGTTGCTAAAGCATGGGTCTGACCATCTCAAACATTCCATAAGTTCCAGTGGCTGTCTAATGCCTCCAGGACCACATAAAAAAATCTTCGGTTTGACCTTCCTACAGGTCATATGGATTTGTCGTGGCCCTCTCTTAACCTTTATAGGTCTTACTATGCCACACACCCCTCCCTGTACACTTTGATCTTGTGACATCGACCTCCTTGCCCGCATCTCCAGACACTGGGCATTTCCCCTGGCTATCCCCCAGGCCTAGAGCACTCTCCTGCTTCATCTCCATCTCTTGGCTTCATGTATTTCCCAGCTCAAATCCCAGCTTCCATAAAAGGATGTTCCCAAGTCCCTGTAATGCTACTCTGAGTCCATTTCCAATTCATCCTGTAAATATTTTGTTTGTATGTTGTCTCCCTAGTTATATGCCGTGAGCTCTTTGAGAGCTGGTGCTGGTTTTTGTCTTTCTCTCCCCAGTGTTTAGCACAGTGCCAGGAACACAGCAGGCACTTAATAAATGCTCGATTTCATTACTATAGGGATCACCTTGGTGGGGGAGCTTCCTCTCCCAATGCAGGTCGACGCCTTCTCTACTACTCAGATAGTGGCCAGAGCATGAAAGTGCATGGTTTCATAAACAATCCTCTTGGGCGCATGTTGAAATATTCATGTTAGATGAGGCATGTTCATTTTATGATTAAAAACCCCTACCTATGTAGAGATATGGATCTACATATAAATACATGCCTATTTCTAAAGGTTGGCTGATACCCTATGGGGCTATCATGAAGGGGTTCACATAGCTGCTGCTCCCAATGCCTGTGAAATTCCCTGACCTTCTAGGAAAGTTTTCCCCTCCTAGGCACTAACTTGCCTTAATGTCTAGCTCCCCAAACCCAGCCTTCCCACCTTGGCCCTTGGGAGATGGACTCCTACTGTAGACACCTCCATACATGAACCCGGGTAAGCAACAAGACAGTTTACTTTCGAGCCTTGTCTCCCCAAAGAGACTTTAAGCTGCTGGAGGGTGAGGCGGAGCCTTTCGTCCCTTTTTTGGGTCCCTGCCGTGCAGCCGAACTCCTTCTATGGCTAGGTTCTAGTCTCTCTTACCTGGTTCGCCAACTGGGACAAGGCTGGGGACTGTTTGCTGCCCACAGACCAGCAACCGCTGAAACAAAGGTGAACATTGGTCTTTTTTCTCCTCTTGTCCCTCACATCCTCTATCAATCAGCCTACAAGTTGCCCCTGTGTGCCGGACACATACGTGGGTGTGTCCTGTGGAGCTTCCCAGAAAATTCAGAATTCCTTGCCATATAACCTGCTGAGAGCAGCTTCCAGATCTAAAGGTCAAAGGAAGCAACCAATCAAGTCCTTTATTCTACAGAGGAGGACACTGCAATCTAGAGAGGCCAGGTCACTTGTCCAGCATTACACACAGGAAGAGACGGAGCTGGAATTCATATCCACTTTCCCATGTGGCCTTACCAGAAAGAATGAACTTTTTCTGGGTGTTTTAAGGTCATCCCAGGGCTAAACTTTACATCCTTCTTTATCTCATTAGTTACTCATTATAGCCTTATACGGCTGGCTCCCTTAGTGTTGTTGGCTACACTTTATAGATTCTGGGGTCATGGATTGAAAGCTGGGAGGCATCTTAGCAACTTCTACACCCAGCATCCAGGTGAGGAGAGCAAGGGCCAGAGACCAGGTTGTTCAGTCGTTTCTGACGGCTTGTGACCCCACATGGGGTTTTCTTGGCAGAGACACTGCAGGGGTTTGCCGTTTCCTTCTCTAGCTCATTTTACAGATGAGCAAACCGAGGCAAGCAGATTGAAGTGACTTGCCCAGGGTCACCCAGCTACTAAGTGTCTGAGGCTGGATTTGAACTCAGGAAGAAGAATTTTCTTGACTCCAGGCCCAGTGCTCTAGGCATTGCACCGCCCAGCCACTTCAGATAAAGAAACCTGGGCTCAGATGATAGAGGAGTCTGTTCAAAGCAAGGGTCAAATCCTTTCCCAGCTCCAAGGCCAGCCATCTATCTGTGATAGCATTTTGCCGCTCATAGATGACACACAGCAAACTCGGGAGGCTTCTCAGGTAAAGCTCAGATCCAGGAAGCCTTCATGGCAACAGATTTGGAGATGAAGTCTCCCCACCCCCTACCCCGACCCAAACCAGAGTCATTGGACCAGGTCATTTTTCCTCTGCCCTGGCTAGTCGGGGCTGTGTCTGCACACATGCACACAATAAACAGAAGTGACTCTGAGTAGGTCAAACCGTCATTATTTCATGCTTTGGATAGCCTAATTAGCCAGGTAAATTGCCCCAATTCTCCATTTTATTGTACATTTGTGGAGTTGGCTTTATTCTAAAGTACATTCGTACAAAAACTTGTTCTGGTTTCTAGTTTTTTTCGGGGGGAGAGTTCACTACCCCATACTTGTCATACCCGAAATTTCAGTCTTGGGAGACCCAGATTCTGTAGACAAAACACAGAGAGGATCTGAGGCCCAGGCAGCCAGTCACTGATTGTGTGTGGGTGGCCTGGAGCACGTGTGTGAGGGCCTCCCTCCATGGCTGCACATTGATCTAATCAATAAATTCATTCCTTATTAGTACATAATTTCATGTCCCCTGGCCATCAGATGTCTAAAAGGCCGCTGTGGCAGCCACCTCATTAGAAGGAACTGTCTTAGACCTTGGTGCATAAAGAAGGATGTGGACCTGTCACATTGGGTCACTCGATTCAGGGATGATGATAAAAACCTGTCCCTCCAAATTAGGCCAGAGCCCCTGGAGGACCAGCCGCTGAGGCCGATCTCGGGGTCTTCAATGCCCAACAGACAAAAGGTGCCAGGCAACTGATTACTCTTGGATCATTAATATGGATTTCGACTCATTGTTTCTGCAAAACTAGGCCATGGGGAAGTTTTCCTTGGGGAAATAGAGTCGGTCCATCAATATGCAAAAAAAAAAAAAAATCTGTGCTCTAGGGACCGAAGTCTTAGACGGGAAAGTTCACCCCGGGCCGTTAATGAAGCCGACTTCATCTTCCCAGCTTCCCTGGTGGTGTCTCCACTTCAGGGTGAGAGACAATGCTGGGCACTGGGTGGGGGGGTGGGGGGTGAGGGGAACGAAGGCAATATAGAATACAGATATTAGGGTCAGACTCTTTTTCCTCATCTTATCCTCGGATTCAAGAAGTGAGACAGTTCGGCAGTAACTGGAAGACCAGTTCAAACCCTGCCCCAGACACTTAGAAACCATGAGACTCAAAGCAGGTCACTTAATCTCTCTCCTACTCAGTTTGCTCATCTATCAAATGGGAATGATGAGACCTTGTAGCACTGTTGACAGGACGAGTGAAATGTTTTAAGCACTTTAAGAAGTTTAAAGGGCTTAGAGCAAAGCTATAGAAGGAAAGCAGCTGACTTCCCAGGCACAGCCTGAAGAGAGGCGCAGCCTGGCACCTGGAAAAGAGACGGGGGGTCAGCGGACCACAAACTCACTCTGGGAGGACTCCAGGGGGCATGGCCTTGGGCTGGATGTAGGTGCCGAGGTCACCATCCTGCTTTCCTCTGCCCTGGTTAGGGCTCTGGCTGGACTCGGTTCTGGTCTCACAGTTTGGGGAAGGATATTCATGACCTAGTAAACAACCAGTCAGGGAATCTTACATTTCTAGAATCTGCTACATGGGAGAGGACCCTGAGTGAAAGCTGTAGGAGGATGGGGCAGGGGGGTGGGGTCGGGGAGGGGGGGTGTAGAAACTGGGTATACTTAACCTGGAAGAGAGAAGGCCCTGGGGACCTGATAGTGGCTTTAAGCTCTTGGAAGGCATCACCTGGGAGGAGGGCCAGACTTTCTCTTTTTAGCCCCAAAGGGAAGAAGGGCAATGAGCAGAAGCCGCAAACTTGCCAATTTTGGCTTGACGTCAGGAAAAACTCCCTGCTGTTTAGTGGGACCTCAAAGAGGGGCGGGCTGCCTGAGGAGGGGGTGGCCTGCCCCTCTTCGGACCCTTCCTGCCAGGGCTGACTCCCCACTTGTCGGAAATGTTAGAACGACGTTGCTGCTGTCTAGGCGTAGGACCAGACGGCCGCTGAGGTCCCTAGTAGCTCTCCTGACTGTAGTCAGGCTTGGTGAACCATGGACAGAAAGTCTGAGCCACCAGAGGAAACAGGAAAGCTTCACTCTCAGCAGCAATTTGGTGATGTAAGAGGTCTTGCCCTGGCCCCAGATGCCCCAAAGCCAAGTGAGCTACATTTCACCCCTTCCCAGGGTCTTGTGGTGTCCTTGAGAGTGGGGGCTCTCACTTCTACCATTGGCTTGAGCCTTTTGAGGGGGTTCTCAGCACTCTAGTTCTATTTAACCACTTTGCAACCCCACCCCTTCTTAATTCCGATGCTTTCCCTCTTTAATTATATACTAATTATCCTGTCTCTAGCTTGCTTTGTATCTCTTCGTTTGCTATTGTCTCCCCCTTTGAAGTGTAAGCCCCTTGAGGTCAAGGACTGTCTTTCCCCTCTTTATTGTATCTCCAGAATTTAGCACAGTGCCTGGGACAAAGTAGGTGTTAAACAAATTGAACTGAAAGCTATAGCTAGAAGGAGCAACACGGGGGAGGGGGGGGGTGGTGTGCATAATCCACCCAAGACTGCCTCAGTCTCTAGGAAGTAGAAGGGGCTGGGTTTATACAGGTTTATCTCAGCTCCTGTATAGCACTGGAGGCAGCTGGCGTGGTTCAGTGGCTAGAGCACCGGACCTGGAATCAGGAAGATCTGAATTCAAATCCGGCTCAGACACTTGCTAGTTGTGTGACACTGGGCAAGTCACTTAGTCTCTATTTGCCTTAATCCACTGGAGAAGGAAATGGCAAATCGTTCCAGCATCTTTGCCAAGAAAACCCCATGAACAGTAGTTAGTGTGCTATGGTCCATGGGGTCATGAAGCATCAGACACAACTAAACAATGACATATAACATATAACCATGTCCCAAGTCCAAGGCCTCCCCTGGGCTTGAGTCCCAAGACCTTGGCTTCTTAGGGTTTCCTTGCTGAGTTGGTGGTAACCTCCGCCCTGGAATCCTGACTCCAACGTTCTCATGGCTCATACTCCCAGGACCAAGGATTCTACCCCCTGCACGTAGAATTGAAGAGGACAAATAAAAACAGACTAAGGCCAAATCTCAGGGCCACCGAGCCTGAGGAGAAGGAGAGAAGGTGGCCCTTACCCCTACCTAGCTTATCAAAGATTTCCACCCTTGGATGCCACTGGGGAGAGAGAAACTTGTATACTTGGGCTTCAAAAAGCAGCTTCACAAGTGCAAGATGAGGAGACCCATAGCGAGACTACAGATGGCATGCAGAGAGAGAGGGGCGGGGAGGGAGGGAGAAGAGAAAACTGTGCTTTCCTCAGATGGATTTAGACACAGTCTTTACTGTCTTCCCCCAGAAGCAGGTCTCTGGCATCTCCCACCTGAAAGCCTCCATCACAGGTGATCTGGGCACATACCAAAGCCCCGCTCCCCGCCCATGTGGCGCAGACCACTCCGACAGACCTAGTTCCTTCTGATCCTTCAATGGATCCTTCACTCCCTGGCAGCCCTCCTCTGGGTGGGTTGCCCTCCCTCCACTGATCAATGTCCTTCTTAATACGTGGTGCCCAGAACTGAACACAATATACAAGACAAGATCAGATCAGGACAGAGGACAGAAAGGAGCATTCGTTTGCTTCTTCTAGGAATTGGTGACCTTCAACATAGCTTTTTTTTCACTGCACTATCACACTGTTGACTCAGATTAAACTCGCAATCCGCTAAAACCCTCCAAATGTTTCATACCGGCTGTAGTCCAGCTCTGGGTCTCTTGCACTTGTGAAGCTGCTTTTTTGAGCCCAAGTTTACAATGACATGTCCCTACTATATTCCAGTTTCTTAGATTTTGCCTGCTGTTCCAGGCTGTCTTAAGCTTTTTGGATGCTGACGTTGGTCCCAGCTTTGTATCATCTGGAAATTTGACAAGCGTGCAATGGATGGCTCCTTTATCTGAGTCACTGACTTAAAAAAAATGTTTAACAGCACGAAGGCAGGCATAGATTCCCGAGGCACTCCACTGGAGACCTCCTTCCCGAGTGACAGAAGCCAGGTACTTTATGAGGTCTGGCGGGACTTTCGGATGAAGGCGCTAAGGGATACGGGATGTCTCTCAGAAAGGGAAGGACGACCAAGGGCCCGATCATGTTCACGTAAAGCCACAGACTGTTGCAGCTGAGTCTGAAGCAATGACCCTTTGGCTCTGGCTGTTCCTCCAGGTCCATGTCCATATCCATCTACAGAAACCTTTGGAGAAAACCTCATTGTCCTGCAAGACCCCATCAGTCTTGAGACTCCACCTCGCCACACCCTCTGTGCCTCGGATTGGAGCGGGGTGCCACAGATGCCCAAACTGCCAGAACATTCCTTATTCCTTCCCCAGCCTCACTTTCTCAAGGACTTCCCTGACTTTTCCCCCATGCTCCCGCATCTGGTACATTCCTTGCCTTCTCTGCTCCCCCACCCCACCCCTTTCAGCTTCCTTTTGGGCATGGCTTCCCCCAGTAGATTGCAAGCTGCTTGAGGGTAGGGATTGTCTTTATCCTCAGTGCTCAGCACAGTGTCTGGCACCAAGTAGAAGCTTATTCAGTGTTTATTGTCCAACTGACTAAGGGCACATTTATCTGGCCTGCCCCCACCCCCAGCTTTTTTTCATGAAAATAGCTTAAGAGGCTTCGTCCAGCTCTTTGCAGAAATCATGGTATCCACTGCACTGCCCTGATACTAAGGACACTGCCCCAGGAATCTCCTTTGGCTACTAATATTGCTCTGCTCAGAGACCCTCAGGGGGTCCCCATTTCCCAGGGGAGAAACTCAGACACCTCAGGCTACTGTGACTGCTACATCCTAAGACTTTACATAACCATCTTCATTTAGATGTCATTGAGATTACTCTCTCCAAGCAACCCTTTGGACTCGTCAAATGTGCTCGTGTTTACCTCATTTATCTGAAAGTCCCACAAGTCTGCAGCCATCCATCCTTCCACCTGTCCCCACCGTGCCTCCAGTAGGCACGGGAGGTGCGTCAGGGCTGTTGACTCCATCCCACAAGTCCAGAAACAGAAAAGTAAGATGACTTACCCTGGGGCACACAGGAAGTCCAAGATAGACCCAGGCTTAAGACCCAGCCTCGTGGTTCCCACCATGGTTCTGGGAGAAGAACTCCAAGACCTAACCTACTTCCTGTGTCCTCTGTTTGCCAAGAGGTCCCTCAGACTTCAGGATAAATGGCCACTATTTATTGACTGATGCCAGGGGTTCAATTAAGATCTGTGAGTACATAGAGAAATAGGACTGGGTGGGGGGCTGGCACTTTCCTCTTGGCATGGTAAAAAAAAAATAAGATAATAAAAGTGATTTCTGCAAAATTCTTCAATGCAGGCTATGTTTGGCAGGGAGTGGGGGGCAGGAGGGACCAGCTGTCTGTCTTTTTGGGTTACTGGATAAATGGAGGAATTAGTACAAAGTTTCCACTCTGCAGCATGAAGGATGCTGTGGTCAAGCATTCTAAGTTGGTCGTTCCAGCTCATCCAAAGAGATGGGCATGCCAGCTGCTTAATGAACTGACATCACCCGTTCTGCCACACAATGTCCAAGCACAGCTTCCAGGGCCTGGGGTGAGACTGGGGGAAGATGGGGCAGTGCTAGCATCCTCTAAGCCAGGATCATGACAGGAAGGGTCTCGCTGACTTATTTGCTGGGCAGGGAACATCTGGAGGGCAGGGTTCAGTTCCCTGTACCATATTCTAGGAAGGACTTAGGTAAGCTGGAAAGTGTTGAGGGGCATCCAGGATGGTGCTAGGACTAGAGACCTCACCCTATGGTTGAAGGAATTAGGGCTGAAAAAGAGAAGGCTTGGGGCAGGGGATCCTTTGGAGGACTGCAGGAAGGCATTCTTAGAAAAACTTGGGTATAAGGTAGAAAACTTGATCACAAAGAGCCCAGTTGTTAGAAGCGAGGACCAAAAGCAGAGGAGAGAATGGAGATAAAGGCTCAGTTGATGTTGAGATGCCCAAACTATGGATCTGGGGAGGTGGTGTCCTATTTTTAATGCCCAAAAATCCTAGGGCCCCTTCAACCTGGGGCGGGGCTGAGTCTGCTGGTAAAAGGAGGGAAAGGGGTAAGTAGCATTCACTAGGAGGTCAGAGAAAAGAGCAGGTTATCACCAGTACACGGAGTCACCATCTTGGTGGGCCATGGACCACTTGAGTCAGGGCCCTGATCCTATTACTTGGTACACACTCCACCTTCTCTTTCAGAATCTGGAGAAAGACACCAATGACAATCTGCTTACAGCATGCCTGGAGTCCCAGGATAACTTACATTCTATTGGAAAAAGCATCATTATTATGAGAGGCAACAATGTCTGAATGGTTTAGCTACAGCATTCATTCATTACTTTGACCAACCCTTTTGGTGATTATTTTAATTCAATTATTTTAAAAAAGTAATCACTCCTCCAAGACATTAGATTTGACTTAAAAGCCTGGGTTCAAATCCAGCCCAGGCACATCCTCCCTAAGTGACTTCTGTTTCCAGCTTTCATTTCCTCCTCCACGAGATGAGAGGGGCTGGATGACTCTAAGGTCTCTTCCATCTCCCAACCCTACTCCCTTGTGATCCTAATGGACCTTCCAGTCCTGGTGAGACCCATGGTTTCCTGTGATCATGAAACCATAAACCACGGCTCCTTCTCCTTCTCCTCCTACTGACCCAGGCCCTTGATGATGCATGGTCAT
>CM053623.1:459003941-459060519 GCA_028646595.1 Phalanger gymnotis
GGAAGGAAGGAAGGAAGGAAGGAGGGAAGGAGGGAGGAAGGAAGGGAAGGAACGAAAGATTTATTAAGCATCTGCTATGTGCCAGGCATGTACTAAGCACTGTACAAATATTCTCATTTGACCCTGGGAGATAGGGACAGTCATTATCTCCTCTTTATAGTTAAGGAAACTGAGGCAAAGAGAGGTTAAGTTACATACCCAGTGTTAAATAGCTAGTAAGTGCCTGAGATTGGATTTGAATTTGAGTGTTCTTGCCTCTAGGCCCAACACGCCCTCCATCGTCTGAGCCTCCTAGCTGCCTCTAGTGAAGAGCCTTACTTCTAGACTTTAGTGATGACATGGATTATCCAGTGACCTTAGGGAAGGCCCTTAACTTTTCTGGAATCCTTATCTGTAAAAGGGCATAATGACAACAGGAAGGATATATTAAGTGCTTACTATGCGCTAGGCCATAGAGATGTAAAGGCAACCAGGTGGAATGGTACTGGACTTGAATTTGTAAAGACCTGAGTTCAAATCCTGCCTCATTCTCTTACTAGATGAGTGACCCTGACCACGTCACTTGACCTCTGTTTGCCTCAGTTTCCTTGTCTGTAAAATGGGGATAATTATAGCACTTCTCTTCCAGAGTAGTTGTGGGGATCTGATGAGAGAATACACGTAAAATGCTTTGCAGACCTTAAGTGCCATATAGATGCTCTCGTCACCATCAATATTGCTATCATTATCAGTCAAAATGAAAACCAGCCCCTGCTTTCCAGGGGCATGCATCCTAATGGAGTGGATACTAATAAATTCTGTTTCTATGGTGATTTCACATTCGCTGAGCACCTCGCCCAAGCACCAGCTCATTGGAATCTCCCAAGTACCATGAGACAGACATTAGTGGTGTGACCAGGTGAGCTCAGGAGGGTGAAGAGCTTTGAGGCCCTTAAACGGCTAGGTAAATGCCAGCTGAGATCAGGGGAAGGACACAGCCAGAGTCACGCAGTACATCCTGGCATCCACTTTCAAGTCCACGTCTCTCCTGTCCACTAACTAACCTCAGCTGCTTCTTGCTCTGACTCCTTCCCTTACTGCTTTGTGGTGAGAAAAATGTTTCACAAACCATGAAGCCCCAGAGAAGTGTGAGCCTTTATTATTTTGGGAAATGTATTATTATGGGAAAAACTTTTTTGGCCAATGTGGGCGGTCCCCAGGAAACTGCCCCAAACTCCTGACCCAAATGAGGTCATTGTGGAAGGGTCCTAGGCAGGAGCCTACAGGCTCACAGTCCCAGGACGTGGGTGCAGTGACCACCCAAGCAGCCACAGCCTGGCTTACGGGTCCCTAAAGACCAAGCCCTAAGTTTAGGGCTGGCCAGCACCCCCCACTTTACTGAAAGATCCCCCAGAACAGACAAGACTATTTCCAGAGCATTGAGAAGCTTCAGAAGGGGTCCTATTTCCCCACGATCCCCAATTTAACTACACTCTTTACACCTCCGTGAGGTTCCTCAGCTTGAGAAGGCCTAATGGTCACTCAACTGGCTCTGGCTTGCAAAAGGAGTGGTGAGGAAGCTAGAGTCTCAGCCAGAAAGACGGGCCTCCCCCGTTTGTTTCTGTAGGTATAGACGTCACCCAAAGAACCTCTGCATTAGAAGGGGCTAAAAATGACGCCCAAGGAGGTGGGTTGGAACCTGCCTCTGCCACAGCCTTAGATCAGTAACTTCCTCTCTCTAGGCCTTAATTTGCTCATCTATAAAATGAAAGCATTGGACAAAACGGCCACTAATGCCATTTCCAACTCTGGAGCCTATAAGAGTACACATTTCTGCTTTGATGAACACAAGACAAGGAGATCCTCTCTCTCTCTCTCTCTCTCTCTCTCTCTCACACACACACACACACACACACACACACACACAGACATATATAGATGTATCTATACTCATACATATATAGATATATATTCTCCCTCTCTGGGTCTTAATTTCCTCATCTGTAAAACGAGACCACATGTGCAGGCACACACACACACACACATGCACACACACACACATACACACAATTTTGCTTAGATGGAGGAGGAGGGCTAAGAATTCTACCTAGGCCACTGAATCTGGGTTGGAATGTCCAGTAGTAACTATGGCTTCCAAACAAAGGCCAACCGTAACATTTGAATGCTTCCTTCACCATGCCACACATCCTTCAAGGTCTTGACTTGCACATGAATTGTGACATCATTGGTCCTCTTAGAGAACAAAGCAGGAACAACACCACACTTAAGGCCAGAGATCCCTCTTCTCCAGTTCCTAGAGATCACTCCATCCTGGTACTACCATGATTCATATCACACCTGTGGACAGAGGCAAGCTCTCTTCTCCCTGCCCTGCAAGTCACCAGTATGGGCCCCGTAGGCAGTGGGTGCCTCTTCCTTGTTTGATACAGTAAGCTAAGCCCCTGAAGGGCCAGGGCTGCCCTTTCACAGAAATAGTCCCAGCATCACTTTCCCACAGGCAATCGAATGTAGATATTTTTAGCCATTTGAGGCCAATCCATGTACAGTATGTTAAGAATAGTATCCAACACAGTGGGAAAATACACAATTTCTGTTCCAGGGCAGAGAGAAGGACAACTTGCTAATGATATACCCCAATCAAATATGTTGCTGCCCCAATCGAAGGAGGATAAATCTTATAAACTGTTTACAGAAAGGATTGGGGGAAACAATGATATATTATTGTCTCCTTTGTGGACTGAGAACTGTTGACTTGGAAAATCGTAAAATCCGCCTTGTCGTGTTTATGTGACACTTCCTGGCCAGGAGCCACAATAAGGAAGACGGGCCGGGTTGTCTTGCCGAAAACCCAAACGATCTCATTTTGCTTTCTCCCCAAAGAGGCCCTGAATGAATTTTCGGTGGCAGCCTCCTTGCTTCCGGTCTTTCTGGCCGATAGATAGAGGAGGAAGTGAGGAGAAGTCATACCCCAACATCTCATACATACACTCATACCCACTCATACCCAGCACCATCTCATACATCTAACAGGAGGATGTCCTGCAGAGTGCCCTGCAAAGAAGGCTGAATTCAGAGTCACATAAAACTCAATTCAACAATTCTCAGTCATCTGCCATGTGCCAGGCACTGGGCTAGGTACCGGGGACCTGAAGGCAAAAACCAAAATTGTTGCCACCTTCAAGGAACGTATTCTCTCCTGGTGAGATACAAGTCCGAAAAGGAAGGAAATACCAGGTATCAACAAAGTAAACAGAAAACCCTTTCAAGAGGGAAAGAACCCAATGAAATTTTCGACAATCCACTTTCCTCTCTGAGTCTCAGTTTCTTCACTGTGACATGTGTGTATCTAGACCTGTGAAATTCTTGGTAGAGGGAATTAGTGAAGAAGTTCCTCCTGCCTATGTAAATCGCGTAATTCTGGGACTTCCAACCTCAGATTGCTGCCTGAGGTCCTGAGGGTATAGGGATGGTGAGCCTGGGTGTGTGAGAGGCAGCATTCAAACGCTGGGCTTGGTGACTGAGGCAGGTTCTCTCTTCTGTGTGCTATGCTGCCTCTCCAGGCAGTCTGGATTTCAGTTCTGGTTGGGCCACTTTCAGGAATTCCCTTCCTCTCTACGGGCTTTAATCTCCTCATCTGTAAAGTGAAAGGATTGGCTAGAACAATGTCAAGGTCCCATAGCTGCCTGAAAGCTTGCGATGTGTACCTCCTGGGGTTGTTGTGGGGAAAGGCCTTGGTAAAACGAAATGGAAACATGGCCTGAGAATATCAGTAAGCAGCTGCCTGAGACTGACAAAGGTTCCAAAGTTGTGCTCTTCCTTCTCTTCCACTCCAGGAAGGCATTTGCAGAATTAGCTGGAATTTATCAGCTTTCCCTCCTGGAGCTCCTCTGATTGACCAGCCTTCCTCTCCTGGGGCAAAACTCCCCACACTCTCTTTCCATCAGCTAGAATACCTAACTCCAGCTTGCATGATGGCCATTTCACCAATCCCAAAGATTTCATTCTCTCTGGAACAAACTTGTCTGCATTGATTGTCTCCCAGAGGGAGAATCAAGGCAAATATTTATTGGGAATAAAATGGCCTCTGCTCTGACAGGCTATAGGAGTCAAAAACTGACTGGCTGAATTAGCTGAATCAGTATTTCTATCTATGATGAAATAAACTCATTAGCCAGAGAAAAGGCTAAATGAGATATGAGAAAGTCCTCATCTGGAGACCCGAGGACTTCTCCTGCAGGCAAAGATATAAGCCAGTTGTTGTCCTTCATTCTCAAAGAGGATCACAATGATAGTTGAGGTCCAGGTACAGACCAATACAAGCTCGGAGGGCTCTACCACAGGTTGGGCACAAATAGTCCATGGGAACACTTAGGGTGGAGATGGCTCTAAATCTGGGCATCTCACCTTTCTTTTGAGCTACCGCAATTCTGCTTTGCTCATAGAGCACTGCACCTTCTGTGACGAGGGCACACCATATTGGGCAGTGCTGTGCCAGTGTCTCCCATGTCTCACAATCAATTCCAAAGTTCTTCAGAGAGACCTTGAGAGTGTCCTTGTATTGCTTCTTCTGACCTCCATGTGAATGCTTGCTTTATGTGAGTTCTCCATAAAATAGTCTTTTAGGCAAACATGTATTTGGCATTTGAACAATGTGCCAGCCCATCAGAGTTGCACCCTCTGCTGCAGAGTTTGAATGCTTGGCAGTTTGGTTTGAGAAAGGAGGGTATCTGGTATCTTATTCTGCCAGGTGATCTTGGGAATCTTCCTAATACAATTCAAATGGAAGCGATTCAGTTTCCTGGCAGGGTGCTGGTAGACTGTCCAGGTTTCCCAGGCATACAACAATGAGGTCAGTGCTGTAGCTCTGTAGACCTTCAGTTTGGTAGTCAGTCTCATACCTTTTCTTTCCCACACGTCCCTTCGGAGCCTCCCAAACATTGAGCTAGCTCTGCCAATGCATGCATCAACCTCATTATCAGTGTTTTCATCCCTGGAAAGCGCACTGCCAAGGTGAGCGAACTTGTCCATTTTCTGTAACCAGTGGCTCTACATAGGGATGATGATGTGCTGGTTGGTGGTGAGCCTATGTTTTCTTGCTGTTAATTGTCCAAGTTGAATTAGGCTCAAGGGATCACAAGGTTTAGAGCTGGAAAAGACCTTAGAGCTTATCTAACCCAATTCTCTGATCTCACAGAAAAGGAAACTGAGGCTTAGAAAGATGGACTTATTTGGGTTGTCAAACTGAGGCATCTAGGTGATAGAATGGATACAACATTCATCCTGAAGTCAGGAAGACCTTAGCTCAAATCTAGTCTCAGTTGCCTACCATATCATCTTGAGCAAGTCACTTACACTCTATCTACCTACTTATCCTCTATTTACTTTCTACAAAATGAAAAAAAAGGTACTGGCCTATCAGGATTATTGAGATTAAATATTATTGTTGTAAAGTGCTTTGCAAACTTTAAAGCACTATGTAATTGTGTGTGTGTGAGAGAGAAAGAGAGAGAGAGAGAGAGAGAGAGAGAGAGAGAGAGAAAGAAAAGAAGAAGAAGAAGAAGAAGAAGAAGAAGAAGAAGAAGAAGAAGAAGAAGAAGAAGAAGAGAGATTCCTGTGGCTCAGCTATGGGTTGGACTATGTTCCTGTTGACCCTAAGAGTCTATTATTCTAAGACCCTAAGAGTCTTTTTTTAACTCTTATTGAAAACCTTGATTCGGGGTTAACAACCTCTCACAATCCTGTCCCCATCCATGGTTACCCCACCTACCTTCCCAAGCTCCCCACTATTGATTGAGTTCCTCTCAAAATAACTCTTTCTGATTGGGAAAAGAAAGACCGAGAATGTCATGCTGTGCATAAACAGACACATGTGACTATTGTCTCTCTCTGACTCTCTCCTCAATATGACCCTAGCTTCAACAACTCCTCCCATAGAGACTTTGCATATTGTTCCTATAACTTTAATAAGAAATAGAAATTTGGAAGAAATCTAACTTTCTACAGTGAAAGTTAACTGTCATGGTTGGTTAAAGACTGAGCAAAAATGTAGCACTAAGAAAATTTCCTTCCTGAAAACTTTCTTTTCCTGAAAGACTGTATAAGGTACAAAAAGAACTAAAATAATTTCTTTCCCGAGAGAAAGAATGAGTTGTCTTGAAAAGAAATACCATGAGGAGATTCTTGAGAATAAACTTCATTTGCCACACTGAGAGAGCTGAATGGTGAGACTATGTTTCCAGAGTTGAAGAGAAATCAGTATCTGTAACTGATGCTTGTTTCTATCATACTTCTTATAGTGATTCATTGTTGAAATAGTAAAATATGTCTTTGTCTTATCTGTTACATTGTTGATTCCATAGACAGTAATATTGATATTTACTTATGTCTATACATTAGGAAGTTAAAGAGAAAGTTCACAGGAAAAAAAAGATTTCTATGGTTTATTCAATAAACTAGAGTGGGAGCTCAGAGCTAATTGATTAATTCATGATTTATGGAGAAATACCAGAACATACCTAGGTAGATGGCACAGTATAGAAAGCGCTGGACCTGGAGTCAGGAAGACATGAGAGCAAATCTGATCTCAGGCACTTACTAGCTGCGTGACTCTGGGCAAGTCATCTTACCTCAGTTTCTTCAGATTTATCATTTGTAAAATGGGAGCAATAACAGCAGCTATATCAGAAGGTTGTTGTAGGATCAAATGAGACAACATACATAAAGTGCTTTTCAGACTTCAAAGTGTTATGTACATTTTAGCTATTTTTATTTCTTTGAACTCAAGAGATGAAAATAAAGTAAGGAATCAAGTAACAAGCCGAGTGATGGGGGGTTGGCCTCAAGATGAGTCCCTTCCCCTCATGCAAAGAACCTTCTTCTCTTCTCCAGGTGAAATCTCTAGATATTCTCTAGCTAACGATCACCAAGCAATCTTTAGGGAAATTGGGGTGCAGAAGTTAGCGTTATCCTTTCTTCGACTTCCATCTTTCCCTAACGTGACTACATGAGCTTTCTGCTGGCATTGTTAACTTTATTTATCTTTACCAGCTTCAGTTCCTTTTGACTTTTGGCACCTCAGCGATTATCCTTAGAGGACCATACAACACTTAAACAGTCATCTACCATTCACAGCCCTAGATTCCATTCTTAGTACATTTCCTCTAGAATCTGAGTGAGGTCCCTGTGTTTCCCTATCTGTCCCTAGAAACAACTTTCCCTTTTCTTCCTCACTAGAGTACTTTCTCTTTCCGTTTTCAAACTTTTATTCCTGAAATATTCCCGATCCTCCAGAACTGATTTCAACTTGAAAAATGTCTGGGATTCTACGGATCTTTTCTCCAATCCTTTTGAAATCTGCCTAACTTTCCTTTATCTCAAACTCTACTGTGAAGTGACCATGTCCTTCCAAGGTTGCCACTATTTCTACCCTGGCAAGCCTGTCCTTTTTGCTACTGAAATCTCTTACAGAATTGCTGATCCTCTTGCTGGTTCCTCCACAATTTTTTTCACTGTCTCTACCTCTTTATGCCTCCAACCCAGAGATCCAAGAAAAATAGATATGTTTGGTTCTAGTCTGGGGTCTCACAAAAGGGATCAGGAAGTTATTCAACATACGTTGTGTAGATCAGGTACAGGTACAGGAGAGTTATTTCTTCCACAGAATGCTTAAAGCATACAAGACTCGTAAACATAATTATGGCCAAGAGTTCTAGCAGACAAGGCTGTAATCCTTTCACAGCCTTGAAGAGTTGGAAGAACAAGCTTCCAGAGGTATGGGAGTTTAGAGTCTGTTTCAGATTTTTCAGACAGTCAAGCCCCATGAAGAGTGAAGTCTGGAGTGACCTGTTTGAACCAGCAAAGAAATGGATGGAAGGCAGTCAAGAGAGTAGGACTCCCCACTTTCAAAAGTGAACTCATGGGCACAATGGCTTTGTTGAAATTGCATTGAAGTTGAGCCCACTCTACCCAAGGCCTGAGGTGGTATAAGAGAGAGTATTTCTTCAGGTGTTAGGAGGAAATTTCAATCCTTCTGTCCTTGCTGTTTCTTCTTAGTAAATATCCCCTTGAAAATGTTTATTATTTAGTCATTTCAGCTGTGTCCAACTCCGTGACCACATTTGGGGTTTTCTTAGCAGAGATGCTGAAGTGGTTTGTCATTTCCTTCTCCAGCTCATTTTATAGATGGGAAAAATAAGGCAAACAGACTTAAATGACTTGCCTAGGATCACACAGCTAGAAAGTGTCTGAGGCCAGATTTGAGCTCAGGAAGAAGAGCGTGCCTGACTTCAAGCCCGACACTTTATCCACTGTAGCACCTAGGTAATGTTAATAGATTAATTGGGGTGCTAATGAGTGGAGGATTTGATGGAGACATTAACTGGCAATTGATATTACGGAGAATATACCAGGAGGGGAGATTCAGCCTACAGAAAACCCCACTGCCCCTGAGGGGTATCCTCCTACCCCCATTAGAATTCTGGGGTAGTTTGCCTCAGCTCTGGGGAGGATTCCCCACTTCCCAGCTTTCATGGACTACACATGTGCAGACAACTTTTTCATGTCCACCTTAGCTGCACTCTGTCCAAATAACTACAGCAAGGTTTAAGTCTTCTGCTCAACCTGGCCATGGTTTGGGCTTCTCCAGTTAGGAGGCGTCTTCTTTGATAAGAGTATACTTGCAGAAAACTGCTGTCAGTCAGCTTCCACTGAGAGACCCAGAAAATCCCAATGTTTTTTACAAGTTTATATTTAAGGCTGGAAACATCCATTTCAGGACCTTTGTTAGTCACTTACTTTTAAATTTTAATTTATTTTATTTTTTGTCATATTTTAAGTTCAAAACTGTCTCCTTCCCTCCCCACTTGCACTAAAGAAGGCCACCATCTCTGTCTCTCTCTGTCTCTCTCTCTCTCACACACACACACACACACACACATAAAACCCCACTATGCATACTTCCATTTCTCAGTTCTTTCTCTGGAGGTAGATAGCATCTTCCTTTACAAGTCCTTTGTAGATGATTTGAATATTCATAATACTCAGAATAGCTTAGTTGTTCACAATTATTCTCAGAATAATATTGTTGTTAGTATATCCAACATTCTCTTGGTTCTGCTCATTTCAGCCTTCATTACTTCATGTAAGTCTCTCCACGTTGTTCTGAGATCTTCAAGCTCATCATTTCTTATGGCACAGTAGCGTTCCATCATGATCGTAGACCACAACTTCTTCAACTATTCCCCAATTGCTGGGCATCCCCTCAGTTTCAGTTCTTTGCCACCACAAAGACAGCTGCTATCAATATTTTTAGAACATACAGGTTCTTTTCTTTTTTCCTTGATCACCTTGGAAAATGGACCCAGTAGTAGCATTGCTGGGTCAAAGGGTATACACAGTTTTATAACTCTCTGGGCATAATTCCAGCTTGCTCTCCAAAATAGTTGAATCAGTTCACAGATTCGCCAACAGGGTATTAATGTCCCAATTTTTCTACATTCCCTCCTGCATTTGTCACTTTCCTCTTCTATCACTTTAGCCAATCTGATTAGTGCAAGATGATGTTTCAAAGTTGTTTTAATTTGCATTTTTTAATAAAAATGATTATGATTTAGAGCATTTTTCATGTGACCATATATAGCTTTGACTTCTTTATTCAAAAACTGCCTTTTCATGGCTTTTGACTACTTATCAATTGGGGAATGACTCATGTTCTTATAAATTTGACAAAGTTCTCTATATATTTGACATATGGGACCTTTACCCAAGAAACTGTTTATAAATCCCCTCCCCCAATTTTCTGCTCTCTTTCTGCTCTTGGCTATATTGTTTTTATTTGCGCAAAAACTTTTTAGTGTTCAGTCACTTATGGTCAAGAAAGGAAACATAAAGCAAGAGGCAGCCAGGGGTAGGAGATCCAGTCTCAGTATCACCTAACCAGCACATGTGCTTTAACAATTGCTCCGAGGAAGTCCCACAGAAAGTTTCAAGCCTGAGAGAGACAGGACCATGAGAGTGAATGTTGTCTCTCCCTTTAAAGACTACTGGCTCTTCCTGGCTTAGTGGTCAATATTCTTTGACACAACCTCGTCCCTCTCTGACTTCTTGGGGACTAAGGGTTTGCTCAGTGCCCTCAGGATTCTCCGGTGCTGAGCATGTGTGTCCCTGGAAGCAGCAAGGAGGAGATTGACCCTGCTCAATGCACTCCCCATGGGATACCCCTGTTACACTACAATGTTACATTTCCTTTCTAGGTTTTTGATACATTTCCTGAACTCACCTATTTCCTCCTTCTGTCTAGGTGGTCTGTGGGCTATTTCAATGAGAATGTTACTACCATTTCTGTCTCTGTTGATCTTCAACTAAATGTTCCACACCATGTTTCCCTCACTTTGATTCTTAAATGTTGTCATATATGTATATTTCTCTTAGTATAGACTGCCACTCTACCACTCCCTGCCTTTTACCTGTGTTGGTCCTAGTAAATTAGACATACCCTTCAAAGGCCATACTCTAGAAAGAGAATTGAGCATCTCACTAATTCATTTGACTGTGTTCCAACAAACATTCCGCAACTTTATTACATTAAAATGTGAACTAAATAAAGTTACATTTATGAAGAATTAATTGATTTTATTTCTTAGTTGCGTCTGCATGGTAAACTCTAGAATGTATTTCCTTTTATATTGAATAGGGGGCAAGAGGAGTCTTACTGAAAGCTAAGAAATATGGGGAACAAAAAAGGTTGGGAGCTCCCATCTGCAGCGCCTGCTTGGTGGATGTCCCTAGGTAGTTTTTTCTCCCTCTTCCTTACATGAGTGTATGTGTGGGTATGTATGTGTGCATGTGCATGCATGCACATGTGTGCATGATACCTGAGAGAGAAAAAATGAGAAATTAAGCTGTAAGAATATCAAAGACCAGGTTGTACAAGGGAGCCCATAGCAAAAAGGAATAATCATTGGAAAATCCAAGTTTTCATTCCTGGGAAGCCGTAGAGTTTTTGATGCCTAACTGACTTGTAGTCTCTGAGTAATTAACACAGAATCATCTAGAACCCCAGAAGTGCAAGCGACCTTGTCTAGTATAACTATGCCTGAACAAGAATCTTCTGTAGGATCTTCCTCAGAAGGATTCATGAAGGCTTCATTGAAAGATGTCTGGTGAGAGGAAGACCATTCCCTTCCATGATGCCCTCATTCAACTAGAAGTAATGAGGCAAAGTTACAGAGACAGATTGACACTTGTAATGAGAAACTTCCTAAGGAATAGCTACCATTTTGGTAGCACTTTAAGATTTCCAAAGTACTTTACATGTTACTTCATTTAAAACTCTATGGTGTGGGTGCTATTATAATCATGTCCATTTTATAAATGAGGAACCTAAGCTTCAGAGAGGTTGACTTGCCTACATCATACAGCTAGTTATTTTCCAAGGCAGGTTTCAAATTCAAGTCCTGACTCCACATGTTCCATGCATCGCGAAGCCTCTAATTCCCAATACCACAGCTGTCTCAAAGCGTAATCACAAGTGGCAGGGGAATCTCCTTCACTGGAAGGCTTCAAGGGAAGTATGGGTAACCACTTCTCCAATGTCTCTCTGAAGAGATTCTTGGTCGGGTAAGAATTAGACTAGATGGTGTCCAAAGTCTCTTAAGGCTCTGAGTCAGAGTTTCTAGTGCCTCAGTCTTTATACTTCCTTTTAGTTATCCTAAGAGTCTCTTTTTCAAGTCTCAGGTGGGAGTTATGGGATGAGGAATCTCCTTCCAGTGCTCAGTGCTGGGTCCAATAAGCATCTGAGGATGACCCATACCACCCCCATCCCAAAGTACCCATGACCTGGGGATTAAGAAGGAATAGTGATGCCTCTTCAGTCATCCTTTTGTCTTTTAGCTTGATTTTGTGTCTATTTGCAAATGAATGAATGAGCATTCATTAAATGCTTACTTTGGGCCAGGTACTATGCCAAATGATAGGAATACAAATTCAAAAGGGAGATAGTCCCTGTCCTCAAGGAGATGACATTCTAAGAGAAGAGATAGCACATACATTGGAGTGGTAGCCATGGTAAGGAGGATCTGAAGACCCATAGAGATGATGAGTTGCTTCATAGAGCAATCAATTGTCACACCCATGCCAGGAATAATACAGTAGAACTGGTTTCATTGCTGAGCCCAAAGTGAGGAATGGAGAGGGGAGAGATGGCAGCAGGGCAGATGTCAAGAAGTCTGGGGAAGTCAAACATGCTGTGATCTGATGTTCTATGGTCAGCTGGATAGAGTAGGAATTTATACTCATTGACTCCCCAAGCAAGACCATTCTAGCCAGCTCCAAAGCTGAGAGAATTAACTCCCCAAGGGATTAGAGCCATGGCAAATTCCATGTAAAGGTACCGTTTCAGGTGGGGAGGAGTGTATGACAAGATGGCATCAGGGTCAAAGACCTTGTAATTTTACCCCCATTGACTTCTCCAGCATTCTCCCCTCCAGCATGTCCCATATGCACTGTAAGAGGGTAGATAAATAGTTACTATTTCCAATTGTTTCATATATTCTAATCATGTACTTCTGATATTTTCATGTAGATCCCATGAGGACAAAGCCTGTGTCCCATCCTTCTCTTGTCTCTACTATGGTGCCCCACAAAGTGCTTTGTTCATAGAATGCATTCAATAAACACTTGTTGGTGGATTGGGCAATGGCAGGGAATGTTCCAAACATCAGATGAAGTAAAATCCTGTCCCCAAAAGAGAGTTGTCTAGTGATCAAAGGGGCCGCCTCAGGAGGGAGTCATTTCCCCCTCTCTGGAGGGCTCCAGACAAAGGTTGGATGATCATTCATCAGGCAGGTTGCTAAGATTCTTGGTCAGGCACAGATTGGACTTGAGAGCTCAGAGGTTCCATGATTCTGGGAACCCACCCAATGTCACTTTGTAATATCCCTTTCTCTTCATCACTCAGTCATTGAATCTCATGGCACTTTACAATGTGGGTTCAAGTTAACAGTCCTTCTGGACTGTTGAATGACCAAATTCCCCCCAAACTACAAGAAAACTGGTGCCACATGATCACCCTGTCACTTTTTCCAACCCAGCTCTGTAATTCAAGGGCCAAGCCAGAGTGGATGGTCCAGCAGATGGACCTGCACTGATGCAACATTCAGCTTTAAATGAGGCTAAGAGGAGAAGTTCTTCTCCTATCTGCCCATGGGGGCCATCCCTCCATCCAGCTGGATTATCAGTGGCCATCTGAATAAACAATCAGTGAAAACAGGAAGCCCTGGGAGCAGATCTTTTGCCTTCCTTGGATTGTCATTTTCTCATTGTTGTTTTCCTCCATGACGCCATCCCAGGCGCCTTCACCGATGTTTCTCTCCTTCATCCACAGCAGACCCACCCATAAAAGCCAGGGTCCAGAACAAAAGGGGAGGGCGGGGGGAGGGGGGGCCTCCCTCGCAGGATGGAAGACAGATTCCTTTGGCACAGTCCTCAGCCCCCCATGAAGCCCAGGGGAAGAAGGGATGCTGTAAATTCAGCCATGCCTTTCAGAGTGAAAATGACTCTTGCCGATGTTTGTTGAGTGAATCAGGCAAAAGAAACTAGCAAGCAACAGCAATAACGCTAATCAGCATTTCGATGGCACTTCATTGCTTCTGAAGTGCTTTACATACATTATCTCATCTGTTCCTCAAGACGACCTTCGGCTCAATCGTTGGAATTTTACAGATGAGTAAACTGAGGCTCAAGGGATTCACCCACAGTGACCCAAGTAGGGACCAAAGCAGTATTTGAACTCAGATCTTCCTGACTGCAGGTCCAGAACTCTATCCCCTACACCACTTAGCTGATTCCTCTGCACACGTAGCTCTTTAAGGTTCCCAAAGTGCCCTGTGCACATCTGACCTTTTCTGTGAGGTCAGGGCACAGCTCAACTGGGCAAACCTTCTCCTCTCGCATAATGACTAGAAAGGCAGCGTTGGAGTCAGGGAGATCTGAGCTCTAGTTATGCACAGGACACACTAACTGTGTGACTATTGGTGGGTCACTTTGCTTTCTAGGACTTTAGCCTTATCATCTCCAAAGGAAAAAGGTTGTGCTAGATGGCCCCCGAATCTTCAGCTCGAAATCAATCAACCCGCACCTACTATGTGCTAATCACCCTGGTAGGAAATGCGGATGCAAAGACAAAATTGAGACAGTCCCTGCCCTCTAGAAGCGTGGATTCTATCAAGGGAGACAAGACATACATACAGAAATAGACGGAAAATCGTAACATTTTAAAAATAAAGACAGAGTAAATTGGAGGAAGAATCTAGCACTTGAGGAAAGTCTTCCCGTAGGAGGTGGGACTGTAAGAAGTGGGGTTGTTGTGAGAGCAGACTCTACACACAAAGGCAAGCTGGCACGGAGCTTCGGAGCTGGGAGGCGGCTCGGAGTGTGTAAGGAACGCGGAGAAAGACATTCCGGCTGGATCGTCGAAGGCAAGAAGGTCCTAGGAAGTGGGAAAAGCATGCTCGGGTCAGGCTCTGAAGGGCTTGAAATGCTAAGGAGAAGGACTTTCAATCGGTCCTGGAGGTGACAGGGAGCCACTGGAGGTTATTAAGTAGGGGAGTGACACGGACAGAGATATACTTTAGCAGCTGTGCAGAGAATAGCTCCGGGCTTGAAGCAGGAAGAACATCAGGAGACTTGTCAGCGTCCAGGAGAGAAAGGTAATAAGGGAATATCCTAGAATAGGCTCCCAGGCTGGCTGTGTGACTAGAGATAACTGAGAATGAATGTATGGATGGATGGATAGATGGATGGATAGATGGATGGATGGGTGGATGGATGGATGGATGGATGGATGGATGGATGATGGATGGATGAATGAATGAAAGCATTTATTAAATGCTTACTATATGTCAGGCACCATGGCAAGCACTTGTACAAATACCTCATCTGATCTTCACAACAACTAGGTACTGCTATTATTATTCCCATTTTACAGCTGAGGAAACTGAGGCAGAGAAGTTACTTGCTCCCAGTCCCACAACGAGGGTAGTTCGGGGATAGGATTTGAACCCAGGTCTTCCTGACTGTTAAATCTTAGCTGTCATGATGGAAGGGTGAAGTTTCACCTCCATCCTAATTAATGCACTCACAAAAGGTCCAGACACATGCACCAACTGGATCAAAGTGGGCAAGTGAGCCCAAAGAGGGTCTGGGACAACACAAATGACAGCTGACACTTAAGAAGGGCATCGGGGTTTATAAAGAGTTTTGCATAAATTATCTCATTTGATCCTCATGACCATAAACCTTAATTATTCCCATTTTATAGATGAGAACCCCCAGGTTAGAGAGGTCTTACACAGAAAATGTCTCAGATGGGATTCATCCCCAGACTTTCTGCCTCCAGTGCTCCCCATTACATCATCATGCCTCTCGTGAATGAATGAATGAATGAATCATAGCTTTTTAAATGGCATTCATTCATTCATCCATCATTCATTCATTTATGCATTCATTCATCCATCCATCCATAATTCATTCATCCATTCATTCATGCATCCATCCATCCATTCATCCATCCATCTATCCATTCATTCATCCATCATTCATTCATTTATGCATTCATTCATTCATTCATTCATCCATCCATCCATCATTCATTCATCCATTCATTCATGCATTCATCCATCCATCCATCCATTCATCCATCCATCTACCCATTCATTTATCCATCCATCCATCTATCCAGTCTTCTTCCTAGGGTCATATATCCAAACCTGGAAGAAAGTTCAGAGACAATTTAGTCCAACCCTTTCATTTACAGGTAAAGAAACTGGGGCCCAGAGAAGTTAAGTGGCTTGTACCCAAAAGCTCCTCCTCACCTCCTCTGGCACCTCCCTCTGGCACCATCACGCAGGTCATGTCGTCTTATGCTGTCAGCCAGTCCAAAGTCTTGCCATGAGCATCTACACCGCTCTTTTTTCTCTCTTAAGGAGCTCATTGCCCTGACCTCATCCTTGGTTATCTCAATATTCATCTTTCTATCCCTTCAAACTCCTTGACATCCTAATTCATCACCTTCCCCAGCTCCTAAGACCTATATGTCTTCATTCCATCTCCAACATCCACAGGGATGGTCCCATCTCCCAGGTGCCACCAATGTGCTCTGAGACTGAAATGCCCCTTCCTGAGCACAAGCATGTGGTCTTCTCTGAAGCCCTCCACCTCATCTGCCCCCTTCTCATTCCTCACCGTGGCTTCCTGCCATTTCCCCCCAGAAGTTTGCCCAGACCATCCCCATCCTCTCACATTGCTTTGGTCCCTTCCTACTTTGGGTCCTAATACTGGGCAGTTCAGCTACTCTGTCCTAGAAGCTTGACCAGATTTGAACCTAAGGAGATGAGTCTTCCTGACTCCAGGCCCAGTGCTCTATTCACTGTGCCACCTAGCTAACCAGATCGCACAGGTAGTAAGTGATATTTGTGGAATTTGAGCCCAGATGTTCTAACTTTAAAGGTTCTTTACTCAGTACCATGTTCTAAGGGCCCTCCCAGCTCTGATATTTTACAAGTCCATGAAATGGGTCAAGGGAAACACACAATGAATCAGCCCACCTCTCCCCTGCTTTGTTCTCACCTGCACACAACTGGCGCAATCAGGTCTTTCAATGGCAGCACATGAACACGCACAATACTATTCACTGAGTCGTAGGGCTTGCCCATCCAGAACATCCCAGGGTTTCCTTTGCAGGTTTTCTGGGTGTTTCTCTCTCCCCACCCCCATGAAATTTTCCCCAGGATCATCCGTGCAACCCACCAGCAACAAGAGCACCCCTAATGTCCAGGATCCCAGACCCTAGACTCCGGGCTGCCTCCGACAAGTCTCAGGCCAGACTCAAGTGGTTCAATTTTTGAAATTCTTTGGAAGTGAGGACAGGCACTGTTGTCAACCCAGCTCTGTCCCCAGAAGCAAGGCTGGGGAATAAAAGAGGGCTTGCTATTGTCCAGTTGTGTGGTGTAGGCCGGAAGAATGTGGGAGGAATGTGGCAGCATGTCGGGGAGAGAAGGGGTCTTTGTGGGGGAGCCCTGGAGCTGGGCATCGGCCTATTACTTCATCCCTGCCCTCTGGGATGGGAGGGGGAAGTAGCATGTGAATCTCAGGGGGACAGGGAGGCCGAGCAGAGTGGGAGGAAATGATCATAACCCTTCACCCCCCATACAGCCTGTTTCGGTTTACAAAGGCCCACAACCTTAGGAGAGCCAGAGGGCTAGTGCTTGTCATCAGTTCCATTTTGCAGAGGCAAAAACTGAGATCCAGAAAGCAGAAATGACTTCTGACATCATAGATTTAGAAGATCGCCTCGTCCCTCACCTTCATTGTATGAAGGAGGAAATGGAAGCCTGGAGAGTGGGGGTGATTTGCCCAAAGTCCGCAGACTATTTGGCAGGGAGTCGACGGCTGTTAGAGAAATACGTGTTCAAGGATAAGCCAATCTGAAATCTAGATACAGCACAAAGGGGAGGAGGCTGGTGACATCAAGGATGAAGGATGGGCCTGAAGGCAGAACCACCCCAAACACTCATGGACTGAGGCCTTTATGAGGAAGCTTCTCCAACATCCACATCATCCCTTGACCACACTGTTCTACCCACTCGGGCTGAGCATAGCAAGGCTAATCCCTCTGCAAATACCCTCTCCCAGGGTACCAAAGCCTCACTCTGGGGGCCCAGGACAAAGGGTAATATGCCTGAAACACTGACCACTGGGTGTTCTGGGCAATGGGCCCAGGTCTGCTTTCTAGGGACTGGCCCAGCTAAGCACAGAGGCCTCAAGACCAGCAGACTGGTCACCTGGGGAGGAACTCTGCATGGTGACCCATGGTGACCCATGAAAGAGAATTGTTTCTACATAAGCAAGAGGCATCATAGTACCATTAAAGAAATACTTCATTTGTGGTGAATTGAAGGACCTATGTTCAGATCATTACTCTGTGGTAAGGTCTTCCAGAAGTCATTTCACCTCTGGGTTTCAGTTCCCCCATCTGTAGAAAGAGGGCTTCTCATTCTGTGATGCCAGGGATGCCCTTTGGCATGAGCAGCCTCTAAATAGTGCTACCTACCCTGGCAATTTTCATGATTTTTGAAAACATCATGGTGGCAGGGTCACGTATTGGAGAGAGAGCCTTGGACTCAGAGCCAGGAAGCTTGTGTTCAAGTCATAGTCATGATGCTAGTCACATGGCCCTGGGTAAATCACATCCACTGCTGTGTGCCAGGCGTTGTGTTAGGGGCTGGGGTAAAAAGATCACAGCTGGAGAAATCGAACAGATAGCATGCCCATATGCAGACACATATAGGACTTATACAAAGCTAAGATGGGGTAATGCTGAAGAAGGTCCTGGGAGCTGGGGACCAGGAAAGGGCTCCTGAACAAATCAGCATTTGAAGAAACCTCGGGTGGACAAGCACGGATGTGAGGAAAAACTGAGTCCTGGTGAGCCCCACGCTTGCAAAGATAGCATGGGGCTCCCTAGGCTGATGGATCCCATTCCATTGGAGCATGAAGGCGTCTTCAGCAGCAAAGCCTTCTGGGGCTGAGAGCTGTATTGTTAGTCCCCGATGACTTAGTCCTATGATTAGTGTCCAGTGAATAGAGTTCAATGGGGAGGGGGCCAGGCCTGAAGTCAGGAAGACCTGAGTTCAAACCCAGTCTCAGACTCTCCAACCTTTGTCCATATCATCCCATGAATACTCCCGAGTGGGTTCACCCAGCATGTTGAAGGGCCTTCTTCAAGTTCACCTGATATTCCACGGGTGCCAGGGTAGTATAGTGGCCATGCAGACGCCCCTCACTCCTACTACATACCTAAGCTGCCTCCATTTTGGGGTGCAAATTTCTTTAGGAAAATATTTGTCGGTTTTTGGCTCCCAAATCTCATTAGTGATTGGCTGCTGCTGCTGGCTCACACTTCTTCTGCTCCTCTCTGCTCTCTTTTAGGTGAATTCTTCAGAGATGAGAAAATACACTTTTCTCCATTCATTGACAAGGAGGAAGTGTAGAAGTACAGAACATTCGATCAGACTCAGCTGATTTGTTGACTAGATTTGTTGAATTATTCTATTGTCCTCTTTATTTTGTTTAATTGTTACAAGACGTGGTTCTCAGGGAGGAGGAGGGGAAGGACGCACATGAAAACAAGATAATAAAAATTATTTGTAAACAACAACAACAAACCCCTTTTCCAAGCTAGTCCAGCAGGAAGAACCATGGTATGGCTACAGCTGTTCTCTCGGGGTTCTAAGGGGTGACCCTGAGGAGTTGGGGTGTCCTTTCTCTACTGCCCTTCATCGCTAAACATCTAACAGCTTTTACAAAGAGGTATTTACTTTGAAGACAGTGAAAAAGAAATGCAAACATTTCTCCCACTAGCTTAGTGAGAATATCGCTTCGATCCCCGGTGAGGGAGTGAACTCAAACTTAGCTCAGCTTCTACCTGGCCTTAGTCCCACCAAGATCACACCCGAAGGGGGCATGGCTGATGGATCCTCGTCTCAACTTCTGCTGGCCTCACTCTTCAGAGCAGCCAGTCTAGGTTGTCTGCAAAGCTCTGGACTCTGAATTGAGATTCCTGTGCTTCAGGCTGAAGACTCCACTCCTTTCAAGAACAAAGACAGAGGTCAAAGACCCAGGGCTGTCTCTCAGGGCCACAGGACCTAGACGGGAAAAGGCCCCCAGGCCCCTTCCAGCCCGATCTCTTACTGGACCCTGTGGGAAGAGTCACAAACAAGGTAAAAAGAGCGAGCCAAAGATGATTCATTAGCAAGACATCCCCAGTTCTGGTTATGCTGCTGATAGAAAAAAAAAAAAAGCATTTTCCAACCACATGGTTACTAGACTAGAACCTGGTTACACTAGCTTTCTCTGCTTGCTCTGATTACTATGTTTCTCCTTATCTGTTAACTTGTATCATCCCAGCAGAATGTAAACTCCTTGAGGGGAGGTAGGGTCTATGTCTGCATTTTGGCAGGTCCTTGTACATAGCCTTGGGCTCACCAAGGTCATGACTAGATGTGGACTTGGACTTAATAAATGTCAGTCGGATTGTGTTTGCCTATCGGATTCCTGGACCTCCATGTCCTCCTCTTTTGAATGGGAGAAGTAACCCTTGCCTTGCCTCCTTTCAGAATGCTCCTCTGCGAGGATGAAGTGAAAAGCATTGTGGGTGGCAGAAATGCTCCAAATTCGGGGTCAAGGAGCTGGGGAATCAGTTCCCATCACTGCTACCTCCTACCCCAGGAACTTCCCCTCTTTCCTCATTTGCAAAATGAGAGTATTGGGCTAGTCAGGGGTTCTTGATCCAGGTTCTGGGGATTTAGGGTTGGTTTTTTAAAAAAAAAAATATTCTGATGATCTTGTTTCAGTACAATCAGTCTCCTTTGTAACTATATAGACTTTATTTTAGGAACTTTAAAACACTATTCTGCAAAAGGGTCCATTGGCCCCGCCAGGACGACTACCCCACGGGTCCAGGACACACAAAAAGTTAAGAACCCCAGGCTAGATGGCCTCTAAGACCCCTCCCAGCTTGAAATCAATAATCCTATAAAAAAATAGATTCAAAAATGAACTGTAACCATGAAGGTGCCTCCAGATGTAGAGTCAGCATTATATGGGGATGCTTTGAGGGTGTAGACGTCCTCAGCATAATACGCAAGAGTTGCCTTATTGTGTGTTTTTCACTTATTATACAGCACATATTTGATGTTTCAACATTGAATTTTTAATGCAGTTTTGTGACTGTGCCTCTCCCAGTGAACAGGCAGCCTTCACTGAGCTCTGAGCTAAGCCCCTGTCCACCTAGGGAGCCTCGCCTCCAAAGGGCCTCCTCGTTTCAACCTTCCTTAACATTCTTCTTCTCCTTTTTTCCCTTCATTCCTGGAAAGCCTTTGGCTTCTCCTGAGCTTACTAGAACCGTCCAAGAATTCAGCAGAGCACAGAGGCACAGGGAAGGAGGCTATGTCCACAGAATACCATGACACCCAGATGTTTTTACACATCTGGATGGATGTGTGCCTGCATTTTTGCTGTTGTTGTTCTATCCAGATGGTGGGGCGTAGACACCGCCTGAATTTCTCAAGACTGTGTTTCAGTCTGGGATATCTTTGGGGATCCCAGGAACACCACAGTTTCTGTTCCCCAAAGTGGGGCTCAATCTCATTTTGTCCATCTCTTTTCACCTCCCAAGTACATCAGAAATGCTTGAGTGGGCTCCAAAAGACACCCTCCTCCCGCTAGCTCCCTTTCTACCTCTCAGTATCAGGAGCAGAGATAAAAGAGGTGGATGACTTGGCCAAGGAGACTAGAGGATGGAATCTTTGGCACACTTGCCTCTCCCACTCTGACTTCCCCCAATGGAACTGATGGCCTGGTTTGTATTTTAAGTGGCCTCATCCCCTCTCCTCCCCCTTCATTGGGACCAAAATAGAACTTTCCTTCTTGATTCCAGTCTCTTTGAAGAACAAGGTGTATATCTTTGTGGCTAGGAGGGACCCAACCTGGAAAGTATTTCCCAAGGGGCCCTCAGTACCCTAAAGGGATGATTTTCTTAGAGACAAGGGGGATGACATAGAAGAAAAAATCATGGGCTGGGATCTAGTGGCAGAGGCAAACTTATAACTTAGACCTCCCAACTCTGGAGTCAGAGGATATGGATTCAAAACCCACCTTGGACCCTTTATTGTTTCATAGTCTTTTCAGTCATATCTTACTTTCCATGACCCCATTTAGGGTTTTCTTGGCAGAGACACTGAAGTGGTTCACCTTTTCCTTCTCCAGGTTCATTTTGCAGATGAGGAAACTGAGGCAAATAGGGTGAAGTGACTGCCCAGGGTCACAAAGCTATGAAGTATCTGAGGCTGGATTTGAACTTGGGAAGATGAGTCTTCCTGCCTCCAGGCTGGGCATTCTGTCCACTGCAGTGCCACCTAGCTACCCCTTTACACTCTCATGACTACGTAATCTTGGACAAGTTACCTCCCCAACTCTCACTTTACTCAGTTATGAAATGAGAGGATTTATCAACAAATCAATCAACGGACATTTAGTAAATGCCTGCTATGTGCTAGGCACTGTGCTAGGTGATGGATCTAACTAGATATCCTCTGAGGTCTCTGACTTGTTCTATGACTCTAGGCCAGTGATTATCCTTCTGAGGAAGTCAGTTTCCACCTCTTTAAAATGGGGAAGCAGTGTGAATCACCACAGAAGGTCACAAAGAGAGGGTATGATTTGCTGACTTGAAACTTAGGTGGGTATGGCATTGCTTATAAATTGTCCTTGAGTGTGTAATCTGGGCCAGTTCTTAAAATGGCCCCTCTAGAAATGAATTCATGGAAGCACAAAGAAGTCCAAACTGGGAAGAATCATCAGGGATCGTTTAGGCCAAATCATACCTGAATGCTAAGACCCTCTGCAACATCCCAAGCAACTGATCATCCAGCTTTGGTGAATCCAAAGGAAGAAGGACTCATGACCACCCAAAGGTGCCAAAGCCGTGTTAGGACAGCTCTCATCGTCAGGAAGTTTCTCCTGACATTAAGATAAATCAGCCTCTTTGCAACTCTCCTTTATGGCTCTTGGTTCTGCCCTCCAGGAAGACATATATGCTTCTTCCTCCAAATGCTTGAAGGCAGTTCTAATCTTCTCTGGGCTAAATATCTCTAGTTCCTTCAGATGATCCACATGATGTGGACTCAAGAGACCCATCACCATTCTGGCTGCTCTATAGGACACTCCAGCTGCTCCTCAAGCACCCATCGCATTGTGCTCCAGACACCCTCCCCAACCACCTATATCTCCTCAGCAGTTGTCTCTTCTTCTGCTCCCCAGCCTCTTCCACTTCCCACCTACATTTAGCTATCTGAAGCTCTTGGACAATTCCACCCCAGGGCTGAATCCCTATGAACAATGATAACATACCTGAATGCATTCCTCAATGATTAACGCATTGCATTCCCACCCCATCATTCTCTCCATATCTCAGTGATCTGAACCAGTAGCTGTGATTGTTCCAGCCTCATTGTCAGTCTTTTCCTGGCTCTTTCCTTACTATCCCCCTCAAAGCAATCCCAACAGTATCTCATTCCCAGGCTACCCATCCCTTCTACTGTGCTCTCTGAAATGTCTGTTCCACAGGCAATGATCTACTTTTCATCTTAAAACATTACTTTGGGACATTGCCATCTTTTTTCACTCAGTGAGACGTGCCTTCTGATGATCCTGCCTCCCTGGCCACCCTTTCCAGCATTGGTTTCACTTTTACCTGTACCCCTAACTCCCTGATTGCTGTGGGAGACTTGGAACACTCTTTGCTCCCCAATGCCATTTTCAGGTCCTCCTAATGCCACCATAACTCAGTAACCTCTCATCATTTGACACCCATTCAATCTGTATTTATTACCCAATTAAGATTCTGAGAGCTGCTGTCTACCAGCTTCCAGGACACCCTCCTTCCTTCTTCAGTGACTGGCTCACAGTCTTTCCAATTCCTGCCTTTGTGCTAGGGAGCTCCAATATGCATTTTGATACTCCCTCAAACACTAATTTCACTTGCCTCTGAACTACTCTTTCACCCAACCTCAACTACACACAGAGATGGTCATATCCTCCTTGATCTTGCCATTGTCCAAAGGCACCACTTCCATATTCATGAACTCTGAAGTCCTTTTATCACATCACAATGTATTGTCACCTCCCTCTCTCTGTACTGCAACCCCCAACTCTGTTCTAACTCCTCAGTGTGGCCTCTAGCTCCTCTACCCTTCAGGAGGGAGGGAGAAGATGCCAATCACCCTTGCACTGGCTACACTCTCCTCTCTTCCCAATATAGACTCCCTAGTGAAACAGTTCAATTCTACACTGTCCCCTTCTCTTTAGTCCTTTGCCCCCTTTCCCCCGCCAAAGATCTTGCCCTGCCAAGCCTCAGCCTTGGGAATCACTCCTACCATCCCCTGCTTTTGTTCCTACACATGTGTTACTGAATGAAGCTGGAGAAAATCATAAATCCATGCTACTAGGTCCACTATAAATTTATGTTATATAATCTCAGCTGGGTCCTCACTGGGGCAAGGCAATCTTTCTACCACTTGCCTAATCAACTCATTATCCCATTCTCCTCAGGCTTTTCTAGACCATTTCATTCATCCTCAAACCTCTGATGTGCTCCTCCCTCCCTGATCCTCCAGCTGAGAACTTTGCTTCTTATTTCATTGAAAAAAAGGTGAAGTTATTCTCTGAGACCTCCTTCTTCTTCCTCCCTCCTCAACACCAGATGCCTTCTGCCACCATCTCCTCCTTCCCCATTGTCTCGTGTGAAGAAGTAACCCTTCTCCTTCCTCTCTACCTGCATGGGTGATTACATTCTATCCTGTCTTCTCCAGTATATTCCCTCACTTTTACTTATCTTCAGTCTCTCTCTTTCTACTGGCTGCTTCCCTGCCTACAAACATGGCCATGTCTCCCCCATCCTCAAAAACTTCTCACATGATGCATCTGCCCCATTCATTATTGTCCTCTATCTCTCTTGCCTTTTTTAGCTAAAAGTCTTGAGAAGGCCATTTACATTAAGGGCCTCCACTTCCTCTCCTGCCACTCTCTTCTGAACTCTTTACAGTCTGGCTTTGGACTTCATCATTCAACTGAAACTGCTCTCTCCACAGCTACTAAGAATCTCTATTTAAAATTGTTTTATTTTTATTTTCAGTTCCAAATTCTTTCCCTCCCTCCAGCACCTCCCCCACCAGTGAGAAGACAAGAAATAAGATACCCATTATACATAAGAAGTCATACAAAACATTTCCATATTAGCCATGCTTCAGATTGGGGATGGGAGGGAGCAAGAAAAATAAAGTAAAAGAAAATGTGCTTCGGTATGCAGTCATAATACATCAGTTCTCTCTGGAGAGGGCTAGAATTCTTCATGAGTCTTTTGGAATTGTCATAGATTGTTGAATGGATAAGAGCAGCTAAGTCTTTTGTAGTTGATTGTTATTACAGTATTGTTCTTATTGTATACAGCACTCCCCTGGCTCAGTTCACTTTTGCATCAGTTCATGTAAGTTTTCCTAGGTTTTTCTGAAACCACCCCCTTTGTCATTTCTTACACCATAATAATTTTCCATCATGATTATATATTATAATTTGTTCAGCCATTTTTCAATTTCCAATTCTTTGGTACTACAAAAAATGCTGCTATAAATATTTTTGTACATATAGGTCCTTTTCTCTTTTATCTCCTTTGGGATACAGATTTAGTAGTGCTATTGCTGGTCAACACGGCCAAAATAGAACTTGTTATCTTTTCCCCAAACTTTCCCCTCTTCCTAACTTCTCTATTACTATCAATGGTACCATGATCCTCCTGGTCTCCCAGGCTCAAAGCCCCACCATCAGTCTCAACCCTTCCTTCTCACTCCTTGCCCCTCCATGCCTAAGATCCCTTCTCTGTTCTGACACCGCCCCCACCCTGGTACAAGCCCTTACCTTCTCAACCCTGGACTATTACAATGGCTGCTGGGTGGGGCTGGGGAGGTCTGTCTGCCCAAGTGTCTCCTCACTCATTCCATCCTTTACTCAACTATCAAATTCATCTTCCTTCCAGGTCCGAGATGATGCCCACCTGTTCAATAAGCACCAGTCAGTCCCAATTACCTCCAGGATCAAATCCAATGTTTGGCTTCTAAAGCCCTCTTTAAGCTGGTCCCTTCCTACCTTTCTCTCTTCTTGCATCTTCCTTCCTTCCATATACTCTTTGATCCAAAGACACCTGGCTCCTTGCTATCCTCACACATGATGCTTCATCTCCCAACTATGGGCATTTTTCCCTGCTCTCTCCTCATCTTCATCGCCCATCTTCCCTGGATTCCTTCAAGTCTCAGCTAAAGTCTCAGCTTCTATAAGATGCATTTCCCAGCCTTCCTTAGTCTTAATGTCATCGCTCTGAGGTTATCTCCAATTTTGTACATATCTTATTTGTACAAAGCTCCTTGCTATGTCTCCCCCCATTAGACTTGGCTCCTTAAAATCAGAGACTGTTTTTTTTTTTTTGTTTGGGTTTTTTAGCCTTTGCTTTTATTTCTGGTACTTAACATAGTGCCTAGCATGTGGCAGCTGTTTAATGAATGTTAGCTCTTAGCTCTTTCTTAAACTGTAATGCCTGGAAACAAACACAACACCCTAGATAAGGTCTGACTAGGGCAGAAGACAGAGAAACCATCACCTCCTAATTCCTGGACAATCTAGACCAAAGCCTTCATCTCACAGAGGAAGAAACAGAGACAATCCCAAGAGATGAAAGAGATCTATCTTAGGTCCTGCCTGCAGACAGAAGCAGAGCAGATCCAAGGCTGGAATTCAGGTCTCCTGACATCCAGTCCAAGGATCTCTCCACATAGCACTATGCTAATTGACTTGTATAAATCAAAACCAGTTTCTATTTATCAGAGGTGTATATGGAAGTGGGCAGTGGTGACTGGAAAGTTCCCTGACCAGTGGGATGAATCTACCAGGAGGCTAGTTTCTATTTGGAAGCTTCCAGTGTCCATGCCTCTCATGAAGGATGGTGTGACCATATCATCAGCACCTTATTAAAAGGACTAAAGACAGCTCCAGGGGAAAACAATCTAACTGGAACCTAGTGGGCTGAGAGCTGCTTTTGAGGCCTCGTTGGGCATGGGTTTCAGACACTCAGTCTGGCCCCACAATCATCCAGTTGGCTCAGACTCTGGGGAGGATGGACTCTCTTCTGGAGAAATCTGGTTAAGCTTCCTCCCCTTTACCTACAAATACAAATAAAGTTTATCAGATTGAATGGAAATGAATATCTGTTCTTTGGGAGCCACAAACTGAATCATAGTGCTGGACCTGGATGGGGTCTCAGAGGTCAGCTAGTCCAACGCCCCCCCCCCCCAATCGATCAACAAGCTTTGCTGTTGTTGTTGTTCAGTCATCCAGTTGTGTCTAACTCTTTGGGACCCCATGGACCACAGCTTGCCAGGCCCTTCCGTCCTCCACCATCTCTCAAGTCTGTCCAAGCTTGTGTTCATTGCTTCCATGACACTATCCATCCATCTCGTCCTCTGCCATCCCCTTTTCTTTTTGTCTTCAGTCTTTCCCAGCATCAAGGTCTTTTCCAATGAATTCTGTCTTCTCATTGTGTGGCAAAGTATTTTACTTTCAGCTTCAGTATTTGGCCTTGCAGTGAGTAGCCCGAATTAATTTCTTTGAGTATTGACTGATTTGATCTTTTTGCTGCCCGTGGTCTCTCAGAAGTCTTCTCCAGGACCACAATTCCTAAGTATTGATTCTGTGGTGCTCAGCTTTCCTTATATTCCAGCTCTCATGGCCATCCATTACCACTGGAAAAGTCATAGCTTTACCTATATGGACCTTTGTTAGCAAGGTGATGTCTCTGCTTTTTAGTATGTTGTCCAGATTTCCCATAGTTTTCCTTCCAAGGAGGAAGTGTTGTTTAATTTCCTAGCTGTAGTCATCATCAGCAGTGATCTTTGAGTCCAAAAATATAAAATCTGACACTGCTTCCATCTCCTTGCCAGGAAGTTATGAGATCAGTTATCAAAATCTTAGTTTTTTGATGTTAAGCTTTTACATTCTCCTCTTTTACCCTTGTCAAGAGGCTTCTTAATTCTTCACTTCCATCAGAGTGGTATCTGCCAGCACATCTGAGATTGTTGATATTTTTCCTGGCAACCTTAATTCTGACTTTTGATCCATCCAGCCTGGCATTTTGCATGACGTACTTTGCATAAAAGTTAAATAAATAAGATATTAATATACAGCTTTGTCACAATCATTTTCCAATCTTAAACCAATCAGTTGTTTCGTGTTTGATTCTAACCGTTGCTTCTTAGCCTGCATGCATGTTCCTCAGGAAGTAAGATGGTCTGGGACTTCCATCTGTTTGAGGACCTGCCATGTTTTGTTGCAATGTACACAGTCAGAGGTTTTATTTAGTGAAGTCAATGAAGCAGAAGTAGATTTTTTCTGGAACTCCCCTGCTTTCTCCATAATCCAGTGAATGGTGGCAATTTGGTCTCTAGTTCCTCTGCCTCTTCAAAAACTAGCCTGCTCTTCTGATAATTCTTGGTTCACATATTGCTGAAGCCTAGCATGCAGAATCTTGAGCATAACTTTGATGGCATATGAAATGAATTCAATTGTTCAATAACTGGAATATTCCTTGGCATTGTCCTTCTTTAGGATTGGGACATAAACTGATTTTTTCAATCCAGCACCCACTGTTAAGTTTTCCGAATTTGCTGGCAGAGTGAGTGCAGCACTTTAACCGTATGATCTTTCAGGCTTTTAAATAACTTACCTGGAATTCAGTCACCTCCACTAGGCTTATTCCTAGCAATGCTTCCTAAGGCCCACTTGGCTTCAATCTCCAGGATGTCTGACTCCGGATCAGTAACCACACCACCATCCTTATTGGTGACATTAAGATCTCTCTTGTATTGTTCTTCTGTGGATTCTTGCCTTTTCTTCTTAATCTCTTCTTCTTCTGTTCAGTCCCTACCGTTTTTGTATTTTATCACATCCATTTTCGCATGAAGAATTCCCTTGATAGTCTTGTATGACAGCAATGTTGAACTATTTGCTTTGGATTCAAATAGACCTCATTTGGTCAGGTTTGAGATAATACCTCAGTACTGCTTTTGTCACCCTCTTATTACTAACTGTGAGGGCTACTCCATTTCTTCGAGGAATTCCTTGCCCACAGTAGTAGATGTAATAATCACCTGAATTAAGCTCACCCATCCCAGTCCATTGAATTTCACTGACACCCAAGATGTCCATGTCTAATCTTTCCATCTCCTGGTTGACCACACCCAGCTTACCTTGGTTCATAGATCTTACATTCCAGGCTCCTCCACGATATTGCATCAGTTTTTTCTTTCATCACCAGCCAGATTCGAGGCTGACTTTCCTTTCAGTTCTGGCCACTTCATTAGTGCTGGAGATGCTGGTACTTGTCCTCTACTCTTCCTCAGTGGTGTGCTGGAGCTCTTTTGACCTGAGGGGCTCATCTTCCAATGGCATCTCTTTTATCGTTTCTGTAGTGTGTGAATTAAGAACCCACTCAGTACTAGGCACTGTGCTAAGCACTGGGGATACAAATTCCTTGCCCTCAAGGAGCTTACATCCTAATGGGGGAGACAAATGTTTGTAGACAGTCAATAAACATTTATTAAGGCACCTACTATGTTCCAGGCTCAATCCTAAGCCCTGGGTATACACAAAGAAGTAAAAGATAGCCCCGGCCCTCAAGCAGCTTACAATCGAATATAGGGCAAAGCACATACAAAGTAAATGCCAAGTAATCTTGGAGTGGGGAGGGAAAGAGGAAGCGTCTAGTACATAGGAGGACCAGAAAAGGCATCCTGTAGAAGGTGGCTCATGAAGTGAGACTGGGATGGAGTGAGGCGCTCCAAGAGACAGAAGTGAAGAGAGCGAGCATCCCAGGCATGGAAGACAATCGATGCAAAGGTGGGCAGATGGCCCATGGGACGCCACATGTGAAGAACAGAGAGGCCAAGAGCCTTTATTTTAGGGATCAAGAAACTAAGGCTCCAGGAAATGAATTAACTTGCTCACATCACACAAGAATGTGTGCATGCACACACTCAAGTCCCCAGCAGAGCCTCCTGGCCCAGTGGAAGAATCCAAGGGTTGATGGAGAATTCAAAGCTGAGGTGAAACAGTCTCTTCTCTTGCCTCCCCAAAGGTCACTCTAGAGTTTCTCCTCAGGCAGGAGCAGCATAGCATGAAGTGGTGAAATAATGGAGGAGGAGATGACCACTAGTCAATAAAGAAGCTAGTCTAGTCATTGAACCATAGACCTAGAGCTGGAAGGGGCCTTCAAGGCTGTCTTGTCTAATTCCCTCATTTTTTACTGATGAGGAAACTAAGGCTCAGGCAGGTTAAATGGTTTGTCCAAGGTTACTCAATGAGTAGATGGCAGAGCCAGGATTCTGTGTCATGTCACCTCTCTTCTTTGTATCACACTGTAGTACTATATACAATGCCCACAAAAAATACTCCCCAAACACAAGCATGTAACTGAAGAAGCAAAGAAGTGAGTGTCAACATATCTGTACTTTACTGACCCAAACCTGAGGGGAGCATTTTTTGATGAACACATGGAAAATCCTTATCCTCTTGTATTTGAGGATTCAGTTAATGAAGCATGAAGTGCAGCAGAAAGAGTCATAGCTGAGAAAGGGTATGATCAATATTTATATTTCCCAACCTTGAAAATAAAAGGAACTCATTCATTTGATCACGCGCACTAGCCTCTCCACCAAAGGATCTCAAGTCTGGTGTTTATTGCAAGATCATGATGGCAGAGAAAAGATCTTCATTTTGCTTTTTTTTTCATTTGTGATGCTGATTAAGGATCAATCAACTCATTGGCAAGTACTTATGAAGTGTCTACTATGGGCTCACCAATGCACTAAACCCTGGAGATAAAAATTCAACAGCAATTACTCTCAATGAGCTTCCTACGTCCTAATGGGGATGACCACATGTATAACAACATATAGGAGTATGCTCAGGTGCCAATCACTGCCAATTGATATTGGGGTGAGTCTGACCACCTCAAGTCTCTCCCTGCCCCAATCCACCCTCCAATCAACCACCAAAAGTGATTTTCCTAAAGCATTGCTCTGACCATATTACCCCACCCCACCCCATCCCCTGCTCAATAAACTGCAGCAGCTCCCTGTGGCCTCCAGGATCAAATACAAAATGCTCTGTTTGCCATTCCAAGCCTTTCATAACCTGGCCCCTCTTACCTTTTCAGCCTTCTAATACCTTTCTTCCTAACACATCCTCTTCCATCCAGCGACACCAGCCTCCTGACTGTTCCACCAATAAGACCCTCTATCTTGGCTCTAGGCATTTTCTCTGGCTGTCCCCCATCCCTGGAATGCTCTCCTTCCTCCTCTCCAAATATGGACCTCCCTGGCTTCCTTTATGTTCCAACTAAAATCTTGTTTTCTACAGAAAGACATCCTTAACTCCTCTTAATTCCAGTGCCTCCCCTCTGCTAATTATTTCCTATTTATCTTGTATTTGGCTTGATTTGTATATATTTGTGTCCCCTCCCCCATTAACTGTAAACTCCTTGAGGGCAAGGTCTGTCTTTTTTCTCTAGCAAAGAATAAGAGATTAAGAAGTTAGAACTCATATTTGGAGAGGGAGATCTTTTAAATCTAAAAGATTCTTCTATTTTCATGAAATCTCCCTAAGGACAGTATCTTCTTGCTTCTTGGCTTTTTTTTTTTTAAACAACACAGTAAGGCATTCTTCCTGCAAATGAAACTGTGTTCTCCACCAGGAATTGTGTATGGAATATCCTTATAGGCTACTTGGACCATTGGCTTGAAGATGGAAACTACCATAGAGACCAGAGCCACAGTGAGGTTAAGGTTTTGCTTGGGGTTACACACTTTAATTCCCTTTGGAAATAAATCAGAAGTTAGTTTAAGAACTTAACTACATTTCAACAAGAAATCAGGAGAAAGATCTGATTAAATAGCAATTAAAACTCAAGTTAAAATAAAGTTAATTCCTCCATGCTCTCACTACAGAGGCCACACTAGATTCCAGTTACAGCCTACAAGCAAGCCTCCAGATCTTTTTTCTAAATTCATTAGAAACTGCTCCCAAGTCCTGTCTTTCCTTCATGAATACCTACCCATTTGTTAATTACTTGGCTATTTTACAGAGATACTTGAGTTTGCTTTTAGACGACAGGACACAAGGAAGCAGTTTTCTAAGTAAACAGAAAGGCACATTTCTTGTTTCAAGGGCTTTCTTAAGAACAGAGAAACTACAGGAACCCATCCAAACACATACACACACACACACACACACACACACACACACTCACACGGATGTTCCTCCAAGTTCTGGGATCCTGGACTTTGAAAACTGGCACCCCAAGTGGTCCCACAGCTGTGGTTCTCCACTTGACAGGTCCCAATGTCTGTCCTCCCAACCCCAGGACCCACCATTGTATATGACTAAGAAGGAAAGCCATGCTTGGCCACACAAACTGACAAAGAAGCCCAACTCTGATTGAGAAAGGACAACCAGTCCTTAATGACATTTAGATTAGCCAGATAAGAATATCTCACGAGATAATGGAACACTAGATTGAGAGCTGGAAAGTACCTCAAAGACCATCTGGTCCAATTCCTGCCCCTCCCCTCCCATCTTACTGATAGGGAAGCTGAAGCCCAGGGAAGTTAGAATAGAATTTCCAAACATTCAATGTTTGGAGATCCCAGAGATCCTTGCCTTCTGCACACTCAATCCATGTCCTTGTTGGGATGACTGGATTGCTGAAACTAGGTTCCTGTGTGGCCTCAGTTTCCCCAAATGAAAGATCAGGGAAGGGTTAGAATAGCTATTCTGGTGTAAAGGGGAAAGTACTAACTTTGCAGTTGAAAGCCCTAAATTCAAATCTTGCCTCTGATGTTTGCCTAACTGGACATTGGACAAATCACTTAGCACTCCTGGGCCCCAATTTCTTCATTTGTAAAATGAGAGGCTTGGACTAGATGGCCTCTGAGGTCTTTTCTATGGTCCTGTGATGCTTTCTGCTCTCAAGTGATGATTCTTGGGGCTCATCTTACCAAGGGGGGGTCTCCACCACCAAGTCTGTCTGTCCTTGTAGACCCCGCCTGTCTGAAGGCAAACAGGAAGACAGGGCCCAGTGTATTGGACCCCAGCTATGGGGGTTGGCAGTGCTGATGTCTTCCACATGGGCATGACACGCTGTAACTGGGTCCAGCTGCTCAGAAAGTGCCACATTCCATTGGCAGGAATGAGGAGATGCTAGATGCCAAGGGTGTCCCAGTTCCCATGGAGCATCTCCAAAGGGCTTGGGGACACCCGTCAGTCCCTTTGCCTGGACAGTTCCTTCCATATCTACTCTCTGAAGCAGCAGGGACATTACAGAATAATTCCTAATGCCTACCAGCCCTTGGCATCTGCCTCCCGGGTCACAAGAAAGGACCAAGAGCTTGGAGAATATGGGACTCCGTTGAAATAGTTAACAGAGGCTCTGCAATGGCGACAGTGATGACGACGCCCCTCGTTCTCCCTCCTCTGTGGTCAGGAGCAGCTGAAGTGACGGCAACATCATGGAACGTCTCCAGCTTCGGAGCCAGGCTTCTGAGGCTGGTTTTATTTCTATCACATGTGGTGGGGAGAAGCGTCTGATGATGTGTGCTGTTTTCTTTGGGGGTTGCCAGAGAGCCTCCTGAAATCAATGATAGATGAAAGGCCTGGCTCGATCATGGAGGCTGGTCCTCAGAATAACTCAGCCCAGATAGGCATTTGTTTGGGAATCCCAGAAATCCCCATCTGGGTGATGAGGAGGGTGACTCCTGGGGGTCCAAATACCAAAAAAAAAAAAAAGATTTTTAGCTCAAAGTGATCAATAGATAAACCAGATTTTTGCTGTAAAATGATAAACCTCATACAGCATGGTCTCTGTTTCTTTCTTATAACAATAACTGGCATTTCTATGGCTTTAAAGTTTACAAAATACTTTATAATGTATATCTTCCCACTTTACAGATGAAGAAAACTGAGGCTCAGGCATGACCTGAGGTAGGAGGACCAGTCACATGTAGGTATTCCCTGTCTAGTTCCAGTCCAAGCAGCCACATGGGAAATGTGGAGGTGCCCCATTCCTGGCTGTGTGGCACTAAGGGGTCCACACTGCATGACGATGACAAGTCTTCAAATCAGTCGTAGAGCAAGATGAACAGGATTCACGGAGTTGCTAGAGCTGCTAAGCTGGGAATTAGGGTGTATGCAGAAAGGGCAACCCACGCCTCCTTCTCTCTTTCCTTTGGGGCTGAAAGGAGGTAGAACCTTTTGGGCTGCCTTCTCCGTGTCCCCCCTGGCCAATGGCAGCTGTCAGCACAAGGCTGCCTCTGTCTCCCTTGTGTTGCTTTCCCTGATTAGGTGACTGAGTAGCAATGTTGATATGGGAGTGCCCAGGCAGAGAGAGACATTATGGACATTGCAAGGACTAGAGAGACTGCAGGGTGACAGCTGGCATCTCCTTCTCCCTCCAGGTCTGGAGGAGAAAGTATATGCAGCCTGTTCAGAGAGAAGTGATACCTAGGCAGCTGAGGGAATCACAATGCACAGTGCTGGACCTGGAGTCAGGAGGACCCGAGTTCAAATCTTCCTTCAGACACTGTGTGACTCTGGACAAGTTACTTAACTACCATCTGCCTCAATTTCTTCAGCTGTAAAATGGGGATCATAATAGCATCTGCTTCCCAAGATTATTGTGAGGATCAAACAAGATTTTTTTGTATTTTAGTTTTTACAATTACATGAAAAAGCAATTTTTAACATTCTTTAAAATTTTTTTGAGTTCCAAATTCTCTCCCTCCTTTCCTCCCCTACCCACTCATTGAGAAGGCAAGCAATTTGATATAGGTTATACATGTGCAGTCATGCAAAACATATTTTCATATTAGTCATGTTGTGAAAGAAAACACAGACCAAAAAAAGTCCCAAGAAAAATAAAGTGAGTGAGTGTGTGTGTGTGTGTGTGTGTGTGTGTGTGCGTGTGTGTGCTTCTATCTGCACTCAGACTCTGTCAGTTCTTTCTCTGGAGGTGGACAGCATTTTTCATCATGAGTCCTCCAGAATTGCCTTGGATCGTTGCATTACTGAGAATAGCTAAGTCATTCACGGTTGATCATTGTTATAATGTTGTCATTAAGTACAATGTTATGGTTCTGCTCACTTCCCTTTACATCAGGTCATGTAAGTCATTCCAGGTTTTTCTGAAGCCTGCCTGCTCCTCATTTCTTATAGCACAATAGTGTTCCATCACAAAACACATACCACAACTTGTTCAGCCATTCCCCAATGAGCATCTCTTCAATTTCCAATTCTCTGTCACCACAAAAAGACCTGCTATAAATATTTTTTGTGCACATAAGTCCTTTTCCTTTTTTTAGAAAATCTCTTTGGGATACAGACCTGGGAGCGGTATTGCTGAGTCAAAGGGTGTGTACAGTTTTAAGGACCTTCGGGCAAAATAATATTTGTAAAGTGCTTAGCACAATGCCTGGAATGTGTTGGAGCTTAATAAATGCTTATTCCCTCCCCCACTTCCCTTTCCCTGGTTCAGCAGAGAAACATCAGCAGCAGCAGATAGGCCCAGTCCAATGCTGAATTGATCTATCCCTGTGAGGACTCAGAGCAGCTGGAAAGTGGAGTGATTCATCAATTATCAATTCAAAGACCTGAAGCAAACTTCATGAGTCCTTCACAATGGAAAAGAATGTTTAGGCCCAGGAGTCAAAGGTTATCCATTTCCCACACATTTTCTCTAAATGCATGCCTTGCTACCACTGTGACTTTACAATAATGTCTTTTCCCCATGAACTCTTTGTATATTGTTGGTTGAGCTAATTCTAAGTTTGGGGAATAATGAGTTGTACCAATGGTTCTTAATATACTTTTTCAGGAAATTCCTCTTCTAAACGTTAATCTATCTCTACTGGCTATCTGTTAATGGAGAACATACTGGTGGGGGCTCAAGAGCAGCAGTACAAAAATCCTAGTTCTTCAGGGTTACCACTATAGCTCTAAGAGGATATCAGTAGCCACTGCCTGGGGACCCAGGCCATTTTGAGTTGGTGTCCACTGGGGGAGTGGCTCCACAGGGGCAAATCCAGGACCCCAAAACAACTCATGCCATTGCTGGACTAGATAAATTCCTTCCTTATACTGAGTGTCTCCTTCCATCCATTCCTATTGGTCTTGCCGTGTGGAACAACACAGATAAAACAAAATCCTTTTGCCATGTGACTGCCTTCCAGATCTTCAGACATAGCCAGGTCTCTCTTCTCTAGTCTAAACGTCTCCAGGTCCTTCAGCCATTCATCCCTGGCACGTTTTCTAGTCCCTTAGCTGAACTGGTGACCTTCCCCTGGGACGTGGCCTAATAGCACTATTTCTTCCCTTGGCTTCTAGAAGCTGGCCTTTTCTCCATGTGAATGATCCATCCCTTTTTTGACACAGACAACACCACCACGGTGCCGCATGTGATGATGAAACTCCAAATACCAATGACCTAGCGGAGTCAGGAACTGAACATATTTCTTTCATTCAGAGTAAATTGCATAAAAAGTACTCTAAATTTAGCCCATGACAGGCAGGAGGAAGAAGTAGCAATGCCTATCCTGAAACACTGCAAAACCACTGCTAGGACTGCCAAAGGCAAGGGTCTTGTGGAGGGAAGAAAGTCATCTGGTGGCTTCCAATTTTACTGAATCCTTTTAGTTAACCAGGTGTTGATTCTAAGCAAGTCACTTTTTAGTGCCCCAGGCAAATCTCTAAGAATATGTTGCTCATCTCTGGATGGAACCTAAGAAGATTCATGAGTGGAATCAAAAGGCCCTCCATGGGCAGCATCCCCATGAACTCATCTGACAAGAGACTGACCCAAAAAAAAAAAAATCAGAGTCCAAGTCATGAAAATTTGTTTATCAAAGGAAAGGGGCTATGAGAGTGATATGAAACTAGGTCATTACTACTAGAAATTATTGAAAGGTCATTCTTATGGAGCCTGGACTTAGTGACTGATGTAAATTTTGAAGGAAAATGGTAGAAATTATGCAACGTATCCTTACGGGCCGCAAGAACTTAGCAGCCCTCCTCTACCTCCCAATAAATAAAAGGCACCATTGAGCAACAGATAGCAGCACTTTAAAGTTTCAGGGCGCATTACTAGTATTATTTAATCCTCATAACAATCCAATAAGGTATGTACTATTGTTACATTCATTTACATTATTACATTCATTTTACAGATAGGGAAACTGAGGCATACAGCCATTAAGTGACTTGCTCAAGGTCAAACAACTAGTAAGTGTATGAGTCAGGATTTGAACTCAGGTCTTCCTGACTCCCAGTCCAGCACTGTATCCACAGCACCACCTAGCTGCCTCAATTCATTCTTCTTCATAAATGTAGCGATCACAAAGCCCCACATGACACACACAAACCCCAAAACATCCTTGAGGAGTAACAAATTAATCCTATTGTAACGAGAGCATCATCACAAGACAAACTGCTGTCCATGGCCATTCAGATACAGCACTGACTCATAAAAATATACAATAATGTTTTAATATATGCACCATACCAAATACTCTCAGTCTCCAAATTACATAGAATGAAATGCTCTCGAAATATAGAGACCTCGATATATGACAGCCATGGGAGCACAGGGTAAAGAGCACATTCTGCCATCTGCTGCTGGGATTGTCTCAAAGACATTTTCAGGGAACCTATAAAAGATAAGCGCAGTCCCCAATACTTTTATTCAGCTATAGAAATAGATATATTGCATTCTCCTGTGCAATAGTCTGCCTGATATCAATTGGAAAATAGGAGAATAATTTAGCTCATGTCAATTTGGATCTGAACTCCATTGACTATAGAATGAAAATAAGAATAATAGATGTTGCGTTTCTACTAAGCTTTAAATTTTATGAATGAAGGACCAACAACAACCTCTATGAGTAGAAAATGAGCTGCCCACTGAGGACCAAACTGGAACTGGCCAGTCGGACAACATGGCTTCCTTCTTTCCTTCCTTCCTTCCTTCCTTCCTTCCTTCCTTCCTTCCTTCCTTCCTTCCTTCCTTCCTTCTTTCCTTCCCTTCCCTTCCCTTCCCTTCCCTTCCCTTCCCTTCCCTTCCCTTCCCTTCCTTCCCTTTCCTTCCTTCCCTTTCCTTCCTTCCCTTTCCTTCCTTCCCTTCCCTTTCCTTCCTTCCTTCCTTCCTTCCTTCCTTCCTTCCTTCCTTCCTTCCTTCCTTCCTTCCTTCCTTCCTTCCTTTCTTCCTTCCTTCTTCCTTCCTTCCTTCCTTCCTTCCTTCCTTCCTTCCTTCCTTCCTTCCTTCCTTCCTTCCTTCCTTCCTCTCTTCCTTCCTGCCTACCTGCCTGCCTGCCTTCCTGCTTGCCTGCCTGCCTACCTGCCTGCCTGCCTGACTGCCTGACTGCCTTCTTTCTCCCTTCCTTCCTCCCTTCCTTCCTTCCTGCCTGCTTTCTTCCTTCCTTCCTTCCTTCCTTCCTTCCTTCCTTCCTTCCTTCCTTCCTTCCTTTCTTCCTTTCTTCCTTCCTTTTCAAGAATGAAGGCCAAACAATAACAAAAACATCCAAACTTTTAATTTTATAAAGTACTTTCTTCACAGTGTCCCAGGAGGTGGGTAATGAATGTGGAAAAGGCCGAGGATTTGTCCTTGGTCCAACTAGACCCTCTACCCCAGCTCTTTGACCTCTGAACTTTCCAGTTTTTACAAACAAAGGAGACTGATACTTTCTACTGGAACCATACTACATCACAGCACAGAGAACTCCCAGGTGGAGAGAAGATGAAGGGATTTATTCTTTTTTCAACTTGGAATGGGAGGATTGTCTCAAGTAAGTTAAATTCAATCTGTAGCCATGGGCAACAGGATGTTAAGTGGACAGTTTCCCAGGCACAGAGTTAGGGGCATTTGGTTGTGAAGAGCTCTTGGTGTATTGGAGAAAACTCATCACCGGGAATCAGTAAACCTGAGTTCAACGTTGCTCTCCCACTAACTCACTGTGTGATCATGAACAGGTCTCTTAATTGGAGTGGAGTGTCTTGAACACAGGAGTGGCTTGTTAGATGTTGGATTGAACTGAACTGAATCAGATGACAAGCTGCCCTCCGCACAGGGCTGCAGGCACACTCAAAATGAGCTCACATGTGGGGCGAAGCTTTGGGGAAAAAGTAGAAAGCACCGAAAAATGTTATGTGCTATTGTTATTGTTGTCACAGCTCCGAAGGCAGGGGCCTCTAATGACCGAGGCTGTGAATCTCAAAGAGCCTCAGAGGGGTCATTGGGAGTCCCAGGACTCACCATATGGGTCTGTCAACGTAGGCTCACATAGTCATGGAATTTTAGAATAGGGCAAGGACCTCAGACACCATCGAGTTTGGCCCATAACTAAACAAGAATTTTCACTGATCAAAGCTAAAAAAAAGGCCACTTAGCTTCCACCTAAAGACCTCCAGTGATGGGAAGCCGTTCCACTTTGGCATATCTCTCAGTCCTAGGAAATTCTTCTCTCTATTGGGCCAAAATCCAGTTTTCAGCTGCTCCCTTTGCTTATGGTTCTGCCCTCTGGGGCTGAGCAGAGCAAGGCTGTTCCCTTTTTCCTAGGCCAGTCTTTTAAATACTTAAAGAGAGCTATCATGCTCTCCCCACCCCCAACCTGTCCTTTCTTTGCCAGGTTAATCTTTCCAGTTCTTCCAGCCAATCCTCATTTGGCTTGAGCTGAGGGGTCTTCACCACCCTTGTTTCCCTCCTTTGGACGCTCACCAGCTTTTTCATGGCTTTCTCGAGTTGTGATGCCCTGATGTGATGCTCCCAGGTGAGTTCTGATGAGGACAGTGGATGACTGGACCCTCATTTCCCAAGCCCTGGATTCTGTTTAACCCTCAACAAGACTAAGACAGGGTTTGTTTTTCCAAGAGCCCCACTTCCCCACTGACTGGTATTGATCTAGCCTTTTAATAAGCTCCTCCCCATCTTTTTCACTACAGTTTGCTGTCTATGGAGCTCTCTCCTCTAGAAGGATTAAATAAAGAAGGGAGGATGCTTATGAACTCACCAAATGTTGATCCTAGAAGGAGGACAAGCTGGGGTGTCTCTGACCCAAGGACAAGAAAACTCCAGCAGGTTTGATTGTTAATTTGGGGGGTGGTGACAAGAAGTCTTAATCCTCCAATGTCCTCTTGCCCTCTTGTCTCCTTCCCTTAAAAAGGCAGGATGGAGAAAACAGATGTTGGTAAATGGCGGCTGAGCTACCTATGTTCTTGCTGGTAAGGACACTCATACTCATGCTATTTCCCCAGGTAAGACTTTCTAGAAATTGAACATAGGTCCCAGAGGTGCTGAAACCAAAGAAAAATTTGAGCACACCCTCTGGCTGGCTCCTTGGCTCTCCCTGCGAAAGAAATCAAAAGGCCAGCTCTGTGGTCCAGGTGTGGCCACATCTTTCCCAGGCTTCCTCTCACGACTAGGAACAGCCAGGACCAATAAATACCTCAACTTTGGGGCTGCCTGGGGAGGTCTCCAACTGGAAATGAGCACGTTGGCGGGCCTGGCCCCAGCCTTGGGCCGGCAGAGATGAAAGATTAGCTGTACCAATGGACCCAAGACTTATGAGCACCCAGGGAGGAAGTGGGCCAGCCAGGAGCAGGGTTTCCCCTGTCTCGATGCCGCTAATGAAACACTCAGAAACCAGAAACCGAAGCTGGAGACTGGGGAGCCATGTCATGGTATGGGGGGAAGGGAAGGAAGGGGCTGTATGGAACAGTCTGTTTATGCCAGTCCCTTCAGGTCCTCTCTGGGAGGGACCTGCACGTCTCCACACGTGAGCAAACGATGTAATGAGAACGTCTCAGTTCTCTAGGAAAAATAGAAAACAAAAGATTTTTGGGGGGATGGATGTTATCTTTCCAGCCTGAGCAAGATAGAGAGACCCAGGCTCAAAAATAAGCAAATGATGACAAAGAAGAATAGAGATAGTAATATGAAGAAGAAGGAGGCAGTAATTTGTCCAGGACCATTTCTACTCCGATCCTATTTTAAAATATTCAAACAAGAAAATAGAAATAAGAACAAAATGCCAACAAGAACTCACAGTCCTCTCAAGATCACTTTGCATATGTTGTCTTCTGAGTTTGTCAAATGAGAGTTCAAAGAATTATTGGTCCCACTTTACAGATGAGGACACCGGGACTTGGGAAAGTCAAGCAACTTGGCCCTAAAGCCCTGGAATTCTGTGGGTTTGGAATTTGTGCCCCAATGTAAAAAATAAAGACATTCAGTCATATTCATGACAGGGAAGGTGAGGCAGGGAGGAATGAGGGAATCATTTCAGACAAAATGGCTTGAAGTCCACACCTGGGAAAGAAGATGGAGGATGGTGGGTGGAAAGGCAAATGTAATCTAGATGACAGACTAGCAAAGAAAACCTGTGAGCTAGAGGTGCCATTTTCCTTTCTGGCTAATACAGGTTCTGACTTGGCCTTTGAAAATGGGCTCAGAAACAAGCAGTCTGTTGGCACGTGAACGTGCGTTTTATGAGGGGCCTCCCATGTGCCCAGCACTGTGCTAAATACTGAGGGTACAAAGAAAAGGGAATAAAACAGTCCTTGCCTTCAAGAAGTGCATAGCCTAATGAGATAGACAACATGCAGACAACTATGTATGAACAAGCTAAAAACAGGCTTAATCGGTGCCAATCTCGAGGGAAGGCACCATGAAAGAAGGGAAGGAAATGGTGAGGGGCTAAGCCTCTAGCTTGGGGCCAGGAAAACATAAGTTACACTTACTAGCAGGATGGTCCTGGACAAGTCACTTCACCTCTGCCTCAGTTTCCCCATCTGTAAAATGGAGATTATAATAGCACCTACCTCCCAGGCTTGTTTGAGGATCGAATGAGATAATCATTTCTAAATTGCTTGGCACAGTGCCTGGCACTATAGTAAACACTATCCAAATCCCAGCTTTTATTATTAATCAATGAATATTTATTGAGCATCTACCATGGATCAGGCACTGTTCCAAGCACCAGGGATCCAGAAAGAAGCAAAGATAGTCCTTGCCCTCAAAGAACTCACAATCTAATGGAGAAGACCATGTTCAAATAAACACATGAAAAACAGGCTATATACAAGATAAACTGGAAATGATGAGCTGAGGGAAGGCACTGGAATTAGGAGGGGGTGGCAAAGGCTTCCTGTGGAAGATGAGACTTTAGCTGGGACTTGCAGGAAGCCAGGCAGGTCCATAGTGTGAGTGGAGGGGGAGTGCATTCCAGGCATAGAAGACAGCCATTGAAAGTGCCCAGAGCCAAGAGATGGAGAATCTTGTTCATGGACCAGCCAGGAGACCAGGGTCCTGATGGATGAGTAAGGGCAACGAAATGAGATGTAAGGAGGCTGGAAAGGGAGGCAGGGGCTAGGTTAGGAAGGGCTTTGAATGCCAAGCAGAGCATTTTGTATTTGCTCTTGGGAAGTCATAGGGAGCCACAGGAGTTTATTGAATAGAGATCAGGACATGGGCAGATCTGAGCTTAAGCAACCTCACTACAGTTGAGATAATCAACAGAGAGAAGGCATTAGAAAATACTTTTCCTTTCCAAGGGGATATTCATCCTTCTATCAATGGAGACTCTGTAATGAACCTGGAAAGACTTCTGGCAGAAAGTTGGATTTGAGCTGAGACTTGCAGGAAGCCAGGGAAGCTAGGAGGCAGACGTGAGCACATTTGGCAATGGATCGGCCATGGGGAGTGAGGGAGAAACAAGAGGCAAGAAGGGCACCAAGATTGGGAGGCTGAAGGACTGGGAGACTGGCGGTGGCCTCAGCAGAAAGAAAGAAGACAAGAAGAGCAGGTTTGGGGGCTTAGCACCAGTTCTCTTGGCCACCTAGAACTAGGAGCTAAGGACAGAAGCTGCCAAGAGATGGATGGACAGGTTTCACTCAAGGAGCAACTTCCTTTCCTTGGGAAAGCTACCCCAAGGGCTTCCTTGGGAGGGAAGAGGCTGCCCCTCACTGGAAGCCTTCAAGTAGAGTCTGGGTGGCCATCGCTATGGGCTGTTGTGTAAGGGGGCTCTGTTCAGACGTTGGTGATGACTTTCTTGGCCCTCCTAGCTCTGAAATTCTGAGAGTCCATAAGTCCAGGGATTTTTAGCCAAGTTCTAAAGGTCCTTTTTCGGTTGAACAAAAGACAGACAAACCCCGAGCCTGAGGGGCGGGGAGCTCTTCCCAACCAGAGCCAGAGAAGTGATGACATCTGAAGTGAGATGCTCGGGAGTGAGTGCTAAAAGGCCTGCGTGTGAGATCTGTTAACGCCCAGCCAGGGCTGAGCACATCCATCAGAGCAAGAGGAATTCAGATAAAGCCTGGATGCCCAGAGCAGGCAGGGCCTCTGGTCTGGTGGTTTTTTGCTGTTCCCTCCAGCGGGACATCTTCCCAAACCCCGAGGGGGTTCCCATGATCCATTGTCAGCTAGGGTTCATTGACCTCTCAGTGACATCACCTGGTGAAACTGACTGGGGGAGGGAGGTTTCACAACACCCCAGAGGCATCTGCCAAGCATGAGGCATGGCCCATCTCCATGGAGACGCAAGACAACAAACACTTCTTGCGCACAATAAGTGCGCAGGCCATGTACTCCTACTGGAGAAGAGGTGAAGTTGGGAGAAGGGGTCCCTGCCCTCAGGGAGCTCATGGTCTAGGAGATAAAACACAAACACAGATGACTAATATACACACAGAGTCAGAGACCGAGAGCTGGAAGGGACCTTGGGGTCCAATGCCTCCATTTTACAGATGGGTAAACTGAGGCCATGAAGTCACTTGGTCAAAGTCAAACCAGTAGCATGTGGCAGATCCTAGAACTCAAACAAAGCTCCTCTGATCCCAGATCCAATAGCTGTTGAATAAGAAATGCAAAACCAGACCCTGTGTTGGCTGAGAGCTGCCAAACACAGGAAGAAGTAACTTTGGTATCAAGTTCTAAAGCTTGTAGAGCCCTCCATTATCTCACTTGGGTTTTGCTGTGTCCCTAGAAGAAAGATTGTATAATATTACTGTAATAATATTATTTCCCCATTTTACAGGTGGTAGAATTAAGGTTCCAAGAACTGCCCAGGGTCACACCCATTAGAATGTAAACTCCTCGAGGGCAGACACTCTTTTGCTTCCTTTTGAATCCCCAGCACTTCGCATAGTGTCTGGCACATAGTAATTGCTTAAGAAATTTTTATTGGCTGACTGATTGATTTATTGGTTAAAGTACCAGAGACCAGATTTGAACTGAGGTCTTCCTGAATCTAAGTACAGTACCCTAGCCCTGCCCCTCAGGGAAGGTTGCCCAGAGGAGGAGCATCTGAATTTTTAAAAATATTTTCTCTGTATCTAAGTAAAGGCTTAATTTCAAATCCATAACTTGGCCCATAGCCCCTGAGTGATTCATGCCATTTGTCCCAAGGACCAGCCTACTAGAGTCAAAGAAATTCATCACCAGGTGGGGATTGATGTTTTTTGGCCTCAACCTTTCTAGAAAATGGTCTGTCAATGCAATGGAGTTTCTGCTTTTATGAAAGGAGTAAGGGCCCAAATGGAGGAAATGACAGATCCTGGGGGCCTTGAAGAAACACTCAATTGAACGTCAGTGAATCTGAGCTGATTGAAATTTTCTTCAATGAGATCGAAAGCAAATGACTTCCAAAAGTGGTTCTGGTTTGGATCTGGAAACCAGTTCTGTACAAAAGCAAACACTTGGAATGGGCATCTGCGATCTTGCTTGTGTGGACACCAGTGAAGTCGAAGTGCTCATGGATATATTCTAGGTGCTTTGGTCGTGTAAAAACTCTCAAGTCCCACAATTTATTATTGAAAACTTCAGTAATGAGAATGATTGGTTGTTATATTGTGCTTCGCATATATATTGTGCTTTCTATATACAGCATTTTATGAGCTTCCGAACAACACCAGGTCAGTTCTGTTGGTTATTTAATATGTTAATTCATTCGATATTTATTTAGTATGTTAATCCACAGAATTAATATGTTATCTCCATTTTACGGTTCAGGAAACTGAGGCTAAGAGTGGGTACAGTGATTTACCCAAGGGAGCTCATACTCTAACGAGGGAAACAACATGTAAATAGCAATTAACATGCTACATATAAATAGGGGAGATGGGAAGTAATCTCAGGGAAAGGATTAGGATTGGGGAAAGGCCTCCTGCAAAAGATGGCATTTGGGCTGAGACTAGAAGGAGGCAGAGATGAGTGGGGGAAGTATTCTAGGCATGGGAAATAGCCAGTGAAAAACTCTAGAGGGTCATGTGTGACAAACTGCAAGGAGGCCAAAGTAATTTAATCATAGAGTATGTCAATGAGGAGTAAGGTATAAAAAGACTGGAAAGATAGGAGAGCACCCAGCTGAGATGGGCTTTCGGTGCCAAACCAAGGATCCCATATGTGCTGGAGGTAATAGGGAGCTATTCAGAGCTTAATGAGTTGGGGTGGGAAGAGGGTGATGTGATCAGATCCGTACTTTTGGGAACTCATTTTGACAACTAAGTAGAGGACGGAATGGAGTAGAGAAAGACTTGAGGCCAGTTGAGGATGATATGGAAGTTGCGAGCCTGGGTCACTGGGAAGACATTGGTACCTTGAAAGTAAAAAGAAAGTTGAAGAAAGGGGAGAATTTGGGACAAAATATAATGAGTTCTTCTTTGGAAATATTGATTGTGAAACACTCATGGGACATGCAATTTGAGAAATCCAGACTAGGATTGTAGTAGATGATATGAGAGTAGAATTCAGGAGAGAGATTAGGAATGTCTTGAAGCTGTGAAAGTTTGAAAGCGCTCAGACTCTTGGGACGTGCTGTCTAGACCTTGGAACTGTCTACGTAGGGATGAGATTGGAAACCATGAGAAATGATGAGATTACCAAAGTGAGATAGGACAGCAGGAAAAGCTAAGAGAGCTCAGGGCAAGGCCTTAGGGGACACTCAGGGCTGGCAGGTACGATTTGGATGAAGATCAAACAAAGAAGACTGAGAAAGAGTGGGCAGACAGGTAAGAAGAGAACCAGGAAAGAAAAGGATCTCAAAACCCTAGAAAGGAAAGGGCATTCAGGAAGAGCGGCAAAGTCTATGGGGCAGTGCAGAGAAATGCGGACTTAGTAAAGGCCATTAGGCAAGGCAATTAATCAGTGATTCAAACCACAGACATTTATTAAGTGCCTACTATGTATCCCATGCTATGTTACTGGGGATACAAAGAAACAAGCCTCTATCCACACAGAGCTTATTATATCCTATTGTGGGAGACAATAAGTACAAAGTTACAAGGGAAGGAAGGGAGAGTAGCAGAGGATGAGGAAAGGCCTCATGTAGAAATTGGCATGTGGGCTGAGCCTTGAAGGAATTCAGGGATTCTGAGAGGTAGAGGTAAGAACAGAGTACATTCCAGACATGGAGTAAAACCAATTCAAAGAAATCAGAATAATCAGAAAGTCAATTTCATCAGACCATAGGGAATGGGAAGGGAGTGATATTTAAGACCAGGGGACCTCTAAGCCACTTCCAGCTCTGAAATGTTATGACTTGAATATAACCTACTATTACTAGCTGTGTGACATTGGGCAAGTCACTTAACCCCAATTGCTCTGCCTTCCCCCCTTCCAAAAAAAAAAAGAATATAACCTACTGCCTAGCCAACTGTCTAGGAGCAAGAAATGATTGGTGGTGTTGGTCCAGCCCCAAAGAAATAGCTGTTTGTCAAGGAAATGACTTGTCAAAGTTTTGAGCAGAGATACTTCCTGCATGACGGCTAAACCAACCTCATCCTGACCTCATCTTGCCTCACTCTCACCCATGTCTTGCCATCAGTCTCCATCAGAGATCCCCTTAACCCCAGGACTTTTTGGCCATCACAAGCCTCAACCAGCCCTTCCCCCACTTTAATCCACTGAGATAAGCACCATGGACAGAGACCTGGTCACATCAACCTACTTTTCCTATTCGGTCTCCTGCACTGGCCCCATAGCTAGCAAATTCTTATTTCCTGCTACAGTGGTCCCTATGATCAGGAACCAGTACAAACCAAGGTGAGAATATTTTTCCCAAATACCCTTCCCCTCACATCCATTTAGCCTAGCTTCCAATTCCACCACTGAGCCAAAATTTCCCCCTCAAAGTTTCACCCAGTGATCTTTGAAATATGATTCCCTTTTCCCATTCTTTATTCTGTTTGAGCTCTCTTCAGCACTGAACACCTCCACCCCTGTGTTTTCTCTCTAATCTTGATTTCTGTGACATTGTTCCATCTTGGCTTTCCTTTTACCTACCCAACCATGTCCTTGCCATCTTCTATGTTGGCTCACCATCATTTCCCAATCTCCCCCCCCCATTAGAGTTTTGCCTAAGGCTTTTTGCTGGGATCTCTTCCCTCTCTTAATGCTCTTATCTTCTTGCATGGGTTCAACCATCAAGACAAAGGTCTATATGGCTAGTCCTCCTCTCTTCCTTGAGCTCTAACTGCATGTTGGGCATAAACATCTGGATGGTCCACTGGCACCTGAAACTCAATGAGTCTAAAGTTGAACTCATACTTTCCCCCCTCAATTTTCCTTTGCCCTCCCAAACTCCCCATTTTTAACCAATATTTTCAGCACTACTGTCATTCCAGTCACCAAAGTTTGAAAATTGAGAGTCAGCTTTGGATATGTGGGGTTAAGGGAGAAAGAGATCTCCATCCATTATCAGGTGCTGCCAGTTCTATGTGCACAACATCTTCTGTCGCCCCTAGGATTCTAGCCCTCCTCATCACTCACTTAGACTGCTACAAAGATTTCCCAACTGCTCTCCATATTTCTAGTCTGCCTCGTCTCCAACTAGTCTTCAAACAACTCAGAATAATCTTCCTAAGGCCTGACACTCAATAATCTCCAAAGCTCCTGATTATCTTGCATATTAAAGAGAAGCCCTCAACCTGGCATTTAATGCTCCCACAATCCAACCTCAGGCTACCTTCCCAGATTTATTTTACATTAGTCTATTTCATGCACTTGATTGACCCATTTCCTGCCTAGAATGCCATCACCTCTGCTGTTCAAAACCCTAATCATCCTTCAAGACTCAGCTCAGGTGCTACCTCCTTTATAAAGTTTCCCTCTTCCACATGTAAAATAACATAAAGGAAACAGCTTTGAGAGATTTCACAACTGGGATCAGCCTGGTGACCAATTGTGATTTCAAAGGACTAAGAGTGAGACATGCCTCTCACTTCTCTGAGACATCCACTTCCAGATGCACCCGATGTGCTGATCTGTGTTGCTTTGTGATAATTATATGTAATAAAGGAGGTCTTTTATTGAGTGGGCTGGAGGTGAATTAGTGGATATTGATGGAGATATAGAAAATAAAGATAAGAGCATTGAAAAAACATGATTGCTTCCATGGTGAAAGAGCACCATTTCTGGCTGGCCCCAGACCCACTACACCACGCTCTCCTCATCTTCCTGTCATGTTACTGCCCTCATCCCACTCTACCTCCTCCTCTCCCCTTAGAGTTCTGGAAGCATTCACTTCAAATCCACAGCACCATTCCTGGGACAAATGTGTCAGTCAATCTCCCCATGGTTCTGCTCATTTCCCAGTGAGACCAAAGCATCCCTATCCTAGTCACCACCATCCCCCATATGTGTTGTCCTCTCTGAGAGTGTAAGCTTCCTGAGGTCAAGAGCTGATTTGCTCTTTTGTATTTGTATCATCACCACTTAACATGACTGGTACATTGTAAGTACTTAATAATGTTTTTGTTTTATTCATTCATTTAAAAATACACAGGAGGAAATAAAAGGGATACAGGCAGGGAAATTTTATTAATATGACTACATTTAATATGTATTTTTTAAATGACAGAAGCTGTTTCATATGCAATCATTTTGTATTCTTTGTAAATGGAAGTGTTCAGTATTGTTGATGTTTGTTTAATTTCATAATTAAAAATTAATTAGAAGAAAAAATTATTAGAAAACACTTTCTACAATGGCAACAATTCCAAGCAAGCTATCACTCTAAAAAGGGGGTGGGGGAGATGGTAAAGAGAGGAGCCTCACCATCTCCTCCTAAAGTCTGACTGAGAAAAAGCAGCTATCATCACATGAGAGCCCAAATGGCCAGCAAATACTGAGTGCCAAAGAGGTGGCAAGCAAGAGTGCCACAGTTTAGAATACAAACTCGTTTGTGAAATTCTATGCCTGCTGGGAAGGGATTATAATCTAAGCTGACATCTACATAGTTACTGTACATTCATTATCTTGCAGGAGCCTTACAGTGACAGCAATCCTGTAAGACTTTGACCTTGGACGGGATTGTTTCCATTTTGCAGGTAGGGAAACAGACTTGGAAAAGATAAGTGATATATCCACAGTCACAGAGCTAATGAATTTAGAGGCAGAATTTCAGCCCAGATCCTGAATCAGGTCGAGCACTCAATGTATACACTATGTCATCACCACATTTGTCTGACTATCTCTATAGTATTAGATTGGATCTTGGAGCCACGTTTTATTTTTCTTTTTCTCCAGTTACATGTAAAAGCATTTTTCAGCATTGTTTTTAGAACTTCGAGTTCCAGATTCCGTCCTTTTGTCCCTCTCCAGCCCACCCCCAGGAGAAGGCAAGCGGTTTGATATCAGTTATACATATGCAGTCTTGCAAAACATCCATAATAGGCATGTTGTGAAAGAAAACATGGACAAACAAACTCTAGAAAAATAAAGTTAAAAAGCCTTATGCCTGAATCCGTATTCAGATGCCATGAGCTCTTTCTCTGGGGGTGGAGAGCAATTTTCATCCTAAGTTCCTCAGAGTTGTCTTGGAACGTTGCATGGCTGAGAACAGCTAAGTCCGCCGCAGCCGATCATCTTACAATATCGCTGTCACTTTGTACACGGTACATTTCATTTTGCATCAGCCCATGCAAGTCTTTCCAGATTTTTCTGAGACTGTCCTGCTCATTATTTCTTTTAGTAAAATACTATTCTATCATAATCACATACCACGAGTTCAGCCACCCCCCAATTCATGGCCATCCCCTCAACTTTTAATTCTTTGCCCCCAGAAATGAGCTGCTATAAATATTTTTGTACGTATAAGTCCTTTTCCTTTTTGTTTTTTTATCTCTTTTAGGATCCAGACCTAGTAATGGTTTTGCTAGGTCAAAGGGTATGCATGGTTTTACAGCTATAGACATAGTCCCAAATTATTCTATAGAATGGTTGAATCAGTTCACAAGTCCACCAAAAGTGCATTAATGTCTCATTTTTTCCCACATTGCCACCCTCCTTTTTTTTTAGTTTGGAGCCACATTTTAGAAAGGTCGTTGATAAGTTGGATCTGGTCCACAGGATAGTGGTCAGTATGGCAAATGTTCTTAAAATCAGGCCCTGGGTCTAAGAAACTGGAGTGGTTTAAGCCAGAGAAGAGAAAACTCCATAGGCCAAGATAATTGTCTTCCTGTGTCTAAAGTGCTGTCATTCAAAAGAGAAATTTGTTCTGGTTGGCTCTGGGGAGCAAGACCAGGAAGCAGGAGTGGAAGTTGCTGAGGCAGATTCAAGTTGAATGTAAGGGAAGCCTTCCTAACAGTTAGATCAGTCCAAAGGTGGAACTGCCTTCCTCCACTGAAGACCTTACAGGAGAGGCTGGATAGCAACTTTGAGGGAATGTCCAGGGGGAACAGAGGGATTCCTTATTCAGATCAGAATTGGACTAGATGCTTCTCAGGTCCTTTCCACTTCCCAGGAAGAAAGGAAGGAAAAGAAAAAAGAAGGAAGAAGGAAAGGAAGACCCTAGGGATATATGGGATGCTCTTACAGTCTATCAAGTAATACACACACACATACACACACATATCTGTGTGTATTTATGCAGAACAAATACAAAATAAAAAATTAATTTAATTCAAAGTAATCAGGCAGGGCTCATTCTAACAGTTGTGTGAATCAGAAAAGGCATTATGTAGAAAGTGGTGGTTGAGCTGCATCTTGAAGGAAGAGTGAGATCCTCTGAGGAAGATGTGAAGACTAAGAGCCCTCCAGGCATGGGGTCAGCCAGTACAAAGACCTGGAGATGGTCAGTGAAGTGCCATGAGTGAGGAACAGAGATCAGTTTTTCTGAATTGTAAAGCGTGGGAAGGGAAATGTATGATTTTTCGATCTGACTTGCAGATCAAACCTTCCAAATGTGTTGCCTCCCCCAGTAGAATGGGAGCCCCTTGAGGGCAGGCACTGTCTGACTTGTCTTTTTCTATAGCACAGTGCTTCGCCGATAGTAAGTCCTTGATAAATGCCTCATTGATTCATTGATTCATTCACCAATTCAATAATTCGTTCTTTCCCCATTCATTATCCTTGCCTTCTTTCTCTTATCCCACATTTCACTAGATCATATGGTTCCTGCCCCGACAGCCATTCCTGATAAATGCTTCATTCATTCACTCACTCATTCATTCTTTCACTCATCCATTACCTTTGCCTTCTTTCTCTCATCCCATATTTCCGATCAGCCACTAGATCATACAGTTTCTACTCCTACAACATCTCTGAGAAATGCCCCCTTTCCATTTAGGAGCCACCACCATAGTTCAGGACCTCATCTCCTCCCCTACTCTTTTTTTTTTTTGTAGTTCTCATATCACCCAGCATAGATCCCTGCATCTTGTTGAATAAGTGAATGAGTGAATGAATGAATGAATGAAGTCTCTTCTTTCCCTGGTTGACAATATCCTGTGTAAACATTTGTTTCTCATAAAGTCTTTCCCATTTGACTCTCGGACCTCCATCCAAGGGGCATTTCCCTTAAATATTCTGAGTGGAGAAGGTATTTTAGAAATATTTGATTTTATAAATATCTGATCTGGGAATGAGGGAAGGAGATAGATGATACGGGGGATGCCTTCCTCTTGACTGCAGGAACATCTGGTTTCCTGCCACGTGAAGTCCTGTAATTATCTGCTTGGTGCCGGACCAGGCACACTCCTGGATGAGTTTGTGAAACTCTATAATAAACACTGATTGGGCTAGGGCTGGGGCAGGGGGACAGTGATTGGAGAGGGGAAGCTGAGGAGAGACATCTTCATCATTGGGCAAGCTCCCAGTCTGGAAGCTGATTGGGGAATAGAGATAGGATGGCAACAACAGAAATGAGAGAAACATCTATTTGTTTGTTTCCGGGACTCAGAGGGGTTCCTTCCTGGGTGATAAGTCCTCGTCCTTGGTGGAAAGGCCATAAAAGGTATCCCTTGGACAAACTCATCAGAAATCACCGTACATACACAATTCTGACTTAACTGGCTTCTGTGGGGCCGCCATCGACATGGCTTGTAATGGCACCTTCTAATTCTGATCCTGAAGCTGGTAGCTGGCAGAGGCTGGATCCTAGAGCCCTTTTGCCAGGCTGGAGCCCACCCCTGAGCAGCAGTGGGCTGGGGCGGGACTGAAATCTAGGTCTCTTGTCTCTGGGGCTAGCATTCTTTTCACAGCATCTGCTCCCTCTCATGAATGGACAGATGAATGAGTGAATGGGTTAGGTGGTTTGGTGGAATGCTCAGAGAGAAGAAGAATTTAGAGCAAAGGGAAATGGTGTAAAGATGGTCAAGGGAGAGCAGTGTGGAGGGCAGAGAGCAGAGAGCAGAGAGCTGCCCACAGAACCTTCCCTGGAGGTGGGCACCCAGGCCAGCCATCTCTTCATTCCCCAGATTTCTTGCATCATACTCTTGAGCTGAGGACCTGGGGACCTTCCCCCTCCCCCTGTTTTTCAGCTTCTTGTTGTGCTATCTTCCTCTTTTAGACTGTAAGCTCCTTGAGGGTAGGGACTGTCTTTTGCCTTTGTTTGTATCCCCAGCACTTATCACAGGGCCTGGCACATAGTAGGCATTTAATAAATGTTTATTGACTGCCTCTTTACTATTGATTGGCCTTAGGGATCATGAGTTCAAACCCTTCATTGTGAATATGGGGTTAAGTGTGTTGGGTAAAAAGCAAAGCTGGGGTTTGAATTCACGTCTTCTGGTTCCGTCTTATATGGGATGTTCCCTGAGTTTCCATAGAGGATGAGCCCAACATGCCTGAGGACTTTCTCCAGGTCTTTGGATATTGTGTGGCTCCCAAGGCCATCCATCACAGAGGCAGAGTCATGGTACTGAAGAGTGGGAAGGTGCCTCAACCCTAGTCTTGAGTGGGGTGGAGGGGCAGTGTCTACTCTGTATACACCAAATAATCACAATGACAGTTGGAGTTTATTCAACACTTTAAAGTTTTCAAAATGCCTTATGAATATCTCATTTGATCTTCACAGCAACCTTACAAGGTGTGTTCTATGATTGCTCCCATTTTACAGATAAGGATCCTAAGACTGACAGAAGTTAAGTGATTTTGCAGGGTCATGCAATTAGCATCATCCCTGCACACTAACCTTTTGTGACAACAGTGAGCACCGTTGACTAGCAGACCTTTCCCTTTTTGGTGTTTTGCTTGATACCAAGGGTCAGAGATTCATTGAACAAAGTTCTCTCTGTGGTGACTTCCATCTATGGATCTTATAAGATCTTACAAGATCATGGAAAATAGGGATGTGTGGGTGTGGGTGTAAACACACACTAAGCATAGCAGGATCATGTATGCTCTATACATTGCAATCAATGCTGTGATTGGAAAGATGTGGTGTGCTGCAGAACTACAAAAAAAAAACAGTAGGGGACACCTCTGCCTTCAGAGACTTAGAAGATAAGACAATATGTCGGTCAGTCAACCAATAGTCATTTAAGAAGTGCTTACTATGTGCCAAGCACAATGATAAGCCATTCCTATTTTAGTTCTCTATGTAGAAGAAGCATCAATGCTCTGTAGGAGTTTGAAGATGGGGGGAGGAGGGGCTGGCTGAGTGCTGGAGAAAGAACAACTGCTCTGGAGTCAGAGGAACTGAGTTCAGATCCCACCTTGGATATAACCTTGGCTATGATCCTTCACTTATCAATGCCTCAATTTTCTCCTCTCTAAAATGAGTTTGGGTTAGACAAGCTTCATTTCTGTAGCTAAGATCCTGGGGTCTTTGGAATTCCCAACTCAACATTTAGCCTGTTTCCTCCCCATTATTAGACTGTAATCCCTTGGATTTTTTGTTTCATTTTTTGTTACTTTTAAAACTCAGCTTGGGTGCTACGACCTCTGGGTAGCCTTGCCTACTCCCCCAGTTCTCCCTGACCCCAAAGTTGCTTATGCATGTTATATATTTTCTTACTTGGGAATGTGCTGTATCCCCATCCCAAGTAGAATATAAGTGTCTGGAGGGCAGGGATTTCTGTGTGTTTGTTTATTCATTTATTTGTCTATAAATCCTCATCTAGCAGAGTGCCTAGCATTCAATAAACATTTGTTCAATTGAATTGAATCCCATGAAATGCTTGTGATTTACCATTTAAAAAGATGAAAAGAACTTTTTGTGATAGAAAAAAAAGCAAGCAAAATCAAACTGGAAACCAAGAGGGTGCCCACTGATTGGAGAATGGTTGGACCAGATGGGATATAAAGATGCAATGGAATCTTCTTGTGATAGAAGAAATGAAAACCACAAGGCATATACAGAGAAGCTTAGGAAGGTTTGTGTGAACTGATGAAAGGTCAAGAAACAACCAGGAGATAAATTTCCTTGATAAGCATGATCACATAAACTATAGCAATATGGAAAAAGTCATTGAGCTCTCATGAACTCCAAAAAATAATCTCACTTCCCAACCTCAGTTTTCTCAACTGAAAAATGGGGATAATTATAATCGGAATGCTTCCTTTACAAGATCTGTGGTAAGGAATAGTGTATTTGGAAACTTTAAAGTATTCCAGAAATGTGAGTTATTTATTGGGACAAAGGAAGTCCCATTATAACATGATTGCTTCTTCTGCTTCCTGCTGGCCAAGTCTTGTCCCCCAGTACCAAATCCTAATTTCATGGAGTAAGGCATTTGTCATGAAAATTAAAAAAAAATTAAATTAAAAAAATCATTAGCCTCCTAACTCAGCTGGTCTAAAAAGCAGGTGTCAGTCCTGCTCCCAGCACCAGCTTTATTGAGGGGGTCCCCTGGGAGGGTGAAAGTCTTGTTTGATGGGTGTTGCCACTTCAAAGGTCATCTTTGAGGGCCTCAGCATAATAACCCTTCCCTTGGCTCTGCAAGCTGTAGGATCGCCTGAAAGGTGAGGCTGATATCTAATGAGGTCTCCTGGGTCCTTCAAGGACTCTGCTCCCCTGGGTGGGGTCCAGGACAAGCCTACCTGATTCTGGAGTCTGCCTTTTGCTAAGAGCCAATAGTGTGGGGCCCACGAACAGTTCTGGCCTCCACCACTTGGCTCCAGGCCACCTGCAAATGGACCTCCTGGGCCTGGGAAAGCGGCAGCCTCCTGTTCACCTCAGATTCTCAGGGAGTTAAAGGGGAGCAGCTCCACCCAGACCCTGGTACTTGGAATGCAGCCGAGGCTAAGAAGCCAGCAAAGGGGAGGGTTGGAGGGAGAAGCTCTGAGGAAAAAATGAGAATTACATGCCTTGGAGAGATTTGCCAGGAGGATATGATTAGTGTCTTCAATCACCTGAAAGACTAGAATGAGAAATAGCTCTGATTACCAGGGTGCTTTGTTATCATTAGTTTTACTAATTACTTACCTTTCTGTGGCATTTTATGGTTTCCAAACATCCCACTCACAGTGCTACAAAGTAAGTAGTCAATTCCACCCAAGGTAAGGAACACTGAGCAGCTGTAAGGCGCTCTCCTAGGTGCTGGGACACAGACAGATGAATCAGCCCTGACCATCAAGGGGCTTACATTCTATCGTTGCGGTTCATCTCGTGTTCCCAAAGAAGGACTGAATCCGGGTGATGTAGAGCTGTTCAGAGTTCTCAGCCTCACCGCCTCCTCCAGAGTCAGTGGAGTCCAGTGGCAAAACATGGGGCGAAACAACTGGTGATGTCCCTGGATGCAGCGGGAGAGGTGAGCCTTCTTAAGCTAAGATGTTTTCTAGGTGTCAGTCTATCTAAAGCAACACCCATTCGGTGATTAAAGGCTAGGTAAGAATTGAGGCAAAAGATGACCCAGTTTGCCTTCGCAAAAGAGTCCGGGAGGGGAAGACTCTCGGAGTCCACAGGGGAAGGCAGTATTGGAGCCACAGGAGCACCAAGCTTCCTAGCTCCCAGCTGCAGCAGCCCACTCCGCCTGTGTACAGCAGAAGCGTCTGTCGCTCTCAGGACTGCAAAAAGCTGCCAGATGTATGCTTTGTGAAACATCCTGGGTACGAGCGGCAGCATCCTCATGGCCTGCGAGCAGTCCTGCTGTGGGTCAGGAGGCTGCTGCTGGCTACAGAGAAGGAGTTTTGAAAATGGGCCACAGAAACCCCAGAGGAGCCCACAAACTGGCAGGAGATGAGAGGCAGCCACAGCCTGCTCCCCACTTTAAAGAGGCTGGGGATCAATTTCACATTCTTCTGTGCAAGATCCAATATGCTGGAGTTAACAAAAATAAACACACGAATAAAGCAAGTCTCCAGGGACTGTGGGCCTCTTCCTGTCCTTAAGGTGAGATAACCTGGGCTTCCAGCAGCCAGACATTCGGCCAGGAACCTCGGGGAGACGAAAAGATACAGTGTGCCATACTCACCCTCAAGAAGCTTGAAGTCTAGTTGGGGGGGGGCACATAATACAAGGAGAAAGCGATTCAGGGCAGGATGTGACTACATGACAGATTAAAGATGAATCGGGACTGGCATGAGCACAGGGAGCATCTTACAGGTTTCCCCCATCCACCCCCCACAAATGGAAGAAATTAGGGAGCCTTTTTCTGGCAAATTGAT
>CM053623.1:459060619-459093226 GCA_028646595.1 Phalanger gymnotis
AGATCCAATATGCTGGAGTTAACAAAAATAAACACACGAATAAAGCAAGTCTCCAGGGACTGTGGGCCTCTTCCTGTCCTTAAGGTGAGATAACCTGGGCTTCCAGCAGCCAGACATTCGGCCAGGAACCTCGGGGAGACGAAAAGATACAGTGTGCCATACTCACCCTCAAGAAGCTTGAAGTCTAGTTGGGGGGGGGGCACATAATACAAGGAGAAAGCGATTCAGGGCAGGATGTGACTACATGACAGATTAAAGATGAATCGGGACTGGCATGAGCACAGGGAGCATCTTACAGGTTTCCCCCATCCACCCCCCACAAATGGAAGAAATTAGGGAGCCTTTTTCTGGCAAATTGAGGATAGCGTGTAAGGGAAGTGCCTGGAGACACCTGGGAGGATACGTGGCCCTTCTGGAACTGGCTCCAGTCAGCTAACCACGTGACTAGGAACTTTACAAACATCGTATCATTCAGACCGCACAATGCTGTGAGCCTGGCACACAATACCATGGGGATATTATTCTCCCCATTTTATAGATAAGGAAATTGAGATTCAGAGAAATGGCAGAAGGAAACAAAATACCAGGTGTTCTTTTTTATTTTTCTCATCCTCCTACACAAGCATGTCCAAGTAGTTATTGCCATCCGCCCCTTAGCGCAGACTCAGTTCTCACATTTCAGCAAACATTTGTGTTCAGCAAGACATTCAGGGCCTGCTGGGGACAGAATGTTGAGATGCTCCCAGAGTCTTCTGGGGCCTGAACCCTGAGGGGTTTGCAAAGTCATGTCTTGATTGTAAGAAGGGGTAACCACATGGCTTATTTAGCCCAATACATCTAAGCCCATTGAAGATACCCCAGGAAGAGGAGAGCCAGATCTAAATATGAGAACATCCATCACATTTGAGGAGCACGAGGTCACCAAGTCGGTCCCCATATTTACAAACAAGGGAATAGGTCAAGAGAACCATTGGGGTCAGGGTGAGGGATGGCGCCTACTTCCCATCGCTGCTGCCCAGAAGTGGCCTAACATGCAGGGAGTGGCTCAGACCAGGAAGATGCCCAGGATCACAGGACCCGATCTGTTTTCCTGTGTGTGGGGTTACATCAGCATTTGGGGAAAGACTGAGGACTCTCTTGATTCCCCTTCTACTAGCAGCCTTCCCCTGAAATTAATTAAGATTTACTTCGTTGGAATTCTTCAATGACTTTATGTCTCCATTTCATTTCCCTCAAACAGAATGTGTGCTTCTTGAGAACGGGGACTCTTTTCACATTTTTTCTTTCTTTCTCAAGCAACAGGCAAAGTATATGACTCTTAGTGGGGGCCCAATTAAAGGTCATGACTGATTGATTGATTAAAAAGGCAGGGAGGTGAGCCAGGGGAAGGGTTTATCACAATGAAAGTTCTGGGGCTCAGCCTCTGACATCATTGGTGTTCTACACCCCCCACGGATCTTCACCCTCAAATGATGAAGAGGCTGGATTGATCCCAAACCCACCCAGAGTCACAGGAACAGCACACCTGGGCCCAGAAACTTGGGGAGCAAAAGGCCTTGGCCCCATTATCTAGTCTCTTTCTGGCAAGCCTCAAAAACTCCCTGGAATGTGGGGCCAATGAGGATAGATGTGAGTGAAGCAACATCTTAGGAAACAGCCTTCTCCTACAGATAGAGATACCATGTTGAAGTCTCCTGACCAGCTCAGGAAGAAGACAATTGGAATACTGTCTGAGAGGTAAATACTTTCTCTGTGGAATGACCTTTCTAGGCCATCTAGCACATGGAGCAGCATTGAGAACTATAAATAGGAAAGTTTACAGAGAATATAGTCAGTCAGTCAAGTATTTATTGAATGCCCAGAGGGTAGTTAGCTGGGATGGACAAGGCCCTTGTGAAGCTATTTAAAGAAAAATACTGTCCTTGCCCTGGAGCCCCTGAGCCTGGTGAGAGCAGATAAGTCACAATGAACCTACAGCTTTTTTTTCTGAATAAGTAATTGTGAATTTCTACCGACTGGCCCAAGATGGTGCCGGGGAGCCAAGGAAAGGTTCCTGGAAAGAGTGATCCCAGAGGAGAGACTGACAGAGGGGAGGGATACGTTGTGGTAGCAACAAGAACAGAGTGCTCTGGGATGGGATAGGAGACAGGGCCCTCTCCAAGGAGCACAGGGTCTCAGGCTCTCTCAGAGATCAGCTGGTGCACCACCTTCCAGCATAGGCATGTTCTCTCCAGCACCCCTAACTAGAGACCACACAGACTCTGCTTGGAGACCTCCCAGGATGAGAAGCCACTACCTCTCCCCAACAGCCCTTTCCACTCACAGCTAGCGCTCACATTGGGCCCCACTTGGTCCTTCTATGCCTTCCCCTAGATCCTTGAAGGCAGCTCTCAAGGGCCCCCAAGCTAAGCATCCCAAGGTCTTTCTTTAGAGCCTCATATAACACAGCATCTCCCAGCCTGGTCACCGTTCTCTGGACACTTTGAGGATCACAGGATCTCAAAGCTACAAGGGATCTTAGAGATAACAGTAGTGATATCAGTGACAATGATGATGGTGGTGATGACAACACCAATAACAACGCTGAATAGCCCTGGAAGGTTGACAAGCTCTTTACTTGTAATGGGCAGCTAGGTGATAAAGTGGTTAGAGTGTCCGGCCTGGAGTCAGGAACACTCATCTTGGTGAGTTCATATGTGGTCTCAGACACTTACCACAGACACTAGGGGCACTGTGCAACCCTGAGAAAGTCACTTCATCTCTGCTTGCCTAAGTTTCCTCATCTGTGAAATGGGGATAATAACAGCACCTATCTCCCAGGGTGGTTGTCAGAGTAAGATGAAATAATGGTGAAGTGCATTCTAATGGCTAGTTAGGATTAGAGAGAGGATTGCTATTTCCCACCACCCCGACTCCAAACCCCTAGTAGAGAGAGCACTGTCAGTGAGAAAGGGATTAAGGTCATCCAAAATCAGAGTTCACAGAGTCTGATGCTGGGAAGGCCCTTAGAACTTTGAATTCCAGAGCTGGGAGGGCCCTTAGAACATAGAATGTCTGAGCTAGGGAAGGACCAGTTCCCCATGGTAGTTTGTGGTCTCAAGAGCTGAGTTCAAACCCCTGGACCCGAGCCTTGTCTTGACCTAGCTCCTTGAGTTACCATGGTGGAAGCCAAGCCTCCCTCCCTCAGCTGTCCCACTCCCCAACTCTCCCATTCAATGATTCCATTGGAGGGGTCTGTTCTCAAATGCTGTGGGGACCACCCTCCTTTCTCCTTTCATCCTTCACATCTGACTCTGTTCTAACAAAACACCTCTCCTTCCAGGAAGAACACACAGCCAGGTTTCTGGAGAAGCACAGTCCTGGGCCATGGAATGATACCCTCTCCACCGATACACACACACACACACACACACACATATGCATATATGCACACACACCTGCACACACCAATTCTAGAAGCAGCAGAAGCAGGAACAGAAAGCCAACATGTGAAGTTGGCAGGCAGGGTAGCTTCTGTACCCAGTTCTCCTCCTGGGAGACTGTGGGAATTCCCTCAGGGCAGGAGAGCTCCTGGGGAGCACCCAGGAAGCCATAGTCAGGCTGCCCAAAGCCTTGTGGGCCATCTTGCTGCCATGCCCTGTTCTGCAGGCACCCCCCAACCCAGGGCCTTCACCTAGGAAGGGGCTGCTCCTCAAAGTCTGCTGCCCCTCAGCCCCCGGCTCCTTTCGTAAGCCAGCAAGGACCTCATTTCCAGAGGACTCTCACCGTGGGTGTTTTCTCAGGATTCATGGTGTGGATGTTTCCACAGGCGAGGACTTGCTCCGCAGCTAATTGACTGAGGCTGTGATTCTGCCAGCCCAGAGGAGAAAAGGACTTGGAAGCTGCAGCTGGCACAGGCTCAGACTGCAGAAAACTTTTTGGTGCCAGTCACTGTCCAAGGAGAGTTGCAGCAATAGCCCCCTGGCTTCTGTTTGGGAAGGAAGAGCTGAGTGAACAGGCTGGAGAGCGGGGAGCAGCTCCCGGTGTCCGTTGGCAGCTGACCACCTGGGCCAGGCCAAATCCTACCCTCAGCTATGCACCACAACCCCGACAGAAATCACAGAGGGGAAAATCTTGTCATATTTTTAGCATCCTCCCATGACCAAGGGAAAAGGGTACCTTGTTTCAAAATGAAAAAGACGGGAATGTTCATTTGGGGCCCCTTGAAACTTTATAAAAGACAGAATTCAGTGGCTCAGACTTGTGGCAGGTGTGCCACCAAGGCTCTGTTCAAGGTCTCATAACACTCTGGAGATGTCTCATCAAGACATGAGAAGGCACTGGATTCTTGATAGCTTTGCCACCAGAGCTCAGGTTATGGAAGGGAAAGGCTTCATTTTGGGCAAAGACCAAGATACACTCAATTTGTAGATGCTCCCAACTGGAGTTTGCCACTGGCAGATGACTTTGCAGGGGAAGGTCACAGAAGTTCATGAAGGGTGTCCAGTAGGCATGGAAGGGGGTGACTTTTGTACTTGGAAATCATGTGCCTTTTGCTTGAAGACCCCCAAGGAGGATAAAGTCAAGATGACCCATTCCCTTTGGGCCAGCTTTCATGGTGAGGAAGTTTTTCCCAATGTCCAGCCCATTTGCATTTCTGTCACTTCCCTGGCCCCTCTTTCTTCCTCATTCTTCCATCTGGGGCAGCCCCTCAGATACTAGAAGAAAGCCCTAGTAGCTCCGCCTCCATGCCATGGCTGTTCTTCTCCCATGTACCTAGCCATGAACCAGGCACTGCCACCCATGAGTGCGGGCACAAAGAGGAACAGATCTGGTCCTCCACCTGCTTCAGGTTTTTCTGGGAAGGAAAAAAATGGAGAGCCTTAAATAATTAGGAACCCCTTAAGTGCCAAACTAATTGAGTCTCACACTTATAGTAATGTCTCTTGTCTTTAGATATTTTAAAGCTTACAGAACAACCCTGTGAGTCGGGTAGTGAAAGCAGTAGTATCCTCATTTTACCAGTGAAGAAACTGAGGCCCAGAGCAAAGTATTTCGCTCAGGGTGATGAAGCTAGTAAATGTCAGAGGCAGGATTTGAAAACAAGTCCAGCACCTATACCTGGCCTCACCATGTATTTGACCGCGAGATGAACAGAAAATAGAACGACCAGGAAAGACTGGAGTCATTGGAGAGGACCACCTCTAATAGCAGCTTTACCCAACTTCCTTCATTCCAGCTGCACGACAGCCCCACGAGGGTGTGGCTGCCACGATGCCCATTTTTCCAATGGCAGAACTTAGACTCAGTAAGGCCAAGTGATTTGCTCAGGGTCCCACATTAAGTAAGAGCTGGTGATAAGGCTTGTGCCCGGGTCATCCTGATTCTCCTCGAGGCCTGAAGACCCAATGAGTTGAAACGATTAGAGAGGAGCACGTGCAAAGCACAATCATGCCCAGGTTGGGGGCAGAGAAAGAGGGTCACCTGTCTGGATGTTCACTGAGGAGCAGGAGGAGGGGAAGGCGAGGTTGACCCTGAAGGGGAGTCCCGGATTCCCTGTCCCAAACACTCTACTTTTTCTTGGCAAAGAATCGGGGCTGCGGAGTTTTCCGCCTCTCCATTCCAGCAGCAGAGAGGAACTCCCAGTATCATCCCAGCTCTCCAGATAATCAGGAACCCAAGCTTCAGTTGTTCTTCCACGGGTGAGAGGACCCCAGATTACCAAGGCAGCTGATTTCAGGCCATGCTCGCCTCTCCAGCTGCTAATGCTCTCGCCCTCTTGCAATCACCTCGTATTCATTACTCCCCAGTAAGATGTCGCTCCCTGAGGGCAAAGATGGTCTGCTCGTTTTTGGTCTTAGTACCCCCAGCACCTGGCCGCATAAAGATGTATCACAGGTGTCCGTTGTTGCATCTGCCCCTTCAAGTGAGTGCCATCTTCTCCATCTCCCTACCAGCAGGCACAAGCTGGCTCTCTCCCTTTGTACTAAGCACGGATCCTGGCTTATGTTCCACTAGAATAGAAGCCCTTTGAGGGCAAGAACTGAATTTCCGTTCAGCGTCCAGCCTACAAACGGGATTTTATGACTGCCTGTTGGATCAAGTTCCTGGTTTTCCTTCTCATTATCCTGTTGTTCCCCATCCCCCATGGTTGAGCTGGCCCAAAGGACCAAAACTGGGGTGGGGGAAAGACAGAGACAGACACGTCTGATCATCCTACGGACTTCCTCGCAATTCCAGGACTCGGTATTTCTAGCTGATCTCAGGCTTTCTGATGCTCAAGCTGATTTAGACTTGGCAAAACGTTGTTTCCTGTTTACTTGGGGGGCTTGGTGCGGGGCGGAGGGGGATTGGGACGTGTGTTCAAAGCTTCCCAAGGCTTCTTGGACACCATCAAGTGCTTATAAAACAACATTTTGATGAATTAAGCGTAAATGAAGAAGAAACATCAGGATTACATTTCCCAGGAAATACACATGGGTTTAATAATTAAAGGAAAGAGAACTTGGCATAGAAACTTGGGGGTTTGCTGAACCCAAAGCATTTGGAAAGAGTTGGCCGGGTTTGAATAATCCCAACCCTAGGTGTGGCCCCCATCCTTTCCCTCCCTCCCTCATGGAAGGGCAGATGGCTCCACCAGCAGCCAGAGATCCAGTCCTTCAGAGCCTTAAGGTTCCTCTGCTCCCCAGACTCTTCTCTCTTTCCTCACCCCGAAACACCCAGGACTCAACAGGTAACAGGAAATATCTCAGAAGCCCCAAATGCCTGCATCTCCACTTGAAGATATGTTTGCATTGATGGTGAGATGGTATGCATCTTAAAACCCCCACTAGCTACTGCTGGGAGGCAGGGTCCTCAGGGATGGTTGGAAAACTAATTGGGATGCTTCAATCTCTTTCAAGGCTAGACAGCTTTTGATTTTGCTTTAAAAGGAAAACACACAAACAGACCCACAACAAACACAGCTACCATTGTGCAAAACAGGCAGGAGCTCCTGGAGCTCAGTAGATTCCAAGAAAGCCTCTAGGGGAAAAGCCAAAGGATGGGCGGCTACTTCCGAGAAACCCCCTCTCAATATCTGCAACTGAGAAGAAAGGCCCTACCACTGTCCTACGGCATAGGCAGAGGCAGGCTTTGATTTCCTCTCTTCCCCTATTCCTGGTTCTCCCTCTGACCTCAGTCCCCAGCAAGGATTCCCTTCTGATGTTGGTCCCTCTGGAGACTCCTTCCCTGGAAGTGAGGAAACTTGGCAAAGTAACTTGAAGAGTACCTAAATGTACCCTGGGCAGATTTTGCTATTGTAGTTCTATCTTCCAGCCAGTCTTGTGTGGTATCAGAGCTCAGAGGAGAGAGTGCTGGATGACCTAGGTTCTAATCCCACCTCTGGCACCAAAACCACTGTGTAGTTTATTTCACCAGAGCCCCAGTTTCCTTGTCTGCAAAATAGGGATAATAACACCTTCACAAGGATATTGTGAAAATTAAACAAGATCAGGATTCTAGAGGTCTAGGGCTGGAAGTGTTCTCAGCATCTAGCTAGTCCAACCCCCTCACTTAACAGATGGGGAAACTGAGGACAAGAAGAGAGAAGGGATCCCTCAAAGTCACCTAGTTAGTAAGTGGCAGAGCTGTGATATGAACAGAGGGAGATCTGTCTCGATGCTGAACTCCCTCCTCTCCTGTCCACAACCTCATAGGACTTTCTGGAATGTAGGGGTACGTAGAGGTGTATATGCAAACATACAGGTGCCCAAAGCATAGCTGGTCCTCAGACTCCAAATCCAGGGCTGTTCTCATTGTACCACACGCATTGCCTTTCAGTAAAAGCAATGTAGCCAAAATGCACTGCAAGCTTTAAAGTCGAATGGTATCTCTCTGGAGTTTCTACTCAGCATCTATAAGCTCCTCAGGGGGAGGACCCTCGGGGTTTCATTTCATCTTTGGCCTTCCATCAGTACCTTGACTAGATTCAACTTAGTCCAGGCCCTCTCCACCTCCCCCCCTGTACTACTCCAATAACCTCCTAATTGCTCTCTCTTCTTCTAGTCTCTCATTTCTCCAGTCTATCCCCCACAGCTGCCATTTTAACACTCTTAAACAAGGATGTGGCCATGTCATTCCTGTGTTCCAGAACTTTGAGAGGTTTCCCATTGTTTTGAGGATAAAAACAAACTCCTCCACTTGGCACTTAAAGCAATGGGCCCAGCCTATCTTTTTCAGGTTGAATTCACATTATTCCCCATGTTACTTGCTCTATTTTCCAGCCAAAAGTGGTGTATTTGCTATTCCCCGTACACAGCAGTCCATCTTCAGGCTCTAAACCTTTGCAAGGCTGTCATTCCCTCCCTTTGTTTCTCTATCTCTTGGAATCTCTAGTTCTCTTCAAGGTTTAGCTTGCTTCTTCTCCTTCAAGAAACATGAAATTACCATGTGTTTATTTCATATGCATATTTCCACTTACCTGTGAACATATTGTATCCTCTAAGTAGAACATAAGCTTCTTGAGGACAAGGACTCCTTTTTGTCTTTGTAGCCTCAGTACCCAGCACAGTAACTGCCATCATACTAGAGGCTTAATAAGTTGCCGATAGTTTCGACAAATTTAAATTTGAGAGTTATCTGATTAATGTTCTGGTAGTCCAAGGATCTTTAGCTCTATTGGTTCAGGTGCCCCCTTTTCAAATGATATCCTCCTAATCCTTCCATACCTTAAAAGATGCTTTTATGAGTTGCTTGGGATGAAAAATTTCCTTACCTAGTAACTGACCCTCTAAGTATACTCAAGGCAACTCCATAACTCATATGCATTTAATAAGCACCTACTATATGCCAGGCACTGAGTCAGTCACTGAGGATACAAAGACAAAAGTTAAATGGCCTCTGCCCTCAAGGTAGTAAAGTAAATATAACTCTGATTCAGTTTCTTCTACTATGAAATAGGAATAATAATAGGACCAGCTGCCCAGGATGGTTGTGAGGCTCAGATGAAGTAATAAGTACCTGGCATATAGCAAGTGCTGTATAAATATTAGCTATTATTATACTATTATCATTCTCTTGGGGGAGTCACAATATACATATGCAGATGCACAAAATAAATACAGCACAATTTTAGGGAGAAAGGGAGAATTTCTAAAGACAGAGGAGATTGGAAAAGGCCTCAGAAAAAAAGTGACCCTTGACCTAAGCCTTGAAGGGTCCTAGGGATTCCCAAAGGTAGAAGTGGGTCAGGACTGAACAAGAAGCATGGGAAACACCAACAGGGGATGGAATGGTGTGTGAGGTAGACAGCACGGAGGGGACTAATGTCAAGACAGTCTGGACTCCTTGTAGCTTAGAGTCAGTTGTAAAGAGTTTCAAATATCTGATAAAAGAATTTGTCTTTCCTAGAGGGCATAGAGAGCCACAAGAGAGACCTTTAGCTGTGGGGGTGGTGAAAGACACTGGGGGCCAGGAGACCAATTAAGGGCTATTGCAATAATCCAGGTGGAAGAGAGGTGATGCGGGACTGATCAAGTCAATTGACCAAGGTCACGCAGCTACATGTTGGGATTAGAACTTTATGACTCCAGCTCCAGCAATCTATTGCTATGCCACTGGAACAAATCATATTTAGGGAGTAGAAGATGGGAAAGGGGACTCATCTTTCTCTGAAGATTCCTACTGAAACTGAATGACAATAGGCAATTGTGCAAGAGACCCAGAGGAGCTCCCATTACCTGGAATCATCAGGCAGCAAGGTGGATCAGAAGACTGAACACTGGTCTTGGAGTCAGGAAGACCTGAGTTCCAATCTAACCTCACATACTCCCTAGCTGTGTAACCTTGATCAAGTCAGGCAACCTCTGTTGGTCTCAGTTTCCTCATCTGTAAAATGGGGATCAGAACAACACTTACCTCCCAGAGTTTTTGTGAAGATCAAATGATGTATGTGTAAAGTGCTTAGTACAGCGTCTAATACATAGTAAGCACTAGAGAAACATTAGCTATTATGAGGAGACCAATGATGCTTCCTGCTAGTGCCCTGGTCTACAATCTCCAGTAGTTCCCTATTGACTCCAGCTTGGAATTTGAAGCCTTTCCCAGACTGGCTCCTCCTTGCCTTTCTAGCCTTTTTAAAAATAACATTTTCTTGCTGTCTTTCATTTCTCCATCACATAAACCTCCCTCTCCCTCCTCCCAAAGAGCCATCCCTCATCACAAAGGATTTCTACCTTCGCTCTCTTACACTTCTGCAATGAACTCTCTATTCCAGTCAGACTGTGCACTGAGGGGGTCCCTGCCCACATGGCCTTTGCACAAGGATCCCCCATGTCTGTCATGCTCCTCCTCCTCATCTCTGCCTCAGAGGCAGCCTCGCTTCCCATGCAGGGGACCCTTCCTGCACAAGGCTCTTCTATATCCCCTACACACACATTTCAAAGTGCTCTGAATTTCCAGGTATATTCTTTACCTTGAGTTATTTATGGACATATCTTCTCCTCCTAAGAGACCATCAGTTCTTTCTATGACCAGCACCTAATATAGTCCCTGGTACATTTCTTGTTTTTTTTCTGAAAGAGATGGGTTTAAACCTATGATTTCATTAGTAGAGGGGACTTTCCGTGTGCCAGAAAGCTCTGGTTCTGCCTCTGTCTACATGCTACATAAACACACTGTGTTAGAATGAAGAAGTCAGGTAGGCTGGTCATCTGGAAGCCTCCCAGTGGAAACACCCACTCCATGGAAAGGAGGAGATGGGCCATCCCAATCCCTGGCTATTCAGCCCGGGGTGGACGCTGCCCACACCTCAGATGCTTTTGGCTCTAGGTGATGAAGACGCTTCAGAAGCCAGCAGTGGAAACATTCACCCAAAGCTTCCCAGCAATGCCCCTCCATCAATCATTGGCACATGGCCAGGGGCACGTCACTGCCTCACATGCCAAAATGTTTGCCAAATGCAGATGTTCCTGATTGGAACATTCCTCAAACATATCCTGGGGTCAAGAGGCAGTCCAACACCTGACAAGGGTCCAGATTTTCTCCACATGCTTTAGCTGGTGCTGAACCCAACTCTGTAGGATTTGTTTATTGGGAAACCAAGTCTCCCCCAGTCCTTTTTCATGGTGGTCATTTCAGGAATGTGACTGTGCACAAACCCTGGAGAGAATTTTGGAGATGGACTCAAGATAGAGAGTCCAAAGTCTAGACACAGCATGGAAGGAGCAGGAAAAAAGAGGACGGATGATGCTTGTGGTGTAGCTAAAAATATTAGACTGCTACATTTCACAAGCTTCTCCTCTCTGGGTCTCATGATGACAATGACAAGAAGGATGATGACAATATAGCTAGCATTCGCATAGGCCCGTTAAGGTTTACAAAATGTTTTACAATATTATCTTATTTTAGCCTCACAATAGCCCTATGGGGTAAGTGCTTCTATGATGTCCATTTGATAGATGAGGAAACTGAAGCAAACAGAGGTTATATGACTTGTCCAGAGTCTCACAGCTGGTAAGCATCTGAAGCAGGATTTGAACTCAGGTCTTCCTGGTCCAAATCCCATGTTCTATCCATTAAGGCACCACCTAGCTGCCTATATGGCATAAAGAAATTGAACAAAAAGGTCTCTAAGGCCCCTCCCCAGCCCTGACATCCCCTGTTCTCAGGCTCCTCCCAGCTCTGACATTTCCTGTTCTAAAGCCCCTCCCAGCCCTGACATCCCTTGTTCTCAGGCCCTCCAGGCTCTGGCACACTTTGTGCTAGTTCCTGTCCTCCCTTGGAAACAGTCAGACCAGGTGTAGGGTGGGAGATCGTGGCGCCCTCTAGAGGCCTCATGAAACCCTGTCCTGCCTCTTGGGTCTGAGCAGTCTCTGGTAGCTGTGGTGTCTACACCGAGCTGGCTACAGAATATCTCTTCTCCTCTCTGGCCCCGCCCGTCGGCTCAGACAGCAGCCTTGTGCCTGCTGCGCCTAGAGAGGTGAGACCAGCCCCACCACTAAGCTCCTGCTCCTCGCAGGAGCTGGGAGGGGCCTCCACGTGGGTCCAAAGGGCAAGGGTGGCGCTGGAGCAGTGTGGCTGAGGTTCCCAAGACCAGCAGGAGACTAGGCGGTTATGGGTGCGGCAGGGAGAGCATCAGCACCTTGGAAGCATCCGAGGGAGTCGGGGCTGGGCTGCGGATGCCCCAACCCAGCCAGGTCAAAGGAGACACCCGTTTCTTTGCAGCCTCCCTCCCACTTTTACAGACCACCAGAGCCAGAAAGGATGAGAGGCAGGGAAGGGATTCATAGACCATCTCATCCGAACCCCTCATTAACAGAGGAGGCCCAGAGAGGAGAAGGGAGATTTGTCCAAGACGGCCTGGAGGCCAGGACCTCCTCTTCGGGCCAGCGCTCCCCCGACAGAGGCCCGGAAGGGAGGGCAGAGCATCACCCCCTGGTGAGAGAGGCAAAGAGAAGCGAAAAGAGGGAGGCACCCAGGAGGAGAGGAGGCTCTCTGGTCCTCGGTCCCACTACCTCACCCCGGGCCCTACTGCTGACCCACAACCCTGCCCTCCCCCAGAGGAGCAAGTCAGGTCGAGGAAGAGAGGAGGTCACGAGGCCCCATCCTCAGGGAGATTCTTTTGTGGTGATAGAGGGAGCAGAGGCAGACTGACCAAGAGCAGCAGGTCCCAGGCTGAGCTTTCCCTTATGCCTGGAGCCCTCTCCTCCGGAGGGTCACCCTTCTCCCCGCATCCCCCGGGAGTCCTCCGCGACCCAGGGAAAACAGAGCAGCAAGGCTGTGGGCCATCCAGGGTCTCACTCGTGTTTGGTGTGAGATACAGTGCCACTTTCTTTTTTATAAATCTTCAGGTGAGGAAGTCAGGCTTTATTCACCCAAACGAAGGGCAGAGGAAGTTGTCTAGAACCTCCCCCACCCCAGCCCCTCTTCTTGGTGGGTTCCTGAGCTGCAGGGACAGCAGGAAGCCCCTCAAGCTCCTGGGGAGTCTCAGGAGGTTAGATGTGGAGACCTTCGAGTCCTACACCCTCACTTGAGAGAAAAGGGAAACTGAGGCCCCAAGGGTGAAGTCACTTACCCAGAGTCACACAGACAGTAAGTCTCAGAGCCAGGATTTGAAGCCCATTCTTTGGATTCAGCTCCAGGCCTCTTTCTAGAGAACACAGGCTATAGCATTCCCTGGAATCCATTACAATTGGGTTCTGCCTCGGGCTGTCTGCTCCAGGGGCAAGGCCCTCCAAAGGCTAAGGAAGACTGCACCCATGTGACTGACAGAAAGCATATATACACTCTCTCTCTCTCTCTCTCTCACTCTCTCTCTCTCTCTCTCTCTCACACACACACACACACACACACAGGCTTTTTCTGGTGGTGTCCAGGAGGAGTCTCATTTGATCCTCAAAATCAGAGTGGAAGGGGGGAGGGGAAGTTGCTGTTATTACCTCCATTTTACACATGGAGAAACTGAAGCAAATAGAGGTTAAAGGACTTGCCCAGGGTCACATAGCTAGTTGTCATCTGAGTCAGGATTCAAACTCACGTCTTCCTAACTCCCAACCCAGTGTTCTGCCTATGGTGCCAACTAGCTGCCGTGACTACATCTCTGTTAAATGAGCAGGTTGTCCAAGGTCCCTCCTCAGGCCAGGCACGATTTGTCACTGGATTGAGTCCCCGTGATTGGCTGCTCAATCAGAAAAGCTAAAGACCTGGGATGCCATACCTGTGGAGGATGTGGCTGAAGGTTGGCAGACCTCTTGGAGACATCTCTCAAGAAGACAAGAAGTGATTCCAGAAGGCGAGTGGAAGAATGAGGGGTCCTTTCTTACTCTGGCATAGCAGTAGGGCTGGGGCCTTCTGGTTCCCCTTTCCCCATCCGGAGTAGACTCAACTTGTTAGATTTGCAGTAGAAGTCCCATCTGCCTTTCCTTTCCTTGAATGTTGACCTTCAAAAGGTCCCAGAAGGCCTGGGAACCCCACTGACAAGGACGACATTGACCTGAGTAGTTGTGGTTATAGCAACATTAACATTAGCGGTCTCCAGCTTGAGACAAGAACAATAAAGAGTGGGTACGGGAAAGGGAGGCCCGATCCCTGCTTTGGGATTGGTCAGCCCGTGTTTCAAGGAGGGGAAATGTGAATTGTGTCTGTCTTAATGAGGCCAGAATATGGACGGGCCTCCCAGCCGATGGTACAAAAAATGAGAAGTGATTGGCTTTTGAGCTGATCTTTCCCTAATTTTCTGGTTACTCAGCATTCTCTTTTCTGAGTGGGAATAAACTGCTTTTTCTATACCTGATTCATGTTTGGACACTGTTTACCTTTTCAGTTTCCCATTTGCTAGGAAGAACCCTTAGACTTTGAGCCTATCACCATTTCCCGAATCAGCAAATCTATCAGTAGTGACAGAAGTGAGGATAAAGAGAATTGAGAAGCCTACTTCATTGCCCTCCAGAAAGCCAAAATAATTACAGTAATATGGCTCTCACTATTATAATGCATGTGTTCATAACACCTTAAGGATTCAAGGTTGTTTACAGACATTATCATGTTTGATTCCCATAACAAACTGGAGAGATATCACTACTGCTGCTGCTGCTACCATTACTACTACTACTACTACTATATCCATTTTATAGACCAAGAAACTGAGGCCAAAGAGTCTCGGACTGGTTCAATGTTATGCTTAGGGTCACTCAGCTAGGGGGTTTCTAAGCTGGATTTGTACCTCCAGCTGCAGGACCACAAAGCTGACATTCTATCCACTCTAACAGGCAGCTTCCCAGAGGGTGCGTCAGGAAGATCACCTTCCTATCAAAGGGTAACAGCATCAGAAAGGAGGTCCCCATGCTGAGAGAGCTGGGAGATGCTCTCTGGGATCTTCGGTGGCTATCTTTCTGACTCCCAACCCCCCATTCATTCTTAAACGAAATCAGCTGGTCCTATGTGAATGTCTGTCTCTGGGTCCCCATCTCCTGGGGGCCCTGAACAGCCTCCCTCTTAAATGAGAACGTGGGTGGGAAGAAGCCCTCTGCCTAGTGGGGCCCATTCATCCTTACAGAAATTTGCCCATAAGCCATCCAACCCCACCTTGTGTCTTAGCAAAAACAGGCTCATTAATTTCATGAGAGCCTTTGATGAAGAGGAAGCATCCGTGCACCCAAGGGAACGGTATGTGCTTCTCATGGACAAAAGGCAGAGGAGGCCCCACCGTGTCCATACCGTGCAGCTCTCATGGGCATCAGTAGGAGTTGCATCCAGGGACCTAAGAGTGAAATTTTCCATGCATGAGCCTTGTTCTTCCAGTTTTCCAGAAGGAAGACCCTAGGCAGGGCACAGTTAGCTGACTGACTGAACAGAGTGCACGGGCAGCTACATTAATCTGTCAGTTCAGTTAGTCAAGAGAAAGAGAAGTCGAGTACATGATAAGAATAATCAATCCACCGAACCAGTTGCTCGACATCATGGCAGACGAGAGTCCACCATGTTGAATTTTTCCCTTTCCAACAGACCATTTCAATGCTCCTAGACGTAGCTATTGGGGCCACTCCCTGGCTTTTTTATTGATTTACTGTTTATGCTGAGGTGCGTGCTAGTGGACTCCAACAACCCAAAGGAGACATAGGGAACCATGTCTCATAGCCCACGTTTGCAGTCTACTTTACCGCCACCATCATGCCGCCACCCAGCCTAGACTCCTACTTGGAGTCGTCTCTCCTCAAGCCAGGCCAGTACACTAGCCGGAGGCCCTGGGCCAGGAAAGGCAAGGAAGGGATTAAAAAAGTCTTCCCAGGGTTGTCAGGCCAGCAGTCATTCCAGTAATTGCTCTCCGCTGAAAACGTGGGCTGTTTTCTCATTGTTCTGCTAAGGAATTTGCTTGAAGAATCACGGAGTGCTCAGCTGTCCTTTTCTATTCATCGCTTCCTTCTATCCAGTTCCCTTACCTGCCCCAGACTTTTCCTATTGGCCCTTCAGATGAACACCCAGTGAATCATTTGGAGAATATCTGCCCACTTTTCCCCCCACCTCTCGTAAATGATCTTTCTCCACCAGAAATTTTTACTCGAATTCTAATTATATTGTTATTAAAGTATACTCAATTAGAGGCCCAGGGAGCCTTTGAATAACATCCTTTGGGTATCATTAACTTCCACGTCCTGAAGATGAAATACATTTTACATGATGCTATAGATTTAATCGTCTTTCGTTTGCTTCTGAAAAAATAAAAGAATTTCCGATGAAGGGATGGGTTTTCCCAAGGCTTTTTACTGAGAATGATGGGAATTCCCAGAGATGTTCCAAAAGGGGAGAGGCTGGCCTAGGACCTGGGGGGGGGGCGGGTCCCAGGGCCTCAGCTTGAGGGAGGGAGGCCCTACAAGGCATCTTGTCCAATCTCCTTCTTCTACAAGTCAAGTCTCGGGGAACCTTGACCAAAGTCAACAGGTTGTGAGAGGAAAAGTAGGTTTGAACCCACCCCCACTGGCTCCCAACTCAGTCCTCAGTGTACCACACTGTCCAGAGTATGGATGTATTTTTATCACTTCACTAAGAACTCCTTATCATACTCATGCCTTTAAGTCACCGCTGAAAGTTTTTACAATGTATTATTTCTCTTAATCAGTTTGTATGTGCACATATACATTACATCAATTTACAAAACGATTCGCTTTTCATGTTTGTGTCATAGAAGCAAAGAATTTTATGGTTCCACAGTTAACTCAATAAATGTTGATTAAACACTTGCTGTAATAATGCCTAGGTCACTGCCTTACTCAATAAACTCCAATGAGTACTTTTAGGGTCAACTATAAACTCTTTGGTCATTTCTTCCCTCATTCTACTCCCCTCCATAGATGGCCCAATCACACTGACCTAGCTCCTTATACATCTCCCTGCTTTGTCCTGACTGTTACTCCTGTCTAGAATGGTCTCCCTCCTCACCCCTGCCTTGATGTCCCCAGCTTCCTTCACCACTAGGCTTCAATCCCACCTTCTACATGAGGCCCGTCCCAGTTCTCCAGGAGCTAGTGCTTTTCCCTCGCAGATTGTCCACTGTCTATGCCATGTTTCCTGTAAGTTCCTAGATGTTTACAAATCATCTACCCCACTGGAATGTGAATAGCTTGAGGACAGGGATTATTTTTGTTATGTTTGTTAGAAAAGACTAAAAGTGATTGCAACTGGGCCTTCCAGGAGCTCAGGTACCCACCCTCCTGTGTGTCCGTACTCTGTATAGTACCAGTCATATGGTGCTATACCAAGCTGAGATTATCTTACTTCTTAATAAGGGAAGAAGGCTTGGTTGGCTCTTCATCCCCACTTCAGCTTCCCCAGAAAAATTAGTGATTACAGCAATGCTGCCTTTGAGTCTAGTCTAATGCTTTCCCCAATGAAAGGGGACAAGCAAAAAGGCAGACAATGCACAAATATGACCCCGTAGTTTTCTTCTCATGCAGAAAAGGCAATGCTAAGCAACAACAAAAATCTCAGAATGATTAGAACAGAACCCAATAACATTACTACCAGCACATTCACGTGGGAGGCTGAGGTTCGAACTTTGGAGGGGACAGAAATAGTGTTAGAAAGGAAGTTAATTCTCCATTTCACAGTCTGATCTTCTTTCCCCATGTTCCCTCTCTCCCTACTCCCTTTGTGCCAGCTTCCTGCTTGTGCAGCCAAAGCGGCAGTGATTGAATCCCTAGTGGGCACAGCCTTGATGGTCCCTTGGGACATCAGGACTTTCTGAAACTCACCAGGATACCTGGACTTGTCCATCACGGTCCTAGTTGGAGAAGGAAACCTAACAAGAGAGAGAGGCAGCGCCATCCCAAGCACAGGCTTGCCAAGGCAAAATGCCTGGACGGGGCTCTGAAAAGTCCTCCAACCCCAAAGCCAGAAAGGAAGAGGAGCCCAGGGGGCAGCTCACCCCTTCAGCATATGTGCAAAGCTTTGAGGCAAAAGCCAATTAAAATACTTTTCATCCCTACCAGATATCAATGCTCACTCTGAGGTGGTAAAGAAGAGAGGAGAGTCCACGAATTTGAACTTCTGCTAAGGGAAACACCACCAGGGGACGCTATACTGGTATCTCCAGTCCTTAGCACAGTGTCTGGCACATAGTAGGTATTTACATTATTGATTGATGATGTATCCCCCTGAGTAGGATATAAATTCCTTTAGGACAGAGCTGTTTAATTTTTGCTTTTCTGTCCTCGGCACCTAGAATAGTGGCAGACACCTAGTAGGGGGCTTAAAAAGTATTTGTTGAATCAAATTTCTTAGATTTTCCTTTCCCTGGAGTTCCACATGTTATGGACCCTAAAAGCCAGAAGCTGATTCAGCTTTTTTCCCCCACTTAGCAAATCACAAGAAAACCTTTTCTCGGTCTCTAGTCCCCTTTCCTGAGAATGATTCCCCACTGTTTCTCTCCATCTCCCTTTTCCTCCTTATTCTCCCACTCAGGTGGCCTTGTTCTCTGCATTTCACAGCTTCTCTTTTCTGAGGGATGTTAAAGGTACAACAAGACTCTTATTATCATCTGCTATGTGCCAGGTAACATTCATACAAAAATGAAACAGTCCCTCCCCTCAAGAAGCTTACATTCTACTGGAAGAAAACAGTATATACACAAATAAGTCTAGACGATGGAAGCACGAACTACTTTGGGGGAGGACACTCTTTAAGAATCAGGGCAACCAAGAAAGGCTTAATGTAGGAGGTGGCCCCCAGCTCAGCCTGGAATATGGAGTTTCTAGAAGGTGAGGAGGAAATACATTCCAGGAATGGTGAACTAGCTAATGCAAAGATTCAGTGGCAAGAGATAGATAGGTCCCCTGGAAATTTCAGCAGCCCATTGCTGTGGGTGGGAAATAGAGTCTCTCAGCAGCAAAGAAGAGTTAAATGGGGTGAAGTGATGACAGAAAGGGGGAGGTATATTCCCATTTATATGAAAAATGGAACAAAAGGAGGTTCAGGCTTTGCTGGTAGTAGTGGGGCATTTCAATGTTAGCAGGAAGGAGCTGGCTTCTATTAGCATATCTAAGCCTCCTTTGAAACCTCTCTGGGTATAGATCCTCCAAGATTGCCTTAACCTGTGGAGGAAAGAGAGAGAGGTGGCTGGGAGAGCGCTGTTTGGTCCCAGGCAGACAAGATAAGCAGGGCTGGATAGGGTAGACACTAAGAAGAGATCAAGATTCCAATTGGGTGAAGCATGTTGATGCCTCCCAGATCGCTTCTGTCTACAGAGCAATCCCAAGGCCAGGAACCTTTTTTCTGAGAGGCAGAGAAAGAAAAGACTGAAAGGAGGAGAGACAAACACATAGAGACAGAGATCAAGAAAGGAGAGAGACAGAGAGACAGAAACATAGGGAGAGAAAAAAAAAGAGAGAGAGGAAGGAGAGAGAAGAAAAGAGAGGAAGAGAGAGAGAAGAATAGAGAAGAGAGGGAGACAGACAGAGGAGAGGAGGAAGAGGAGAGAGAGACAGAGATAGAGAGAGACAGAGAGAAAAAGAGAGAGAGAGAGAGAGAAACATCTTTGCAGTCCCCTCAGACAAAAGGTCCTGGGCTCAGGGTGAGGGTGTGAGCTCAGTGCACAGGTGAATGGGTGCCACTTCCTACCCAGGGCCTAGGATGTGACAGAGAAGCCCTGAGGGTTCTCCCAGCTTTTCCTGCCACCTCTCCTCTCCTGGACAGGCTCTGGGATTTCTTGTGCTCTGTTTATATACATCTAATATGATATAGTTTTCCCACCCCAGGTCTGTCCAATGAGCTCATCTTCATTGTGTCTGCCTCGGGGGCCCATCTGTGTCACTCTGACCTCAGGGGGACCCCCCCCAGCAGCAGCTCCAAGATCACGGGGCCACAATTCTTCAGAAGGAAGCTGGCCGCTCTTTCTGCTCCGCTGGCCCTTCACATGTGTGAGGCTGCCCCACAGCCTGCGTGGCAGGAGCTGTGTCTGGCTGTGGCATTATTGTCTAGAGCTTTCCTCTAGAAAAAGGATTGGTCGCTTAGGCCTTTCATTGTGGGCCCCCGTGGGGCCAGGGCAGGCCCGCTGGAGGGAAGCCTCCCTGGAGGAGGAGCCCCCTCCCTGGATCACTAGGCAGGACAATTGCGCTATCCATCTTTTCAAGGCCTATTGTGGAGGCCCCTGGGCCCGGAGAAAGGTTTGATTCACTGGGAAACCCTTCTGGTCAAAGAGGAGGCTGATGACATGTCCTTTAGGGACTCAGGCTTAATCGCTGACTTCTATTGGGGATATGAAGAGGCTTCTGGACATCAAAAGGCCTGGGAGGACGTGGCTGTGGCCACTTTTTTTCCTGGAAAGAATAGGAAAGCCACGCTGAAAAATGAGCTCGCTTACAATGCAGGAACAAGGACTGGGCTCAAGACTCCAAGCCTGCCCCCAACCTCCCTTAAATAGCAGCCACCAAAAAAGGCCTCCCAGAGGGAAAGGCTTCTCGATCATCAGGCCTAGGCCGGAGCATGGAAATACAGATGACAGCAATGGAGATGCTGGACCAGGTGGAGCTGCCCACTGCTGGACTCTACCAGGGGCTCCCTCTGACTGCCGAGCCAGGGGACACACAGCTTGGCCTTAGGGAGACAGGGTGGGGGGATATGGAGGCAGGGGAGCAATGCTTCTGCTAGAGCAGGGCTAGAGAGGAAATGGCCTTCCCTGTGCTCAAAGCCCTCTCTCAGAGTGCTATAGCCACCCTCTCTCGCCCTTTCTCAAGTTCAAGGAGGCATCCTTGGAACTCTCTGTGCATTGGGATGGTGGCTTCTTTCTGGTTCTTTCAAGGATTCTTTGAGGAAAGGGTGATATATAGAGAGTCATTAGTATGGAATACAAGGAGCTCTCATCCCCAGGCCCTGCACCCTTTCTCAGGACCGTGCTCTCTACCCCCTCTGACCCCTGCCCCGGAACCAAGCTCTGCCCATACCACAGCTTCATTCAGTTCCTTTTTTTCTTCCCAATTCTTCAGCATTCTCATTCCTTGCCCTTCTTAGAGATGCCATGATGCAGGAGGAAGACCAGGATGGGAATACAAATCCAGGGATTCATTCTGGTTCCATGTCTATTTAATTGCTAGGAAGCCCTGGCTTCACAACTTCAGGGGAGGTGGGGAGAAGCCCATTGACTTGGCACTGTGTCACAGAATTACCCCTCTGCCACATTCCCCTCTGGGCTTCCCTCTTGACTGGACTTTTTCCACCATTCATGCCAAAAGAGCCTCCTCACCCCAAGTTCACTCCACCTCTAGGTTTCTTGGTGCCCTCTGCCTTTCTGCCATTGTCTGCTCTCCCCCAGAGCCTCCACTTCAGGAAGGTGTTGGGGGCCTGGCATGTCTTCATTTCTCTCTATACTTCCCTCTTTCTCTCTGCCCCCCTCCACTCCTTCCTTCAAACCAGTCTTTTCTAGCCCCTTTCTATGTGTTGTCTTTCCCCATTAGAATATAAGCTCCTTGAGGGTAGGCACTGTCTCTTTCTTTCTGCTTGTATTTGTATTATCAGCCTTAACACTGAGCCTGGCAACAGTAGGCACTTAACAAATGCTTGCTGACTGGATTTGACCACAGCCCTGTGAAGCAGATAACAGATTATACAACCCATTTTATAGGCAAAGAAATTGAGGCTGAGAGAAAAGTGAAGATGACTATAGACTAGATAGAACAGAACATAGGGTTAAATCCAAGAAGATTAAGATAAAAATATGAAGTCCTACTTTTGGATTTTTAAATACATCAGTTTCACAAGTACAGGATAGGAGAGACATTGCTACATAGCCAATTATCTGAAGAGGATTCAGGGGGTCTTAGTGGAGAACAAGCTCAGTGAGAGACCAGAGTAGCAGTCACAGATGACTTAACCCCAGACACACACTCTTCGATCCAGGGATCCCATGGCTGTTCCGTGAACAAGACTTCCCATCTCTGGGCTCTGGGCATTCTCTCTGGCTGTCCATGGTATCTGGAAGGCTCTCCCTCCTCATCTTGGCATACTGGCTTCCTTTAAGTCCCACCTAAAATCCCATCTTTCACTAAAAGCCTTCCCCAACCCCTCCCTCTATTCATCATTTCATGTTTATCGTGTAGAGAGCTTGCTTTGTCTATATTTGTTTACATGTTGCCTCCCTATTAGACTGTAAGCTCCTTGAGGGCAGGCACTGAATGTTGCCTCTTTTTGTATCCACTGTGCTTCCCACAGTGCCTGGCACACAGTAGGTGCTTAATAAATATTTATTGATTGATAATGCAATCTTAGACTGCTCTATTAAAGGTATAACTTTCAAGAACAAGGAGGTAACAGCTTCCTTCATTCCCTACCTTGACCAGACCACAGATTATTTTCAATTATGAGCACTTTTTAGATTCCTTCCAAGTCTGAATTATGATACTTTGAGTTGTTCTGTTTAGCCCAAATGGGAAGGAAGCATTTATTAAGCACCTTCTGTGTACTGCTTGCGGAGTACGATATCATTTGATCCTTACAGCGACCTTAGGAAGCAGATGCTATTCTTATCCAATTGAGGAAACTGAGGCTGGCAGAAGTGCCATGACTTGCCCAGGATCACTCTACTAGAAAGTGCCTGAAGCAGGATTCAAACTCCTGTCTTCCTGACTTCCAGCCTAATGCTGTCTCCACCCTGGTGCAGCCTCTGTGTCATCTTTCAGCTCAAGCTCTGAAAGGAGAATGCCTTCTCCGTCCCCTTGGCCAATCCTCCCCACCACCCCCACCACCACCCCCCAGGTCACCTTCTCTGTGAACTATTTCCTCCTTAGCCAAGTCCTTGTCGATGCTTCCTGGATCCCTAAACGGATGTCTTTGAAAGTAGGGGCCATAACAAGAGGGAGACAGGCAAATATTCAAGTGTGAAGGAATCATGCTTTGGGTGCTGCTACTGTTAGATATTAATAAATTATCAAGACGCAAGTGTTTGCTATTGAATTATAAAATTGTTTATATTAATTATAATCATAAATTATGGCCAAACATTAATCAGTGCTTCTTAGCTTGACTTCTTTTTGTCCATACTCAAAACCCCAGCATCAGAAAACCCGGCTTCAAAGCCTGCTTCAGGTGCTTATGAGCTCTTTGACCTTGTGCAAGTCCCTTGTGAATGCCCCTAGGTCTCAATTACCTCATCTGTAAAATGGAAGCAAGGTTGGAGTATAGGCCTCTGAGGTTTATCCTCTTGTTAGAGCCCAGAATACCTGGTAGGCTGCTGGGCACACTGTGGTCATCTAGCAGCTCATCAAGAAGTCTTTTCCACCATCAGTAGCCCATTCTTGATGGAAACTCCCTTAAGCCAGTGGAGACAAGGAGGTGGACAGAGATGGGGGCTTCGTTTAACCAGGCTGGCTGAAAATCCCTGCTGAAATACCCAACTTCCTAGAAAGTCAAATCTCATGCCTGTGACAGAGAAAGCGTAGGTGGCCAATGGGATCATCCTTTCCTTTGCTTCAGGGACCTTTGGAAAAACAACCTCTCTGAGCCTCAGTTTCCCCATCTGTATAATAAGAGAGTTGGGCTAAATGGTCTTTAAAGTCCCTTCTAAATCAGAGTGACCTTTGAAAGACAAAATGAAAGCGGCTTGTGGAGCACCAACAATTCCCTCATCCTGAAAGAGCTGGGAGGGCTTTGACTCAACATAAAGGCGATCTTATCGTTGAGCCCTAGGTCCAAAGGTGCCCAGTTCAGAGAGAAGCTTTCACTTTCAGTTGTTGTGCTAAGGGCGTGGGGGTGAGGGTGGGGGGTTGGGGTGGGGAGGGTGGCTATCAGCCAAGCCAGGCACAGAGTCCCAGAGTTAGGAGAAACTTCAGTGACCATCTGGAACGCCAGTGTTAGAATAGGAATCTCCGCTACAGCCTCCAGTCAATCGATCAAGCAGTTATTGAGTGCCTGTTATGGACCAGACAGTAGGCTAGATGCTGGGGACACATACAGAAGTACAGAGAATGAGACGATTCCCAGAGACAGACAGAAAAAGAGAGAGAGAAGGGGTGTGTGAGAGAGAGATACAGAGACAGAGACAGAGGGAAAGAAAGTGAGAGATATGCAGAGAGATATATAGAGGAAAGAGGAGAGGGAAATGGGAGAGAGAAAAAGAGAGAGACAGACAGAGAGAAAGGATATGTGTGTGTGTGTGTGTGTGTGTGTGTGTGTGTGTGAGAGAGAGAGAGAGAGAGAGAGAGAGAGAGAGAGAGAGAGAATAATGAAGTTGGGGGAAGGAGAGTACAAATGATAAGAGGGATGGAGAAAGGCTTCTCTCAGAAGATTGTGCCTAAGCTTCCTCTTAAAGGAAGAGAGAGATTGGATGAGGTGTAGGCAAGGATTAAGTGCATTCCAAGCCTGAGGAACAGCCAGAGAGATGAGGTGTTGAGTGTAAGAAGCAGAGAGGAGGCCAGTTTGACTGGATCACAGATTGAGGGAGGGGGAGCAATGTCCAGGGAGGCTGGAAAGATGGGGTGGGGCTGGCTGGGAAGGGCTTGACAAGCTCTTTCTAGTTTGTTGTTTCAGAGCAATTGGAAGCCAATGGAGCTGGTGGAATAGGGGAGTCCCAGGGTCTGCACTTAAGGGGGATCCTTTTGGGGGCCATGTGGGGGATAAACTGGATTGGTTTGAGACTTTAGGCAGGGAGCCTAGTTAGGAGGCTGTTGCAGTAACATAGACAAGAGATGATGAGGCCTTGAATGAAGCTCGCTGTTTGTCCTTCATTCTCAAAGAGGATCTTGACGTCAGGGAGGTGATACCATGACATGCGAGTGAATAGGCTCTAGTGAGGGAGGGCTGCATAGGGTGACCAGCCTCATAGATCAGGGTGACTGGAGAGGAAAGAGAAGGGAGGGAATGAGACAGGAGCGTGGGAATGATGCGATGATAGTAATGGCCAACATTTATATGGCTCTTTAAGGCTTGCAGGCTGCTTTACGAAAACTGTCAAATATAACAATATATAGCATCACAACAGTCCTGGGAGGTAGGTGCTATTATGATCACCATTTTACAGATGAGGAAATTGAGGCTGACAAGCTAAGTGACTTGGCCAGGGTCTCACAAGTAAGTGCCTGAGGCTGGATTCTGACTCGTCTTTCTCACCAGAGGTCTGGCGCTCTGTCCACTGCACCATCTGATTGGACATATGTGGTCAAGGAGGAGTTGAGTATAATGCTGAGATTATAAATGTGAAACGCTGTTGTTGTTCAGTCATATCTAACTCTTTGTGACCCCATTTGGGGTTTTCTTGGCAAAAATGCTGGATCAGTAGGCCATTTCCTTCTCCAGCTCATTTTACACATGAGGAAACTGAGGCAAAGTTAAGTGATTTGTCCAGGGTCACATGGCTAGTGAGACTGGATTTAAACTCAGGTCTTACTGACTCCAGGCACATCTATCTACCCACTGCTCCATCTAGATGCCCAGTGAGACACTGTTAAGGGTACAGAAATGGGGGTGCAGAAAGGAGATGGGTGCTTTGGGAAGCTTAGTTTTAGACGTGTTGAGTCTGAAGCGTCTACAAGCCATCTAGTCTGGAATGACCACTAAGCAGGCGGTGGTGTGGGACTGAAGCATGGGCAGACTGGGGCTAGATAAGGCATCTGGAAGTCATCTGCATAAAGATGGTTAACTCATGATAATTAGCTGAAGAAATGACCAAAAGAACCTCAAGTTGGGGGGGACCTGCCACCTACCGCGGTAGCCCAGGTCTGAGCCAGCTCTCCTATACCCTCACGTCCAACCTGAGGCTGCCTCTTTACCCTTCCCCACTCCCAGCCTTCATTGCCCCTGTGTAAGTGAGGGTGGCCCGTCCTCTGGAAGGAGACACCATCCGGATCTCAGCCAAGTCTCCTCGGGCTTCTCGGCTCATCCTGGGGAGAGGCCCCAGCCTTGGGGACTGATCTGGCCTGAGGGAGAGAGGCGTCCACATCTACCGGTCCTGGGAGTGGACCAGACCTCCTACTGGCAAGGACTCCCAGAACCCTCTAGACTCTCCTTGGAGATCAGTGCTGCAGATTTCTAGAGCATTCCTATTCTTACCTCTAGACCCCACCCCCGTCTTGTGTTGCCAAATCTCAAGGGCCATTCACTGGGATTCAGAGGGCAGATAACGGCATTGTCTGCTTGGCCCTGCTGGTAAGAAACCCCACTGGGTCTAACCTTCAGGTTTCTCTTCTTCAAGGGGACATGCCCTTCAGAATCTTGGAATCTCTGACTTGGAGAGACGTGAAAGATTATCTAGTCCAGTGAAGAAGTCTTCTTTTTATTAAGGGCTGAACCTGAAACAGAATGGCTGCTTCAGGAGGAGTTGGGAAATTCGGGGATGGGGGTGAGACAGGGATGGCAAAATGGAGACTGAGTCACTCCTTGCTGCGGATGTGGCCGAGCAGGACCCTGTTTAGGGAAGGTCAAAGGGGTCCTTTTCAGCTCTGACCATCTATGGCTCTGAGACAGATGGGGAAACTGAGGCTTGGAGGCTATGACCTCTCACAACCCTAAGGAAAATGACCAGGAAGATGGAGTCGATAACACCCAGAGTCCTTCCCTCCCAGGGCTGGTGAGAAGAGGCTCCAATCAATAGACAAGCTTTTATTTAGCACTGATGAGAGCCTACAGAGGGCCCTGCCCTCCACCACGGTGAAGTACTTTGCTCTGCTTAAGGCTCTAGAGAGATAGTGTGTGTGAAGCATTTTACAGACTTTTAAAAAACAAACCCGCCAATGTCTCGTTCAGTGGCGCCTCTTTCCTGAAACCTGCCTTCATTCCTGACCCCACTCTTCCCAGGTCTGGACCCTTGAACAAGAGGGTCACCCACATGCTGGCAGAGAGTCAGGCTGTCCCTGTGCTCCCTCTCTAACACCAGAATTCCCAGATCAATGTCGGTGTGGGACTGTGGGGCTCAGGGGCTGGAGTCAGCTGATAGGGGCACCCTTGGACTTGTCTGACTATAAGGCCGAAGCTCTCAGCCAGTTCTGTCATGGAAATAGCCAAAGCCTGAGGACTGCAGGCAGAGAGGGCAAGAACATGCCACAGTGGGCTCTCGGTGCCCCATGGCCAGGTAACAATGGGCTGATCCACTGAACATTTCTAATTTCCACCTTTTTGTGATGATGTTGGAGAGACTGACTAAAGGGGACTAAATGGCCACTCCCAAGACTCCACTGGTCACACACATTCACAATTCCAGTGTCTCTTGCTTGGCTCCCCAACCCTCTCATCCATTCCAGGGACAGGAATCCCAACCAATAGGAAAAGAGTCAATCTCTCTTACTCTCTCCCTGAATCATAGAACGTACAGTGTCAGAGCTCAGAGAACACTGGACGTCAGAGCTGAGTGTACCCTCAGAACAGAGCTGGGATCTTAGAACGGAGAAGGTTAGAGTTGAAAGGTGCCCTTTGGTGATATTGAAGCTGAGGACCAAAAAAAGCGGGGAGCAGCTTGTCCAGAAGAGGAAACTGAGGCATGTGTGATTCCATTGGAAAAGCCCTGGTTTTAGAGTTAAAGCTGATGGCTTGAAGGCCCCTGATGGGCAAACTGTGCCCTCTGTCCACTGTCCCCTGACCTCTCCCACCTTCCCTTCCTGCTGACTTCCAAGCAGTTAATGATGCACCAGGAGGAATGATAGGCCAAGCCCCACATTGTTCCTATTATCTGTGTCTACACTGGCAGAACAGCTGAAGGCTCCATTATTCAATTCTGTTCAACAAACACTTTGTTGAACCCAGTCTGTGTGCTAGGCATGGGCTAGGGGTTGAGAGATGTAGGCACCAGACACACCAGGCCAAAAAGGAATCATCTGCCTCCACTGGGCTTCCATTCATTCCACAGGCCTGGGCCCTGGAGCTGTTCTGGGATGGGTTCTGGTGTTTTTAATTTCCAGGATTCTTCAGCTAAAACAGGCTGGTCTGGTCTCCTGCAGGCCATCTCCCAGGGAGGACCCCAGGCCCTGGCTTTGCTAGAAAGTCTATTGTATTAAAAAGCCAGCTCCAAGTAGGAAGGCAGGTTGGTTTGGCAGAAAAAAGAGGAAGCCGAAGGGTCTGAACAGTTTGTCAAAAGAAGAAATGCAGACTATTAACAACCGTTTGAAAGAATTCTCCAATCACTGAGAGAAGCAAGAATAACACTGAACGGTGTTATTATGTAATACAACACCTACTATGCGCCAGACACTGTGCTAAGCATTTTATTATTATCTCTTCACAACAACCCTGGAGAGACCTTGCTATTATCCCCAATTTACAGATGAGGAAACTGAGGCAAAAGGCAGTTAAGCAACTTGCTCAGGGTCACACAGCTAGGAAACGTCTAAGGTTACATTCGAACCCAAGTCTTCTTGTCTCCAGGCCTGGTGCTCTACCCACTGCACTGCAGAGAAATGAACATCCAAACAACACTGAGGTTTCACCTTAGACCTGACACGTCAGCAAAGACGCTAGAAGTTAGCAAGAGTTGAAGGCGAAGGGGCTTTGGAAAGAGGGGCATGCCGATACCAGGCTAGTGCATCTGCGAACTGGTCCAACCGTCATGAAAAGCAAGCAAATGGAAAACTATGAGAGGAAAATCAATATGATGTTCGTATCGCGGCCCAAATATCCCAGCCACAGACAAACACCCTGAGAAGAAAAATGAAATAAGAAAGGTCTCCCGTGCACCAGGATGTCCATGGCCCCCTCCTTGTGCGGCAGAAACCTAGAACCCAAGCGAATGCCCAGAGATGGAGAAATGCCTGAGCAAGCTGTGCTGGGGACTCGCTGCTGTGGTGCCAAAAGAAAGGAAGAGGAGTTCTGGGGAAATGACAGTTATTCCAACTGACATGGAGCAAGGAAAGCAGAACAGGTAAAGTATGACCCCCGATGAGTGCTGTGATATACAAGGAGGGGAGTCAGGGTAACTGCGCAGATTCTCAGTGCCTGCCCTTGGCAGGGGCCAGGACTGGACCTAGGATGACACTGGTTAAGGGGAACTCCCAGAAGAGGAAAGTCCTTTCACCAATGCAGGAAGGAGGGAGGAAGGGAGGGAGGGAGAAAAGAAGGAGGGAGAGAGAGAGGGAGGAAGAGAGGGAGGGAGGAAGGAAGGAAGGAAGGAAGGAAGGAAAGAAGGAAGAGGAGAAAGAGGAAGAAGCAAGGAAGGAAGGAAAGAAGGAAGGAAAGAAGGAAGGAAGGAAGGAAGGAAGGAAGGAAGGAAGGAAGGAAGGAAGGAAAGAAGGAAGAGGAGAAAGAGGAAGAAGGAAGGAAGGAAGGAAGGAAGGAAGGAAGGAAGGAAGGAAGGAAGGAAGGAAGGAAGGAAGGAAGGAGGGAAGGAAGGAAGGAGGGAGGGAGGGAGGAAGGGAGGAAGGAAGGAAAAGATTTTTTAAATGTTTAATCTTAAATCTGGTCATTGACTAGGGCCTCAGAGTGTCTCTTTTCTTCTCCAAAAACATATATTCTCACAGTTGTTGTCTGCGCTGAGGTTTCAGAGCATCACAGATTTAGGAGTCACAAGGACCAGAGAGATAGTTTAATTCAACCTCCTCATTTTAAAGGTGGAGACACTGAGGACCAGGGAAGATAAGCATCTGTCACAGAATGGAAGAGTCAGAATTTGAACCCAGGTCCTCTAACTTCAAGTCAACATAAGATTTTCACTGAGTATCCCCAGGGAACAGAAGCTCATCGGGCTCACGGTGCTGCTAAAGAAGTTGAAGATGAGACCCCTTCACATGTCCAGAGGCAATCCATATGTGTACAAAGCCTCCTTTATCTACAACCTTAATGACAAGTGGTCGAGGTCCAGATTTTGTCCAAAGATGTCCAGAAAGGCACGCTCCTGGTGGGAGAACTCTGATGCTCAGCTGGCCTCTCTTACTGAGCCTGACTCTGCCTCTGTGCACCCATAGCCCCCCACCTCCAGCTCCCATTGCTCCTCTGGGGCCAAGCAGAGGAGAGAAATCCCTCCTCTCTCTCTTCCTATAACTGTGTGCTTAAAATCCTTTTATGAAGGGTTTTTTATTTAACTTCTAAAAATGGTAGAGCTGAGGGTTTCTATTTGTTCACAGCTCCTAAGATCACAGATCTGGAGGTGGAAAGGGCCTAGGTATGGATTAGTCCAACCTCTAATCTTACAAATAAGAAAACTGAACCCCAGGGAAGGAAGAAACCTGCCCCAGGTCCCAGGGCAGTATTGTCTCTGCCATAGCTCAATGAGGGAAGACTGGAGGGGTAAGCAGTTCGGTTTGGATGGGTTTGGGGCCAAGGAACTGTTTTCTGGGCAATCATTGACATCAGCTACTATAGGTGACTTCCATGGGGTGGGGGTGGGGGGGCGGTGCAGTCGTTTTGACTTATCAAACTGTTCGTGGTGATGAGTCTGGGTCCTCACCTTGCTGGACCAGAATCTGCACAGATAAGGGGTTCGAGGGGGTGGTCCAGGGGAGAGGGCTGACAGTATTCCTCTCCCCACTCCCTGGGCTGCTATGGAAGTGGAAGATGAGACCCCCTCACACGCAGCCACAAGTGAGGTCCCTGGGAGGGAGCCCCTCTGGAAGCCCCATAAGGGCAGTTAAGAGCAGTTTACTTGGAAGTGTTCCAAGACTCTGGTCAGGGCTCCAGCATTCTGAGAGGCTGCTTGGAATGCTGTACAACCCACGGTGGGGTCAGGAAGAGTCGGATACCACTGAAATGACTGAATGACCACCGTGGCAGATAGTTAGCTGGCGTAGTGCACGAAAAACTGGGCAACAGCCAGAAAGACCTGAGTGCAAATCCTGATTCAGACTCTCCCTAGCTGGGTGACTTTAGGCAGGTCCCCTAAAGCCTCAGTTTACTTCTCAGTAAAATAGGGATAATATTAGGATCTCCCTTGAGGGCTTGTGGAGAAGGTCAATTGAGATAAAACATGTAAAGTGCTTTTGCAAACCTTGCTAAATAATGCTAGCTAATTATTATCCTACGTAAATCCCCAGACTCTGCAAAGTAATTTTGTGAGACTGTAAAAGAAAGCCCCCAGTGAGGCTTTCTCCTTGTCATTTAACTTCCTCTCTCTCTCTCCTCTCTCTCTCTCTCTCTCTCTCTCTCTCTCACACACACACACACACACACACACACACACACACACACACACACACACACACCAGGAATTGTGGGTTCTGAGCTGGAAGGGACTTTGAGGTCATCCTGGTCTCCCAACGGGTCAGACAAATGGTATGTGGCAGGGTCAGGATTTGACCCCCTGCTTCTGATTCCAATGCTCTCTGTCTTGGTGGGCGCTTAATAAATGCTAATTGATGGAGTGGTCTTCCTGGGACCTAGATTGGCACAAGGACATCCAGACCCATCCCTTTGCCCCGGTCTCTTCCTACTCTAGCCCAGGTCAGGCTCAGGGCCCCAGAACATTGATTTGCTCCTATCACTCCCTTGGAAAGGACAAGGCCAGACTCCTCTCCTTCTTCCAAGTCCTCTTCCAGGTGGATTTACTCTGCTGGTCTAGCCTTAGCTCTCACTACAGCCCAGCTTGCTGGCCAGCCCCAGCTCAGCTAATCTTTCTTGTCAGTGCCCATTCCAGCCTCCAGCCTCTCCCCTCACTGGAATGTCTTCCCTGCTCCTTTCTAATGAGCCTTCAAGGCCCATCTCGCTAGGAGGATCCTCAAACTGGTTCACTTCACATGGATTTTTCTAGGTCAATCATAGAAAAAGTTAGGTCAGACAGGGGTTTAGAAAGGAATTAGTTCACACACCACCACCCCTACACACACACACCCCTCTTTTACTGAGGAAGAAAGTGAAATCCAAAGATGGGAATGACTTTTCCAAAGTTACAAATCTAATAATACACAGAATCAGGGTTTATTTCCCCCTAGGACTGACATGCAAAACTTCTGAGCTGGAAGAAACCCTAGAGGGCAATCATAAACCACTATCCCTTCTATATCATCCCTAAAAAGGCCACAGACCCTGGAAGAGATAATTCATCAACACTTAGAAAAGAAAGTGGTGATTACAGGGAGCTCCCATGGCTTCACTGAGAAGTGGGTATGGCAAAATGACCTCACTTCCTTTTTGTCAGGATTCCAAATCTATGGGACAAGGTAAGTGAAATGCCTTGGGCACAATTCTCCTAGATTTTAGCAAGCTTCTGCCCAATTATCTCCTACTACTCCTGTGGAGAAGGTGGAGAGCTCTAGATGAAGCTGGAGCTGGTCAGATGGCTTCAGAAGTGGGTTGGAAGGCAAGACTCCGGGGCATTGTTAATGGTTGCATTTAGGCATGGTAGGAGGTCTACAGTGGAGTGCCCTTGGGATTTATGCTCAGCCCTCACCATGTAACATTTTTATCCACGACTTGGACAAAGGTATCGTTTAAATGCTCATCAAATTCACCAATGACACAAAGCGGAAAGGCTGAACTAACTGAACGACAGATATAGGACCCAGAAAGGGCTTGATGGGCCAGAGCGCCAGGCTGGATCTAAGGAGATGAAAGGCCCTGAGTTTCAGAGTTGGGAGGGATGTCAGTGGTCATCTAAACTAACCTGAACCTGAAAAAAGAATTCTTGCTGCAACACTACTCAGAAGTGGCCACTTTGCCTCTGCTCTAAGCCTTCCAACGAGGGTGGTCAGAAAGGCTGAGGTTTGGGTATAAAAAAGTCAATTCTTCAAGCAGAAGATGGGGGAGGCACATGGAGGC
>CM053623.1:459093726-459115009 GCA_028646595.1 Phalanger gymnotis
ATTCCAGCATTTTTGTTTTTTTTTCTTTTCTTTTTTCCCCTGGGGAATTCTCTGGGTGGTGAGGGGAGGGATTAGAGCCATTTACCTGGCCATTATGCCTCCTGGAAGTTCAAGAAGTGTCCTTTGAGCTGCAAGCCTCAGGAGTTGGTGTCTCACGGATGGGTGGCGTTGCGCTGCCTGTTGTCACTTCCACAGAGTGCCATCCTGTGTTGGGAGGCTTGGGGATCTCCGCTGGTTTCAGGCGCCTGGCTTTCTCCCAGCCGATCTCCCACGTGGATTTCCCGGCCAGGTGCTTCTGATTTGGTCGTGTCTGAAGCAGCTCTGCACTCTGAGCGCTCTCCTAGCCCACAGATTCGTTCCTTCGGCCTTTCAGACTCTCCTGGCTGGGAAATCTGCCCCGCTCAGACTGCTAGCGGTTTCTAACTCTCTCAAATCTGCTCAAATTCACTTTTTTTATAGGAATCTAACAAAACTTGTGAGAGAGCTCCGGGAAGATGCTGTTTTCATGAGGCCATCTTGGCTCTGCCCCACCCCCCAGAAGGAAGAGTTTTAAAAAAATTTTAATAAAAGAAGTGAGAGTGCTAGAGGGAAAAATGGGAAAGGAAACAAGTCATGGAAGAAAGAAGAGGAAAGGGAACTAGTAGCTCAGCTAACGAGGCACAAAACCATGCCCAAGCAACATTCTCCCTTAAAATTAGAATGGATGAAATAGAAACCTACTACTTCATGAGGCAACAAAAAATATTAAAAACAAAGTCAAAAGAATGGAAAAAAGTGAAGAAAAACATAAGGTATCTTACAGGAAAAGCGGCAAATTAAGGAGAAAAAAAACTAAGAATCACTGGATGACTTGAAAGCTGACCAAAAAAAAAAAGAGCCTAGACATCATACTTCAAGAGATCTTAAAAGAAAATTGTTGAGATCTCTAAGAAATAGAGGGCAAAGTGGAAATAGAATCCATCACTTAGTTCCTGAAAGTCCCAAAATGAAAATTCCCAGGAACATCTGGACCAGAATCCAGAGCTTCCAAGTCAAAGAAAAAATATTGCAAACAACTAGAAAGAAATAATTCAGATACTGAATCAGGATCGCACACAATTTAGCAGCCAGCACTATGAAGTTGAGGGGACCTTGGAAGACAATATTCCAGAAGGCAAAGGCTATAGGCTTACAACCAAGAAAACAAACCCAGCAAAACTGAATATAATCATACATGCAAAAAAAATGGATTTTTGATGAAAATAGAGGTCTTCCAAGCATTCCTGATAAAAAGACCAGAGCTGGGTAGAAACTTTAAATTTGGCACAGGAGTTGAGAAATGTGAAAAAGTTAACATGAATAAACAAGGGATTGTTCACATTCCAATATGGGGAGATGATATATATCCGAGCCCATCATCATCAGGAACCATAGAGGACGTCCAATTAGACAGACAGCGCTATGGGTTTCTCCTATGCCTTTTTGATCTTAAGAATGAAAGGAGAAGGAAAGTATGGGTTGGATTCTGACAGATGGAGGAGATGAGTGGTGACAGCATTGAAGGAGGAGAGAAAGGTGTGAAGGTGGCAACATGTTCTCTCCTTCCTATTTCTCAAGGATTTCTCCTTTGCCTTCATCATTAGCTTCCTTACCTTGAGGGTGTATGTTCCCACTATGATCTGAGGCAGAATTCAGAGATAGGGACAGGGCATGAATGAACAAGGACAGGGATCCCCGGGGGACAGAGGAAGACCAGTGAAGAGTTAGTAATGCTCAGGAAATCCACAGACTTCCATTGTCTTCCATTCTCTAAAGCAATTAGGAAGGTGCTCTAAAGACTTTTTCCCCTCTATAAACCATAGGAAAAGCTCTTCTTCTAATGTCTTGACCTTCTCTCCTTTGTCCCTCTAAGACCCAGTAGGGACAAATAAAGGTGATGGGGGGGTGCTCTGGGGCTCCAGGAAATGGAGAAGATCAGAGAGACCCTCAGATGATGTCAATTCTATCATACTGGTACTCTCCTCTCATGGCACTGATGACATCCACCTTTCCTTGATGTTGCTCTATGTCAAACTAGACTGTAAACTTCTGGAGGGCAGGGACCATGTCCCGCCCGTCTTTGCATCCCAGGGCTGTGGCTGGTACTCAGAAAATGATGAATGAATGATTTTCTTGAGGGCAGCTCTGCCAGGACATTCTCAGTGGTATGGTACAAATACAGCCTGAAAGCCACAAGACCCTAAATCACAGTGTGAAGGGAAGTTACAAAGACACTACAGAATGCCAAGGACATGTGATGAGCAGGGCATCTGTGCCTAGAATGAGTCACAGAAGAAAGACAAAAGAGGAAAGGAAGTGGGCACAATATCTGCCCATGCCTCTGGCCAAGGATGAGGCAGTTAAGCCACAAGAAGAAAAAAAAAAAACGCCGAACCAGACACCATCTCCTCCCTAACCCCCAGCCCCCAGCCCAAAAAAGGTTTGAAATAGAACAGTTAAGAACACTGTTAAGAACAGACACTGGAAGAGTAGGCAGGTGCCCTGAGCAGAGTCAGAGAAGGTATGGCCTTTTGTCCTCCCCAACAGATTAGGAAAATGTTGCTATGTGAGGGTGCTGCATGTCCTAGGGGAAGGCGACTGGTCTCTCTGAACCCCCATTTTCTCATCATATGAAAAGGTAATGTGATATATTCCCCAAAGCTAATGGCACCTGGGGCAGGTGCAGGTCCAAGGAAATATTGATCTATCCTGGCTAGATGCAGGACAACTGTCACCACTTCTGGGTGATATGGACAAATTGGAGAGGGTGGGGAGGTGGCCACCAGGATGTGGAAAGGTTTCAAGATCATGTCATGTGAGAATCCTTTGAAGGTACTATGGGCGTTGAGCCTGGACACAAGAAGACTTGGGAGAGAAATCATTAACTGTCTTCAAACAGGCATTGGACCGATTCTGCAGGATTCCAGACTAGAATTAGGAGTGACAAGGAGGACATTTCAAAGAAGCAATTTTAAGCCTGAGATCAAGAAAAGCTTTCTACCACAAGAGTCATCCCATAAGTGGAAATGGGTTGCCTTGGGAGGTAGTGTGCTTCCTGTCCCTGGAGGCCTTCAAGCCGGGGCTGGCCATTTTTTTTTTTTGAGATGTGGTAGAATGGAGTCTTGGATAGGCCTGGGTGCCTCTGGGGGTCCCTCCCAACTCTGAAATTCTGGGATTCAGGGAGTCTCATCTCTGATGGTTACCTACCATGTGATCATGGACAGGTCCAGTGGTTGGACCTGTTCCCAGTTCTTCAAAGTCACCCTGCCTGGGCTTTGGTTCCCTCAATTGTAAAATGAGATTGATGATAAAAATGAAATAATAACCACCACCAATACAATGGGTGACTCGACTAGATCCTCCATCTCTTGGTCCTGGGCACTGTCTCTGGTGAGTCCCCATGCCTGGACCTCATCCCTCCTCATCTCTGCTTACTGACCTTCTTGGCTTCCTTTAAGACCCAACTAAAACCCCATCCTCTACAGGAAGCCTTCCCCAAGCCCTTGAAGCTCTGGCGCCTTCCTCTGGCAATGATGTCCTATTTGTCCTGCAGACAGCTTGGATTATATTGTGTACAGCTCCTGTAGATAGCTTGCTTTGCATGTCCACTTGCTCCCTGAGGGCAGGGCCTATCTTCCTCTCTTTTTGTACCCTCGGCATTTGGTCCAGTGCCTGGCAGCTAGCAGGTGCTCAATAAAGACTGGCAGACTGATTGATCGAGTGCTCTGTGGTTCTCGAAATACAGACATTTTCTCTGCTTTTCCAAACAAGTCTGTGCAAAGATCTAGGGGCTGAGAATCACTGACATTCACACCCTCCTTTAAAAGTAGCAAAGCACTGCGGTAGCCAAGGATTGGACATTGAGGGGATGCCCCTCCATTGGGGAATGACTGAACAAGCTGTGGTATATGAATGTAATGGAAAACTATTGTCCTATAGGAAATGATGAGCAGGTGGACTTCAGAAAAACCTAGAAAAACCTATATGAACTGATGCTGAGTGAGCAGAGCAGAACCAGGAAAACAAAGTACATAGTAACAGCCAGATTACGTGATGACCAGCCTTGACAGACGTGGCTCTTCTCAGCAATGCAAGGTTCTAAGACAACTCCAAAAGGCTCATGATAGAAAACGCTGTCCATGTTCAGACAAAGAATCATGGAGTCCCAGTGCAGATCAAAGCAGACTGTTTGCTTTCTCTCCTTTTTGTTCTGTTTCTTCTTTCCCGTGACTCATTCCATTGGTTCTAATTCTTCTTTACAACGTGACTAATGCGATAATACATTTTAATATGAATGCCTATGTAGAGCCTCTATCAGATTGCATGCCATGTGGGGGAAGAGGGAGGAGAAGGGGGAGGAGAAAATTTAAAACTCAAAAGCTTGTGCAACTTAATGTTCTAAACTAAAAATAAATAAATTTTAAAACCCTTGCAAAGCACTTTACAGGTATTATCGATAGATTAACAACCATTTGTTAAGCGAACCAGTGCCTGCCCTCAAAGATTGTATATTCTATTGGGGAAAACAATACTGAAAATAGACTGTTCTATACAAAATAGATGGGGGGACAGAGGGAAGGGGGAAAGGCGCTCACAGCTGGAGGAATGAGGAAAGGTCTCATTCTCTCATTTGATCCTCACAACAACCCTGGGGGGAAGCGCCATTATAATCTCCATTTTACAGATGAGGAAACTGAGGCAGAGGTTAAGTGATTTGCTCAAGGTTACAGAGCTAGAGGTAGGATTCTAATCCAGCTCCCTTCTAAGCCTAGGGCTCGGCTCCTGCCCAGTGCTGCCTTGTTATCAGCCACTATCACAGACACTCTCAGCTTTGGGGTCTGCATCGAACTGCCCTTAGCAGACAGAGATCATCCCATGAGGCCAACCCCAGGGGCTGCTGTTTTCTGCAGCGAAGATGGAGGGGCAGGGGAAGAGTCAGCCAGGGGTTGTTCTGATGCCCGCTGTTGTCCTTGTTACCATCCATGTAGTAAACTGGCTGGCCACGGTTAAAAGGGACCAAGGTCTTCCCGAGGAGGGGGAACTAATCCATCCCACAATTATAGGCCAAGACTATAATCTCATTAACCCAACTTGAGAGCCTGTAGCTCAGTCAATGGACCCTGAGGGTCCCTGGGAGGTCAAGGTGACTTACCTGATGCAGCAGCTTGTTAGCAACAGAGAGCAGGGGAGGTCAAGGGGTGACCTCTCACACCTGACACAATGTGGCTTGGTCTGCTTCCTAGGTGGATGCCTCCCCCACCAAAAAAAAATCATTAGATCCAGTTCCTGGACCTAACACAAGAGTGGAAGCAGGGTCATTGGGTTCAAATGCTCCCCTGCTTCCTCAGAACTGCGTGACTAGGGCATTACAGGCTCTCAGAGACTCAGTTTCCTCTTCAGTAGAGAGATGGAGAGGGAGAGGAAGAGAATAATACCCAGAAGTCCCTGAATCATGAGAGGCTCCAGTGAGATGCCTTTAACTTCTTAGCCAACTTGACAAATGTCGGTTATGTTTGTTCTGGGCACTTTACAGAGCATCTTCCTTAGAACGAGCCCATGAAGCACGGCGTGCAGGGAATTCTTGCACTCATTTTACAGAGAGAGCCACTGCTCCCTGAAGTTTACCCAAATAAAAAGCCAGAAGAACGCCAGGAGGCATCAGGCTGGCCTGACTCTGCTCGTCTGGCTGGCACAGATGTTTCCTGGACCACAAGTGTCTACGAACTTGGTTGGCAGGTACAGTAAGGAGGCCCCAAGATCTCAAGTGGACAGCCCCCCCCACCCCAGGGAAGCCTCCCCCACCCTTCACCCCACAGCTGCAGCTCTGTCATTCTCTTTCCCAGGCTATAACCACGCCCAGCTCTCTCCTGTCTCAGAGGATGACTTTCTATTTCCCCAAGAGAAACCTTTCTGGGAGAATAGCTCCCTTCATCGTGGCTTTCCACAATTTGCTTTAGAATCTAAAGATGCCCACCAGCATCCCACACTGGAGGATTTCTCTGTTCAGTGTTACATTTTTAAGGACTGAATGGAATACACAGACCCTTCTGAGAAGCTTTGATCTCAAAAACAAAGGTAGCTTTTGAGAGGAGAAAATATCCCACTCCCCCAGAGGTCAGCATCCTCTTTTAGCCCTGGGCCCCCAATAGACAGAGGAATGCCTGGGGGGCCTCATGGGGTCTCTCAATGGCTTAAGGCACAGGGAGAAGGGAAAAAGGTATGAAGATAGTGTTAGTCCTGCTTGCTTCAGCAAAGAGAATAAGAGCTAATATTTCTATAAAAGCCTGTAAATGGACTGTCTCATTTGAGTCTCACAAAAACTCAGCGAGGTAGATTATATCATTCCATTTTACAGAGAAGGGATGAGTTCACTGGAAAGGGGGTGGTGCAGAGCCAGAGCCATGCTTGGCACAGTGCCTGGTACATAGCAGGCCCTTAATAAATGTCGATCGATTGATCGATGGGTTCAAATACCAGCTCAGACATTTCCTTCTTGTGTGACCATGAGCAAGCCTCCAACGGCTGGGGGCTTCGGTTTCCCTTTCTGAGAAATGAAAGTGTTGTACTCAATGGCTCCAAGGTCAGTTTTCAGCTCTGAGTCTATGATCTGATGACTTGGGCTGTATCACACACCTAGAAGTGATCGAGTAGGGATAATAATAGTTAATATTTATACAGCGCTTCCTATATGCCTGGCACTGCACTAAAGGCTTTACAATACTATCTCATGTCATCCTCAGAATAACCCTGAGAGGTGGGTACTCCCCACTTTACAGATGAGGAAACTGAGGCAGAGGTTAAGTGGCTTACTCAGGGTCACACAGCTAGTAAGTGCCTGAGGCTGGATTTGGCCTCAGGTCCTCCTGACCACGTCCAGTAGTCTAACACCCATCCGGTCTGGCAGTAAAAGGTACTTCACAGACATTTGACAAATGAGGAAACTGAGGCCCACAGACCACAACTGAGGACCAAAGGCACCTGCACTAGGGGGAATGGAGCCCAGGTCTTCGAGTCCACTCTGGATTTCCCAAAGGGGCAAGAGAGAATAGAGGAATATGGGACGGGGAAAGGCGCGGCTGCCTCAGACGCAGGACAGGTAGTTGGTAGGGACCCGGAGGGGATGCAGTTTAGAGAAGCCTATCCTGGCTCCGTGGGCAGCGAGAGAAGGAGCCCGGGAGCCCCTCCCCCTTCCTCAGACTCAGAAGCTGCTCATTGCTCCTCACCAAAACAGGGAGTATTGCTTTGACTTGTCTTTTCCCTATCTTTTATCTCTTCTTTCCAAAACAACTTCTCCCCTCCCTTGAGAGGTGGTAGGTGGGCAGGTAGGCGGGCGGGTGGGTCTGCAGCTAACTCGGAAATCTGTGGAGGGAAGAGAGACGCGGAGCTCAAGTCTGGAGCCCCGCCCACATCTGACTTCCAGAGCTCCAGCACTTCCGAGCCCGAAGCAACCCTTTGCTCAGCCCCGAGCCTCGGTTCCCCCATCTGTAAAGTAAGGGCAATACTATTTACATCATTGGCTTCCACAACGTCGCCACAAGGAAAGACTTAGAAATTCAAGTTGTTAAACTCTGTGACAAGAGGGACAGAAGTCCTTAGAGGCGACATTCATTTCCTCATTACAGAGGGGAAGAATAGGGCAGTAGGAAGAGTCTATGGGTCTGAATCCTACCCCTGACATTCACTACCTCCATAAGCCTCAGTTTGCCCATCTGTAAAATGAATGAGTTCGACTGGGTAGCTTGGTAAGTCCATCGTGCTTCTAAGTCTATGACCCAATGACCATCTGCTCCCCATAGCAACCCAGGAAACCCAGCCTTAGAGATGTTTAATAACTGTCTCATGGTCACAAGGGTAAAAAGGTGGAATTTGAACACAGGTCCCTCCTTCCTCTAAGCTCAACATTCTTTCCCCCCAGAGGTGGGAAGTTAATCAATTAATCAATTAATAAACATTTATTAAACGCTTACTAGGTGTCAGACCTTGCTCTCAAAACGGCTGACAAAGAAAAACTAAAAAGGGTCCCTGTCCCCAAGGGGCTTACATTCTAACGGGTGAGACAGCATCTGTGTGCTCTGGTAGACACCACACCTACTAAGAAGACAAAAGGACCAGCATGTGCAGGGACCATGCTCGGCAGTTCCCCTTCCCTCGGGAGATGCCAGACTCCTGAACTGGAAATCTCCCTCCCACCGCTGGAAGACCAAGTTCTTAAATCACAGTGCCTGGAAAATCAAAGTTTCCCCATGACTCTGACCAGGAGGCTGGAATATTGTCCACAAATTCCCCTCAGCCACCGGGGTAAACACACACAGCTCCCGTGGATGTGTCCAGGATTCTGCCACCATCTCTCACATAGGGAAGGTCCACTCTCACACACTCTATTGTTTGACCTGGGCTACAGGGAGGCATGTGCATCTGCCCACTTTTAATGGCACCTGCTGCTTTCTCAGCATTTTGGTGGCTGAGGAAGAGGAACCCCAAAGGGCTGGGGTCAGCAGTCAACAAGCATTCAATACTCCCTTGATAAGCCCGTTACAACAACAAGTCTACTCTGGACTGTTTGTTCCCACACCCTTGAGTACATGATGCCCAAACCAGCCTCGTCCTCCCCACAGATCCAAATCCTACCAGTCCCCCAAGGTCAGATACACTGCAATGTCCTCTTGCTCCATGGAGCCTTTCCTGGTCACTGTCTCTCCTCAGTGCCTTCAATACCATCCACATCATCTATAAATATATTGGGCCACTGAGGTTCTGTTGCATTGAACTTTTAAGATCTTCATTGATTCATAGGTTTAGGTCTTAGCTCCCCAGATAGATTGTGAGCTTCTTCAGGGCAAGAACTCCAATCTTACTCTTATATATGGCTAAACCAGACTATGACGTTAGCCTCTCCCCTTTCCAATATAATTAGAATAATATTAGAATTGATTATATGTACCATACTATAATAAGCTAGCATTTACATCATACCTACTATGTTCTGGGTACTGTACCAGATACTTCACAAATATTATTTCATTTGATCCTTACAACAACCCCAGGAGCTAGGTGCTATTATTATCCCCATTTTACAGTTGGGGAAAGTGAGGCAGAGCTTGGTTAAGTGACTTTCCCAGGGTCACACAACAAGTAATGCAATATGCAAAAGGTGCATCCCTCCTAGTCTTAGGAATAATCAGCTGAGACAAGATAGGTAAGGGAAACCTGGAGAGCCATAGAAAGGTGAGCAATTACCAACTATTATCCTCTACACAGGTGCCCAAAGGATATTTCTAAAACATAAGCAGCCAGAAGTCCCCCACCCCCATCCTTAAAACTCCCACAGTCCAAAATCATTGGTGGCTCCCTATGGGTTCTAGTAGAAGGCTGACCCAATCTTTGTCCCACCTACCTTTCTGGGCTCATCTCAGGAATCTCTCCTTGAGGCACTGTTCTTTCCAATGGAGCCGCTATACAAAATGACCTCCTGCTTCCACATTCCATCATTCAAGCCCATTCTACTTCTTGCCCTTCTCCAAGTGCAGAATGCTCCACACTCCCCCACCTTCCTTCAAAGCACAACTTGGGTGCTGCCTCCCGTAACACCTCTCCTCGTCTGTGCGGGGGGGGGGGGGCAATCTTTTCTCCCCCTTCTTCATCCCAAAGAACATAAGCCCCTCGAGGACAGGCACACTCTCACTTTGCATTTGCATTTTCAGCTTCCATTACCCAGAGGCTGGCAATAAGGGCTTGTGGACTGGTTTATGTTTTTTCTATTTACTGACATCTCCCCATCGATCCTGGAGAGAAGAATGGATTTTAATTTTTGTCCTTGAATCTCCAGTGTTTTGCTCATAGCTGACAATAGATTTTTTTTTTTTAGTTGCAATGAATTAAAGTCTCTCTTTCTGTTCAGTTACAAACTGCATCCTTTCTCCTCTTCTTTGGATGCTGTCTCCCCCCCACACAATTTTCTCCCAAAAGGGACAAAGCTGATCTAAGCCAATGGAATCCAATCTGACTGGTACTGTGCACCTGCTATGTGCCAGGCACTAGGTGTACAAAGAAAAAAGCAACGAAGGTGTCCTACCCTCAAGGAATTTCTATTCTCTGAGAGTGGGTTGAAGTGGGGAATAGATAAGGCACAGTGAACTTCCATCAGGGTTAGAGAATGTTTCCTAGGACTTACAGCTACAAGGGACATTGAGATCACGTTGTCCAAATCCCTGACTTGGCAAAAGAGGGCACTGAGGCACATAGGAAGGAACATCTTCATCAACCGTGCTTTGGGTGCTCTCTGCCCTTGGGTAAAGTCAATAAACATTTAAGTGCTCACTATGTGCCAAGCACTATGTTAAGGGCTGGCCAGGATGAGAAGGAGACTTCTAGCTAACTTGGAATATTTAACAAGTAGTTATTAAGTTTAGAGACCAGGCAATCCCCACCATCATGGAGCTTCCAGTCTAAAAGGGGCAAAAGACAAAATTATAAATAATTAGGATACAGAACATTAGGTACTGACTGCTTTACAGGTAGGGGGGTGGGGCAGGGTGAGGTTGTTACTGATCGAGGAGGACCTCCCAGAGGAATTGGGTAGTATTTGAGTTGAGCAGGCAAAAAGGAGGACGAAGGGCAGTTCAGGCACCAAAAACTGGTAGAGACAGGGCTGTCCCAATAATGACCCAGATGTGGGACAGTCAGGGCATCCGGGTGACAGGGGGGTTCTAGTCTGGCAGAAGAGTTCAAGGTCCAAAAAGTATTTCTTGTAGGTTCTAGGAGTACAGGTCCTTCCAGGGAGGGGGGAGGGACCTTTCCACAGCCCATCCACTTTTGCAGGAGGGTCCAAGAACCTTCCCTTTCTTAGAATGGGAGCAGAAGTTCAGGACAGAATTGGCGCATTCTGACCCAACTCACAGAGTCAACAAGCAAGTCAACAAATATTTATCATGTGCTTTCTATGGGTCAGGCACTGTACTAAGCACTGCTGATCACTGTTGTTCGTCCTTTGTCTGCGAAAAGGACCATGCTATCAGGGAGGTGAGGCCATGACTTTCGAGTGAATTGAAGTGAGGGAGGGCTGTGCAAAGTCACAAGCCTCACTCTCTCCTTCGGAGCCACCTGGGTCCAGTGGCCAGATATGGATCAGAATGACTGCAGATGGCCCTGATACAGCGGGAGACCTTGGCCTTTCTGAGCTAAGGTCAGTGATTAGGACTAAGCCAGACAAAGAAAAGTAAAAGCCAGTATCTGCCCTCAAGGACCTCACAGTCTAACCAGGGAGACAACAGGCAAACTAGAGACCAATGAGTTCTATGAAACATAAACAGGAAATCATGAACTAAGCGAAGGTACTTGAATGAAGAGGATTGGGAAAGGCTTCCTACAGAAGGTGGAATTCTCATTGGGAAGCCAAGATTAGTAGATGAAGAAGAGCAGTCTTGAGCTGGGGGGTCTGGCAATGACCATGTCTGTTTGAGGAATGGCATAGAGGTGAGTGTTTAAGAGATGGAGGGGCCCTACACATTATCTAGTAACTGGCCTAATTCCTGTCTTTCCAGGAGGCAACTGGGACCAGTGACTGGAAGCCCTAGGCCTTAAAAGCCCAAGTCAGGGCAAGCCCTGGGGCCCTGACTCCAAATCCATTCATCGCAGCCTCCCTTCAGCTTGGCCCAGTAGAGAAAGAGCTGATCCCATTAGAGGGAAGGCTCAGGGCCCAACCTCAGGCTCTCAGAATCCCGGGTGACTTCCAATCCCCAGCTCAAATCCATTTTCTGTAGGAGGCGTCCCCTCTGGGACTGTCCTATCTGCCCTAAATATCATGTGTGAAGACATACGCAGAGAGTCCACTGCTTGAGAGCAGGAGCTGGCTTCTGCCTTTCACTCTGCCCAGGGCCTGGCACACAGTAGTTGTCTACTGGTGGTAGCCCAGGCAAACCAGCAGATTAGGCTTAGGGGCTGGCGTGGAGCATTCCTACACTGCTCAATGGGAATGAAAATGTCAGAGCAAAACTTAATTATTAAAAAGATGCCATGAAATAGTCCAGAGAAAGATTGCAAACTCTTTTCCCCAGACTTCTTGGGTACATTAGGGCTTACTGGGGGATAAAACATTATGGGCTGTAAATGAAATGGGAAAATTGCCTGGACATCTTCCACTTTCCACATGCAAACCATGAAAAAAATTCTCTGAGCAGGTTGTTGGAAACATGGCACAAATTCAATATCCCTGGTCTACCCATCCATTCATACCCTTCCCCAAATCCAGAAACTTCCTGAAAAGGGTGAAGACTAGGGCTGCTCTTGACCTTGGTGCAGTGAAGTATGTGGGGACAGGGTCTGCCTTCTTTTTTGCATCTAGAAATGTTTGTTCAGTTCACAGTAACAAAGATCATTTGAGAAGTTTTTTTTTTTTTTAAGGAGTGTTCTCCGTGGTCCAGGTCCATAGTGAAATTCAGACACAGTCATTTCCTCTCCTGGCACTCAGTAGGTCTGTAATAAATGACTAGGGAGACTCCAGATTTCAAACTCTGGTGAGCCTCGTCTTTGTTTATATTTACTTTTGGTAAGCACTTCCTGCAAAGAGTTAAAAACCTGCCTGGGAAAATGGCCCAGAGGAGGTGCCATTCCTGAGACTCTCCGGCACAGCCACCCGGCAGAAAGGGTGCACGGACATGGCTCAGCTGCCCAGTGTCTAGGGTGTGTAAAATGGGTATCATACTTTGGAGGGCTTAGCTGCTGGGATCTCCCTACCAAGACTCAGGGAAGGGCTTTGTACACCCGAATGCGTTAAGTGAATGTCGATTAGAACCATCTTCGGGGTGTAGCAGATAGGACGCTGGGCTTGAGGTGCAGGGGACCTGCCCTAGGACACTTAGCCTCGGGGACTTTCCCGTCTGCTTCCCGAAGCCCGGCAAGGCTCAGGGCGCTAGGATGGGGGAGGCACTTTGCAAACCTAAAAAACGCTCCAGAATGGTCCGTCTGTTGTTAATATATTGGTACCGTCTCCTTCAGTGCAAACTGTGCCCCCCTACGATAGGTTTTGGAGAAGTCCTTCCACGTGGGGTGCGCCGAGCTGAGCGGAGGCTCGACGGTCACTCCTTCTTTCTCCCTCAGAGAGAGAGAGACAGAGAGGGACAGAGAGACAGAGAGAGAGGCAGGCATCCGGTCCCGTCCCGTCCCGTCCCAGTAGGTTGGGGCGCGCCTCTTGCAAGCTTTACGGTAGGCGGCGGTGATAAGGAAACCACGTGGCCTGGGGAGCTGAGGCACCGGCAGGAATGCCCGGAATGCGCCGCGCTGCCTCTTAATGAGCAGAGCCCGAGCCTCAATTAAAGCGATAGCAGCGCACGCTTGCCGCTCGCGGCTCGCGGGGCCGGGCCGAGCCGGGACTGGCTGGGCCGGACCGAGCCAGGACTGGCCAAGCCAAGGTCCACCCGCGGCCCGCTCCCACGCGGGTACCCGCCAGACCCCCAGCCCAGCTCTGCCCACGCGTGATGGGGGGGCGGGGTCGTTCCCTTCCCCTGGAACTTCCTTGAGCCGAGATTTGCATGACTCGCAGCGAACTCCCTCCCCGAGTCCCCGCCTGTGCCCTGGCTGCCTCCCCCACCCCCTCCCGCCCCCTCCCAAATTCCTAGGTAGAGGATGCCTAGGCTTCTGGCTGCAGAACAATGCCCCGGAGATCAAGGGCAGGACCCGGCAGGCCCCGCCGAGGCTGGGGAAGGGGCAAGGGCGCAGCCTTCGCCCCGGCCGCCGTCGGGGGAGGGGGGGCGCTGAGTGACACCAGCCGGCGTCCGGGGCAGGGGCGGGTAGGCGAGGCGCGGGTTTTGCCCCGGGGAGCCCCCGAGCCTGCGCCAGAAGGGGTCAGAACGCCCCCGGGGCGGGGGCTGCCCCTTGGACCTCCTCTTCCTTCCTTCCCTGAGACCCTGGGCCAGCAGGTCCCTCCCAAAGTCGGGCGGGGACGAGACTGCCCTGCGAGTGTGGGCACCCACGGGCCCCTGCCCGGAGGAGGCAGGCTGCCAGTTCATGCTCTGGGTCTGTTTTATTGAGCCGTCCTTCCACGCGACCCGCGAGGGGTGATGGGGGCCTTCAGACTTTTGGGACGCTGTGTGTTCCGCCCCGAATGCCTACCAGCTCCATCCCTGCGAGAAGTGGAGGGAGGAGGCTTCAGGAAGCTCCTCGTGCCCACCAGGGGAGGGGAAGAGGAATGGGGGGTCGGGTTCAGTGGTCCCCAGGCTCCCTCCTTTGACCCCCACTATGTTGGCAGAAGAGGCGGACGCCACCACGTGCTCCCACCGAGCCGGACCGCACACGCCACCCCGAGGATTCGGGAACCGGACGGATGGGCCCCCGAAACCGCGGGGAGGTGGGGGGGGGCCGCGCCCGCTCCCCGAGGCATTCTTCAAGGAAACTCAACAACGGACAAGAGATTGGTTGGGGGAGGGAAGGCAAACCCTTTAAACTCGCCGGCAGGTATGCGCCTGCAGGTGGGCCCACCCCCACCCACGTGGGAAGTGGCCCGTTCTTGAAGGCTTCCTGTCTAACAGGAGGCCTGGAGTCCAGGGAAAAGCGGCGGGCCTGGGGACCTCCCTCCCTCCAGCCTCCCACGTGGAGGCCCCCCGGATGTCTCCGTTTGGCTACCTGCTGGTCCTTCCCATCGTTTCTTTGATCCCTTCCACTGGGGCCATGTCGGACACCCAAGAATCAAAATGGATTGATCGTCGGGTCAGAAGGGGGGGGGCGGAGGAGGAGATTGTTTTATGCCTCTATCGCCTTCTTCTACTAAGTAAAAATAAGTTTCCCCTCCGGGCTGGGTCAATTCTTTGTCTCCCGGGACCCCCCAACCCCCCGTTACTTTTAGGGCAGGACATTTAAGTGAGCTCACCCCCGTCGGGTCGAGTTCGAAAGGGCCGGCGCAAATTGAAACGGAGAAAATAAAGCAATTACTCGAATTCTCTGTATTTGGGGGTCTCTGCAATCCCCTTCCCTCCAAGCCTTCCCCCCACTTTCCTCGGAGTCCTCCGTCCGGCCGCGGGTGCCTTCGGAGGCCGGCCCACGCGGGGCGGGGGGGTCTAGGTGCAGGCCGCTGTACTCGGCTTGCTCCTCCCGGCCCCCACCCCCGGCTTCTTCTCGTCGCCCCCTCCAGAAGGGCCGCATAGGACCACAGAGCCTTATTCCTAGACGGCCCGGGCCGGCTCGGACTTGCGAGCCCGGGCCTTCACGTTTTTCCGCGCACCGTGCACTTTAGCGCTGGTCCCTGGGCCCCGGCCATGCAGCCAGTTAGTTCCTCGTTGAGATCTGCCTGATCCGCCTGGTAACACATCTCGTCTCCCATTGGCTAATGCTAATTCCAGCTTCCTCTGGGGTTTCCACCCAGCTAGGGGGGAAGCTCCCTCCTGCAATCGGGCTCGGAACCCGTTGGGTGGCCGGGGGCTAACTCCGGGGGCGCCTACGGGTGCGGCGGGGCTCGGGGGTTCGTCGCAGGCCGCCCCGGGCCCCGCACGTTCGCGGTGCTGTCCCACGGCCGCAATTTTATGAATGAAAGCCGCAGCTCTGACGTCGGGCCACGGCGTGGGCGGCGCGGGGTGACCGGCTCCACGCGGCCGGACCGTGGCCTCCTCCCACACAGCCTCATCCCCAAGCCTGCGAGCCTGGTGGGGCGCCCACCCGTGCTCGAGGCTGCGCGTCGCGTTCCTCCACCCAGGAGCCCCCAAGAGCCCTCGGGGCACTGGCGGGATCTAGCAGCTCCTAGCTCTACCACTCCTCTACCCCTCCCCGGGCTCACCCTGCGGCGGCCCCCCTCCCCTTAACCCTGGCCAGGCTCAGTGAAATTAACATGATTACGAAAGAAGGTGGCAAAGGGGGCCCAGACTGGAGGGGCTCTTTGGAACTGTAACGTATTCTGAACGCCCCTCGGCTGGAGAAAGCAAGAGCGCTGGTCCTCAGCAAAGGAAGGAAGGAAACACGCATTTATTAAACGCCTTCTGTGTGTGAGGCACATGGAGGAAGGCAGGAATGAGCTGAACACGTCTTGCTAATTTGTCAACTCCATTAGAAACCCACCAAAGCTCTGCCTCCCAAGACTGTGCCCAGGGCAAAATTTGATGACCCCCCACCACCACCCCGCAGTTAACGGAGGGGGGCCAGCCATGCGTCTCTTTTCTCTTATTCTTCGTTTTTCTTCCCTTTCATTCCATTTTCTCCTTTCCTATTTTCTCTCCTCGTTCTCTCCCCCTTTTCTCTCTTTTATTTGTCTTCCCTCTCTCTTTCCCCTCTTTCTTCTCTCTCAATCTCGTTTCTGTTTCCTTACCCAGCAAGAAGGCAGGACAGAATTTTGCTGCCTGCCTGTGGATTCAGAGGTTCGCTGCTGAATTCCCCTGAGTGGGGAGGGGAAGAGAGGTGGAAGGAGGCCGGGGGAAAGGTGGTTTGCCTGGAGCTTCCTCCCTCCCTCCCCTGGCTAAAGTCTTCCTCTTAGTACTAGGACAGGCTAGAGGAAATGCTGACCACCATTTTGTTGTCCTGGACTGTTGGTGGCACTTTCCGTGGGCTTCTAAGGAAGCCAGAAGAGCTAGGGGTCCCATGCCGGGAAGTGTGGGCTGAAATGCTGCCTTTTCCTGGGAGGATCGCTTGCAAGGGAGTTAGTTGCTGGCCTTTTGTGCCCAGGCATGCATACATGCGGGCGTTCTTAGAAGCTTCCCAAGTGTCTAGAACAGTGAATCAAAATGATTTTTAAATCGAAGAGGAAAAAAGGCCTCGCCCTCTCCCCCCCCCCCCATCCCCTTTAGCCCCTTTGGTCATTGGCGGGCTGGGGTGGGGGGAGGCTGCTCCCTAAGAGTTCACGTGTCTGCCTGGCCGTCTGGCTGCGGGTGGCCTGGCCTCCACCAGGGTCTGTCCCACGCCTCAGGACCAAGAGCTGCCCTTTACAAAGCGCGGGGGACACCCTCCCCTCCCCCGGTCTCCCCCGCACCCCTCTCTGCACTTCCCCCAAAGAAAGCTGGTCCCGGAGTGATTAGCATTTCTATTCGAGCCCGGCTTCTGTGGGAGCTGGGCTGGCCCAGGCGAGGGGGCTGGATGGCTTTAAGGCTCGGCCCCTTGGCCCCCCTCGCCTCGCCTCCCCCCCGCCCCCGGCCCTCCCCCCGCTTCCCTCTCTCCCTTTCTCATTCTCTGCCGGGCTTTGATCTCTGCTCGACAACAGTCACGTCACTGGGACTTACGGGAGGGGAGTCGGGCGAGCTGCAAAGTCTTGGAGCCTCCAGAGGCTGGAGCAGCAGTAGCAGCGGCGGCGGCGGCGGCGGCGGCGGCGGCCGAGCAGCCCGGCGGCACCCGCAGCGTCCGAGCCCCGCGCTCCGCACCGCGAGGCGGGCCACCAGAGGCGCGTCCCCCGCCCCGCCGGCCCGGCCCGTAGACCCCCGCGCCCCGCACCGCGAGGCACGCCGCGGCCGTATCCCCGGCAGCAGCGGCGGACTCCCGCCGTCCAGCCTGCAGCCCGTCCGTCCCGCGGTCCGTCCGTCCGTCCGAGCCCGCCCGCCAGCCCGCCGCTGCCGGCCATGGAGCACCAGCTACTGTGCTGTGAGGTGGAGACCATTCGCCGGGCGTACCTCGATGCCAACCTCCTCAACGACCGGGCGCTGCAGACCATGCTCAAAGCCGAGGAGACGTGCTCGCCCTCCGTCTCGTACTTCAAGTGCGTGCAGAAGGACATCCTTCCCTATATGCGCAAGATCGTGGCCACCTGGATGCTCGAGGTTGGTGGGGCTCGGCAGCGCGCGCCCCCCGCCCCGCCGGGGCCGTGGGAAGGAAGGGAGCCGACCGCCCGCCCGGTGCGGCATCGCTCGGGAGGGCCGCCCGAGGGCGGCCCGGCTGAGGTGGCCGGGCGGCTGGCCGGCGAGACCGGGGCCGGGGGGGGGGCGGGGGGGGGATTTTATTTTAAATTAATATCCAAGGACACGTATGCAGGGGCTGCCCGTGCCAGTATTCCGCGCCATCTTGCGCATTTATAGCAAAGCAGAAGTGTTTATTAATAATGAGGAGGGGGCGCGCTTGGAGGGGGCGCGGGGGCGGCCCGAGGGAGCAGCTTCGGGGGCTGCTCCCTCGGGTGGGTAGGTTGGAGGGGGGCGTCCTGGCCTCCGGGCCTCGGCCAGCCGCACAGGGCCAGGTCGCGGGGCCCCGGGGCCGGAGCGCTCCGGGGCCCCCGGGGGGGCCCTCGAGATGGGCGCGGGTGGACCCCGGGGACCCTGGCCCCCATTGTCGGACACTCGGCTGGCGCCCCTCCGGCCCCTGAGTATTTTTAATTAATTTCCGAAGGCGCGGCCGCTGCCCCGGCTGGCAGAGAGGCGGGCGGCCGCGCGCGCTGCGGGCACGGGGGGGGGGCGTCCCGTTTCCGGGCTCCCCGCGCGCCCCCAGCAGACCCTACGCGGTTCCCGAGACCGGGGTCGGCTCACGCTTCGCCCGAGGCTCATTGTCAGGGGGTTTGTACGCACCGAGAGATTTTTTAAATATTTTTAAATATTTTTTGAAAAGATGACGTCTGGGGAAATGCGGCCGCCGCGCCGCCTGCGTGGGGACGCCGCCACCTTTGTGTCTCGGGCCACGGCCGCTGGTCCCGGGGCCGCCAGGCCGGCCGCCGCCTTCCCTCGGGCGACCTGGGCCCGGGGTCCCCCCCCAGGGGGCAGGGGAAGGAACCCCAGAGAAGCCCCCCCTCCCGCCCCACCCGCGCCCCCCCACTCCCCCCTCCCGCTCCCTTGCCCTCCGGTCGGCCACTTTTCCTTTCAGTTTCTCGGGCCTCGCTTTTGTTTTGGGGTTTCTTTGGGGGGGCGACTTTGACTCGATTGGTCTTGCTGCACTGTCCACGGCCCCCTCTGCAGGGGCCCCTCCAGCCCCGCTGGGTGGGGAGGGTGTCTCAGGGATCCCGGGCCCTCTGCTCCCGGGGGGCCGGGAGGGTTGGGGGTCCCTGGCGTCCTGCCTCCATACTCCCTGCCACCCCCAGGTGTGCGAGGAGCAAAAATGCGAAGAGGAAGTCTTCCCCCTGGCTATGAACTATCTGGACCGGTTCCTGTCCCTGGAGCCGCTGAAGAAGAGCCGGCTGCAGCTGCTGGGGGCCACCTGCATGTTCGTGGCGTCCAAGATGAAGGAGACTATCCCCCTGACGGCCGAGAAGCTGTGTATCTACACGGACCACTCGGTGCGGCCCGAGGAGCTGCTGGTAATGATGCCTACTGTGCCCCGGCTTCCTGGGGCGGGGGGAGGGGAGTGGTCGGGGTGCCCCTGGACCCTGACAGCAGCCCTGGATGCCCTCAACCCTGGCCCAGCCTGCCGCCCGCCGAGGTCACAGTTTGCAAATTGCAGTAACCAGCCAGCCCCCAGGACTGCAGGCAGCCCTTGGGGGGGGGGGTCTTCTTTGATGGGTTGGGCGGGGGTTTAAGAATGGGGCCCCTGAGCATTCCCCAAGGAGAGCACTCTGGCTGGGGCACAGAGATAGAGAGCCCTTTTGCCTACTTCCAGCCCTATCCCTGCCCTTCCCCAAGATGCGCCCCTGCCTCGCCCCCCTCCCCTCCCCTCCCCTCCTCCAGCCACCACGTTTATACCAAGTTAACGTGGCCACAAAGTGGGCAGCGGCTGCCCTCTAGTGGCGTCCCCGCGTGCTCGCGGCCACAGGGCTCCCAAGCCTGGCTCCAATCCTTCCAGATGGTGGGAGGTCCTTTTGTCTGAGCTCCTGGAAACAGCCCCCCCTCCTGTGGTGACCGCCGGTCATCCTTCCCTAGGAAGCCTCCTTACTTTCCGGGGGGGGGGGGGCGTGGCCCCCTTCCTCCTTCCACCCTGGCATCCATCCCACGAGGGACACCTGGGGCAACTCTGCCCTTCCCTGCACTCCCCTCACTCTCCCTTCGCAGCACATGGAGCTGCTGCTGGTCAACAAGCTGAAGTGGCACCTGGCGGCCATGACCCCCCATGACTTCATTGAACACTTTCTGTCCAAGATGCCCGTGCTGGAGGAGAACAAGCAGATCATACGGAAACACGCGCAGACCTTCGTGGCCCTCTGCGCCACAGGTACGTCGGGGCAGGAGGCGTCTGTCTCGCTTGGCACCGGGGACTGGGAGGCTCCCTTAGGCCAGTCTGTGGTCCCTGTGCCTGGGCACTGCCTCCTGGAAGGGCCCACCTTGCTGGGCCATCTCCTGCCCCGAAGTGCCAGCCATTCCCAGGGAGGGGCCTGGCTGCTTGATTTCTCTTGGGGAAAGCGCTCTGCCCCCGTTCCAGTGATCCGAAGACAGTGAACAGGAAGGTTTTTTTCTGTGCTATTGGTAGGGTTACTATTTGTCTGAGGGGGGGCTGCAGGGCCCCCCCTTTCATTGTGTCAGCTTGCAAAGGGAGAGGAGGGTGGCTATGTTGGGGCCAAGCTCCTCCTGCTTCTGCCTCCACCCTCTTCCCTGCATCCTTAATGAGGCTGCCAAGCCAGGCCCCCACCCCTCCCCTGGCCTCTCCCCGAGCTGGGCCTGCAGCCAGGAGGGGCTGGAAGGGAGGGGAGCCCCAGCCTCAGCTCTCCCGCTCACACCACGTGCCCCCGGCCGATGGGCCATGTGCGGGGGCGGCCAGCGGAGCGCTAGCAGACGCTGAGGCCTGGGCCAAGGGCATGGTGTGGGCCTCAGCGGGAGGGAGGGACTGTTGGATCGAGCTTGGGTCGGGCAGCCCCGGATTGCCAGCAGAGACAACCCGGGCCTCCCCTTCTCTTCCCTCTTTGCGCTTCTGCCTGTTAGCGGTGGCTGGCCCCTGTGCATTGGGCTTCTGAGAACCAGCAGCTGCCCCCAAAGACTCTGCTCCAAAGGAGCTGGCTGGAGGGCACTTCTCCAGCTCCTGCCAGGGTGGGTCACTGGACCAGGAGTGTGGGGGGGGGGGCGCTGTTGGCATCACAGAAGCCTGTCTCTTTGCCTCTTGGGCCCTGACACAACATGATCTGGCAGATGAGATGCCATGAGGCCAAACGCCGCTGGCCGGCTGTTGTCAGGTCTCTGTAAAGGGCCGAATAATGCTAGCGTCATTATTAATAATAACAAAACTAGTCATTATAACAATAAATAGTAAACAGTGATCATCATTGCCGACATTTGTTAGATTACTTTGAAATTTGCAAAGCCCATGCCAGGCATGATCTCACCGGAGACTCTGAGCAACCCTGTGAGGGTGGCTGCCATGGGCATCGATATCTCCACTTGACAGATGACCCACAAAGATCTTGCCCGGGGTCAGAAAGCTAGTGTGTGGCAGGATCTGAGCTCAGGTCCAAGCACAGGAC
>CM053623.1:459115509-459144455 GCA_028646595.1 Phalanger gymnotis
CACAGCAGCGCCCAGAGACTGAGAGCCAGGACTTTGGAGAAGGCGGCTGCTCCCACAGAAACCTGTCCGTGATGGAGGACTTGCCTTCGAATCCCACTGCCGACCTCCATTTTCTTCCCTGTAAAATGGGGAGTCTGCGCCAAATGACTTCCAAGCTCCCTCACTATCCGAGCCAATGCGTATTGAGCCTTTGCTGTCTTGGCCCAAGCACTGAGGAGGAGTGACGCGGGGCCGCAGCCGGGACGACGGCAGGATCTGAGAGGCATGCCTCTCGGCAAGGGAGTGGGGAGGCGTTCTCACACGCTCCTCAGTAAGACAGGACGTCACACTAGGAACCAAAAGCAAAGCGCTCGGAACTGAGGGGTCAGGAAGGGCCAAGGGGACGAGGGGGCACTGGCTGGGCAAGGCTTGGAAGGCAGCAAGAGATGCTGAAAGGAGACAGGTGGGGAAAGGTAGTGAAGCAGACCTGGGGGTGGACCCGCCTGGGCAGAGGTCTGCACGTGCGAGATGGACCATTGCCCACAAGAGACAGCTGGCAGGCTGGGCCCACGGTGACAGAGAGGGAGGGCGAGACAGGGCGATGGGAGACAAAGCCAGGGACAGAGGCGGGGGAGGCCGTGGAAGCATCAGTCCAGTAGAGGCTTCAAGGGGCCTCCCAGACCAGCACCTCAGGTACTGATTGCCTGGAGGGAGGCCTCACAGGTCAGAGGCGGCAGGGGTGAAATTGGTGGGATCGGTCCCCACGGCCGGAGCTGCTCACCAGTATGCACACGATGAGGCCAAACCGGACTCTGGTAACCTACCCTGAACCACCATCGGCCCGCACGAAGCTTTGCCACAAACACGTGTTCTCTTTTCTTGGGGGCAGCCACTGCAGTCCAAAAGTTTGGAGAGGGGTGTGCATGTAGCGTGCATGCCTGTGTGTGCCTGTGCATACGTGCATGTGTGTGCATGTGCGTGTCTCAGCTGGAACACAATGTCAGTGTGCGCACTCTAAGCTTCTGCCCCTGCGAGCTGGTCAGGACCAGGTCACACAGAATGTGGCGTTTTGTCATCCCAGGAATGTCTTTGATCCAGAGTTTAGACAGGAGAGGAACAAAGCTGTGACGCTCTAATCCGTTCCCACAGTCCACTCACCGCGAGCTGGGCAAACACTGGATTGTGGTGAGGTGGGCTCACTGCCCCACAAGAGCCATGAGGAGGAATCAAGGACATACCATATGCCAGCTGCCTATGCCCGGGGCCCCTTTCGGAGGCCCAGCTTGGCCTAGCCAAGGTGGGGCTTAGAGACTAGGCCACATGCCCCACATTCCAGAAGGCAAACCCCGGTATCTAATGGGCAGGAGAGGAGAAAGCCAGGGGTGCCCCGATGCTCTGAGGCTGACCGGATCTCCCCCTGCCCGGCTTGGCCCCAAGGCCTCCCTTTGCTTCTCACCCAGTCGCTGGCATGGCACTTATATGTAGTGTCTGAATGGGAATCCACACTGCCTTGAGACCCACTCACAGTGTCTAGTGAACCTTAAAGAGCTATCGTCACTGTAGCAAACTCCCCGAGTCAGTTTGCTCATCTGGAAAATGGAGCCGATACTGGCAGGCCCATCTCCTGGGGTCGCTGGTAGGCACAGGCTCCGTCAACGTTATCGTACAAATGTGAGCCGCTCTTAGACATTGGTAACAACGAGTTCGGATCACTCTCTGGAAGCCAGGTGGGACGGGCGGGACATGAGCTGGGCCGCCATCGCTTTCCAAAGAATTCACAGCTCCGTGGCCAAAAACGATCACGACAGATAACACATTAATAGCAAGTCAGTGGTTTTTGTTTTTTTAAGTGAAACACAGGAGTGCACAAAAGAAGCCTTCTGAGAAACACGGCCAATGGGACCCAGGAAACAAGGCCCAGCCCTGGGCCCCTGGACAGCAGGGCATGGGCTGATGCGGGTCAGGTGGGCTCCTCTCCCCTTCTTACCTGACATTGGGGGCTCCCAGTCCCAGTCCCGCATCTGTGTGTGACCTGCACAGAGGCTAGGTGGACCTGGACCCCACCTGGGCTGGGGGGCTGTCTCAGGGGCCATGCTGCTCTCATGGCTTGGGTCTGCCCAGGTGGCTCCCTTGCCCCACCCCTTCTAGGAATCTTCAGGAAGCATGTCCACAAGAGCTGGGGTGAAGCTTACAGAGCCCTCAGTGCTGCCTGGCATTCGCTGTCACGGCTCCCCCCGGCCCAGGGCCTCCTTCCTGTCTAAGGGCGGGGTCTCTGGCACACGGACACAAAGTGGGCTAAGGCCCACCGGACCATCAGCATCGTCCTGTCACAATGCTAGTCTGGACTGGCTTAGGGTTCGATGTAGCAGGCAGCATAGCAGTGTGAGGCCCAAAGGAGGGACCTGGTCCATGCGGTCTTTTAGAAATTCGTTTCTTTTAATGCAAGAACTGCTGATCTCCAGGGCCAGTGAGACCTGCCTTTGTGATGAGTCGAGTCCCGGGGACAGTGCAGGCTCACTGTTTCTGGTGAACAGTGACAGACCCTGTGGCTCTTCTCAGAGATCCACGACTTGTCCTGCTGATGCTGAGAAATGATCCTGGCTCTGTGACTCATGCTTTCCCAAACACAAGTCAGCTGCTCCCCTTGGATATGCCTGATGGCTTGATTTATTATTGGCCCTGACCGTTTGGGTATGATTGTTTGGGAATTAATCTTTAATAGGGAAGGAAACAGAGGCCCTGAGAGGCTGCTGCCCAGGCCTCAGGGCGGGGGTGGGGGGAGGGGGCTGCACTGCCCACTGCACCGCACTGCCTTGGAACAGATGAAAGACATTCTCATGGTCATGGAACCCCGGGCAGTGAAGCAGAACCCAGGGGGCAGTGCCAGTTGTGTGCCTGGTCCTCATGCCAGTCACTGCACCTTTAGTAGTCCCATTCTCCCCCCTTTCAGAGATGACAAGTCTCCCTAAGAGAAGCCACATGAAAGCGGTGTCCCCAGCCGCCGGCACAGCCGTTCTCTGTGTCTCCAGCCATCCGAGTGGCCTTCCTCCCTCTGACTGAGGGACACACTGACGGTTCCTACGCCTGCCAAGTTTTCCTGGCACTTCCCATCACACAAGGCTCCTTGTACTGGCTGTCCCGAATCCACCAGAGGTTTTACTTCAGTAAATTCTGACTGAGATCAACATAAGCTGCCTTCTGTCCATTGATACTCCAGTGTTCAGATGGAGGTAAAAGTTGTCTTCAGTAGTTTGAGTCATTTTGGGCAGCGGCTTGCCTGAGTTTTCAGTCAATGGATGTTTTCAGTGGAGCAAAAGTCCCCATTATGGGATTATGGGTGGCTCTGAGCTGGAAGAGACTTCGGGGGCCATCCAGGCTCACCTTTGCCCACACAAGGATCCCTCCATACCTCCAGCTGGAGGCTGCCAGTTTTTGCTCAAAGACCCACCATGGACCATTAACAGATCTCATCCGTTCAGCCCCCCAACTGTCCCACGCTCTGCACAAAAACCACCCCCAAAGCCCCAGATGAACAGAAGACTGCAGCAGCTCTGGGACAGAAGCCAGGGAGAAGGGAAGTACTTTTGTGGATCCGGAGGGTGGACGTGTGTAGAAGCGGGGGTCGGCCCAGATCTCCTCAGACCCACTTCCCAATGCGCGTAATTCTGCCAGCCCACAGGTCACCCACAGGCCCCGCGCTGCCTCCCAGGGGCCATGTACAACAGCTGGAGAATTAAGTCAGAAGAAGGTCTTTTTTTTTGCATTGTTCTTGCTGTTGGGTTTTGGGCCGAGGTTCTGGCAGTTCTTTATCAGCGATACTTTCTGGGGAGCTCTAGTCTTCAACATTTTGTTCTTCTCCCTGTAGCGAGCGATAAGGCTTCTGTCTAGGTGGTGCAGTGGATAGTGCACCAGGCCTGAAGTCACGGAGACCTGAATTCAAATCCAGCCCGAGAGACTTCCAGGCTATGTGATCCCCAGCTAGTCACCGAATCTCCGTCAGCCTCAGCTTTCTCATCTGTAAAACGGGGATCAAAAACAGGGCTATTGGGAAGGTCAGATGAGATGGTAATTGTGAAATGCTTAGCACGAGGCCAGGGACACAGGAAGCATTACATAGCTGTTAGCTATTATTACATATGTGAGGTTCTCTTTTATTCTTAACTTTGAATACCCTCATAGATATTAAACTTGTTTTCTTTCTTGGGGTAGAAGTTCTGAGAATATCGAGACAGATGCAAAGTAGGCTAGGTTTGCTGAGGCGCTAGTTTGAGTCGATGGCTACAGGACCGGCGTCAGAGTCCGCACAGAGCTGCTGCTAAGTCTGGGCTCGGTCACCCACAAGCTCTGAGGTTCCGTTTGCTCATAGGTAGAATGGGCACGATGGTCTTCATGATAATTACCTGAGTGTTCAAGTAACCGGGTACGGGGAGGCGGGTAATGATTTTAGAAAGGGAGACGGATTTCATTTGGGACAGTGGCCTCACGTGGAGGCTTCCCGACCAGCCTAAGCCCGAGGCTTGAGCCTAGTGGCCACTAAGCTGCTGAGCCACTATGCTGAAGCCCAAAAAATGGAAACCTTTCTAGGGTGACATCATGACCTAGCAGATCACTGTCATGTGACAGTGTCACTGATTGACACTATCTGGGATTACAGTGGCTGTAGTAAGGAGGAACGAGCAGATCGGCGACAGTCACAATCATAATCGTCACACCGAGGCTTGCTAAGGGCTTTCATCTGATCCTCACAACGGCCCCATTTCACAGATGGGGAAACTGAGGCAAGGTTAAGTGACTTGCCCAGGGTCACACACAGGTAGGAAGTGTCTGAGGCTGTATCTGAGCCTGGGTTTCCTGGAGCTCTAGCTTCACAGAGGCATTGGGAGGTTTCTGTGAGCTAAGTCATAACAAATATGCTTAGTTTACATTGTATAGCATGGAAGAAGGGGAGAGGGTCAGCCCCCCTATTCTCTTGGACTGAGGCTGAAAACTGAAGCCGAAATTAGAAATGGAGAAACAGAATCACAAGAAGGAAATGTGCTGATTGTTGGCATCCAAGGCCAGAGGCATCTCACTTCGGGACACGTGGGGTCCAATCTGTATAGAGCAAATTGGAATTTCGAAAATAGGAGCTGGATCACACGTCAACGAGTGAAGGGTGGTTCTGTCTACTTTAGACAGTTTTCTTTTCAACAGGGAGTCAAGACAACAAGCATTTTCTGAGCACCTACTACACACCAAGCACTTGGCTGAGTGCTGGGGACACAGCCAGTCTAGGCACCTGGAGCTCCTGGTCTGAGAGAAAAGCCATGTTTGGGCCAAACCGATAAAACCGACAACGTGGCATTTTAGAAGAAATTTGCTGCCAATAGAGAGAAACAAGCATACATACTCTAAACCGCACAGTTGGGTACAGCTCTCTCCTGCCCACTAATTACATCTACCTGGACAAACACATCTCCCTTCTCCCCCGAATAACTTGAAAAACAATAGAAAAGCCTCGTGTTAAGGCATCTTTTAGAAGGAAAAGGAGACACAGCAGGCCTCCAAAAGTGTTCAGTTAATATTCTTGGGATAGTAAGTGCCAACAGAATTATCACGGTGCAAACCCACAAAAAAATTACCTAGCTTTTTATGGTCATATACTGACATGCGATAGTGTAGAGAAAATGGTGAAAGTCGATAGTATTTAAAAATTCCTCGATAACTACATGCTCAGGAAGTAGGATTCCCCATTTGGTAAGGCCCCTATTTAATTCTGGAGGCCACAGAACAAAAGGCGTTGACATGCCAGACCGTATGGAGCTAAAATTTCAAACCCCGCAGGGGTCTAACTCAACATAATCTCTTTGGGGGGCTTAGTTCATGTCCCATTAAATGGGCATCCTCCCCCTTCTCTGGTGCTTTGGAAGATTACATCACAGACATATTTATTGCCAGCATACCTCCATGGCAATTTGGCATGCATTAACAGGCTTCACCAAAAGAAACGACAGCTTTGGCTGTAGAACACATCTCACAGGCCCAAGATGCCCTCATTGAAAAGCAACATGTTCATATGGGGTGGTGTCGATTTTGTGGGCCACTCCTGTGAAGGATACCACCATGGGCTCAGGAACCATCTTTGATCCCTGTTCCAAATGGCCAAGCAGTGGCCCCACTCTTTCTGATTCTTTCAACATCTTTCTTCCATCTATCCCCTCCTGGACACCTCCACTGCCCAAAAGACCCAGAATACTTCTCACCTGAAACCTCTGATTGAGGCAGCGTCTCCACTGTCCAAGCTAACAGCTCGATTCTTTTCCTTAAAACCCAGACTCATCATGGTCCTTGCTTCCCCACCCCTGGCCCTTGCCAATAGCATCCAGTCCAAGCCTTGCCACAGGTCCAAGTGTCCTCTTCTGTCCCAGGATCCCCAAAACCTACAGCCCTGAATCGTTAGTGAACACTTCTGCGTGCATCTATGTCTATGTACACATATATGACGTGTGTCTATATGTAGAATGTGTATTTATGTGTATGTATATTGTAGAATATGTCTAATGTGTATATACACACACATGCATATAGACATACCTATGTGTCGTCCCTCTGACTAGACCAGGCTGAGTCTCACGTGGCTTTTACATCCCCACCCCGCCACCCTGTGCCTGACCACACAGCCCGAGGCCCTCTGCTCTGAACAGGTTCACAGCCATTTCTTGTCCGTGTGTGAATTAACTCCATTAAGCTCGGACTTCCTTTCAGTTGTTTCTATCCGGGCACCCCTGCCTCTCCCAGCCCCCACTCCCTCCAATGCTTCACCCTTTCCTTTCCATCTCGTTCCTTCAGACTAAGTGCTTCTCTCACCTACAAGACAGTAAGAAGGCCAGAGCCTAAGGCACTCATCCATCTCCAGCCAAGCCCCTGCCACCCCGCCCCGCAAAGAGCATGCTTGCCAAACCATGGGAGAGTTCAATGATAGCAGCTGGGTGGTACAGGGGGTAGAGCGCTGGGCTTGGCGTCTGGAAGGCCTGAGTACAAACCCTGCCTCAAACTCTTCTAGCTTCCTCATCTCTAGAATGGGGATCCTATTAGCCCCACCCCCCTAGATTATCGTGAAGCTCAGGAGAGACGTTTATAAAGTGTTTTGCAAACTTTAAAGCAATACACAACTGCTAGCTATTACGACTATGATTTCCCTTTCCTCATCAGGCATGAAAATAAATGATGCTAATAAATCCTCCTTGACAGAACGTGAACAGCTGGAAGAAACAAGGGTTTCATTCCCTCCCCCAGGTCAGACCCGAGATTCCACCTAATTCAAAGCCCCTCCAGGAGAGAGAGCAAGGGAGATTCCATGCTGCTTTCACGCTCAGGTTACTATAGACCATGGGCTCTCAACTTGGTCAAACACTTGCTTGTGTGGTGATTTCTGCACATTTGAAATCAATATAATTGGATTGCTTTGAAAGACTATGTGTTTTACTCTATGCATTTAAAAACATGATTCTGACTCATGACTCGCCATTGCCAAAAGGGTCCACGACATAAATTACTTTTAAAAACACCTTTCTAGAAGGCGGATAGTAGTCTCAAGACATGGTCTTTGTGACACGATCACTGAGTGAACAAGCTTCTCATTCCTCAAGGCTACTATTTCCAGGAGGCCGCCACCAAGGAGGCCCCAGAGACCAAAGCCAGCCCGTGGATGCTCTGGCGGCCAACGCCCCCAAACCACCTTCCCTCCTCTCTCTGCATTGTCTGCCATGGGTATGTCCCTGCTGGCTGTTATCTGTTTTTGGGTTGGACCCTACTCTACCACTCGAATTCAGACTAACAGCTTATTGGGGCCATTAATCAAAGACAAAAATTGTGGGAGCCAACCTTGCACCATGCAATCAGGACAACACAAAATCCTTTATTTTCAGGAGACTGTCAAGCTGAACAAGCTTATAAAGATGGCTTATGGCTGTCACCAAACACTTTCCCTAATGTTCTGGTTCTTCCTCCAGAGGCCACGAGGGGCTAGTTTTCCCTGGGACCTCAATGTGGGGGAAGTGGCTCGTGATTTTTTCCAGGTCTCAAAATTACCAAAACTTTCTTTCAGAGGAAACTTTCCTAGAATCTGACATTGGTGTGGAGAATCCCTGATACCCCAAGCTATCCTAGGAAATGAAAATAGCAAACATCCCTCATCTGGAAGTTGAAACTAAAAAGTGACCTAACATGCTTCCGAGTGGCCTTCAAGGATCTAGGCCGGTTAAGGGCTCTGTCCTCTCAACTCTTTCTCTTTAATGGGCCAGGCCTGATGTCCCAAAATTCTACTTCCTACTGCTATGATGTCACTTAAATCCAGACCTTCAGGCATATCAGGTGAGGCAGGGAAGGGTTCCTGCCATTTCTAAATATTGGAATTTAACCATAATTCAACGTTACTGCCTGAAGAGTATCAAAGTGGTGACAAAAAATCCATCTGTGCGTAAGACTCGCCAAATTCACCTGCCCGTGTCTTATTTGTAGGGACTCTCTCCCTTCCCAAGGGTTTTTCCGCCAGTCTGGCTGTAGGAACATGGGGTGCCAGGACATCAGACGAGGAGCTTGAAATGAAGGGGGGAGCAAGCGGGGGCGGAAAAGTGGGGCTTTGGCACGACCTTCTCTGGGAAAAGCCAACCTGGGTCATCTGGGTAACAGCCTTGGGGTCAGGCTGAATTCTGACTTCACCCGCACCACAGAGGCACAAAAGAAACCTGTTATGCAAAGGGCCCCTGACTTCAATGTTCTGCCTTCCGTGGTCTTTTTTACTGCTGGGTAGGAAGATGAGCCATCAGAGGCACACCTGGACAGGATTGCCCCAACCCCCCACCTACATGCCCTCCACAGACACACCAGGGCCTCTCAAGGTGGCCTAGCCCACTTTTGATGGCACCATCTGTCAGGAAGGTCTCCTGGTTTAGGCAAAACGTGGAGAAGGAAATGTCCCTTGGCAACCTCTGCCCACGTTAGCTCATCTAAAAGCCATGTTTTCATATTCAGTGTCTAAGAATTTTTAAGGCCTGGGAGCTGTGATTTCTCTGGTGCTAGGGGAACTTGGCTGTCAGTGTGCCTGGTCCCAGAGTCAGAAGTGGGCCTCAAACCCAGTCCCTCCCTGCCTGGCTCCCAGGACTGAGAGAAGCCACATAATCACTCAAGAAACACTCATCCCGCTAATCAGAGAAGCAAAGACTGCTGGGACTGAAAGAGGCCTTGGAGAGAATCTGGTGTCATCTCCCTAGATAACAGATGAGGAAACTGAGGCCTGAAAGGGGGCATGATTTGTCCAAGGTCACCAGCTACCTGCTAGGAAAGCCATTAAGTGCCTGCTCTCCACCTCGCCAGGCTGACCCCGAGAACCACACACCGTTTCCTGGCACAATATTTAATCCTGCTTAAATATATTTCCTCATCCCTGGACATCTTCAAATGACTGGCTAATTTAAGAGAAACGAAGAATAGTTTATGAAGTCTTTTCTAGGATAACTTGAAGTCGGATGTTTTCTCCTTGTTTCACTCCCAAGTCTTCTCTGCAGGGATGCCCGTCAAGGTCAGAACCAGCCAGCCCTGCTCAGGTTCAATGAAGCAACACTGGCCAAAGCCGAGAAGGATTTGGTGCTTGGCACTGTTCAGAACAAATGACCGGAATTCCAGATCTTGCACTGTGGCTGCGATAGGAGTCCTCTACTCGCTCGTTTCCATCTCCGTTCTCAATCCTCTGACCATTTCTCTGGGGGCCGAGTTCAGAGCAACCGTCCTCCCATCTCTCCCCTCGCAAAGGGTTACAGAGACCACAACTTTTCAAAGGAGCTTGTATGGAGAAGACACAAAGGAAGAACCACCAATGGAAGTCTTTTCGTGGCGAGACTGTGACCCTCGCTTTGGGACACGAACGCCCGGTCACTGCCTGGACTTTAATCTCATTTTTAAGCACTATACAGACAGCTGTTCCTTAACGTTGCCTCTGTCTTCCTGTCATGCTCAAAATGAAAGTGCAGAGCCTGCGGGACCAACTCTGAAGTTGGGCTGGACGCTTAGCAAAGAGCAAACCTGGAACACAAAACACAAAGACAAAGGGGCTGCAGATGCCATGGGCATCTCCGTCTGTCTGTCCGTCAGTCCAGCCCAGAGTGCCATCTCCTTCTAGCCCTGACTTTCAGCCACATCCTGGCTACCCCATTACCAAGAGTTAAGTGACCTCTCACACTTGATCTGGCAGAAGCGCCAGATGTAACTGGGGCATGGTTCTCCCCGATGGAGGCCTACAGGGTCAGTGGCCCACTCTGACCCCCTGCAGGGAGACTGGAAGTCAACCCTGCCCCTGTGTTACAGCTTCTTACTTCTACTGAGACAGCTATGCATTACAAAGTCACACTATGGATTCTCCACTTGTCCAACAAACCCAGAACCAACCTGTTTAAACTTCCCTCTAATTCTGTCCAAATCTTCATGAAGTTGGGCATAAGTGGCGTCAGCGTAAGGAAATTTCTGCATCAACCCTAAGAGAGAGTCTAGCATCCTTCTCTTCTTACTACAAAGCAGGAGAATACAGGATGTTAGGGCCTTCCCCACAAGTCTGTCACAAGCACAGTGGTTATTTAGAAGGTTGTCCTGGCCCCCTCCCGCCCTCCCCAGAGCAGTGACTAGGACCCCATGTTTGTCACCATGATGGTCGCATTGCCAACGTGCCAGCCTCCTCCCTTCCTCTGACTGATCCCCCCAGATGATGCTAAGCCAGTCTTGTCTGTGAGCACAGGTGGCCACAAAGCTGACTGGTGGAAAGATCCTCGAAGGGAGTCACTATTGCTACAGTCCCTGTATCAGGCCTGGGCAGGAGGCAGCGCTCCCAAGATGCTGGAGTCCTCGAGATGTAGCAGCATGGGGCTCAGAACCTGCCACTTTAGCAGCAGCACACTTTGGGGGCCAAGAACAGGCAACTCCCCCACCTGGCAATATCTGGCCTCCTTTTGGGGGAGACCCAGAGATCTGCTCCCACCAAACACCACCAGGCTGAGCAAGGGTTCTCTAACTACCCGATTGCAGGAGAAGGAACAGCCAAACCGACAGGAGACATTCGAGAAAAGCACTTCTCTAAAGACCCAGATGTTCCAAGGCCGACAAGAACTAACCCTGAACAGCCTTAACACTCAGCAGAGGGCTCGCTATGCAAGATCTCATGGGAGCCTCCAACGACGGAGGCCAGTGATACTGAGGGCTCTCCCCATGTTATGGAGGAGGAAACAGAGGCTTGAGAGGCTGGGAGACCTGCTGCGTAGTGAGGGTACATGGCTGGCCCCGTGCTGCTGTGGGAGCCCCCAGAGGCAGCCCACGGGAGAAGCTGCAGCAAATGCCAAACAACACCAGGGAGTGGCTTTCAGAAGGTGCCCTTGCCGCCGTGCCCCCCCGCCCCGGGGCCACTGAGGTTGGACAAGGAGCCTCCCCCCAACAACCCTGGGATTTCTCTGTGTAAGAAGCCCCCTCCCTTGAGGAGGACCGGTCACTGCTCTGCACCTGGAGATGAAGGCTCCAGAGCTGTCTGGGCTCATCCCGACTCCAAGGCTACTCCTCTCACCACCAAATCGATGCTCAGCCCCATTTGAGGTGCTGGGCCTGGGAACTGACCCTGGTCCCAGGAGATCAAAACCAGGCTCTTCCCACGACAGGGCAGGGCCCCTCAAATGGTATCTCTTCTTTAGAGAGAGGATGGGCTACATCATTGCAGCTTGGTAGGCCGGGAAGAGCCGATCCAGGGAAGGAGAAGGACAGAGGGCCCCAGCAGCCAAGCTGCCTCAATGGGGCCATAGCCCACCCAGGGGGAGGTGGTCTCCTCACACCTGACACATGCTACAGGAAAGGATTGTGGCCATGCTCTTCTGGCTCTCTCTTTTTGGGGGACGGAGAACATGGCCATGGAGAGCACCACAGGACCCTACTCCTGCTGTTCTGTCCCCTCCCCCATAGCGATGTGGCAGGGATGGAGGTGCCTGGATGACAGGGTCTGCATGTGCCCACAGAACACGAACCCTGCTCCAGGGAAAAGGAGAATCGACTCAAAGCATGTGTAATAACTATCAGCCAGCTGCCTCTGGAATATCCACCCAAGAACAGTGGAGAGTGTCCCAAGACCCTGGAGCCAGGCCGCAGACTCTCTGACCAGCCCCACTTCCCCGCCCTCGACAGCATCTCTGGGCCGGCAAGGGATCCAGACACTCTCTTCCTGTGCACAACACAGTGACCACCACACTGACAAAAGGGAAAGAAAATCCCCCCCTCACCTGCCCACACACCTGCCTGCTCACCCTGCCAGGGCCACCCCCACCCCAAAGCGCCGCCCTGAGCACAACTCTGTTTTGTCTCAACACATGGCTCTTCTACTTCAATATTTTCTAAATTATAGAACGAGTATTTTGGCCTCGAGGACCTTGTAGAATATAAGAGGCAAGAACAGAAATCAAGTCTGGAATCAGGAAAGCCTCCCAAAAGTCAAAATGCAGAAGGCTGGGCATGGGGAGAAGCCAGAAGAGAACCCAGAAATCAGCCCAGTTATCCAGAACTTGGGTGGCAATGACCAAGAAGGGGAACTAAAACCCAACTCCCTCCTCCTTTCCCCTCCTTTTCTTTCCTTCCTTCCTCCCTTCTTCCCTCTCTCTGTCCCTCCCTCCTTCCCTCCCTTTTTTCCTTCCTTAGTGCACTAATGTCTTCTGGGGGTGATAGTGAAGATGCCCAGTTTAGCCAAGAATGCCAGCTCCCTCCTGTCAACTCCACAGAAACCAGCCCAAGGGGCTACTTTGCACCTACCTGTCTTTCTCCGTCGAGCACTCAGAAAGCAGACATTTCCATGTAAATGCAAAACCTTGGTAACACCCAATCTGTAAATTTAAGACAAAGTCGAGAAGAAAAATTAGGAAGGTGCTCGACTTCAAACATGAGTGAGCGTCTTCCTTCAGTTCCCCTTCTGAAGCCTCCAACCAGGGGATGAGAGCTCGACATGACTTCAGGGCAGTGAGAGCCTTTGGCTGCTGACGCCTTGGACTATGCTATTTGGGGCCAGTCACCAGTAATCGGGGATTCAATCAGGAAAGAGAAAAGTAGAAGAAAAATGCTAGATTTTACCCACATCCCCATCTTTTCTACATAAAAGGGCAGAGGTAGCATAAGCCCCTGGAGTGGCGCTCAGCATCCAGCCCATGTGATGCAGCCACGTGAGACCCTCAGTCACCCACACGACCTGAGATGCCACCCTTAGCCCCTGGCCCTGCTTCTCCGGCTGATCTAAGCCAATAACGTTTTCCCAGAGAAATGCTGCCTCCAGATCAAACCCTCGCCCCCTGGCCTTGCAGGCCAAGATGCCCAAGATGCCAAGTCAGCAGGAGGCTCCTCTCTTCTCCTGAAGGGGCTCAGAATGGGTTTCTTTTACCTCAGAGCCAACGTTCGCACCGTGGGACACTCCATATCGTCTCCCCTCGGTCAGACCCAGACAGCTGCCTTCGGCATAACCTTCCCGATAGCCTTCACCGTGATATCTGGGACAGAGAAAACACACCACAAAATAAACTTGAGGAGGGGCTAGTCACGAGACAAGGACATGTGGGCACCGTGGTGGTGGGACAGGAAAGACAAAGGTCATGACGATGAGGGATGATAAAGGAGGATGTTCCAGAACACGCAGCAACACGCAGCCCGGGTTCTAGCCCAGCCACTGTTCACTGGGATGCACCCACACCTCTTCAGCCCTCACTGATGACATCTGTAAAATGGGGTCAGTAAGAATGACGCCACGGGACTCAGAGCATGGCTGTGGTCAGGGGTGGGTGAAAGGCACGGGTTAAGTGTTCACACTTGGCTGGCATTGAGCTAATGCCCAGGGATACTAAGGGGCAGTGTCAGGGGGAGACCTCCCACAGGAGGGTACAGTAGCCCACCCCACCTTTCCACTGAATTCTGGCTCCAGCACCACGGGCAGGGAGGAGGCCTCTGGAGGTGTGGGGCCCCCGGACGCCCTTGGCACCCAGCTCGGGGCAAGGGGCCACTGCAGAGATTTAGCAAGCACCCCAGAAAGACTTTGTCACCTCTGGGGTCAAGTATAAAGTCCCAAGTACTCCCGGACCCAGGGATACTGGCCTCCAGCTCTCGTCTGTGAGCATCTTCTCTGGCTGCCTCGCCTCGCCCCCCCCCCCCCCCCCCCGCCCCCCGGCCTGGAGCTCCCTCCTGGAGGGTCTCTGCCCAAATCCCGCCTTCTACAAGAGAACCTGGAGGCCCTTCCAGGTCCTCTGACTGCCGGTGCCTTCTCTGATGCAGCTCTCCACCTGAGCCTGCCCGCACCTCGTCTTCTCACTGATCTTGTGCGGCCGGTGTAGCCAGCCCAGAGCTTCCTGCGGTCAGTGCGCAGCATATGGGGAGGGGAGGGGCCGCCACCCTCAAACCTTGTCCGGCTGGACGAATGCCTCGCCCCTCTCGCTGGGGCTTGAAAACATGTGAATAGTTACGGGTACATTAAATACAAGCCCCTCGGTCAGGGGTCTGGGGAGCCAGAGCACCTGCCCCCTCGAGGATGCCTGCCCCCACGCCGGCCCCGGCCCCGCCCACGTGGGCAGGGCCTTGGAAACAGACAAGGACCAGGTGACTGGGCGGAGGAAGGGAGGCGGGAGCAGCTTTTACCTGCCAATAACACTAAATTAATTCCAGCTCCCCATCCAAGGGGCGGGGCAGGGGGACACACCCATTACCCAAGCAGGTGAGGCTGAGGCCCTACTGCGTGCGCAGCCCGCCCCACCTCACAGGCGGGCAGAGAAGAGACTTGTCCAGGGTCTCGAAGCAGGCGCGCTGAGCCTGTCCCCCAGACCCTTTTTTTTGGGGGGGGGGGCGCTGTGAAGCCCAAACTATTTCCGCACTGACAGTGTAGACGTCACTGCCTATTCTCCGCCTCCCCTCGGGCAGACCTCGGCGGGGCCGCCAGACTGACTGACAGAGGGGCGGGCTGGGGGGTCTCCCCCCACCCCGGTTCCTCTTCTCTCAAGCTATAAATTGGGCCGCGGGCTCTCTGGGGACCGTCCAGCTCCAGGACGTGGGTCTGGGGGACCTCCCTCCCCTAGGAGGGGTGGAAGATAGGGGGCGGAGCTGGGGAAACTGAGGCAGGGCTCAGGCGCGCACCCACCTCTCCTCCGCCATCACGATGGCGTCGAAGAGATCCGGGGTCCGGTCCATGGCCCGGTTCGCTTCCAGTCCGCCCGCGGTGGCCTCCTCCCGTCTCAAGCCCGGCCGGCCGCGCAAAGGCCGCTGGAACAGAGACTACGGCGAGCCGGAGGGCCCCGGAGGCGGAGGCTGTGGCGCATGCTCAATAGACGCGGGGTTTTCTCCCCCTTTTCCTTCAATGGAACATTCCAGGCCCTTGGAACGAGTCCCGATTGGCCGTAACCACTGAACCCGGAGGGGGGGGCGCGGACATTAGAGGGGGCGGGGCTTGGGGGAGGCCAGAGGAGAAGCCAGAGTCCGCCTTCTCCGATCTCAGGCCCCAGCCTCCCAAGGCATGCCGCAGCGCAAACACGCGGCACTTAATCTGTGCTTGTGGATGGAGGGGCAAAACACATTTGCACACACACACACACACACACACACACACACACACACACACGAATCCGCAGCAAACCCGGGCCGCGGCTCCCAAGTCTGGAGACCCAGGCGCCCGTCCTCTGCCTCGGTTTACCCACCTGCAAAATGAGAGGATGGACTAGATCCAGAGCTCCTCACCCCGGGGTCCTCCGGCGCTCAGCTCAGTGAGCGGCACGCAGTCAGGACTTAATAAATGCTTCCCGTATCCCCATCCTCGGCTTCCTCGCAGCCCCAGGGTATGGTTTCATGCCCGTCAAAGCCTTCCGGTCCACAGACACCACCCCCGCTAAGGTGGAGAGCCCCTAAAGTCCTAGGATCTGGGGGAGCCCTGGATGTCATCTAGCCCTACCCCCCACCCCAGCCCGATTTCACAGGAGAGAAAACCGAGGTCCAGGAACATGAACGAGGTCGCCCCTTCAGGGAAGCAGTGCCCCCTGCCCGCTGAGTGTCACTGGCACGGCTGGCTTCGGAGTCAGGGTCTCTGAGTCCAGACCCCCGACCCTCGATTCCGGCCCAATCTCCTCTTTTCCCGGCTGTAAACGAGGTAATCGGACCAGACCTCCCGGTCTTTCGCACTGTCAAACTTGCCGGATTCCGGGGACTTGACTCACTTGTCATTTCACTCAGGGGCCACTGGGGGGAACTCCAGGCCTGGTGGAGATTTTACTCCGGTTTATGACCCAATTAATTAAACTCGGAGCAGACAAGGCCTTGGGCTTTAAGCCAGGGGCTGTTAGCTTTTGGGGGACCAGGACCCACCCCTTGGGCAGTCGATCTGGCGAAGCCCGCCGACGCCTGCTCAGCAGAATGTCTTTAAATGTATAAAATAGATAAAATAGATAGGAGATAGAGAAACTCAGTGATACAATTCTTTTTAAAAACAAGGTTCCACCCCACCCCACCCCACCCCCCAACCCCCGCCCCCTTAAGAAGAGCCCAGCCCCATTGGGCTGTTTTGTTTCCAGTTTGGGTTTTTTAGAGATGAGGAAGATGAGGCCCAGACAGAAGGGACTTGCCCAGGTCAGGATCCAACCTAGAACCCAAAGTTTCCTGATCCTTCCTCAGGACAAAGCACATTGTTTCATCCAGGCAGAGAAGCCTTGAGCGCTCCATCATCGGACTCGCGGCTCAACCCACGGGGAAATTCTAGGGGTTCCTGCGTGGGGTTGGACCGCCTGGAGAACTCACACTCCTTCCCAGCTCAGGGATTCCAGCAGTCCTCCTTTCCAGCCTTGTCTTCCATTGTTCCCTCTTGCTTGCAGCGGTCCTGGCAAAGGCAAGCAATTACTTACTGCCCACACAATTGTTTCAGCTGCTCTTCCCCTCTGGGCATTTAGTGTTCATATTCCTCCCTATGCCAAGGATAGGGTCGTGACATCTTAAGCACAGAGCTTGAGAGGATTCCTGATCCCTGGAGGCCGTAGGGTTCAACTCCCTGATTTTACAGGCAAGGAAACCGAGTTCAGACGCTCACTGTTCCTCACACTCGCCATCTCCTGAATCCAGGCCTTTCACTTTCAACCATGAGCTGAAGTCCCACCTCCTGGGTCCACCTTAATGCCAATGTCTTCCCTCTGTGGAGTAACTCCAATTCATCCTGTACGTATTTTGTTTTTACCTGGTGGTTTACACATCTCCCCATTTGACTGTGAGTTCCTCCAAGGGGCTTTTTGCTTTTCGTTGTTATCCCCACTGGGGATACTGACCCATAGACTGCAACAATGGTTTGGAAAAGGAGAGAGTTTGAGAAGTAATAAGTTCAGTTTAGAAGTCTGCTGGTCATCCATTTTCAGATGTCTGTCCAGTAGGCAGTTGGCAATGAGAGCCTGGGGGTCAACAGTGGTGAGGCCTGTGAATAAGGAGATTTGAGAATCATCACAGAGATGATAATTGAATCCCTGGGAACTGATGAAATCACCAAGCATCACAGTCCAAATAAAGGGGAAGAGAAGAGAGGCTCTGTGGGCCACCCATGGGAGCAGGTGTGAGAGGCAAGAGTAGAGAGAGCAGCGCCAGGACAGGTAGGAAGAGAAGGGGGGTGAGGGTGGGGGTGGGGAGCAAAAACCTAGCGAGAAGAGAGTTTCGGGAGGGGAGAAGAGGAGAGGAGAGAGTGGTCATCAGTGCCAGAGGCTGCGGGGAGGTCTGCAGGGGAGAATGAGGAGGAACGGTGGGTGGATTTGGCCACCAAGAGAACCTTGGTAAAGCTGGAGAGACTGGTTTCAATGGGATGATTAGGTCAGAAGCCAAAATGGTGAAAGTTAGGAAGAGTGAGGGAAAAGAAAGTGGAGGCATCCCCTGTAGATGACGGTCCTGAGAAGTTTTGCCACAAAGGGGAGTCAATAAACATTTCCCTTAATTTATTACTTATTTATTTTAATATTCTTTTTTTCGAGGTCCAAATTCTCTTCCTCCCTCTAACCCTTCCTCCACCCACTGAGAATGCTAGCCATAGGATATCACTTATACATATGAAATCACGCAAAACTGATTTCCATATTAGCGGATCACCAAAAAACCAAGAAAAATAAAGAAAATTATACTTCCCTCTGCATTCAGATTCCATCAGCTCTCTCTCTGGAAGAAGATAGCATTGTTCACCACGAACCCTTCGGAATTGTCTAGATCTGAGGGGGAGGTGGGGCTCTGCTCATTTCTCTGTCAACAAACATTTATTAAGTACCTACTGTGTACAGACACTGGGATACAAATAAAGCCAGTCCTTGCTCTCAGGGAGCATACAATCTAATGGAAGAAGTCAACATTCAAAAAGAAGTTGAGAATGAGAACAAGGGGGATGGGGGTGGAGAAGGTATTGGGTGTGGGAACTTGATGGAGTGTCTCAAAGAAGTCTCCAACAGCATAATTGTGGAACTTGGGGAGAAAAACCAGTCCTGAACTCCCTTCTTTAAATAGAGGCCCTGGAGCGCATGGCCCTGCCCTTCAGTCTGAGGGTCCAGTCAGGGGCAGCGCCGGGCAGATTCCGTCTGGCCACGTAAGGAGATTTTCCCGTGATGTTTCCTTCAAAAGGAAGAGGTGCCCAATCAGGCTGCTGCCCTTAGGAATAGGAAAGAGGCCTGGGGCTAGAGGTAGGAGGGATGGGTGGCTCAGGTGAGGGTTTGTTTCGTCTTTGAGGATGGGGGAGACTTGAGCATGTTCATAGGCAGTAAGGGAGGAAGCAGACGGTAGACAAGTGGAGAGGGAAGATGAGTGACCGTGGGGGTGACAGATGGAGTTTTGAGGCGTTTACCTTGTTGGGAAGAAGGTCACCTCTTCATGAGAGACACGGGCCAAGGAGGAGATCCAAAGCTGACTGGGTTTGGTGTTTGCACTGTTGGATGCGGGTCTCAAACTTTAAGCATCAAATCCTCTCAAAGCTAAGGATTGCTGAAAAGTGCTCTTACCACTAGATGGAACCTGGAACACAGAATTGTTTGGCCTGCTTGGCTTTTTCAAAGGCGCGCTTATGCCTTCCCAACAGCCACGGGGAGGCATCAGGGCTCGATGAAAGAAGCTGGCGTTCCCCTCGTCGTCTATCCCTTCTCACCACCTTCCTCTCCGGGGCCTGAGCGTGGGTTCCTCTGCGCTGCTCTGAGGAGCAAAAATCCTCTAGACCAAAGGCCCCATCAGCGGGAGACATCATGGCTGCTCTGGCAGAGAGTGAAAGGGAGGGCAAGACTGAGAGCAAGGAAACACCAGCGTCCATCTCCCCATTTTATGGAGGGATACCCTTTTGTCTAGTGGGGTCATGACTCAGAGATGTCAGGCAACAGCAAGGCTAGCCCTCGGCCCATCTTGTCCTGACCCCTGACCCTACAGGGCCCCTTTCTCCAGGATAGCAGCAGACTCAGGGAGGGGGCCAGTTTAATTAAATCCTGACCAATTTAATCACTGCCTTCATTTAGAGTGTGGTTTTTGTCTTAGAGACCTAAAATCTCTTTTGAAACATTGAAAAGATAAGAAAACAGTGTCAGAAAGAGACCTCAGAACGTGGAATTTTGGAGGCAAGGTCCTTAGACTGTAGAACAGGGTTGTCCAAATGCAGCCTTCAAGGCTCCTGTTGCTGCAGTGCAGTTTGTGCAGCCGCCCACAAGCATAGAAATTCACGTAAATGCTTTAGTAAATGAAGCCGAGCGGCAGAGCTCTCCCTAAAATGGCAAATCAAAATACGCTGTCTGTCGTTTCGATAAAAAGCTAAGGTTGGGCAGCCCTGATGTAGAACGCAGACTGTTGGAAGGGAACTTAACACAGAAACTGTCCATACTTGATAGAGCTTTAGCACCTAGAATGTCGGATTAAAACACAGAAAGTCAAAGCTGGGAGATGCCTTAGAACCAAGAACATGGAACTGTAGAGATGCAGGGATCTTACGGGCATTATTTTCATTTTTTTCGTTTCCATAGGTTTCCCCCAAACCCAGATTATCATAAATTATCTCTCTCAAAACCTGCCCCAAAGCTACGCTGAACAAACAGGAAGCCCATTGACTTCCCTTCTTTCCATGGCTGCTCCTCTATCTCTTTAAATGGCTTCCAATGGCCACCCCACCCTCCACACCAGTATGGACAGTCAGATCTGGGTCCCAAGTATCCCTTCTCCAGCCAATCTGCTCTTCTGCTCTTCTGCCACATGGACAACTTTCACTTGCCCCATGTGCTCTCCTCTCCCATCTCTCTCTGCTCTGACTGTCCCTAGGGCTACAAAACAGATCTCCCTAGAGTATAAAGCCACCACCTCTGGGAAGCCTGCCCCTGGAGCCACCCTTGAACAACATACTCGTGGGGGAAGTTGCTGGTTCCAGGTGTCTCTGCTGAAGTCTTCTCCCTCTGTCAGGCTGTGAGTTCCATGAGAGCAGGGCTAGGGGCTTATCTTGGCTTTGTGAGCCCACCCTCCCTTTACTCCTCCCCTCCGCATGCAAGCTGGAAGGTGGGCCAGGGCAAGGGGTGCTGGGAGACTCAGAGAGCTGGAGCTTAATCCGTGCTGGACTAGGTGGGCATTCACTGATGTAGACAGCCAGCACTAGGGGGTGCCCCTCACACCTGCTTCTCTTGCAGGCATCAATGTTTCTTTGGATGACACCACCAGTGACCAGTCACCGTGGCTTGAAATCTTTGGTCGTCCTGGGCTTCCCCTCACCAATACTTCCTTTTCAATGCCTCTTGCCCCACCTCCTCCTTTCAGCTCTCTCTGGGGACCCTGCCTTGACTCATTAAGGGGAGGAGAGGCCCCCCTTTCCTCACCATCCATAGCAATAAATGGTGACCAACTGCTACCAACAGGTAGGTGGGCAGCAGAGCCTTGGGAGCGACAGCATCCCCCAGCCACCTGCCCTGTGTCCAGCCTGGCCATCACCGCCAAGTGCCAACCAACTGCCATACATGGGGCAGGCAAGCCAGACTAACTGAAGGAGCCAGGCTCCCTGAGGGAGGCACAGAAGGCAGCAGGTGCCAGGCAGGTCAAACCATCTCTTTCAGACCCTGATGGAGACAGCCCAGGCTGCTGAGCCCAAGAGCCTTGGGACCAGCCAGGCTGCTGTCCTTCGGGAAAGCAGACCCTGCGAGGATTAAGGCTGCAGCCACACAGCTCCTGGAGCCTGGGAAAGAGAGGCCTTGTCCCCCAAGACCTTGGCCACGTCCAATGGCTCAACATCAGGAATGAGCGAATTGTGTCCGTGGAAATGGCATTCGAGAAGAGGCATGGCCTCCTGCTTTGCCCATGCAAAGGACCCTGGGACTTTCCCCCTCTGACTTGCAGCTGAAGCCTTCTGCCTACATTGTCTCCCCATTAGAATGGGAAGCCCTTGAGGGCAGCCACCTTCTTGTGTATTTAGATGTATCTGCAGCACCTAGCCTAGTGTTTTGCACATAGTCAGTGCTTAGTAAATGCGTCTGCATTCATTCCTTCTTTCCCTTGCTCAAAAATGTTCAATGGCCACCTGCTTCCTACAGGATATAGTGCTTACTCCTTAGCTTGGCATTCAGGACCCTCTAGAACCTTATTCTAATTTACCTTTATGACTTCTTCTCTCCTTCCTTTCCTTCTTTCCTCCCTCCCTCTCTTCCTTCCCTCATTCATTCATTCAACAAACATTGAGAGCGTACACTAGGCAAGGTATCCCCTCCCACTGTTCCTTTCTGAGCGCTCTCCCCACTCAAGCTGTCTTCACAGTACCCCCTGCATGGTTCTCCTGATCCCACAAGCTCATGAATGAGACACCTGCCAGGGCCTTTCTCTGCTGAACCTTGGAACCAGCCAGCTTCCTGCCCTTGCACATAGTTGGAATTCACTGAATACTTGTTGACAATTGCATCATAGACTAGCAGCCCATCCATCTCCACCTGGTACCGCCTTAAGGACATGCTGTTCACCCTCCACAGAATTCAGGCAGCGGCAGAAAGAAAGGATCTTTATCTCATGGCTTTACAAGAACTTGTCACCCTCAGTCCTTTATGACACACACAGTGGATTTGTGCCAGGGACCATTTGGACTTTTGCTTGCTTGAAGACATCCTTCCCAGCTTGAGTTTGGAGCCACCATTTTGGGTCTGATTGCAATATTTGCTTCAATAACACACACACACACACACACACACACACACACACAGCCTTCCCTGTCCCCCAAACCTTCGAAGATGGTCTTCCTGAATGGCCATCACCAAAACACCCATCCTTTGGTGGCCAAGCTTGTTGATGACATTCTCCAAAATGAGGTAGGCTGCTGCTTTTCTAATAGATGTATAACCTTTGGTGATTCTCTAGTGCCTCCATGATAAAATGGAAATGCTTCAGTTTGGCATGCATAGGCTCTCATGGCTCTGCCCCTCTACATTTCCAGGCTTATTTCACACTATTCCTCTGGGCAGACTCTAAGCTTCAGGCAAACTGGCCTTTTTGCTATCCCCCACAACTGGAATGTACTGCTCACCTCTACCCCTTCAAATCCTTCATTTCCTTCAGAGCTTAGATCAAATACCACTCCCCACGACCCCCCTTTGTTAGTTCCGTTGCTCTCTCTTTCCTTCCTTTCTTTCTTCCTTTCTCTTTCTTTCTCCTTCCTCCCTCTTTCTTTCTTTCTCTTTCTCCTTCCTTTCTCTCTCCTTCCTCCTTTCCTTCGTTCCTCCTTTCTTTCTCTGTCTCTTTCTTTCTGTCTCTCTCTACCCAATTGACCCTGTCCTTACCTATCCATGCTCATGTTACATTTCTCCCGTAGAGTGTCAGCTCCTTGAAGGCAGGGAGGGACCATTTCATTTTGTCTCTAGGCAGTCAGGTGTCACAGTAGACAGCACTAGACTTAAGTCAGGAAGATATCAGTTAGAATATTGCCTCAGATACTTACTAGAGAGATGACCCTGGGCAAGTCACATACTCTTTCTCAGCTTCAGTTTCCTCATCTGTAAAAAATGGGAATGATGACAGCACCTTCTTCACAGGGTTGTTGTGAGGCTCAGTGAAATGATGTGTGAACATGTCAGGGCAGTAAGCGTTTATTGAGCACCTACTGTGTACCAGGCAATGCTAGGAGTGGTGAAAGGAAGCTGTGAAGGATCCACGTTAGTTTGGAGTCAGTCAGTCAACAACCATTTACAGGTTGGAGCCATCCTAAAGAGGCATGGGTTGCCCCCAAGAGCTGGTGTGCTCCTGGCTCACTGGAGATCTTCTAGCCAAAGCTGCATGGCCACCTACTGGCTACTTTGAAGAGGGAATTCTCCTTCAGGGACAGCTTGGACAGGATGCTCACTAAGGTTCCTTCCACTTCTGAGAAAGCCAGACTTTTTAAACTGTAGCAGAGTACAGAAACAATGGCAGCAGAAGACCACAAAATGTCGGATCTGGACGTGATGGGAAAATCCATCAAATCTAACCCTCTCATCTTCCAGCGGAGAGAGGAAAGTTATACAGCCAGTAAGCAGTCAGCCAGGATTGGAACTCACATCTTCTGAATCCAAGTTTCTTAGCCTTTTAAAAAGTATTAGTAGACCACATTGATGAGATATTTTAAAGATAGACGTTTGATGCCTACACTCCATTGACGCTTCCAATAAATCAGTTCTAGTCTGACATTCTCTGTGGTCCCAGAGGAAAACCCTCAGTTCACATGTTCCTACCTGAGTCTAAATACTTCAGGTCTCTCTGAGAGTGCATCCATCCAAACATCCATCCATCCATCCATCCCGCTCAGACAACGTTTATAACTAAGGTGCCAGGCTCTGTAACCTGGTATTCAGAGCTCAAGGGGATACCAGGGCCCCACAGCTCAGGGCTCTTTCTGCCTCAGGCTCAGGGGTCAATGAACTGCAGGTTCTGGCCCCAGGGAATTCTTTCTACCTGTGATGAAACCTCCAGGAGACACTTGACAGGTCTTGTTCCAATGTAAATAATAATAAAGTGACAGAGGGAGCTATGGCTGGTGGTCTTGGTAACTTCCAACCTTGTAAGATTCGGGCTATTGTTCTTCATATGGGAAGCCAGATGAGTCCTAGAGCAGAGGCTCAAACTGACATTGAAGTAACCCTAACAATCCTACCATCTCTGAGGTGGAAGGAGGTGGGGACAGAGAGAGAGAGAGAGAGAGAGAGAGAGAGAGAGAGAGGAGGGAGGGAGAGAGAAGAAAGGAGGAGAGGAGAGGGAGGAAAAGGGGAAAGAGAAAGAAGACAGGAGGGGGATAAGAGGAAGAGGGAGGGAGGGAGAGAGGCAGACAGCGAGACAGACAGAAACAGAGGGAGAGAGGGAAAGAGGGAGAGAGACAAAGAGAGAGAGAGAGAGAGAGAGAGAGAGAGAGATGTAGTCTAGAGAAGAAAGCAGTGTGCGCATCAGGAGTCAGGAAGACCTGAGTTCCAATTCTGCCTCAGACACTTAGCAGCAGTGTGAACTTTGGGGCAAGTCAGTCAGTACTCAGCACAGTGACTAGAACCTAGTAGGTGTTTAATAAATGCATGCTGACTAGCTGACTGCTTCTCTTAGCCTGTTTCCTTTCCTGTAAAGTGGGGTTCATAGCAACCACCTCCCAGGGTTGTGAGGTTAGACTTGACACACTATCTGTGCACAGTGCTTTGTAAACCTCATATGGAAGTGTTAGTTCTGATCGTCTCGTCCTATGGGTGGCTCTTGGCACATCAACTGCCTTTCTTGTCCTCATCTATGAAAGGAGTGGTTGGAATAGCTGGCCTCTCAGGCAGCTTCCAGCACTAAATCTGGTCCTGTGAGCCTTTCCCACAATTCCTTAGACTAAACTGTTTCTTCCAAACGTCCACTGCTGCTGCCCTCCCCTCACATTGGTGGGACACTCCTGAAGCCTGAGATTTGACTATTCAACCAGGATGTTTCTATCTGGTCAGATGTGAACTTGGGTGGAGGCTGAGACCTATTTGCTGAGCTTCAAGGAGTACCATATCCCTCTTTATCCCCCTCCCCACATATGTGCTCCTGTTTGTCCAAAGCTTTTCCATATGTAAGCATTTTTCATCACTCAGAGGGCTTCCACATCCTCTGCCAGACCCTCGATGCTCACCACAGCCCTAGGAGACAGGCAGCATGGACTATGGCTCCATTTTACAGATGAGGAAACTGAGAGAGGCTTAGGTCAGTGAGGAGATTTGGCTGAGACCTCAGAGCTCCTGACCCAACCCATCCCAGACATCCAGAATTCTGAGGGCTTCCTTTGCTTCACTTCTGCAAATGAAGCCCAGGAATCTCTGTGTTCAGGGATTTATGAACCAGGTGCACAGAGGAGAGGGGCTTTGGTGTCTGGACTCATGGCCCTAACTGGAGCACAAAGAGCTTGGGCCCTCTGCTGTTCCTGTCCAGCAACCACTCATTCCCTTTTCTTTGTTCAACAGTGTCCCCACAGAGAAGAATTTCCAATAAACTCTTGCCACAGGGACATGAGCCTGGGAGCTGTGGGGACCCCAGAGGTGATCAGCTGGACTATTGCTGGAACAAGGACCTTATCCCTTCACCTATACCCCCTCTCCACAAAGGGCCTGGCACATAGCAAACAGTAAGTACTTAATACATGCTCATCCATGGACTGGGCCTAGAGCCTCTACTTCGAGGCCTCTGGGAGGAGTCCACGCCTCTCAGCCCTCTGTTTGGACACATTCTGTCTTCCATTGCAAATGAACTTCTTCAGAAATAAGACAGGCTTTGATATAAACCAATGCCACTTTAATGTAGAAAACAAAGCTCCAATTGGCGCATAAATATGACAGGGCATAAATAAAGTCAGAGAGTCAAGGGCTGAGCCCGGGACAATAAATTACTTATAAATAGCACATGGGGCAGCTAAGTGCTGGGCAGAAGAGGGGGCAAGATTTCCTGTGAGGACCTGATTACAAGAAGTGGGAGTCTGCTCTAGGGGGTGGGTGGGGTACCCAGGGAAGGCATCCACAAGCCGACCTTGGATTGTTCACAGCTCCTGAGAAGACAGGAGGAGGAAGAGGAAGAAAAGGAGGAGGAAGAAGAGGAAGATAAGGAAGAAGAGGAAGAAGAGGAGGAGAAAGAAGAAGAGGAGGAAAAGGAAGAAGAGGAGGAGGAAGAGGAGGAAGAGGACGAAGAGGAGGAGGAAGCAGAGGAGGGGAAGCAGCCAGCCTGCATGAAAGGAGCCCAGAGCCCACAGCCCACTGCCATGGGAAGGGAGAGACCTCTGGGGGATCTATCTCAAGCCCTCTAGAGATGTGTCTGAGAGTCCCCCAGATGACTCAGATCAATGAGCTGCCCAGGGGTGGCTCCTATCTCTTTCTGTTTCAAGCTGTGTTTACATTGAAAAGACAGGCGGCCATCAAGCTGGGGGTGACAAGGTCATTTCATGTCTTCCTATCAAGTGAAGTAAGCCAGGTTGAAAGACAGAGTTAGTAGGGGGCAGGGAGGGGTTAACAGCCTTATCTCCCAGGGAAATCTGATGCTTAGTAGGCTGAAGAGAGAGGTCATTCACCCTGGTCTTGGTGTGGGGAAGAGGAAGATGAGGAAAAAGAGGAAGAGGACCTAAAGAGGTGGGGATGGGGCCTCTTCCAGTCCACAGCAGCCCCATCAGGACCAGTCCTGAGCCACTCCCCTCCGCCAGCTGAAGGAACCTGAGGGCTTGGTTCTAGGCCTTGGCTTCATTCCAAAATGGACCTGAGGTTAGTCAAGTCCACCCTTTCAGAGAGAGAGAGAGAGAGAGAGAGAGAGAGAGAGAGAGAGAGAGAGAAGAAAGGAGGAGAGGAGAGGGAGGAAAAGGAGAAGGAGAAAGAAGACAGAGGAGGGGGATAAGGGGAAGAGGGAGGGAGGGAGAGAGGCAGACAGAGAGACAGACAGTGACGGAGGGAGAGAGGGAAAGAGGGAGAAAGAGAGAGAGAGAGAAAGAGAGAGAGAGAGAGAGAGAGAGAGAGAGAGAGAGAGAGAGAAGAGAGAGAAATGCTACTTCATAGCAGAAAGGGGTCTCTCATGCACCGCATGGAAAGCAACCCTGCCCAAATGAGAGATCCCTTGGCCAGGGGGTTTGGCAGATGCTCAGTATCTTACACATGTAGGAGATGCTTCATGTATTTACAAAATTATAACTGTCACTCTCCGGAGATGTCTTACACATGTACCACCTTGAGACGCTTTATGTATTCACAAAATTATAACGGTCACCTTCTCCAGGAACGTCTTCATCTTTCGAGACAGCACTGAGGTAACCCCAGCTCCCCCGCAGCCCATCTGCTCCATGAGGATGAGAGGAAGGGAGGCTGGGCTTGGCTCTCAAATCCTGGAAGGGGACTCACTTATTTCTGGAAGCTGGGGCTCTTTATAGGTGAGAGTTTGAAGGCAAGGCCAAAGGGGTCCATGCTGTCAGTTTCTAGTGGCGAGGAAAACATCTCGGGGTCAAAGGCATCTCTTCGGCCCCCAGACTCCTCAGCCTCCAGAGGAACGGAACTGATCATGGGCAAGAAATGAGAGAGAGGCAAGAAGGCCTTGCCTTGGAACAGCTGTCTCTGCCTGTCGCTGCAGAGGGAGATGGGGAGGCCGTACTTCTGGGACTGGTACACATTATAGCCATCGGGGCGAATCTGTTCCTCGAAGGTGCAGTCGTCCACAGAGAATCTCACCTAGACAGAGATAGAAATCCATGAGAACTCCATTCTTTATGCTGGATGACAGTAGAAAAGGCCAAGGAAGCAAAGATGGTGAGAACCATCACCACCAGCAAGATCTAAGACTCCCCACGGGTTACATTCAAGGTAGGTACTTCAGGTCCAATTATCCCCATTTAACAAATGAGGAAGCTGAGTCCAGAGAGAGGAAGGAGTTTCTCCAGGGTCATACAGATTTGTCAGTGTCGGGGGATCTGGGTTCAAATCTTACTTCTGCCCCTTACTAGGTGGAGGGTATGGGAGTGTGTCCTCCACTAGGTGTAGGACTAGAAGTCAAAAAGGCTGCAGTTCAAATCCTGCCTCAGACACTTGCTGGTCATGTGGCTCTGGACAAGTCACTTAACCACTCTCTGTCTCTCTAGAGTGTAGAGTGGGGGCCATGATAACACCTACCTCCCAGGGTTGTTGTGAGAATGACCTGAGCTGCCATCTGTAAAGTGCTTAGCACAGTGCCTGGAGAGTATTAGGTCCACCCATCCATCTTTCCTTTCCTTCCTCCCTTCTTTGAAACTAGGGCTAGGGCCTCAAGAAGAGAACAGTGGAATGTGTGCCTGTCTGACTCAGGGAGGCCTGCTGGTCATCTTTGATTATCTGAAGGTGCTCGATTTACTGTGCTTGGTCCCAGAAGAGAGAGCTCAGGACAAGGGATGGTGGGTACAAGCAACCAGGGCTCCAGCTTAGCCTAGGTAAGGAAAAGCTCGCTTCCCTAAAGGGGTTAGGCTTCCCTCCTCTGCCCTGGGGGTCTCCAAGCTGAGGATGACATCTGCATGCTGGGCCTCTCACTGGGAGCATTCTCATCCAGGTCCAGGTGAATGAGATAAGGAGGGCTCTGAGGCGCCTTCCAGCTGAGAGACTCTGAGAAAGAAGATAAGAATCCCCCAAAGGCAGAGCTGAAGGCAATCTTATCTTCCTGTAAGTCCAAACTGTCATTTCAGCTAATGAGCATGGATTAAGCACTTACTAAATGCTGAAGATACTGAGCACACACACACACTTGACCAAAGAGAGAAAGAGATTTGTCCACATTTACCCAGCCAGTAAGGGAAAGAGCAAGCCAGGATTTGAATTCAAGACTTCTATTTCTAATCTCATTAGGCTTTCAAACAATATGATTGTGGTCCACATCAAGGATTCATTTTCAGAGCCAGATGTCTGATGCCCGTAATTCATTTACATTTCCAATAAGTAAATTAGTCTAGGGTTATCCAGAAGGATCTGGTAGTCTCAGAGGAAAACCCC
>CM053623.1:459144955-459171992 GCA_028646595.1 Phalanger gymnotis
CTCCAGTGTCTCAATTCCTCGTGAGCCCCCTTTGAGCTGTTCTCTCCAATCCAGAGCCTGAGGATGGCAGAGTTGGAAGGGAGGCACCTTAGGAGGGCTCACCAGCCCTTGTTCCATCTGTCAGCATCTGGCTCAGGATTCCAAGTGATTGGGGACTTGGGAGGGGACTTTTCAGTCAGATTTTTCTTCCCACATCTAGCATTTTTTAAAAACCTAACTGGCTGGAAGATTAGCAGGAAATTTATTTCTCAAAATAAACCCCATTCACTTCAAGTAATGTAAGAGAGTTGAACAACATTTAATTGTTTTAAAATCAATGGTTTCAACTGGAAATGTTAAGATGTGGAATGGTATCTAGAGGGAATAGCCAGCTGGCCCCATTGTGCCCTTCACATTCTCCAGGAAAGGGAGTTTCTTGCTCAGCCCAACTGGCAGCTGCAGAACCTCAGCATCTCAGATGGAAGGGGTGTCTCAGAAGAGCTGAGTCCAGCTTATATCTGGTCAGGAATCCTATCCCCCAGGCAAGAATGGGCCAGCCTTGGCTTGAAGGCCACCAGGCAGCCTGGGTCCCTCTGTGGCCCTTGGCTTGGCAGGAAGCCCTTCCTTCCATCGAGCCTCAAACCCCCTCTTGGCCCCCCTGCTCCCCCTCTCTAGGCTCCTAGCCCTGCCTTGGAAGCCAAACAGAGGAAGGCTAATCCCTCTTCTCCAATGCCCCTCCACATCCATTAAGACAGATGTCTACCATCTTTGAGTCTTCTCTTTCACATTAGGCAGAGTGGGAAAAAGATCAGCTGAAGAATGGTTGGGGCATAGATGACCAGAAAGACCAGGAGGTGCACTGGAGCTGCCACTTTAAGTAAGCGCCCCAATAGGAAAAACAGCCACAATGCCTTTAGGGCCCCCCACCCCCAGGTGCCAAATTTCTCCCCAGGCCCCCTCCTCCATTCTTCGCTCTCTTCCAGTCCTCCCCTCCCCTTCAAGTATTTAACTAATAAAGGTCACAAAGGGATCCAACATCAATGGTTCACAGCCACAAAACAAGCTGGGGACCAACATCAAAAGGCCCGAGTTGGGATCATGAAGCATCCTGGGTAGAAGCAAATCAAAGCTGGGTTCTCCCCGCATCATCCTAGCAGGCAACGGATCCGGGCTATTCCCAGGTCTTTGGAAACACAAGGGGGGGGTGGGCATTCACAGCAGGGCTGGAGGGTACAAGGGCCCCTGACCAGCCCTCCTTGGACCACCCTTCTCAGACCTCCCACAGCCAGCAGCCATCGATGACCCCAGAAAGAGAGGGGGTTTTATAGTGGGTCCCTTTGAACTCCTGCCTTTGTTGGCAGCTAATTAGGAAAGCAGTGAGCTCTGATTTTCCATGGGCCTAGCTCCTTTTCAGTGGGGGCAAGCTCTCCCACTAGGCCCGAGCTGAACAGTAATAGGGGAGCAGTGGGATGGCTGGCTGACAGGCTTGGAGTGTTTATTATTCTAAGATGAAGAGGCCAGCTTGGTGGGACTGGGGGCCAACCTCTGGAAGGCCAGGCTTCTCGGGATAGAAGAAATGACTAAATCTTTGAAAAACTATTCTGACAATTTGCAAGAGGCAGGATTCAAAATAGGAGAACCGGGTGAATATATAACAAAAGTGACATAATTAACCCTCTCTTACCACAGTAAAGATGGGGAAGTGCTTTACATGATAATAGCTAACATTTAGGCCACTGCTTTGAAGTTTGGAAGCATTTAACTCTGTGATCTCATTGGGGACTCAAAACAACTACTAAAGAAGGTGCTATTCCATCCCCCCCCCCATTTCACCCAAGAGGAAACTGAAACCCCTGGATTTCTCAGGGTCCCCTCTGCTCTCAGCACAGTGCCTCGGGCGGAGTAAGACTCTTAATAAAGGCTTTCGGGCCAATGGACAGCTCCAGCACTCAGGCTTCTTCTGCCCCTCAGTTTCCACCAACAAGTTCAGTGCTGAGAGGGAGATGCTATCGTCACCTCCATTTTATGGAGAAAGAAGCAGAGGCCCAGAAAGGGAGAGTGACTTGAAAACCACCGAGCTAGGGAGAGGCCCAGAGGTATCTGACCCTCTTCTACTTCTGCTCTTATTAAAAAATGCTGGAAAATGGGGTTCCAGCATTGCCTCCCAAGGTTCTCCAGTGGAGTTTCCCAGGTATGCTTAGAGGAAACTCTTAACCAATTTGCAAGCAGATTGAAAGCACTAGGAGAGCCCTTTGAGGGCTCTCTCTGGCTTGCCCAGAAAATAAAAGCACACCTTTTACTACTATTTTTAAGAGGTCGTTTCTGACCTCTTGCTGTGAAGACAATCACCTAACTTCCGGTGCAAATGTCAAACCGCCTGCACAAAGCCAATCTTGCTGGGCTCTAGGTCTTTCCTCGATTTTTCTCTCCTGGATTTGGAGCTGGAGCTCAGCCCCTGGGAGGTTAGGAGGGTCAGCCAAAGTAACAACAGCTACTGCTTCTCAGATCTCCACTCCTTCGTTCCTCAGTACCCTGGGAAGTAGCATCTGACATCTTTCTCTTTTTGCTAGCTAGCGACTAGCAACCCCTCCCCCGACTAGGGTTGGAGCTGGAGCCGCCAGCCCACCAGGCTGCAGTCTGGGACCCCGGGGCTTCCGAGCCCCTCAGAATCTCCAAAGTGCCTGGCTCCAGCTTCTTAACACAAAGAAGCCACATTCCTCCTCCAGCTGAGTTCTGACGCTTGATAAGAACTTGACATCCCTAATCCCATTAGAGTCTCTGGGTAAGTATTATTAGCACCATTTTGCAGCAGAGGAAACTGAGGCTCAGAGTGGTTAAGTAATTTGGAGCCCAGGGTCACACAGAGGTAAACAAGCAACGATACTTTTTTAACCTCGGAAAATCGGCAGAGGTGAGCGAATAGCCCCAGCCCCCGGAACTGGAAAGCCCCGGGGAGCCAGTTCCTCAAGCCCTAGAGGGTCGGGCTGAGAAGTTGATTTACCGATCCCTGGAGCTTCCCGGCGTCTCCCATACACAGGTACCGAGAGCTGTGGACACCCTTGATCGCCACGGTCCGAAGAGCCACCGCCTTGATCTCCAGCAAACCTGAGCAAAAAGAAGGCAGGTGAGGAGGGGAGAAGTGCCCCGACGGGGCGCCCGAACATCGAGCCCCTGCGTGACTGCAGCCCCTGCGCTGCACCTCCGAGCAACTTCAACTCTGGCCTCCCAAAGATCCAAGTATTTGAAGGAGTGGTGGCAGGGAGTGACTCCGCGCCATCTGTGACTTCTGACTCAACGGGCCAGAAGGCAGGGTTACCCTCTCCCAACTGGACTGGGGGAGCATCCTTACTCTGGCCGCTGATAGGTGCTGCTTGTCCAGACCTCCGGCCAGAAAAGCCGGGGCAGAAAGCCCTCCAGTCTGCTGGAGTGAGCCTGGAGCAGCGCTGGGGGACAGAGGCACCCCGGGGGCCTTTCTCCGGGGAGGGAGGGAAGGAGGGTCGGTCTGTAGTTCCAAATTGGCAAACACACTCTTGCGTGTACATAGATGTACAAGCACGCACACACACACACACACCATACTCTCAGGCTCCTTCTACCTCCTCACCAACTTACTTAGCTCGCTCTGACTCCGGCTGCCGTCCACGCGGCCGTCGCGGTGGATCCTCAGGAAGAAGAAGCTGGCCAGCCCGTGCCGGTTGGCGGTGTAGAGGTGCCGTAGGCGAATGGGCTCCCCCCAGCCGTAGTAGACATGCGGGCCGGGGTCCGCCAGAGGCCGGGCACGCACCGTCAGGGCCAGCCAGAGCGCGGATAGGGTCAGCAGAGGGGTCAGCAGCAGGGCCATGGCGCAGCCGGCCGTTGATCTGTCCTAGAGCTGCCTCTCTCCAAGCGGCCGCTCTCACACAGAGGGTGGTGGGCACGAAGGCACACACAGTCACGCGGCCAGGCGCTTCCCGACGGGCTGACGAAGCACTAGGGAGCCAAGGCACTGGGATGGGGTGGAAGAAGAGGACGCATTGGCTGCAGGTGCCCACGCCTTTTATAGGGCTCCTTATCTGCCCTTTGATGAGGTTTCTGCAAATAGTTAAGAGTATTTCATACCCGGGTCAAATCTCAGGGGGGTCAGTCCACACCCAAACCCACGAGCAAATTCTCTCTCTCTCTCTCTCTCTCTCTCTCTCTCTCTCTCTCTCTCTCTCTCTCTCTCTCTCTCACACACACACACACACACACACACACAAACACACACACGTCCCGCCCCCACCGCACCCCAACACCCGCGGGTACGGTCCTTCCTTCTTCCCCCCCGACCCCAATCCTTTGGGCTCCGCCCTCAGACAGCGCTAGGATTGGGGAGGGGAGGAGCAGGGCGGGGGGGGGGCGGGGAGGCTAGGAAGGAAGGAGGGAGAGCTACGGAACAGAGGGAAGGGGAGGTAGGGAAAGAGAGAGAGAGAAAGGGAGGAAAGGAGATAAAAAGTAAGTGAAAGAATGGCTAAGGGAAGGAGAAAAGGAAGAAAAGAAGGAGGGAAGGAAGAAAGGAGGGAGAAAGGATGGGGGAAGGAGAGGGAGAGATCAAAAGGGAAAAGAAGCCAGGAGGGAGGGAGAGGACAAGAGAGAGAGGGTGAGAAAAGGAGAGAAAGAAGGAAGGCTGGCTGGCTGGACCCTGGAGGCCCAGGTCTGGGTAACAAGCATAGATCCAGAGAGAGAAGGGGGGCTGCCCTCCCCTTGGCCCCTCCTCCCCTGCAACCCCTTTCCCCAGTCCTCCTAACTCAGGCAGCATCTTTCCTCCACTGACCCTCTGGTGGACCACCACAAAGGAAAGCCAGCCAGGCCCAAGTCCACTGGAGGATGCAGGGTTGATCTACCACCAACCCCAAAGAGCTAGGACTGGAAGGAATGGGCAGGGGCCTTTCCTTCTGGGCATCTGGCCAAGGATCCCCTGGGCCATATGCCCACCGAGTGGCCATCCACTCATCTGTACACTGAAGTTCCCCAAAGGGCCTCCTGTCACTGACATTCTGGCCTCCAGCTTCTCAGAGTCTTGGGTTTCCCCTGGCAACTGGTTTTTAGAGAGTTCCCCCAGGGACCCAGCTAAGCCGAAGGGGCTCTTTGGAACCAAGGAGAGGGAGCAGTACCCCCACAAAAGGGGAGAGAGGCAGGGAAAAAGAAGGAACGTCAAGACCAGCCTGGACAATCCTGGCTTAGAATCTTGGCACTTACTAGTAGGTGTCACCTTGGACAAGTCACAAATATCTCTGAGCCTCAATTTTCCCTCTGCAAAATGGGATCAGTGACACCTGTGCTGTGAAGACCTCGTGAGCAATCATATTTAGGAAACTTAGAAAGGTGAGGCAATTTAGCACTTACTGTGTTTGGCACTAATGGGATAGCCGTTATTAGTACCAGGACCTTCTCCACCTCCCCTATCCCCCTCCCCTACCTGGCAGCCCACCTCTGCTCAGGCACAAGCTGGATTTTGACCCACCCCCCTCTAGGAGGTGGATAAAAAGTTGACCTCAGGGAAGCTGGGGTCATCCCTTCCCATTCCAAAATGCTTAGCAGGTCATCCTCCCAGACCCGTTTCCTCCTATAAAGCTTCCTGGGTTTTATCTTCCTCCCTCTCTCCATTCTTCCCTTTTTTGGGACTCACAGTGGGCTATAAACTGTAGCCTTCTTGGGTATCTGAGGAGAGAATACTCGCTCCTTTTCCTCCCTCCAAACCCTCATTTCAGCCCAATCCTCTGGAACAATGGTAGCCACTAGATGGCGCGTCACACCCAGGCTGGGGCTCTTCGGCCCCCAGCGAGTAGCCAGGATCCTGAAAATCTATCCTCTTTCTGTAGCCCCTAGAAGCCAGACTCTCCCAGCTGGACAAGATTGCAGGGACATCTAGCTTAACATGCATTTGGCTAAGGATCCCCTGGATCACTCCCCCCAAAAAAGGGGTCATCCAGCCTCTGCCTATAATCTCTCGATTTACCCCCAGAGAGGCAGACTGCTCAGCCTCACCGAGCACTGGACCACAGAGCTTCAAACCCTTCTCGACTCCTGTCAGGGAAGATTATTAAAAAAATCTATTGCTTAAAAGATTTTTAAAAACCTGTTTGCTCCTGGGCTACTTGCCTCCCTTGAAAATGGGGGTAACTACCTGCTAGCAAGGACACTGATTTCTAGGAGAACCTCATCATGAGGAGGAGAAATTATGGACTCACGGAAGGTCAGACCTGGAAAAGGCAGAGTTCCATCTCCAGTCTGTTTCCCATGCCTAGAATGCTTTCCCTTGTAGTCTTCAGCTTCGTCAAAGCTCAGCTCAAACACCCCCTCCTGAGGGGTGTTTCGCGATGCTCCCATGATGCTAATATCCTCCTCTGAAAATTAATTGTTTATGTCTCAGTGGCTAGAGCGCTGGGCTGGAGTCAGGAAGACTCATCTTGCAGAGTTCAAGTCTGGCCTTGAACGCTAGCTGTGTGACCGTGGGCAAGTCATTTAACTTTGTTTGCCTCAGTTTCCTCACCTGTAAAATGAACTGGAGAAGGAAATGGCCATCTACTCTGGTATCTTTGCTAAGAAAACCCCAAATGGGGTCACAGAGAATTGGACATGACTGAACAACAAAATCTTTATATTTTCTTTACAGTTACTTATTATTTTCTCCAATATAATGTAAGCTTCTTGAGTGCAGGGATTTGATTTTTTTTTCCTTTGAATTTCCAGCACAGTATAAAGCACATAGTAGGTGCTTATCGAATGAATGAAGGGACAGTATAGTTCACTGAAGCCAACCTCTCTGATGAAGAAACAGGTCAGAGGAGGAGGAGAAGGGATTTAGGATATTCAGCTGCTAGAATGATGATGTTGAAAGGGACCTTTGAAACCAACTATTTCAAACTCTTCATTTTACAGATTGGGAAACTGAGGCCAGAGGCATCCAAGGTGACATAGATGCAATAGCAAAACCAGGACCAAAAGCCAGGTCTTCTGACTCCTGGCTTGTCCCCTGCACCATGAGAAGGGAAGCTAGGGAAGACATAAATAACTGAACTCTGACCTGCACATCAGGTGGGGGTCTAAGCTTGTGCCCCTCTACCCCTGGATAGATCTTTAGCTCTCCTTTGTCCAAAGGGAGTTGCTGGATCCTAAATGAATAGTAATAACACAGTTATCATTCTTACAGCATCATTTACTCATGCACTCTTGAAGACTAACATTATTAAGATTCACAATGGGTATTTCCCCAAACTGCCTTGTGAGATAGAGAAGTATAAGTGTATTCTCATAGATTTCAAGCTGGCAGGGACCTCAAAGCTTATCTAGTCCAATCCTTTCATTAACAATGCAGAAACTGAGGTCAGAGTGGTCAAGTGACTTGCCTAGGGTCACGCAGTCAGCAGAGACAAGATTTAGCAGGACTCACGAAGGTATGATCACTTCTAGCCACACAGCCCGTCTTTTCTTTCGTTGGTATCTTTTATCACTATTCTGAAGGTCTGGGAAATGTCCATATACTTTGTACTAGAGGATTAAAAAAGTCAAGCTCGCTGTTGGAATGGATCTTCTTTTCAATTATAGAATATGTTTTTTTCCTATAGTTTTCCAAACTGTCTTGCTGGTCTGGGCTTCTTTCTGGTCATCTTTCTGTTGTCTACTCCCATTGGAAAAAGAGAAAAGCAAAGCCCTTGTAACATATATGCAGTCAAGCAAAGCCAATTCCCACATTAGCTGTGCCGGAAAAGGTTCGTCTTGTTCTACTTCCCTGCTCTGCAAAGAGGTGAGCATCAGGCTTCACGCCTCAGTCTTCCAGAATGATGGTTGGCCATTGCATTGAGCAGAGTTCTCAAGTCTTTCACGGTTGCTTTTCCTAATAATGGCATGGGCACAGGACTGCCCAGCATGGCAAGCCTAAATCAAAGAAGGCACTGTGCTCTGTGGGCAAAGCAGCATTACAGTAGCTCAGCAGAAACCTGAGATGCACAAATTTAGAATTTTCTCCACTCCAAATATTTATATACGCCATTGTGGTGGAGTCCTTAGAGCTCATATTGGTCTGATCAAACACAGTCAGACATATTGTACTTTGCAAAGCCTTAACACAGTGATGTCATTTTGTTCCTCCAAGCATGAGGGACAACAACCAGTCCTTCTAATGTTGTCGTTATTGTATACGTTACTCTTCTGGTTCTGTTCACTCTACTCAGAATCTGTTTGTGCAGGTCTTCCCAGGTTTCTCTGATCTATTGATCATTTTTTATAGAACAATGACCAGCCATGCTCCAATAAACACACCTCTAGTTTCAGCTCTTCTCCACCTCCAAAAGAGCTGCTATCAGCATTTTTGTACATAGGGGTCATTTTCCTCTTTCTTTGGTCTCTTTGGAGATATAGATGTAATTTATCGTTGGGTTAAAGGGTATGAGCAGTTTAGACCTTCATAGGCAATCTCAAAGGTGGCTCTGAAACATTATGATTGGAGGAGGACAGCCAGGAGAGGAAGTCTGCCTTCCAGAATGGCTGTCTAGCTGAGTGAGCGCCTGTCACCAGATGGGCCAGATTAAAGTAGTCCTCGTCACTTGGGCCCTCCCAGGGCCTGGGCCTCACCCAGGTTGTGCCCATTTCTGATTCTAGCCACTTCCCAAAGGCATAAAATTGGGTTCTCCAGAATCACAGGCAAAGAGGTTAAAGGCTGACATCAGACAAGGGGGAGGGAGAAGCTCAGGACCATGATGCATTTCAATGAGCAGAAGCAAAATTAACGCAGTAGTCGATGACTGACATTAATAACCAGGCAGGCAGAAGTGTCACCATGGAAAATCTTTGGGGAAAATACCTGGAACCCACTAGTGAGCCTCGGTCTTTAAGTTTGACAGAAGCTTCTGAACCGTTGCATATCTCCCCTCCCCCCCCCCCCCCCCCCCCCCCGTGGCTTTAAATCAATGGCGGCCCGATTAAATTTAATTGCTCTCCCCTTGGCAGCTTTAGTTTTTAAAAGGTCCTCAGTGGAGGCACAGATGGGCACTGCTGTCAGTGGCAGCTCCCAGAAGGATGAGCTCTGCAGGAATCTGGCAGGACTCTAGAAAGGCATTGGATGAGGCACAGCTCCTAGGAATGCCCACTTCTTTTGTCTGGAGGCAGCCCATTGCACTCTGAAGGCAGCTCTTCCCTCTGTGCATCTTCCCCTCGATGCTCCAGGTTCTGCCTTCTGGAGCTAAATTCATCCATCCCTTCTTCAGCAGAAAACACATTTTCGCCCTTGAGTCTTCTCTCCAGCTTAAGCATTCTCAGTTCCTTTCACTGATCCTATAAATCCCTCCATTGTCCTTAATCTTAGTGCCTGCCCTCTGGGATTAGCTCCAATTAGTCCTGTTTGTAGAAGTTTGTATGTACTTTTTGCTGGGGGCAGGGACTTTTGCCTCTTTGTGATTCCCCAGTGCTTAGCATAATGCCTGGCGCATAGTAGGTGCTTAATAAATGGTTCTTGAGGGATGCCCCTCCATTGGGGAATGGCTGAACAAGCTGTGGTATATGAATGTAATGGAATATTATTGTTCTATAAGAAATGATGAGCAGGCAGATTTCAGAAAAACCTGGAAAGACTTAGATGAACTGATGCTGGGTGGCAGTGAGCAGAACCAGGGGAACACTGTACACAGTAATAGCAACATTGGGCGATGACCGGCTTTGATAGACTCAGCTCTTCTCAGCAACGCAGTGATCCAAGACAACTCCAAAAGACTCGTGATGGAAAATGCCGTCCACAGCCAGGAAAGAACTGCGGGGTCCGAATGCAGAGCGAAGAAAATTATTTTCTTTTTTTCCCTTTTCTCATGGTTTTGCCCTTTTGTTTTGACTCTTCTTTCGCCACATGACTAATGTGGGAATATGTTTAATATGATTGTACATGTAGAGCCTATATCAGATTGCAGGCTGTCTTGGGGAGGGGAGGGAGGGGGAAAATTTGGATCTCAAAATCTTATAAAAGTCAATGTTGAAAACTAAAAATAAATTTTACAAAATAAATGCTTATTGACTTGAACATCCCAGTCTCCAGCTTATGAATGTGTGGTACCCATGGGGTGCCAGGGCAGAGGGAAGGGTGACCTGAGTGAACAGCTAGAAGGAATGTAAAGGATGGTGCAAAGGACACCTCAGGGCCAGCTAGATATGGTGGGTTAGGTGAGCTTGTGTTATTTCTTCACCAACCCAGACATCTTAGACCCCAGAGTAAGAGCTCCCAGATTGAGTGGGTTCTCACCTCCCAGGCCCCATCCCCTGCCCGCCTGGGGTGGGCACATGGATTCTGGAGGTGCTGTTCCAGGTGGGGAGGAGGGACCATGGAGACCTTTTGATGCCATCCAAACGCTCTCTGTCTCTCTCCAGTGTATCATCTGTAAATTGGGTAAACTTGACCTTTGTGCTTTTATCCAAGGACAGAACCTCCCCAGTGAGCCTGGAGTACTCAACTCGAAACTTCCCCACAATTCATCGGTAAGTTATGGATGTCTACTCATTGGCTTTGATGGCTCAACCAGTCCCAGATCGTAAGTGGTGATTATCTAGTTCTCTTTTCCTGGTCTGGTGTCCTTTCCAAGCTGTCTAGAAATGGCAGAAAAGGGCTTACGGCCACATAGGAAAGTGAGCGGGACCCAGGCAAAGGCTGCCCTTCAGAAGGAGGGGGCCAATGCCAGGGCAAAGTTCTGAAATCTGCCTTGTGGATATTCTGAAAAGTTTCCACCTTAGCTGGGTGCCTGACCCTGTACCTTGTAGAGAGAAGGTGATGATCTCTTTTCTAAGGTCTGTCCCCCTCTATCATCTTACAGAGAGAGAAACTGAGGCCTAGAGAAGTGAGAAGGCTTTCCCAAGCTCATGCAGGGGCCACCTAGTAACCAGCAAAGCCAAGATTTGAACGCAAGTCTGATCACTGAACCACACTGCCCCCCACAGGAATGCCCTCCCTTCCGGGACTGATCCGGGTATGCTCAGGCTGCTCATAGCGTCACATGCTTAGCCTTTCTGAGCTTGGCAATGGGTGGCTGGCTTTCTCCATAGCTTTCTTAGGAAGAGTCTGCTGTGGGCTTGTTCCTTTGGTGAGCACAGAGAGCCTCTGTCCTACCTGACTTCTGATGGCAAGTTGAAGATGACTTTAAAGTGACTAATGAACACAAACAGGCTGCCATGTTAAGGGTCTTCCCTGCTCATGGAGATGATCTTTGGGATGAAAAATTCTAAAATGGCTTATTTGGACTCATGGTAGAATGTCAGCCCGGGGTTTCTTATTAGTAACAAAGCTTCAATTAATACAATGTTGTTAAGAAATTTCCTTTATGGGAATCATGTTTTCCCTTCTGATCCAATCAGAGGTATGTTTCTCCAGGATACATTTTAGATGGCAGATGTAAAGAAACGTTAGCTTAAAGTAGCTAATGCTAAAGAAAGCAATGCTTTCAAAGCCAAATTTAAAAGGACAAATGGCAACTGAAAACCTAATATGACAAAATATGAAAAATAACCATAAGAAAGGACAAATGGGTGATTGGAACAGGCTGTGTCTGATGAAGGGGAGGCAGCCCCTATCTTACCTTATAGGCTCTGCTCACAGGCTGCCCCTTTCACGAAGCCTTCCTGGATTCTTCCATTTTTTAGGGTTTTGCCCCTCCTGAAATTAACTATTGTTTACTCATCTATGTATGTGTTGTATCACCCCAGAAGTTCCTTGAAGTCAGGGCCCGTGAATTTTTGTTTTGATATCCACACCCCAGTGTACAGTGCCTTGCCCCTAGTATATGCTCACCAAACTCAAATGTTTGTTGACTAGAACAGGTTAGAATGAATAGAGTAGAATGAGATTTGGGATGGGATAGAATGGAATGGAATTCTTTATCCATTGGGGTTTTTCCTATGTAGATTGTTGGTCCAAACTCTTTTAAGTAGGTGTGAATTTAATAGACTGTGGTATTCTGGGGTGCAATCACCTCAACGTCATCCTCAACCAGAAACATTTTCCAGACCTCCCCATTTATCTGGACTCCCTTTTCCAATTGGACTCTCTGCTGGACACTCTCCAAGACAGTGGCAAACACTTTGGGAAATATGCCTCTCTTTATTCCATGTCTCTTTAATATTAACAATCAGAGGGGAAATTAAAAAAAATTAAACCAAATGAATAAAATTTAAAATAAACAAAATTTTAAGAAAAGAATCAGAGGCGCATCAGAGTGTGTTGTTAAGCAAAATGGGCTCCTTAGCACTTAGTTCAACAAGTACCCTTGAAGAGTTTGGCTTTTGTTTGCTTTGAGTAATGCTAAGCCCCAAGCCCAAACCCCTATTAGCTGTGGAACCTATGTGGGTGTGGATTGATGACTGAGGTGGGGCCACAGGTGGGGCTATCTCCAGGGAGGGCCTAGTTTACACGTCTGGGACAGCAGAGACTCAGACCACGTGGGTTTAAGTTGCCTCTTTGTGACAATTTTAGGTCACGTGGGTGAGTCGCATGTGTGACTCACCCCTGACGCTGACAAAGATATAAAAGCCAGGGGTTGGCCTCTTCTTCTTTGGAGCTCTTTGCCACAGCAGTGGTGGCGCACGTGACTCTGGGCCAGCCCTTGTTCTGAGCTCCCAGCGCTGAACCTAGATGTTGGTAACTATGAATCGTCTTGGGTCTGTCTGTTTGTAATTTGTTTAATGGCTCTTGAGATGGTGTTGATGTTGAGACTACGGGCAGCTGTAGCTAAGGAGCCCTCCGGCTTGTAAACCCGGATGCTGAGACTTTGTTGAACTCTGGTAACTATGTATTGGGATTTGAATCAGACAAGGTCTGTCTATTGATGTTTGTAATTTGGTTGTATTTTGCTCTGAAGTTCAGGGTGCTGGCTTTTTCCCCTGAACTAAGTGAATGATATTTGTGTGCTGAATTAAAGTAAGCTTGCCAACCCCTTAACCTTGCTCTCCTTATTAAGGCAGATCAAAAGAACCTGGGCTTTCTGGCTGTCCGGCAGCTTTCTGGGTGCTGGCTGTGGGTGGATCTTTCCCCCCCACAGAAGCTGCTAGCCAGATCTTTTGTTACATATTTCAAGGAATCTTATATAATTTTGACAAATGCATAGGAAATATCTTGTTGGAAGAAAACTTTTAAGGTATTTTCCTCTTCCAAAACAAGTGCTTTTAGTAGTGAACCAGGAATAAAAAACAGAAGGACTTTGTACTCTCTGCTTCTTCCAGTCCTTTGCAAAATTGTTGAGATGTGGTCTGCTCTAGAATATCATTTGTGAGTCTCAGTGTGCATGCGTGTGTGCGTGTGTGTGCGTGTGCGTGAGTGTATGTGTGTGTGTGTGCGCGCGCGCGCGCATGTGCAGTTTATTCTCATAAAGATTTGAGGAGATAAGGAAGTAGGCATGTGAGGCAGCAGTTATTGACGTCCACCCAATTATGTTTACTAGTAGTTACTGATCAATTTCCCCGATCCCTTGTTATCTCTTCTTTTCATACATCTTGAGGACTGTGTCACTTCCTGAACAGACCTCCCCTGTGGACACTTGCTCCTATCTAGGTCTTTCTGGTTTTGTTTTCTTGAATGCCATTTGTATTTCCATATGCAGAACATTGGGGATTGTTATATTAGAGCCCAAATGTGGTGGCTCCTCTGTCACGGATCAAGAGAATAGTTGGCTATAAAAGATCTTTTCCATTTTTTCACCCCCTTGGTTGTTCATATGGATTCCTCCTTAGTTGTCCTTGGGATGATTTGGTTTAGTTGAGACTCATCAGGTTCCATGCAATGCATTTTTCCCCTCAGTGCTTCTCACTTTTTTTAATGAGACCATGTTGTCCCTGATCTTCTACCATACTCCTCCATTAGATTTTCCCAATGAGTTTATGTTCCAAACTGCTGATGTCCTTAGCTGTCATATTTCTTCACTTATCAAACAGTCACCACTACAAGGAGGTAAAAAGAGCCTAGAAATGCCACAGGCCAGCAATCCCAGATCATCTCTTTGCAGTGGTGATTGTTTGATATCAGTTAAGCTTCCATTGAAAATGGCAACCATTTGTGTTGATTTCTTTTGTAATTAACAATAATAATAGCTAGCATTCATATATAGTGCCTTCTGTGAGACACTGTACTAAGTAGGCTCTTTTACAAATATTATCTCATTCAATCCTTATAGCAACCCTGAGGTAGGCTTTTGCTTTACAGTTGAGGAAGCTGAGGCAAGCAAAGGTTAAGTGACTTACCCAAGGTAATACAGCTAGTATGTGACAAGGCTCAGATCTGAACTCAGGTGTTCTTGACTCCAGACTCAGGCTCCAGCCACTGACTTTACCTGTCCCCTCCTCATACTCACCCTGCAAATTAATACCTTGCAACATTATGTTGAAGCTACTTTAATTGTATACCATAGCTCACCTTTATCCTTGTGGTTATTGCTATTTGCTTTAAGTTGGTCTGTACATGTAGGTGTTTGGGAAACCACTTCAACAACCATTTATTTCCTTCCTGTTAAAATATAGGACAGTAGAGGTTAAGCTCAGGGGGAATGAGGACTGTTTTTATTTTGTCTTTTTATCCTTCCCATCTTCTAACTCAGTGCTTGGTGCATAGTAGCCATTAATAAACATTTGTTCAATTGAAATTAGATAATCAATGTCTTTGTTTTATTTAAAAATGTAAACATAGTGATGGTGAAATTGTCTGTGGGGGCCATCCAATAAATCAGGTACTTAGAACTTCCCTGGAAACTTACAGGGATTCCAAGAACATGGGACCCATCACTTGACTGCACCTGGCCAGGTGGTGGTTCACTGCTGAAAAGACTTGGCATTTTAGAATAACCTGAGGAGGGGAGGGGAAGGGAGGGGAGGGGAAGAGAGAGAAGGGGAAGAAAGGGGAGGGGAGGGGAGGGGAGGGAAGGGGAGAAGCTGAGGGGCTTCTGGCTTCACCCTCTTGGTTCTGGCTCTCCTACCCAGAGGGCAGAAGCACGAGCGTCCCTTCATCCTGAATGCCACCACTAGTCTCAAATGGACTGTGGATTCATCCAGTTGAGCTTAAAAGTGGGACCTGACCAGCTTTTTTGATGTTGCTTCCTTTCCTGAGTAGGAGACTGAGTGTCATCCTCATGGTGGGTGGATCCGAAGCAGCAGGTGACCTTGTGAGTTTGAGAGACCAGAGAGGTCCCTCCTTGATCCCCTGAGAGGGGTAGTTGGTGGTGGAGGTAGCTGAGTAAGATATTCAAAATTTGGAGTAGAGTGGAGTGTAAGCTGCCTAATCAGCCATCCCACAAACTCCTGTATGTTCAAATGAAATCTAAGAGTCATACTTCCAGAGGTCACGTGGTCACGTGTTTAGTTAGTGAATTCTGTCTTTGGGTCTTTCAACATAACGTTCTCTGTGAGTGTTCTGGGTTTAGCATTCCTTTCGCATGAAGGAATAAATTATCTGTCCCATACCTAAGCAATACTATACGGTCAATTCTATTTTATTCCCACTTTTGGGGAACCCCTAGACTTGAGAGCCATACACAGGCTTCCTCCAGGACAGTGGACTCAGGGGTCAATGAATGTGAGATGAGGGAGCCTAATTCCTCTCTTTAGATCTAAGCTCTCTCAGAGCTACATGTGGCCCAAGGCACATGCATGGGTACAGGGAAAATCAAATGCCCTGGCCCCTGTAGGTCCTGTGATGGTCCCTCAGTGCTGGATGTTTGGCATGCAGGTCTAATGGCCAACATCTGACTCTCTTCTGGAAGAAAGTATTCGTGATATATAAGTATAAACTCTGATGTAGTCCGAAAGCATTAATCTCCTTTGTTTTTGATCCTGGGTCAAACCATCCAACTCTCCTCCTCCCTCCTCCATTCTCTGTTTGTGTGCCACTTTGTGCTGGAGTCTCATCCTGCATCAAGGTCTGTGATGATTCCATTAGGAAGGGCCTGCGAAGGTCTGTGTAGAATCCCTCCCTTTCCTTATCTGGAACAACAGAAGTGGAGAGTATGAGCTACAATATCTTCATGTTTTGTTTCTGGTTTTTCCTTATGCTTATTATGGGCATAGCAAGAGGAGGTGACCGACTGTCCCATTACACAGTGTTTTGCAGTAGAGTGTCCCTTTTAGCTGCACTCTCCTCAAACCATATAAGGAGCTTGGGTCTCTTGGGGGATAACTTCCCAAATTCAAGGTACTCTGGGTTGGAACTCCCAACGATAGTTCATAAGCCCCCACTGATGTCTTCAACTTTCCGTAGTTAACCAGAGGACACAATTAGCTCAAAGCAAACACATGTATTAAAATGGAATAGTAAAAAAAAAGTAGCAATCAAACATCTCCCCTAAAAACTGAGTACTCCCTCTTCCACAAATACAGCAACACAAGGAAGAATGGATTCAGATTCCCTTGGAGTCCTGGTGAGGAGCTATCTACACTTCCAGTATGATTGCGCCCCCTGGTGTCTGGCACACTTGACATCTACATTGATGGTCCAGGACCGTGAAAATTTAAGTGCAAAATGATGACCACACCTACCTGCAGCATCCAAAAGTGGTTTGTTTTTAAAATTATGCATACCTTTTGTTTTGCTATCACTGTCATTTCTAAATATATCCCTCCTCCACACCTCCCAAGTGAGCCATCTGTTTTAACAAAGAGAAAAAAAGGAAGGAAGGAAGGAAGGAAGGAAGGAAGGAAGGAAGGAAGGAAGGAAGGAAGGAAGAAGGAAAGAAGGAAAGAAAGAAAGAAAGAAAGAAAGAAAGAAAGAAAGAAAGAAAGAAAGAAAGAAAGAAAGAAAGAAAGAAAGAAAGAAAGAAAAAGAAAGAAGGAAAGAAAGAAAGGAAAGAAGGAAGGGAGGAAGGAAGGAAGGAAAAAAGGAATGAAGAAAGAAGGAAAGAAAGGAAAGAAGGAAGGGAGGAAGGAAGGAAGGAAAAAAGGAATGAAGAAAAAGAGAGCAAGTAAGGAAACAAGAAAGAAAGATGAAAGAGGAAAGAAGGAAGGAAGATAGAGAGAACAATTTCAAGGTGAAATGGGTTGCCTCAAGTGCTGGTGCTAGAAGGCCCATGTCAGGTATGTTTTAAAAGAGTTGGACTATCTGCCTTGGGGCTGCCCATAACTTTCCAGTTCTGTGATTCTATGATTCTTGGGCCGTCAGAGCTGGGTGGGTCCCTAAAGTCCAACAAAGGACATCACAGCCATGAAGAACGTAGCACTGGTCACAGAGATGAGCCTGATGCTCAGAGACCACAGTGAGTGAGCAGCTGGCACCCTCCTGGCCACAGGAAGAGTAGCCTCTGTGTCGTGCTAGGGGGTCCTGGCAGAGGGCCTGTGTGTGCTGGGACTAATCTTTAAAGATCTCCCCAGTGCCTTCCTTCTATAGAACTTTCAGGTTGGCAAAGCACTTAGCATCTGCTATTCCATTTGACCCCGATAACACCCTGGGTGGGGGTATGAGATTCAGGGGCTCTTATTTTCTGTCTTTCACAGATGAGGAAACTGAGGCTGTGAGGTTAGCTGCCTTGCCCAGAGTCACCTAGTTAGTAAGTATCTGAGGTAGGATTCAAACTCAGGTCTTTCTGACCCCAAGTCCCACCCTTGGCCCACTATGCCACGTGTCTGGACCACTGGGCAGATCATTTTGTTTCAGAGCCTTTTAGAAGGCAGTGCTGGACTGAGGCTAATTTCAGAGAAGCTTACCACTACCCTGGTCACCCGGGGATCTTTTCTTTCAATTTTGGCCACAAGGCTTGAACTCCACGGATTGAGGTTTGGAGGTGCCATGACTGGTGTTGTCCCTCCAGCCTGAAACATCTTCTAGTGTTTGGCTTCTTCTGAGGCTCGCTTCCAGGACCACATCCTACCCTATACCTACCCTCATTCTCCCAGGTACTAGTCCTGTCCACCTCTCCTCCCCTGAAAACACTTTGTGTGTATTCTGTCTTCCACCCTAACCTTCACCCTGAGCATAAATATGTCAACCACTTGAGGGCCAGGATAGGCTCCGGTTTTTCCAGGTCTGTGTATTCCTAGCACCCATCGTGGTGTCTGACACACAGTAGGCACTCAGTAAACACCCGAAATGAATGAATTTTTGAAGGCAGCCTCTCTGTCTCTAGTAGAAGGCAGAGAAAAGCCTTTGGTAGTGGGGCTCTGATTCAGTGGCTCCCAGAGATCAGGCAGATTTTCTGATGACCAGTTGAATGCAGGATGTTGGATTAGCAAGTGATCCATCAGTAAATTCTTTCTGGAGCCCTGGTTCCCTTGGGAAGGCCTATGAGAACCTCTTCTCATATGTTCTTCCTGCTCATGTCCTCAATGCCTATTTTTTCCCATATCAGATAAATACCCAATGGTGACTCAATCTTTGCTTCTCTGGGGTGGGGGTGGGGGGTATTTCCCTTTTGCATCCTCAGGAATGCTTTGCCTTTACAACACAAGGCTGATGAAAAGAGGGGAAGGGCCTCTTTTCACGTCCTATTGCCTTCTGTAGCATTTCCCCAAACAAGGAGAACCTTCTAGATAAAAGGGCCTATGTTCAGTGCAGCTGTCAGACCTAGCAGTGGGAGGCAGGGCCTTCAGGGCCCATCAGGTATCTCACCCCTCCCCACCACCATGGAGGCAGAGGACCTCTGAGGCTCACTACCTGTATGGCCTTGGACAAGGCATGTAACTTCCTTGGGACTCAGCTTCCCCTCTATAAAATGGGGGCATTGGACTCACTTCCGACCATATGAGCTTCATATTATATGGGTCATGGCAGTAGTACCCATTACTACAGGGTGGCTAAACTGAGCAGAGGCTTTTCTTCCAACCTCCCAGTGAAGGAGACAGGGAAGACTCTATTATCCCCAGTTGATGAAAGGGGACCTTCAGCTCAGAGGCAGGTCCCAGCTCAGTGGCACAGTGGATACAGTCAGCAGTCAGGAAGACCTGAGTTTGAATTATACCTCAAGCTGTGACCAGGACTTTTAACCTCTCTCTGCCTCCATTTCTGTCTCTAAATATCTGTTGATGATAACACCTATCTCCCAGCATTGTGGAGAGGATCAAGTGAGATAGCCAGGCAGTTCATTTGTAAAATTTGAGTGTCACATAAATATTAATATCACTATGGTGGTGGTGTCATCATGTTGTTATCTCATGCTCAGGAAATGTCTGGGCTCTAGATTCAGTGGACATTGGAAAACAACACAGCATTGGCCCCTGAACTGGGTTCGAGTCCTGCTGTTGACACATAATGACTGTGCGACCTTAGGCAAGTCACTTAACCCATATAGAGTCTAAGTGACTATAAGACTGGCTATTGCACAGAAGCTGCTGATTTACATTGATAGAGGGAATTCTCTCACCAGCTAGTGAAATGGCAGGTATGGTCCTCATCCCTTCTGCCACATTCACTGTCTCAGGCATTGTGGCTCATGTCACAGGCTCAAAAGAAAAAAAAATGTTAATAGTCTTGGGTTTACAGTGGCTAAGACCTTAGTGATCATCTAACACCCAGTTCTCTTGATGTTACAGGTGGGGAAACTGAGTCAGAGAGCATCAGAGTGACTACTTGCCAACTGCTTTTATTCATTCAGTTATTCAATAAACATTCATTAGGCACCTACTGTGTGCCAGGCACACAAAAGGAGGCCAAAGACAGACCCTGCCCTCAAGAAGCTTACAATCTATTGGGGGAGACAACATGCAAACAAACAGAAGCAAAGCAAGCTATTTACACGATCAATAGGAAATAATTAACAGAAGGAAGGTGCTGGAATTAGGGGTGATTGTGAAGACTTCCTGTAGAAGGTAGGATTTTATTTGGGATTTAAAGGAAGCTAGGGCTTCATTAGTCAGAAGCGGAGGAGGGAGGGCATTCCAGGCAAGGGGGATGGCCAGAGGAAACACCAAACAGGGAGGTAGAGGCAGGGCTCAGACCCAGGTCCTTTGATGTCATCTGTTGCACCCCACTGGGTCCAACTTTCAGAAGTGGAATGTTATTCTGTAAAGTCTCTCAAATGGCAGATTACACAACTATAAAGACCATTATCTGAAGCACCTTTAGTCATTTCCTCTCTGGTATGGAAATGGGTGCTGGGAATATCTCTATTTGGGGGCATTTCTCGAGATGCTGTGCTCAAAGTTCCCCCCAGCACGCAGAGTCCCTAGCTTTCAAGGATGCCCTTCCTTTCCCTGGCTGGCCTTTCCCCGCTGGCTGTGGGCCCTTCTGACCAAGCACTTGACCTCATTCCCCACATTAGCAGAATGGAGATAGGGGCCCTCTTCCTGCTTCACCAGAGTGGGATGGGATGGGAGGCTTGTTCAGGAAGTGCTTCAGATTTCTCTTTTCCCACCAATCTGTTGGGGCTCAGGAGGCACCAGCTGCCAGCCTTCTTCTGACCAATTTCTATCATTCCTTACAACATAGACAGTGTTTCCTTCACAACAGCTCTTCTAGGGCATGGGCTATTATTTCTATTTTGCAGATGGGAAACCTGAGGCCCTTTGAGGGAAAGGGACTTGCCCAAATCCTCGATGTTGGTCATTGGTAGAATCTGGCCCTTAAATCTGGGTCCTTTGACTTCCAGTCCATGATCCTTTCACTAAGCCACAGGCCCTAGGAGGATTTTGTGCCCAATGTAGGCAGGATGGATGTGGGGTTTTGTTCCTCTTGGGCCAACTGCCATCTCTGCTAACTGGAATTCAGCTAAGTGGGAACCTTAGCTTGCTAGGTTTTTTCTCCAATTCATTTTTAAGGCTAAGGAAAAAAGTAATGCTAATAATGATTGATATTAAGTCATATTTATATAGCCTTTCAAGGTTTACAAAGTACTTTATGGATGTTATCTCATTTGGTCAAGAAAATCTAATGTTGGCAGGTCTCAAGGAGATGCTCATTGACAAGCTGTTTCAACAATCTGGCTAGCAGCTGTTGTGGGGGTGAAAGACCAAAACAAGCCCAACAACAAGAATGCTGCCAAAGCCCAGGTCCTTTTAATCTGCTTTAGTAAGGAAAGCAACGTTAAGGATTAACAGGCTTACTTTAGTCAAACATACATATACCATTCATTTAGTTCAGGGGAATAAGCCAGCACCCTGAACTTCCGGAGCAAATACAAACAAATTACAAACATTGACAGACAGACCAAATACAATTCATAGTTACCAACATCTAAGTTCAGCTGTGGAGCTCATAACAAGGGCTGGCCCAGAGTCATTCACACCACCACTGCTGTAGAAATGAGCTCCAAGGAAGAGGAGGCCAACCCCTGATTTTATAACTTTTTCAGGGTCAAAGGTGAGTCACACATGCAACTCACCCACATGACCTAAAACTGTCACAAAGAGGCGACTTAAATCCACGTGGTCTAAAAAGCCTCTGATGTCCCAAACATGCCACTCAAACCCATGTAAACTAGGCCCTCCCCTGAGGCAAGGAGGTCACCAAGGACTCCCAATCTAATCAAGGAAACAAAGGCCAAACTCTTCAAGGGCACTTGGTTGAACTGAGTGCTAAGAGCCTATTTTGATTGCCAACACAGAAACCTATTCCCTCAGGCTTCTATGGTATCCATTTGGGTAATACTGACTCAGCATTGCCAATCTATGTGAGTTCACTGAGGAAATTGTCATTTGTTTTTGGAATAAATTCCAACAACCAGGGTTGAATCCAAAAGAGACTTATGCTTAGTCCTCAGTTAACTGGAAGTTCAGTTATTCAGAACATCCCATTCCCTGAGGATTCTAGTTCCTTGAGGTTTTGTAGAATTTTTGAGTGGAGAGAATCTTCAGAGAGCTTCTCTTCTCCCCTCCTGACTTTTCCTCAAGAAAAGTAGGGGAAGCATCATCATATGTTGCTCATCCTTCATGGTGATGGCCAAACAATGGGTGATAGTGGGGAGAGAAGACTCAGAGGACCTGGCTTTGAATTCTGTGACTGTGGGCCTCAGTTTCCCCATCTACAAATGGGGCAGAAGGTCTCAATGATCTCTTCAATTTCTACCAGCTTTAAATAGATAGCCTTTTGTGCACCCAAACCAAATTGAGTAATAAATCTGAATTCCAGTCTTTGGAGAATGACAGTGCAAGAGGAGGAGGCAGTGACAGAGCCCGCTCCTGCTGAAGTGGGATCATTCAGAGGAAGAAGGAAACTGGACTGCTGCCCCCTCCTTTTTGAAAGAAAACTCCAGTCCAGACCCCTTGGAATCTATTCCCATCATTGCTGTTGAGACTTTCAGGCTTCTCAGTGGAAAAAGCTGATTTCCTGGGTACATTTTCTTGCCCAGAGCCTTCATGTCCCAAGTACACTTCCCCTGAGTATGTGGGCTTAGCAACCTCAAGCAATACTTTGAGAAAGAGATGGAGTCGGGCTCTCTAGACCTTCCCTAGGGATGGATGACTCAGGGTGTCTGCTCCAGATGCCCTTTTGAGTGAGTTTCATTTGGCTAATCTGTCCCTGAACAGGGTGATGTTCTTTCTTTCTTCCTTCCTCTCTTCCTTCCTCTCTTCCTTCCTTCCTTCCTTCCTTCCTTCCTTCCTTCCTTCCTTCCTCCCTTCCTCCCTTCCTTCCTTCCTTCCTTCCTTCCTTCCTTCCTTCCTTCCTTCCTTCCTTCCTTCCTTTCTTCTTTCCCTCCTCCCTTCCTTCCTTCCTTCCTTCCTTCCTTCCTTCCTTCCTTCCTTCCTTCCTTCCTTTCCTCCTTCCCTCCTCCCTTCCTTCCTCCCTTCCTTCCTTCCTTCCCTTCTTTCTTTCTTTCTTTCTTTCTTTCTTTCTTTCTTTCTTTCTTTCTTTCTTTCTTTCTTTCTTTCTTTCTTTCTCTTTTCCCTCCTTCACCCTCCCCTTTCAGTTCAACCAACATTCATGAAGTACTTTATACATGGTAGGCATTGGGCACACAAAGACCAAAACAAAATAGTCCTTGCCTTCAAGCAGCTTCCATTCTGCTGGGTAGTGCACCCAAATACCATGGAATCCTGAAGCACCTAGTCATTGACTTGTTGAATATGCCGCACCTCTCAAATTTTCTCAAATAAATAGTTAAGAACACCCAGTGGAGGGCATGGTGAACCACCCTGCCAATTTATGGTATTTATTCAAAGGGAATTTGAATAATAGGCTTTCTCGAGGTGTCTCTTTTCCTTACAGAGGCATCCTTGAATCTGCAAACAGAGCACTTGGCTTTTACAATATAAATGGAGGTTGCTCTGTCTGAACTGATATGTATGTGTATGTGTGTATGTATGTGTAACAAGCATGTCCTATGTTTTGCTGATATTTTTGAAAACATATTTTTTTCAAATTACATGTAATAGCAACTTTTAACATTTTTTAAAAAATTCGAATTCCAAGTTAATATAGATTATACATGTTCAATCATGTAAAACATATTTCCATATTAGCTATGTTATAAAAGAAAATACAGACTCCCCCCAAAAAAACCCTCAAATGAAGAAAGCACCAAGAAGTACCCTTCAATTTACATTCAGACTTCATTGGTTCTTCCTTTGGAGGTAGACAGCATTATATATCATGAGTCCTTTGGGGATTGTCTTGGACCATTGTATTGCGTTGTATTACTAAGTCATTCAGAGTTCTTTAGTAAACAATGTTGCTGTTACTGTATACAATGCTCTCCTGGTTCTGTTCATTTCATTTTGTATCAGTTCATATAAGTCTTTCCAGGTTTTTTGAAACCATCCTGTTTGCCATTTCTTATAACACAATAATATTCCATCACAGTCATATATAATAACTTGCTTAGCCATTCCCCAGTTGAAGAGTATCCCCTCAATCTTCAATTCTTAGCCACCACAAAAAGGGTTGCTATAAATATTTCTGTATGTATGGGTCTTTTTTCATTTTCTTTAATCTCTTTGGGATACAGGCTTAGCAGTTGTATTGCTAGGTCAAAGAGTATGCACAGTTTTGTAGTCCTTTGGGTATAGTTCCTAGTTGCTCTCCACCAACAATATTAGTGTCTCATTTTTTTCAACATCTTCTCCAACATTTGTCATTTTCTTTTTTTGTCATATTAGCCAATCTGATAGGTATAAGGTGGTACACCAGAGTTGTTTTAATTCATATTTCTCTAATCAACAGTGATTTAGAGCATTTCTTCATATAACTATCGTTTTGATTTATTCTTTTGAACACAACATGCTTATATCCTTTGATCATTTATAATTTGGGGAATGACTTGTATTCTTATACTTTGACTCAGTTCTCTATATATTTGAGAAATGAGGTCTTTATCAGAGAAACTTTATATGAATTTCCTGCCCCAATTTTTTGCTTTCCTTCTAATCTTGGCTGCATTGGTTTTGCTCATGCAAAAACTTTTGACCTCATGTAATCAAAATGATCCATTTTACATTTTGTAATGCTCTCTATCTTTTGCTTGATAATAAATTCTTCCATCATACATAGATCTGACATGCATCTATTTCATGCTCCCCTAATTCCCTTATTATATCACCTTTTTTGTCTAAATCATGTACCTATTTTGACCTTATCTTGGTATATGGTGTGAGATGTTGGTCTATACCTAATTTATACCAACTACTTTCCAGTTTTCCCAGAAATTTTTGTCAAATAGTGAGTTTTTGTCCCAAAAGCTTGTATCTTTTGCATTTAATGACAGTGTTTTTGGAAGGCACTTAGTTTTCTGACTTTCCCCTAGGATTTCTTTCAGCCCAAGGCAATCCAGATACTCAGATATGATGACTGCTCAAATTGCATTTGCAAAGTTCGAGGACCTGGGAACCACTGAGGACATCACAGAAGGCTCTCCCCTGAGAGAGGTAAGATATTGTCAGAGATTTTGGAAGTACAATCAAAAACCCTGAACTTCTCAGAGACTCAGAATGTGGGCATTGGGCAGAAACTATGAACGTGGAATGTCAGGGCTCGGAAAGGCCTTAGAATAGAGAATGTCAATTGGGAGGGGCCTTAGAACATAGAATGTGGGAGCCAGTTGGACTCTTGGAAAAGAATGTCAGATCTGAGAGGTGCCTTAGAGAATATCTGAGCTGGAAACAAACTTTGGGGCGGGGGGGGGGAGAAATTTTACACTGTGAGAACTTGGAGGGACCTTAGAATAAACTCAGACCAGTTAATGCAATCCTGGGAGGGGATGCAGAGAACATTTGATCCAATTGCCTCATTTTGCAGAGGATGAAACTGGGACCTGGAGATTTTGCCAATGTCACTAAGCAAGAACGCAGCAGAGTGAGGACATGAATCTACCTTGAACTGAGAAGGCTTTATTTTTATATACATGACTTTTGCTCTTAGCAAAGAGCCTGGCACATAGTAAGTGCTTAACAATTGATTTTTCATCTGTCATCCATCCATCCATCCATCCATCTATCCATCCAGCCATCCATCTATCCATCCAGCCATCTATCCATCCATCTATCCATCCAGCCTTCCATCTATCCATCCAGCCATCTATCCATCCATCCATCCATCTATCCATCCATCCATCCATCTATCCATCCATCCATCTATCCATCCATCCATCTATCCATCCATCCATCTATCCATCCATCCATCCATCTATCCATCCATCCATCCATCTATCCATCTATCCATCCATCTATCCATCCATCTATCTATCCATTCATTCATTTGCCTGAGGTCTTGAATAATGGTTGAGGCTTTTGATAGATGGAGTTGTTAAATATCAATGAGTTCTCTTGAGACTCAAGTCTGCAAAAGTCACTGGAGAAGTGATGAGGCTGAGAGTGAATGAGACCAGTCAGATCATTTGCCTCTCTCAGCTCATTCAGGTTAGAATTACCCATTGAGGGGGCAGAGCCAAGATGTCAGCTGGAAAGCAGGGAATTGCCTAGGGTTCTCCCCCAGGACCCTCCAAACACCAATAAAAAATGGCTCTGAACAAATTCTAGAACTGTGGAGCCCACAAAATAGCAGAGGGAAGCAGGGCTCCAGCCCAGGACAGCCTGGATGGTTGCTGGGTAAGGTCAATCACCCATGGAGCTGGGAGCATAGCGGAGCAGAGCCCAGCGTGGACTGCGCCTGGAACAATGAGACTGGGAGCTGGGTGGAACAGGCCCTAGTGCCCTGAATCAGTGAGCTATGGTAGTTACCAGACTTCTCAACCCACAAATACCAAAGACAGCAGAGAAGGTTAATGGGAAAAGCTGCAGGGACAGAGAGAAAGGAGTTGGGAGTTAGGCCACTGCCCCAGGGGCAGTGAGGGTGGTGCAGCTACAGAACTACAGCTGCTGTTGCTTCCGACTCCAGGCCCACCTGGTGGGAGGAATTAAGTGATGGATCAGAGTAGGAATGCAGAGCCTGCCTGCTTATGATCTGAGTCCCATCTGAGTTGGCAGTTCTTGGGAGAGGAGGAGTGCTGGTGTGGCAGAGCTTGCAGTATAGAAATAGCTCTGAAAACATCAGCACATCCCCTCAAGCTTGGAACAAAGTACTCTCTACTCTACAAGCAGTCATACCCTGATGAAAAACTCAAGGGTCAAGTAGCTGGCTGGAAACATGGCCAGGCAGCAAAAACACACTCAGATTCAGTCTCAGACTTTAGAATCCTTATTTGGTGACAAAGAAGACCAAAACATACAGCCCAAAGAAGTCAACAAAGTCAAAGAGCCTATATCAAAAGCCTCCAAGAAAAACATGAACTGGTCTCAGGCCATGGAAGAGCTCAAAAAGGATTTGGAAAAGCAAGTTAGAGAAATAGAGGAAAAATTGGGAAGGGAAATGAGAATGATATGACAAAACCATGAAAAACAAGTCAATGAGCTGTTAAAGGAGACCCAAAAAAATACTGAAGAAAACAACACCTTAAAAAAATAGACTAACTCAAATGGCAAAAGAGCTCCAAAAAGCCAATGAGGAGAAGAATGCCTTGAAAGGCAGAATTAGCCAAATGGAAAAGGAGGTACAAAAGACCACTGAAGAAAATACTACCTCAAAACTGAGATTGGAACAAGTGGAAGCTAGTGACTTGATGAGAAATCAAGATATTATAAAACAGAATCAAAGGAATGAAAAAATGGAAGACAGTGTGAAATATCTCATTGGAAAAACCACTGACCTGGAAAATAGATCCAGGAGAAAGAATTT
>CM053623.1:459172492-459203779 GCA_028646595.1 Phalanger gymnotis
GCTGTTTCTAAGGTATCAAAGAAATAAATAGCGATCTTAAGAATGGGGACTGCTCCCTGCCTCCTTCGCTGTGAGAGCTGGACTGGGGGGCCTCTGAAGGCCCTTTCTCCCTCCAGGATTGCTCTAGCAACAATAAAGGCCTCAGTCTATTTGGAAAGGGCTTTTGACATTTTCAAAGCCCTTTGTCACCTACTCTGTAATTTTATCCAGAAGGGGTGTCATGAAATTCCCCCAAAGACCATCAAAACAAACGATTTTGTGAATCAAAGCAGATTCAAAGGCAGCCTGGGTCATAGAGCTCTAAGTGGGGAGAGGAAGGCGGGGTAGAGGCCTTTGGAGGGGCATCACAAGCCCCCAGAAAGTTGTATAACAGTGCTCTAATGCCTTCACACCCAACATTTTAGAGCTGTCGTTAATGGGAAAACAAACTGAGCTCAGTCCCCCTGTTGGTTCGCCCAGATGAGTCAGAGAATATGGGTGGGGGTGGGGGAATGAGGGGCCTCCTTTGGGCTCACAAGGCTCCTGGCTCTCTGAGGAAAGGCACCCAGCCCTAGAAGGCCAATGGCTGAATGACTTGGAGGAGAAAAGAATGAACCGACACAAAGGTACTGAAGGTGGGTCTTGAAGTGGAAGGGACCTCAGACCCTATTTTGTCCAAGCTCTTCATTTTACATATGGAGAAGCTGAGGCACAAGGAGGTTAAGGGTCAAGCAGGTGGTAAGTGGTAGAACCGGAATATTATGAACCCAAGGCTTCTGACCATGGCCGAGTTCAAATCCTGCTTCTGACTCTTACCAGCTGCATGACCCTGGCAAAGTCACTTATCTAGCCAGGCCTCAAGGTCCTCAGCTGTACAGTGGGGCACAAGAACACCTGCCACACCTACCTTGGGGTTCTTTGGCTCCATCCAGTCCACCTGGCTCTTGTACTCTGTGTGTAGCCATGGAATCCAAAGTACAGAGAAGAAAAATTTCAGGAGATGGGATGCTTTGTCAGCTTTAAATGTCCTCCCTGGTGACTCGTATGTCATTAGCAAGAAAAAGGAGTTGTAGGCTGGTGGCTGGGGAGCCAGCTCCAGAGTTAAAAAGATCTGGGTTCAAGTCCAGCCTCCAACCTGCTAGTGGTGGCAACTGGAGCAGACTGCCTTCTGGGATTGCTCAGCCTCTGTGACAAAAAGTTACAAAGAAGATACTGACCTGCATTAGAGAAGGACATTTCCTCCCTTGGGAGTTCCCTTATTACAGCAAAGTCAGCTCTGATTCAGTCACCAGAGGGTAATGATCCACCCTGCACACAGGTGGTGGCAGCTTCTGCCTCCTAGTCTTCACGACCAGGTTTGTAGTATCTAGATGAGTGGTCTCTCGGCCCTCGAGATCTAGAAGTGTCCCAGATCTCCAAAGCCCAGGTGTAGAACTCCATAGGATAGTCTCTTAGGTGTCAATATACAGGAACGGCAGGTGTCGTGGCGGGGGGGGGGGGGGGGGGGGGGGGGGGGGGGGGGGGGGGGGGGGGGGGGGGGGGGGGGGGGGGGGGGGGGGGGGGGGGCGTTAAGAGCATCCAGGATGGCTGGGTGGAGGGGGTGCGGCACAGAAAGCCCCTGTTACATCAGTGGGAATCCATTTGTCTCTCAGGAAAGCCCCAGGCCTATGGGGTTGGTGCTGAGCCCAGAGGAAGGCAGGCTCAGTGGTCAGCTCCTCCCTGGACAAGAGGCAGGCAGATTTCCATCTGTACTCTGAGAGGAGGCCTCACAGAAGGCAGATTCCAGAATCAGCCAAGTATCACTTGACACAAGGTGGCTGAGCTGGGGTGGGGAAGAGTGGTGGCACACACAAACTGCCAACTTGGAATGTTTAAAAATTGGACTAGATGGTCTCAGAGGTCCTTCCTAGTCTGTCTGTGGTTCTAAGAATTGAACTGAATTGAACAAAACACAAGTGACATCCTGGGCAGGCCAAGTCACTCCTGGGCAACCTCTGGTAAGTCTCTCATTTTCCTGGGCCTACGTTTCTTCATTTGTAATATAATATAAGAGGTGGACCTATGAGCTCTGGCTGCTGGACCAGGTTGGAAGCTTGTTGAAATGCAACGAGGTTTTAAAAGGAAGTGGAGACTCTCCAAGGGAACACTGTCCTCCCCCACCCCCACAAAAGAAAGGCCTCCCTCTGAGTTGGGGCTCCCTGAAGCCAAGGAGCCTGGCCAGGGGCCCCTGGCTTCAAGCTGCTAGGCCCAGGAAGCCCAGTGGTGTGAGCTGTGGGCTCTGATGGCTGACCCAGGCCCCGGCTGTCAAAAGCCCTTCAAGGTCCCCTGGGCAGCCAGCCAGGGAGATCCCAGTTAGAAATGGGGAGCTGGGTCTGGTGAGCTCAGTGGAGTCGGAGTATCCCTGGGCAGCCTCAATGGGAGCCCTGTGTGGGGCTTACTCACTCCCTGACCTCAGCGAGGGCCCTAGGCAGGGGCACACCGAGGGCCTGGAAGGAGCACTACTGCAGCTCGCCCAGCAGGCCTGGGGATGGGGACACGGGGGAGGCACTAGGGGGGCGGCCTTGCAAGAACCAGGAAGAGGCCTGGGCCCCAAAGAAAAAGAGGAGGGGGAGCACATTCAGTAGACTCAGATGAGCAGGGGCCCCGAGAGGCTGGGCTGCCTAGTGGAAAGAGCCTTGGGTTTGGAGGGGGAGAACCCGGGTCTCAATCAGTTCCTTTTTATCAACTTCAGTTTGATGGTGGCGATGTCAGGTCCCTTCTGACTCCTGGTGTGTGCGTGTGTGTGTGGGGGGGGTGTATGTGTGTGTGTGTGTGCGTGTGTCTGTGTGTCTGTGTGTGGGGTGTGTGTGTATGTGTGTGTGTGTGGTGTATGAGTGTCAGTGTGGTAGGTATATAGTGTGTATGAGTGTGTGTGTGTGGTGTGAGGGTGTAGAGAAAATGGGGAGCTCACTCTGAAATGCAGAAGGAGATGACAGAATCCGCCCACCACCAGGCATTTCTTAAAGTACCTACTATGTGCCAGGCACTAGGAATACAAGGATAAAGAAAGAAACAATCTCTGCCCTCAGGAGCTTATGTTCTAATAGAGGACACAATGAATCCACGGACAAGTGTAGATGGAGTAACCACATGTACAGAAAAGCAGAATGTAGATACGAGGTGGTTGGAAGGTGACTGGGGCAGCAGATGCCAGATGTTAGGGGTGGATGCGGGGGAGATCAGGGCTCCATTTCTGCTTGAGCAAAGGGATTCTGTGAGCCGGGGGTTGAGGAAGGAATGGAGTCCTGGAGTCAGGACCTGCCGTGCAAACCAGCCAGGTGAAGAGATGAGAGCCGTGTGTAAGAACAGTAGACCATCATTTTCCTGGAAACCCAGAGACATGAATTCCAATGCATACTTGAGCAGGAATCTATTAACAGCCCTAACAGCAACTGATTGGAGACCTCCAGGCCTGATGGGAAGCTTACCACCTCCACTTTGTTAAAACTTTCCCAAGCTGACAGCCTTGGGAGTCAGTGAGGTTTGGCCCTTGGGGGAGGTCTCCGAGCACAGTCTGGGGATCTCTTGGAGGCTGATTCCCTTGTAGGGAATTGTTGATCAGGTGACGGTTGCCCTGGGTGGTATGAGAGGTCCTTCTCAGTCTGAGGTCCCTGGACTCTGGGACAACTCTTCAAATCACAAGGAAGGACAGAGCCTCCATGACCACATGCTGGGCCAAGCCCAGCCGCCCAACCCATGAACAGATGTTTTCCTTTAAAGATCTCTCCAGGGAAATGGTATTGGGCCCAGAAATGTGGAGCAAGCCCTGCCTAGGACAGTAAAGTCCAGCTCTTAGCCCTTTTATCATTCAACAAATCAAACTAAGGAGAAGAGGGAAAAACTTTGAGTCCCTCAAACCTGGCTGCCTCTCTGGGTCCTGGGCTTGTCAGCGGCTTGGAGATCTTATCTGCAGCCTAGTGATTGAAAGTAATTTGTTTTGGTTGAAAGTAATTTGTTTTCCTGAGTAATTAGATTAGCTCTTGGGGGCTTCCTACCTGGAGACCCTGGGCCTCTTGGGGGGCTTGCTCCCCATTAACATCTATTACCATAAAGAGCATCTTCAAAGGAGCCCTGTCCCTGCCTGAGGCAGGGGGCCCATTAGGAGACAGGCAGCTCCCCAGGCCAAGCTCTGATCAACTTTCTGATGCTAAATGACTAGTTATGTGACAGACACATGGGATGGCCCTGCGGTGAGGGGCGGAACTGTTCCCTGGCCTTGTCTCTGTAACTGACATGAAGGGCCCGAGATCGTGGGCCTAAAATCTACCAGCTGGCCCTGGAGTCCTGGGAAGGACTGGATGCTAGCAGGGACAGAAAGCTGAGGCCTAGAAAATGGCCAGGCCAGGGCAGGGAAACAAAGCTAGGTAGAGGACAGGGGAGTGCACAAGGGGCTTTGGAAATCTCAGGAGCAAAGAGAGGGGCTCCTATGTCTGGAGCATGTTGCATAGACCAACTCATCTGAGCCTATATGAGTTAGGTGCTACTATAACTTCAATTTTACAGATCATAAAACTGAGGCTCAGAGGGAAAAGAGGCTTGCCTAGGGCCATGTAACTACTTAGGTGTCTGAAGTGGAATTCCAACCAAGGTCTTCCTGGCCCCAAGGAGAAGGGAGCATTCTAGGCAAGGAGGTTGGCCTAGAATAAGTGGTCAGACATATAAGGCATGTTTGGGGGACTGGGAGACCAGTCTGACTGGAGAGGGGGAGAGAGAGGGAGAGAGTGTGTGTGTGTGTGTGAGTGTGTGTGTGTGTGTGAGTGTGTGTGTGTGTGAGTGTGTGTGTGTGTGTGTGTGTGTGTGTGTGTGTGAGTGTGTGTGTGTGTGTACAAAAAATCTTCTACCAGCTGACTCATGGAGACATGATGGGCAGTAGGGTATTCTTAAAGGTACATGTTAAAAATCTATTTTTCATAGTGCCTAGATTTCTCATTGGGTCTCTTCCTCTACTCCTTCTAAGAAATCCATCTCTTAAAAATAATTTTTAAAAATTAAAAAGAAGAAGAAAATAAAGTTAAATGAAATCATCCAACATATTGAGATTAACCTAGAGGGGCAGGTTTCCATGCCTTGCAATCCGCAACCTTTGCAAAGAAGCAGGGGAAGGTACGTGGCATGAGGGTATTTTTAAAAAGATATTTTCTTTTTCTCCAGTTACATGTAATGACAATTTTTAACATTCATTTTTAACAATTTTGGAGTTCCAAATTTTCTTTCTCCTTCTGTTATCTCCCCGCTCCCTGAGGCAGTAAGCAATTTGCTATAGGTTGTGTATGTTCAATCGTGCAACACAAATCAATTACCCTGTTAGTCACGTGAGAGAAGACACAGACCCAAAGGGGAAAAAAATGGAAAACATACAGAAAGTGAAACATGGTGTGCTTTGTTCTACATTCAGACTCCATCAGTGTGAAGGAATTTTTTTAGAAAGGTTTTTTTTTAATTAAAGAATCTTTGTCTCTTAACATGCCTCCAGACTATAGTCCCAAAGTACAAAGAAACACCAGGAACCAAAAAGGATGAAATCTTGAGCCTTCACTATCATTCAATTAAAAATAAAACTAGAGTGTTTTCTAGACAGCAACATACAGACCATTGAGAGTAGCCCTTTTCATGGAAGCCAAGCACAGGAGGCTTAGGAGGGATCTGTACTCCAGTGGGGGGTGATTAAGCAGTTTTTGGCACACAAAGGTAGCAGAAATAAGCAAGAGGAAGTGGATGGTTTCAGCAGAGAATGGGAGACATGGATGAATTGAGGTGGGGGTGGGTGGCAGAATGTTGTGCATGGGGGCAACATTAGAGGGGAAACCACTTTGAATAACTTTCAAATTTGATCGAAGAAGCAATAAGCCATGAGTCAAAGCAAGTGAACATGCATTCATAAAGTGCCTACTATGCGCCAGACACTCTGTGAAGTCCTGAAGATCCAAAGGCAGGCATGGTACATGGAGCTCACAGCCTCCCCCATGGGGCCACAAAAAGCCAACAATTATAGACAAACAAGCTCTGGACGGGATAAATGGCAGTAGAGAGAAGGCGCTAGCATTAAGGGAGCTTCGGGAAGGGTTTTCTGTAGAAGGTGGGATTTTAGCTGGGAGCCAGGGAAAGCCAGGAAGCAGATTTGAGAAAGCAGGGTATTCCAGGGATGAGGGACAACCAGAGAAAATGCCTAGAGTCTGGAAATCAAGTGCCTGGTTTGAAGGGACGTGTGTCGCTCTATCACATAATATATTGTGGGAGGAGATCAAGGGGTAAGAAGACTAGAAACTTAGGAAGAAGAAAGCTAGGAAGGGGCTTTAAAAGCCAGGAGTGGGATTCTCTAGTTGGTCCCGGAGGCCATAGGGAGCAGTTGAAATTTATTGAGTAGGGGGTGACACAATCAGAGCTGAGCTTTAGGAAAGTCCCTTAGGTGACTGAATAGAGCATGGACTGGACAGGGGAGAGACTGGAGGCAGCTCTGGTGATGGTCCAGGGAGAGAGACAGGGTGGGGGGCAGAATCAGAGGACATGAGACAACAGGAGAGGGATATCAGAGAGACACTACATGGGGGAAAACCAGAGATGTTGCAAAGGTGAAATTGACAGGCCTTGGCATCATATTGATATGAGAGGTAAGAGATGGTAAGGAGTGGGGAATGACTCCTAGGCTATGAGCCTAAGGGCCTGGAAGGATGCTATTGTCCTCTATAGGTAATAGAGAAGCTGAGGGGGAGGGCTTGGGGTCTTCCAGGAGAGCTGAAGGAAGGGATTCTGGCTTGGAAACTGTTCCCCCCTTTTGTCTTTCAACTCTGCAGGCCCCGCTAGAGATGCTATGAAACCTTGTCCAGACTTGGTGTTTTTCTTTTAATGAAGATATTCAGCAGATAGGGACAGCTATGTTTGTTGTGTGAATGTATAGGATCTGGGGATGAATGTGAATATGAACACTGCTGAGAGGCAACTTTGGAATAGTGGAGAGAAAGCTGGCCTCAGAGTCAGGAAGGCTTGGATTCCAGTCCTGCCTTGGACACATGCTGGCTTTGTGATCTCAGGAAAGTTCGTTAACCTCTCAATGTCTCGGACAACTCTCTAAGCTCTAAATTGGAGAATTTGCATCAGGAGAGGGAGTTTCTTCTTGTGGAGTTCTCAACCCATTGTACTCATAGACCCAGGCCAACCCCTACCCACCTGCCCAAACGGTGGTGACCTTGGCCAAGATGGATGAAGATAGCAGTCTTGAGAGATGAAGGGTGAGGCCAAGGATGAAAGGTGTGAACATGACTGATGGCAATCTTGTTGAGAGGATTGTGGGTATCTAGCACCAGGAACTGATATTCTATAAGAATATATTGTAGCTGACACCGTAAAGTTCCAAGTCACGCAAAGACAATGGAGAGGTAAAGGAGTGTTTCTAGGCTGGGGCGTATGACCCACAAAGACCTTTGTAGGAGCCAAGGGGAAAGGGATGCAATCGGAGACACGTATGGCCAGAAGATTAGGTGGACTGCTCTGAGCATGAGGGCTCACCACGGACGACCTAGTGCTCTGTGAGCGGGCACTCGAGAGATCTAGAGGAAAGCCCAGGATTCTGCCAGGGAAGATCGGTGAGCTCACCATGGAATAGGTGAGGTCTCATCCGCATCAGTGGAGGGGCTAAGCACAGTGAGGACATTCCAGGTTCTGTAAAGGATGGAAATAACCAAGAACTATCTCAGGATTACTTCTGCGTGAGTAATCTCACTTGAGCTCCATGACCTCCCTTGGCATAGGCAGGGGAGGAAGGAGTATTATGCTAATCACATTACAGTGGAAGGAGCCAACATCCAGAGAGATTTGGGAGTTTGTCTGGTATCACACAGCCAGAAAGCTTTGAAGCTGGGGCTGTAAGTCTGCCCTCCTGCCTCACGAATCAGGGCTCTCAGGACGCCCTCGGAAGACCCAAGGATGATCGTATGTGCTGGCACATCTGTGTGTTGGTCCCATAAGGCTGTGATATGGGGCATTAGTGAATAGTGAGCCTTGTGAACAAGAGCCTGACTCCTTAGTATGGTTTCACAAAGACAGTTTGGGCATTGGGAGGGCCCAGGGTGTATGGATGACTGCTTTATCATGTGCTCAGACACCAAGCAAAATTAGATTCCAGAGGTCCAGACTCTCAGTACAGCAGTCACTCCAATGTGCCAAACTGCCATAGAGATCCCTTATGCTAAATTACAGGCGTTTGCCATTGGCGTAACCATGGGGACCCCTGAGGACCTCAGCCAAAATGAGTTTAGCCTCCTTGGGATTGACAATAGTATTGAGTTTGTGGGGGTTTTACTGATAGAAAGGAGCCCAAATGAGCCATTGATGCCTTCTGGCTTTGAGAGGGGTTGATGATGATTCAACCACTTTCCCAGAGTCACATAAAAGGGTCCAAATGGCAAAGAGGGGAAACTGAGGCAACCACAAGCTGAGGAACTCAATTCAACTAACCACCTTGGCCTCCATTAACTGGATATTTTCTAAATTAGCCTCAGTATCCTTTCCTATCCTGTGCCCTCCATTACACTATAAGATTCTTGAAGGAAAGCAGAGATGGTACCATCTTCATGCTTGTTTTCTCACCACCCAGCCCAATGACCTTCTCATAGTAGGTGCTTCGCAAATGTTTCTTAGTTTGTGTTCTCCAGGAAAAACCCTCTCTCCCATTGGCTTGTGTAGATGCCACCATATTGCATTCACTAGAAGCTGCTAAATAAAGGATTAATTTAGATCGCGAATTGTTCATTTGGAAGCCACCCTAAAAAGTCACACATATTGCATTGCCTGTCCATCCTCATACTATCTTTATGGCGTTGGTATCTAGTCCCTGCATTCACCCAACCACTGCCCATCTCCATCTTCTCTAAGCTTACCACTCTGCTCTCCTCGAACATCCTGCCCTGGCCAACCCGTGGCTCACTGGCTGATGGCTTCAGTGATCCCATTTTTCTTTGCGATGGAGGGGACTTTTCACCATCCATCGTCTGACCAAGCGGTTGCGTTATCTGTGGCAGTCACTGTGTGGAGTATGCCAAGAAAAGAAGAATAAAGACCTTTGAGGGCACAGTCGGCAGGCGGGCAAGCATGGGGAAGGAATGCTGGGGTGAAGGAATGACCTTTCAAAAATAGAATTCCCTCTGACATACAAAGCCTGAGCTCACCGCCCATGAACTCACTTGTTTATTTTTCCAGCTGTCTTCATTTCAGTTTCTGTCCATGTTACATCTTCCTTCGTTTCTCTTCTGGATCAAGATGAAGATCGCTCCGAAAGGTGGAGAGTTTACTCTAAACTTTCCAGTTTTTCAGTGAGGAAATGGGCTTGGGTAAATCTGGAAGGGCGTCTCACGAGATCGAAGAACTTAGGGCTGGAAAAGGCTCCCTGTCCAGGGGAAGGAGCCCTGCGATTGGAGTCAGAGAACAGGGTCAAGCTCGCCTCTCTGCTCCTTACAATCTGTGTGACCTTGGGCAAGTTAATTAATGTCCCTGGCCTATAGTTTCCTCATCTGTACAAAGAAGGGGCAATTAGACATGATGACTTCTCAAGTTCTTTCAAGCTCCAAATTAACCTATCCTCAATTCCTACCCACCCCCCAACACATGGAGGAGGAAACAGATTTCTTGACATTCTCTTTTCTTCATCTTGGGGGTGGGCAATGGGTTAGCACCAACTTTTGAGTCACTTTCATTTCAAAGAACTCTGGAAAAAGCATCCACCCCTCACCACCTTGGATTGCTGCTTTCATCCCCAGGACGCAGCATTGGTTCCCATTCATTTTTAAATTGCAAGCCTGAGAGTCCACTTGGAGAGTACCATTAACATGCAGCCATTGTAGGGGTGTGTTAACAGGAGGGGCTTGGTGACCCTGTTTGAAGACTAGGAGAGGTCAAAGGTGAATAGGGCTATGGAGAATTTAAGGGAAAAAAAACAACCACTACTCATCCCCTTCCAGACTTGGCTGAAGTCCAGGGATCTGAATGGTTTAGGAAGTTTACATGAGTGTTAGGAATCCCAGAATGTCAGAGCTGCAAGGGATCCTAGAGATGAATTAGTCCAGTTCCCTTCTTGACAGATGAGGAAACTGAGGGCTGGAGAAGAGAAGGGATTTGCCCAAGGTTACATTGGGAAGGGATGGAGCCAAGACTAGGACCCAGATCTTCTGCCTCCCAATCCAGCTCTATCCACTGCACCAACCTGTCTCTCAACTCCACCACTCTTTTTTTTGGTCAAGGAAATACCTCAGGACTCCCTGTTTTCAGTACAAAGAATTTCTGTCCCTACAGAACTCTAAAGTACCGCATGGTCATTTGTGCCTCTACTTGTCCTATGCTCTACTTGAAAATATCCTGTATTTATAGGGTCATGTGGATGTGTCCTTGTTCCCTCCTTTCATGTGATCTCAAAGCATGAACTGATTCTGAGGCTGAGAAGACTAGATTTAGAGTCAGGCCAGAGGACCTGGGTTCAAGTCCTGGTTTCATTACTTGTTATCTTTGTTACATTGGGCAAATCATTTCATCTTTACGGAGCTCAGTTCCTTCATCTATGAAAGGAAGGGGGGTAAGCCAGATGACTCTAAGGGCCCTTTGAGCTCTCAGATCTGTGGTCCCATGACCAGCTTCCTGAGTCGCCATTTCGTCAGAGCCCACACCATTTGTAAAGTTTCATTTGAAGTCATTTTCTCTACCTTCACCTTGGCTCTCTCCTCTTAGTGTATGAAGTTTAGTGTTTGTCTTCCAGTGGACCCTCCATTTCCTGGTCTAGAAGATGCAATGTGGCAAAGCAGCGACCCAGGGCCGCCTACACAAGAGGTGGGAAGTGAGGCTGGGATGAAAAGATGAAGGACTCCGGGGCCTCTTGGTGTCTGCCCTCTGACATGGCCTCTGTAGCCTGTCCAGATTATTTTTATGCTCTTCTTCCTGTTGTCTTCACTCATTAAATTGTAAGCTCCTTGAGGGGAAGGTTTTTGCTTTTCTTTGTATCCCCAGGGCTTTGTGTCTACTAGCATAATACGCATCTCCTAGTATCTGGTAGTAACTACACATCTGGTAAGTTCTCAATCAATGCCGGCTGACTTGATAATAAGGAAGACATTTTTTTTGAGGGGAGGTGGAATGTGACGAACAGTGGACCAACTCTTGGTGTTCACTGCCCTCTCCCGTACCATTATTGTGGCAGTGGTGTATATAGAAAGGCTTTTTTAGGACTCAGTTGCTTCAGCAGTAGATGAAGGGGTAATTAGAGTGTTTATTGCTAAGATAAGAAACTTTGGAAAGAAAAAAAAATTGCTCTCTGATTTCCAAATATGTGAGGGCTCCACATAGGGTCTATAGTAGGAATGAACTTCAGATCAGGTAGTGTAGGGCCTGTGGGGCTCTTTCTACTGAGGGACACCGAGGGCAGGGGGATAAGAGAGCAATCTCCTAAGTGTTTGAAGGGTGATCATGTGGAAAAGAGATTAGCCTTCTTGTCCTGCTTGGTCCTAGAGGGCAGAACTAGGAATGGTGAGAGAAAGTCTAAGTGAAGCCCATTTAAGCTTCAGGCCAGGAAGCCTTCCTAATAACGAGCACCATCCAAATGAAGATTGCAGTTTTGGATAACAAGGGGTCCTTCTTTGTGGGAGGCCTTCTAACAAGTGGATGGGCTGCTATTATATCATAGCAGAAATTTTATTCAGGATGAAAGAGAACCCAACCCTAAGATTCCCAGGCATGGCCTTTTTTTCCAAACCCACTCCCCTGGGCCATCTAAAAGGAGAAGGATACCTCTGGTTACCTTTACTGTTTGGTGGATTGGAAACAAGGACAACATGGGAGACTGATGCCCCACTAGGGTCAGTTAACACCTCTCTCTGTCCACCAATGTCCCTTAAGACTCAGCTGTCATCCATGACAAGTGTCCTGGTGGACAAAAAGCCCAATCGATCAAGGAGTCCAGGAACAAGTACTTATTAAACAGGCATCACTGGTTACTTTGTCATCCAATCCTGGCCTGGGACATCCTGTGCCTTCTGTCTCCCCTTAGGCTCTCCTAGAGTAACAAGGGGCTCAGCCTTTCACAGGAAGCTTTCAGGGCCAATCCAGCCCGGACAGAGCTGGTGGCTTTCAGTGCCCTGTTTCCTCACAGTCCATTCAAGACATGTCTTCAAGAGGGATCATGATTACAGGGAGAGTTCAGCTGATTCCCCTTTGAAATAAGACATAAAGGCAGCAGGCAGGTAATGGGCTTGAATTTCCACTCGTTTGATGTGTAGTGCTTTATAGTGAAACATCTGGAAGCCTGCACACTTCCCTACAAACAGACGGGACAGCCACGTCCCCAGCTGGCTTTACAAAGCAGCTTCGGGACACACATCACTCACTGGGCCCTCCTTTTCTTCCTTTGACTTTGACGGTCCCGAAACTCCCCCCTCTTAACTTTCTCCTTCCTTTGCTGAGGCGCATCTATCGGCTCACTATTTAGTTAGTTTGGTTTTTAAAAGCGGGACTTCAGAGAATACGAACACCAAAGGAGCTACGTCGGCTCAAGTCAGGATTAATGCCCCGGCCTCAGCTAAGAGTTGCTGCAGACCTGAGTAGCAGGGTGGGAATGCCTTTGAGTTACTCACCTCCCCAGCAAGTTTGGTCCCAGCATTTGTGGGCATCTGCTTAAATGTAGGCGTGTGTGTGTGTGTGTGTGTGTGTGTGTGTGTGTGTGTGTATGCGCACGTGTGTGTACGCGTGTGTATGTACCCATGTTTGTGTGTGTGTGCGTGCGCGAGTGTACACGTGTGTACATGCATGTGTGTATGCATGTATGTGTACTCATGTGTGTCTGTGTGTGTACGAATGTGTGTGTGTGTGTTCTGGAGGGGGGGCACACAGATCACTTAGAGTCAGGTACGCCAGGTATCTCTCTCCATGATCTATCCTTTCTGCCTTTTTGTTAAGGCAAGGACTCGATATAGCGAAAACTCCATTCCCTTTTCTGGGCCTCAGTTGAACCAATTCCTGGCACAGTGCCTGGTATAGAGTGGGCATTAATAAATGTTTATGGGCTGACCAACTAGACAAGAATCAGCTCGAGAGCTGAGGATTCGCCTATGGCTGAGGACCTTAGCGTGGTGTCATGGGGAGACTCATGGATTTGGAGCTGGAAGGTGTATGATCATCCCAGTACCACCATCTATTGTCTAGGTGACCCTGGGAGACCCACCCCCTTTCTCCCAGACTCAGATTCCTGATCTGGGGGGATCTCCATCACAAGTGCTCTGGGGATGACTGTAGATAAGGAAACAGACCTGGAGAAAGGGCTGTGACACGCCGAGTGGAAGGAACGGGAGAGGCTTACACCCCTGTCTATTTTTATTTTTCAGGGCTTAGCATAGGGTAGACACTTAAATGCTTTTTCATTCATTTATTCATTTGTTCTTGCATTTATTTATTCAACATTCAGCCTGGAGAGAAGATTCAGAAGGAACATGGCAACATCTCCAGGCATCAGGTGGGCTGTCCTAGGGAAGAGTGGTTTAGAGGTTTTAGATTTGGCCCCAGAGCATATGACTAGGAGCCACAGGCAGAAGTGCCAGAAAGGCATATTTTGACTGGATATGCAGGAGAGAAAAAAAGTGGATGCCAGTGAAAGCTACCCACCTGTACATCAAGTTACTTTGGGAGGTACTGAAGCTTCTAGCAGAGACTCTCTGACTTCTTGTTGGTGGATGGACAGCTCCTGAGTTCCCTCTTAGCTCATAAATTCTGATACTTTGTAATAATGGTCATCATGACTCTGAGGTCCTAAAGACCTCCAAAGATTGTTAAGAGAAGGAAGTCCAGGCCAGGCTGGGAAGTTTACCTTCAGCTCTCCCCCAGTCTGTCTCCCTGAAATGCCCCTCAGACCCTCAGGGCCCTGATGCACCCTGGTCCTCCCCCCACCCCAGGGCAGAAAGCCACAGATGCAGTCATTCACAAGAAGGTGTTAGAGACTTAGTTTATTAACCTCTTCCAAAGAATTTACAGCTTAAATGGAGAGCAAAAGCTAAACTCAGAAAGAGAATGAAAGATAGTGAGTATTTCACTGCCAGTGAAGGACTGGTGAGATTTGGGGAGGGGGCAGGAGAGGCTTCCCAGGGGCCCCCAAATCACACTGTCTACATTTGTGATGACTGGAGTGAGAATGGCAATCATAAGGAGAAGTGAAGGGAACTGGACTAAGATTTCAGTGATATAGAGAACTGCCTTCACAATGCAGGTCAGCACTTTCTCTCCCTGCAGCACCTTCTTTGGAGAGTTGCCTTGAGCAACTAGCCTATGAGGTTGAGGCTGTCCTTGTCACCCCATTTTAGAGACAAGGACATGGAGGCTAAATGGCTTGCCAGGGCCGGCTCCGTATTCAGAAGTGCCCCGTCTTCTCTAGTAGATAAGAAGACTTTCCTTACCTCAAGCCTCCACCTGCCTCTCACCACCTCCACCTGATGCCAAGCATGGCTAATCCTGCTTCCTCCAATCAGTGCTTTAAACACTAGGAGATAGCCCAGCCATTGTTTCTTCCTCACTTTCCCAGATGCTTTGAGGGTTGAGGAGGGGAGACCTGTCCACCAGTGCCGATCACAGCATTTAAGAAATCATTATTGTTGAAGAGTCTCAGCTCTTGAATTCTGTGACCAGGGAAGGCAGCTTAATGTGCCAGGATGAACCATCAACGAGCTATCCTCATATAGGAGACCCTGGGCTAGGGCGGGGCCAGTCCTGGAAGGCCTCGAGTGCCAGGCTGAAATGTTTGCACCTTGTCCTTTAGTGTCATATGGACCTACGGAAGACAGAAGTGCCTGGATAGTGAATGCTGAGCAGCCCAGAGGACAATCCCGGTTATGTTCAAAGGGCCGAGGGGAAGGGGAAGGGGGGGGGGTACTTCAGTGCTTGGTAGGAAGGGCAATGTAGGGAAAAGAGAGCTGACCTTGGAGATGGGGGGGGGTCAGACTTTCATTTTCCAATGTATTCACTAGCCATGAGACCTTGGAGAAGTCATTTAGAATCTCTGCTCTGAAAAATGAAGGGGCTGGATTCCATGGCAGTGGGTCCCTAGCCAGAGAGCCAGGATCCGAGGATCTGTGGTCAGTAGCCCAAGAAATGAGGGGATCCATGCCTCCTGCCTCCATCTCTGCACCTAGCAGGGGCTTTATCAAAGCTTTTTTTACTCATTCATTCAGAGCAGGGTGGGTGGAGCACGGGACTACTTGGCAACAAAGAAGACAAAAATATACTTTGCTTGCTCTCTCTTTTAACAATTTCTGCTGTGGAGTTGGAGCATTACTTTCAATAATCCCCTGGCCTTCTCTAGAAGCTTTCATCTGAAGCCCTTAAAGGGATTTACCAACGTGAATTACCTGAGGATCGCAACAGCCCCCGAGCTGCCAAAGTAGTATTTTGCCAATAGGGACGGCAAAGAGCAAGGGGATTAAGTGATTTGTCCGATAGCTGATGCTGAGAGACCGGAGGCCTGGCTCAGGTCTGCTTCTTCTGCTCCTGGGCCCTTGGGATGGTCTTGGATGATGCTTGATGCTGGTCTCTGGCCAGGCCCTGGGCTCTAGAACAGCAGCCGGAGTCCACTCGCCAAGGGCTGAGCGGGGGAGGGGCTCCCACTATGTGCCTGCTCCCAGAACTCAGTGTAGTGCCTGGCACATAGAAGGTGCTTAATAATCGCTGATTGATGGGTCCCAACAGACTTTCCTGGAAGCATCTCCCTGGTACAGGGACTGGGGAAGAAAGCTTTAGTGTCTGGAATTCCTTCCCGCAGTAGTTCTAGGACAATGCCCATTGGTGCTTAGGGGTTGGAGGGGGCTGTTTGCCTCCAGACTCTGGTCTGAGCTCTTCCTGTGGAGGAGCCAGGGGAGGAGACTAGGGCAGCCTGGGCAGGCCTGGCCTGAAGAGCCTCCATGTTGGATGGGGTCCCAGTTTGAGGGGGAAATTCCACACGTTTTTCCATTGTCTCCAAGCTCACCAGCGAATGTGGTGGGTGCCCTTGATAAACCAGAAAATAAGCCAGGCATTCATCAAAGAGAGAAAAACGGCATCCATATGCACTCCAGAAGTTTAGTGGACATGGATGGGGCCCGAGGAAGGGGGAAAAAGGAGCTGGCTGTTTGGCAGACCCTGGGCCTCTGCAGGGAGATGCACCTTCTGTTACTTGCTGGGGGCAGGTGCTAATTGACTTTGGAGACCAAACTACTGTTAAGGACTTGTCAAACCCTCTCCTTGCCTTCCCCTCCCCTGGGCCTATCTACTTAGATGCATAATAAAAAGGAGGCCCCAGGGGCCCAGTCAGAGAACCTGGGATGGGGTCAGCTGAAGGGACCAATGGACCTGCACCCATAACCAATATGTTTGATGGGGAGGCTCTCAGAGTCCCCTACCGGCCTGATTGTAATCCCTGGTTCAGTTAAGGGTGGGGGTGGGAAGGGCAGACTGAAGAAGACCCAGGAGTAGATCCAGGGGACTAGGCAAAAGTGAATGGGACCAGGCAGAACTGAAAGGAAGAGGCTGTCTTAAGTAAGAAGACTTCTGTCTGCTGCCCAAATGAGCAGAGAAGGACCGAGGGAGGGAAAGAAAGAACATTTATTTCAGTGAGGGGCGGTTTCATTAATAGTGACAAAAACTGAGACCTGAGGCTGTTTTGTGTCCAAGTAGGAAGTCAAAGCCTCCACACTAAGAAGGCTTGCTCACAGGTGCACAGGAAACAGCCATATGCAAAAGGCTATCGTCTACAGAAGGGACAGGCTTGTCCCATGTTGATTCCGAGTCCAGGACAAAACCCAGGAAGAGCAGCTTAACAATGGTTTATGACCCCAGAGAATATAAGCTCCCTGAGGGCAAGGACTGTTTCCTATCTTGTCTTTCTCCCATCACCTATCTTGGCACTTAGGCACTATGTTTTTTTGTCCTTGCATATAGAAGGCACAAAATCAATGCTTCTTGGAATGAATTGAAAAGAGGGGCTTGGTGAGGAAGTGAATGCTCTATCCCTAGAGGCTGGGTGAGTATCAGAAATGCTGTTGGGGAGACTCTTCTGAAGTCCAGGGGCCACTCTTAGTTCTGAGATCCCATAGAAGTCCTCCGGGTGGCCATCTCTGTGGACCTTTCCTAGGGCTTTTTCTGCTTGCTCCCTGTTGGCTGAGTGCCACCCTCCCCGACTAAGTCAAGGCATTGGGGTTCAAGAGCCCCCTCCCAGGCACAGACAAACAAATCCCGATGGAACTGGAACTGGTTCCATTATTTATGTTCCCAAATGTTTGTGAGCTTCTGGAGCTAAGAAGTCTATGTTTACCTTCCACTTGCTAAACACTCCCCCCAGACCTGGCTAAGGGGGCAGCCATCAATCCCTTGCCTTTCTCAGGTGTGACCTAGGTTTGATTATGCATCAGCTCAGGGACTGGGAAAGTCCCTGTTTTACACACGAGTAGCCAGAGATTTCCTGGAAAGTTTCTTGTCCATTAAAACACACATTTTAAAAAATTTTACTTTAACCAAAAGGCAGCTGATCTTGCTTGCAAGTCTTGGGACTAGAAGAGGTCTATCTCACGCACTCCTTTCTTCTCAACTTTCCCTGAAAACTGGATCCTACATGGGTCTGGCCTAGCGAGTTCACACTCGAGGCCAGAGAGTTCTAGGGATCTTGATGAGCAGACCAAGGCTAACCAGTAAGGGCAACAACAATGGCTTGGATGTGGCCAGGGAGCTCAAATGCCCAATGCACCAATCCTAAGCCAAGGTCTGCAAACTCTAGAAGCAGCTAGTATTCAATCAACAAACAAGTATAAAATGCTTACTAGGAACCCAAAGAATTGAGCTCAGCACTTGGAAAACAAAGATTTTTAAAAAAGGAAACATTTTCCCCACCCTCGGAGGGCTTATATTCTATTGGGAAAGACTATATGTACAATATATACACATACAAGCAGATATAAAAGATATGCCATAGAATGCCAAGGTGATTTAGTGGGGAGACATTAGTAGATGGAGATGGGGAAGACATCAGGAAGGGCTTCGTGCTGAAGGTGCATGTGTGAGCTGAATTTTGAAGGAAATGAGGGATTGATTCTAAGAAGCAGAAATAAAGAAGGATAGCATTCCAGGAATCGAATGTAACTTACGAGACACAGAGAAGCAGCCAGTCTGGAAGAACACTATGGGGTCCATGAAGGAAAGAGCCAAGTGGGACCAGGTTGGGAAGGGTTTTCAATGACAAATAGATGGCATTTTGGGGAGTAAGATTGTCACATGAGCGCTTTTGGAATGATGCTCTGCTATCAGAATCATGAACGGATTGGAGAGCAGGAGATTTGAAGGATCAACAGTCTGAACAAGAGGCGATAAAGGTCTGGACTCGTGTGGTGGCTTCGTGAGGGCAGAGAAAGGGGACAGATGAAAGGGTTCTTGTGGAGAAAGAAGTGATGGGTTGACAATTGACTGGATCCATGAGATGAGTGGACAGGGCAGAGCCAAGAAAGATACAGAGATTTTTAACCCGAGTGACCAGAAGGACAGTCCTAAGCATCTGGCACAGTAGTAGGAACATTCGGAAGACACGCGGTGTCAGGGGAAAGAGGACAAGGTCTGTTCTGAGCATGCTGAGTTTGAGTTACTTGTGAGGTATCTAGTTCAAAATGTTAGTGTGAAACTCTAGAATTTCTAGAAAGAGACTAGGGCTGTGAGTGTATACGTGTATATTAAATCTGTATGTACATATACACATGTATGTGCATGTGTGTATATAAATACCTATGCATATGGAGCATGTGTATATATACTTATATGCATATATGTGGAGCATTGGCAGAGAGGTGTTAATTAAACTCATGGGAACTGATGAGATCACTCAGAGAGAAAAAACAAGAAAAGGGAGAAGCATCTGGGGCCGAGCCTTGGGGACACCCCTTGTTAGTGGGTGAAGTTTGAGTGCAGATATAGAGAAGGATCCTAAGAAGGAGGGGTCATCTGGGCAGGAGGAAAACCAGAGTGTGAACGAATGAAAAGGGTTTATTCAACACATCCTACAAACATTGGGGATACAAGGAGAAAAGCAAGACAGTGCCTGCCTTCAAGGAAATTCCATTCTAAAAGCAGGAGATGACACCACGAAGGCTCTGCTGCAGGGCAGGTGGAAAGGTTCCCTGGTTCTTAGGGGACAGTGGCCAAGCCCATGGTCAGGCCTCTTCTTTTGTGTCATCTCCACTGATAGAACCATGCCTCATTCCTGAGGAAGACTCATTCATAGGACCAAGGACTTTGAGGATGAGAATATTCTTTGCTGGGTCTTCAGAAGCTGTGGTTGCTAAGGAAAGTGGGGCATTAGCCCCTGCAGAAATGACCAGGCCATGTTACCATGATGGCTGCTCCCTGGGATGATGGCTATAGAGACCAGCTTGGCTGTCTCCTCCAGGGTCTGAGGCTGAGGTTGAGATAGTAGCACTAGATGGTGTAGGTGTGTGTGTGTGTGTGTGTGTGTGTGTGTGTGTGTGTGTGTGTGTGTGTGTGTGTGTGTGTGTGTGGAGATGAAGGATCTGGCCTCAGAAGAAACTATTCCCATCTCTTGCTGGCTTATCACTCTTCTCTAAGAGGCCTCCAACCCCCAGGGATGGCCCTTCTTGAGGTCTAGTCATACAAATGTCTGGCAGCTAGGTGGCCTAGAGTTCTGGTCCTAGAGATAGGGAGAGCTCCAAATCCAGCCTCAGACTCTTACAAGTTGTGTGAGCATGGGCAAGTCACCTAACCTTCTTTGCCTCAGTTTCCTCATTTGTAAAGTGAGCTGGAGAAGGAAATGGCAAGCCACTCCAGTATCTTTGCCAAGAAAACCCCCAATGGGGTCACAATCAGACACGACTGAAAATGACTGAACCACAATACAGATGTCCTGGGCAGGGGTGGTGGTGGTGGTAGAGGAGGGGCAAGCTCTGACCCTGCCTGGCACTTAGTCTGTTCTCTGGGCAGCCTCTTCTGGGGTCATGACAGATCTCAGGGTCTTGCATCTTTTTGTTTCTCCAGCTTCCCCACTCAATTGGAAGTGTATTGTAAGGAGCACCAGGCCAAGGGTCAGAACCAGATGCGTGACCTTGGCAGCTCATTTAATGTCTCTGAGCCTCAGTTTCCTCACCTGTAAATGGGTGGGGTTAGCCCAGCCAACCAGGCCGGGATGCAGGCTCTCTGCTGAAGACTACAGTGGGGAAGGGAGGTTGATGGGGGCCCATCTCTGAGGTCTGGGACCTGGGGGCCCTCGGGGCCTCTCCTCACCCCCAGGCATCTTGTCCATATCTCTCCAGGTCCCTCATTGCCCTTTACTCTCTCTCTTTCTCATTCACACCCTCTCACTTAGGTGAAAGAAAGTGATTTGAGGCGGCAGGGGTCCATTTGCATATGCTGCTTGCAAGCCTCTTGCTAATCACATTACCTCTGAAGTACAAATCAGCTTCAGAGACTTCAGTGGGCTTTGAAAGTGTCAAAATACTTGGCAAAGTTCAGGGGCTTTTCCATCTATTTACCGTTTGCCAGCTTTGCTTGAAATCCACAGCCCCGGATGCCGACCTGGAGTGGGGGGATCCTGGGAGATTCTCAGCCAGAGGGAAATGCCAGGACCTGAGAAGATCCTCCTGGCAGGTCACTGAGCCCAGCCCTCCCATTCTGCAGATGAGAAAACTGAGGCCCATAGAAGAGAGGTGACTTGGGTCATAGACTGAGAGCTGGATGGGACCTTAGAGCTAATTGAACCCACCTCCTCCCTCCTATTTACAAGTGAGCTAACTGGGGCCCTTCAGGTGACTTTGCTCACATAGATGCTTGGCATAAGAGTCTGGATTTGAACCCAGATCCCCATCTGCTCTTCCAAGCTCTCTCCATCCTACTGCTCTATTTCCACCTCCCACTAATCCCTTTGGCAAGGTCCCTCAGCTGTGGTCAGCGCTTCTTTGCTTACCGACCACCAGGGAGAAGGAACCTATGTACGCCTGCTGGATAACTTTGATTATTTGGGAAGTTTTCTGTTCAGCTTCTCCCACCCCTCCTGGTTCTGCCCTCCAGGGCCACGCAGCAGGACCACACCATACTACTCTCTTCCTAGAGCGGTGGGATGGCCCTTCACATGTGTACATAGAGCTAGTCGAGAGGACTGAGCTTGAGGCCTTGCTCAGCTACTCATCCTGAGCCACGCTGATTCGAATGAGCCCCTCTGCTCTTCTCAGGTTCCTTAGCCATAAAAGGATAGGGTTGAACCAAGTGGCCCCTAAGATCACTGCTCATTTAAAACCTAACAGCCTCTGATTGTATCATGACCTTACAGGGACAGATGCAGAGCTGGTCCGAGCTTTTCAGCTTGCAGTTGATGAAACGGCGTCTCGGAGAAGCTGTGTCATGCTCAAGGGGGCAAGAGACAGAGCATCACTTGAACCCAGGCCCAGGGCTCTAGAGCTTTTTATACTCTACACAGCTTTCTTTCTCCAGTGAGGAATCCTAGAGGACCATGGTACAGGATTTTCATCTGCCCTTGGGGAGCTTACAGTCCAATGGGAAGCCAGCCAGTAAATAACCAGGTACATACAAGATATGGAGAAAGTGACAGAAGGCAGTCTGGCAAGAGAAGATGGTCCTTTCCTCAAGGAGCTCATCTTTGCATCTCCCCTCCACCCAGCCAGGTCTCTGTCCCCTGTGGGTGTCAAAGGAAAAGAGCCAAATTGCATTTCAAGTCCGGACTCTTCACAGCATGTGCTGGACAAAGCCCAAATGGACAGAGGAGGCCCTTGGCTGTGGATAGTCTCTCTAGGAAGTGGGATACTCCATCCTGGGAAGGACGTGCTCAGAGGAGCCATGGTACTTCCTAATGTCCTAACCTCCTAAAGTGTCTGGTCTGCATGAAGGGCAGAGCCAGCTGCCCCTTCAGAGAGGACTATCTCTTGTCAGAGGGCAGCCAGGCCTTCCTTGGACATGCTCTTTTGTCAAGGATAGGACCTAGATCCAACACCACGGGGCATTTTAAGATCCTGCCTCCTCTCTCCGATATAGTGATGAAGTCAACGCCCTGTCTAGAGACAGCTTCCCAAGCCTGGCAATGGCTGGAAACTTTGGAGGGGACAGATCAGGGTGGTGGGAGTCAGAGATATGTTTGAACTAGGGAAGGTATGCGGCTTAAAAGCTAGCGTGAACTAGGAGGGAAGGAGGAGCAAAATGGAAGGAAGTGCTTTGAAATTTAAGTGGGAATAAGGGCTGAAGGTACAGGAGGCCTAAAGGGGAGCATTCGGCTTGTTGGAAGAGTAATCATCTCCTAATAACAAGGCTCTGACCCTTAAGGCCATCTGAACCCTTAGTCCATCTGGCATCCATTCCATGTAATGGGATTACTCTTCAACAGCACAGCTGAATTTGGAAGCCAAACCATGGTGGACCATGTGGGATCCATGAGATGGCTCCAACCTCTTCAGTCTCACTCAGTCAGGGATAGAATCAGAATAGAACCTGCAGAGAGAGTATGGTGGAAAGAGCCTTAGGTTCAAATCTCGCTTCTGACATCTGCTAGAGGTGTGTGGCCACTGTTCTGTTTCCTTCTCTGTAAAATGGGGTGATGACTGTTCCTCCCTCCCAGGGTGATTGAGAGGAACTGAGCAGTTAATGTATGTGCTTCATAAGTCTTACAGGTGCAGCCCATATCATCTCTATCTTAAAAGAGTCCTTCTTGGCAGAGGACTAAGGAAACACACTTATTGAAACAAAATGTACAGAAATTAAACCTGGGAACGAAGCATGAAGGATTTTTCCAAACTTTTCAACGTGGTGGTAAAAGGCAAAGTGAAAGCCCGCTAAAGACCCTGATCACGTTCGGCTTTGCTCTGTGTTTGGATGTGTGTGGTGTGGGTGGGGTAGTGGCATCTCCAGAAGATAGACTTCATTTAAATGTCCTTTGCAAGTTTCTGGGAAGTGAATTGTAGATGAAAACATTTTGTTTTGGCATGAACTGATCTCCTCCTGAAATCCAGAGGACGGGAAGAAAAGCAGGCCCACCCTTCTTCCCTCCCCACCTTAGCAAAGGATGGACAGGTTTGGTCAGTGGTCCCAGGGGAAAACAATACCCCGCCCCCTGAAAAAGGCAGCCAGGCTGACAGGGAGAGCAGACCTTGGGTCTTGAGGGTACCATCTCAAAAAGAAAAGCCCGTTTAGATAGATTTGACCTGTAGCATTCAAATCATTGATATCAAGAGAAGAAGCCGGGCAGGGGGAAGATGCCTTAGCAAATGACAATTTATCATGGCCTTTCCCATCATATCACTTCTCCCAACTCAGGGTGTGACTGGTCCAGCTCCCAGAAGCTCCTAATGTGAGCTCTCTCCAAGTGCCAAGTGAGGGGGCAAAACTGCAGTCCTTCCACTTAGACATCAGGTCATCTCAGCATACTCTTGGATTCCAGAAATATTCAGAAACCCCGAATCATTTTACAGACCACAGGGAAAGTGTCAGTCCTCAGCCTGAGTATCAGAGCACCCTGGTTTTTCTCCCCAAGTCATTCAAATGGATCTGATTAGGGTTATATGATCTCAGTGTTAAGAAGAACAGTGGTGGTATATCTCTGAAGGCAGTAGATCTGGGCTTAATGGCTCTGCCTCTTAAGCCCTTTGTGACCCCAGGAAAATCACTTGACCTCTCCTTTTGGTTCCTCATCTGGAAAATGAGAGGTGTACTACATGGCCTCCGGGGTCCCTTCTAGCTCCAAATCTAGGAAGCTTATCTCCTCAGAATCTCTCAACCACAGCCCCAGGGAGAGGTCACTCAGGCTAGGTTTAAGAATCTCTAGCCAAGGAAAACCCACTTCCAACCAAAGCTAACCCTCCCACTTTGAAGCAGTTCTCATTGCAAGGAGGGTTTTCCTGACACTAGATAACAGTTGCTTTTCTTTCAACTTCCACCCCTTGTTCCTGGTTTTGCCCTTTGGGGCCAATCAGAACAAGGTTAAGCCAGTGTCCAGATGGTGGGCCCTCAAACACTCATGGTCGCCCCAGCCCTTCTGCTTCTGAGCTTCCTCATCTGTGAAATGGGGGGCTTGGACTAGGTGGCCTCTGAAACTCTCCTGTAACCTTCCAAACCAAAGCGCCCTTCCTTGGCCATCATGTGTCTTGTGAGGTCAGGGACCGTGTTTGTTTCAGTATTTGTATCCCCAGTGCTTAGTACATTGCTTGGCACATGGTAAATGTTTGATAAATGCTCATCCATCCATCCATCCATCTATCACAGCTCCAGATCTATGAACCCATGAATAAAACATAAGCTTCACCAAGATAATACAATTCTTCATCTGACCATGGATACATGGGCAAGGCCATGCACATACACTCTGCCTCTGGTATATGAAAAGCAGGCTCAAAGCCATAGAAGGGCAGGTTACTTTAAGATCACAGAAGAGCTGGAAGAAACCTTAGCAGCCTTTAATGCAGCATCCATCACCCATCAGAACAAGGATTCCCTCTACCATGTTGGTCAGCTCCCTTTCTTCCAGCTCTAAGCCTAGGATCCCATGGTTTTATCTTCCGTGGCCAGTGGTCATCCAGCCAAGAGCTGTGGAGACCTCTAGTGATGGAGAGAGCCTGCCTCCCATTGCACTTTGGCACACCTCAAGTTGCGAGCCAGTTTTTCCTAACACCCAGCCTCAAGCTTCCTTGGCATGGTGGCTGCAGACCCTCAGTTGCTTTGCCACAGAATGCATTCATTCATGCCCTCTCCAAGGATTTACATGCAGCCCAGCTTGTCGTCCGTGTTAACCAGTCACGATTTATTCCTTGTTACGTGTGCACAGCACATACATTGCAATATAAGACGGCACCTGTATAAAACTACAGACAAATTCTGCGAATATTGGTCAATCTTGAAAGCTCAAGCACACGTCAGTGTAAAAATGGTACAACAGTATTTTAAAGGTATAGACAGTACTAGCCCCATGAGCAGAAAAGGTGATTCTCTCATTTGTGAGCATGTGCATTTGTGTGTGTGTGTGTGTGTGTGTGTAGTATTGACAAGAAACCTGGACCAATTTTCCAGCAAAATGGAGGACTGTTTTTGTTGTCTGAGATTTGGAATAATTCATTACTGCTTGGGTGTGGTTTTCCTCTCAGAAATGACAGAACTCTCCAAGTGTCCGGTCCTGTCTTCCAGGAAGCAGAGATTCCTCTTTGCCCCTGGGTGGCCAGGCCTGTCTTGTCCCTTGCTCTCCTCAGAAGGCCTGAGAAACACCATAGGCTCCTGTCTCGATCCACACAAGTAGCCTCAAGCCACTGGGCTAAGTGAGCACAGTAGTGGGGGTCAAGTGATTGCAACAAAACATAGATCCTTAAAAACCAACAACAGCAACAACAACCCCAAACCAAGAATGTCACAGAGAAAAGTCAAGACTCAGATTTTCCATAGTCTTGCTGTCTGCCGGGACCCATAAAGTTAATTCGGGAGCCATTTTGCAAACATCCTCAAGAACAGCTCAAGTATTTAATAAACATTTCGGGCATTTCTGGTAGCCACCTAAGGTCATTTTGTATAAACTCTAAAAATGCATTCATTAAAATATCCAACATTGGCCATTGTGTGGCACTGGGGTGAGGGTGGGGGCTTTTTTTAAATGTCCCCAGCCCCTGCCTCCTCCTCTACTGTCTTTGCTCCAGCAACAGAGCTTCCATTTGAAAAAATATATAAAGAAAAATATAGGGTTACTCAATGACCATATAGTGCCCTCTGACAGCTGTCTGCGAATATTTTCTCCATGATTATCCTTACTAAAAGTAAATCCCTGGGTAAAGATAGCTCAAACGTGACAAGGTTCAGATGGGATGTAGCCCACACCGGCGGAATGCTTCTTGGCTACATATGGAAAAATGGGGTGCTGGGATTGCAACCTCCAGAGCTTTGAAGAGACTGTGGAAAGCAAAACTCCTGGGCTTTCCTGGGAGATTTTACTTTGAAGCATTGGTGAGGTAGACATGAATCAATGAAGGAGGAAGAAGGAAGAGGAGCAGTCTTTCTAAGTACTACATTAAATAAAAAAAATTACAACTCCAGGCTTGTGTGTGTTCTCTGTGTCTAAGGGGGAGTCTGAGCCACCAATCCAGGGCTCAAGCCTGGCCAGAGCTGCTGGAAGATCAGAGGCTTGCTCCATGCATTTTTTGTTTCAGTGGTTGGGACTGGATGGAGGTTATCACAAATTGTGAAAAGAAAAAGGAAAGGCTTAGGCATTGGGTTAAAAAAAAAAAGTTGGTCACTTAAACCTCTTCCAGGCAGTCTCCCACCCACCCACCCAAGACTGATTTTATAATGCACTTTTCCTCTCTGATAGGCATAAAGTCAACTGTATTGTTGCTGACCTAAAAAAAAAGAAGGAGAATTAAAGTTTGTGGAGCTGTCGAAGGGTCCCTGATCAAGGAAGATTGCCTGGAGGAAAGTTCAAAAGTCAGCCCTGGCCAATCTAAAGACAGATCTCTGGGGTAGGACTTCCGTGGGGCACTTTTTGTGCCAGAAGAAAATTGGTATGTTTCTGTAAAGTAGCAGCCAGGCACAAAGGGGGTTCAGCCATCAGCTGAGGGTACAGGAGAGTCTGGAAAGGGGCGCCCATCCCCAAGGAGCCAAAGAGAGGAGCAAAGCTTTGTGGGGCCCTGTGCACACTAACGGATGCAATTTGAGGGCAGAGCAGAGCCACCTTCAAGCTCCGGGGGAGGGGGAGTCTGGAAGAACCAGCTCCCTCAGTCTCTGGACAGATGACAATAGCAGCACACGATTATCCGAGAAACAGTGACAGGAGGCAGGCAAGGAAGACCAGTCCCATCGAAGAGGGGTTTCCCTCTTTTCTGTTCATTTCTTTTCTTTTCCAAAAACTGACACACCCACAGAATATAAATAAATTTGTGGCAATATATACAGACTTAAATAATTAACTTAACTATGTTACATACACCTGCTCCCGCAGAAGTGTCTGTTGAAAGTGCACCAAGTTTGTCTGGTTTCCCATGGGTCCAGCCAGATCTTCCTCCCTGCCTCGGTCACCCCTCCCGAGGTGACACTGGGGTAGCCCAGCACTGGCGGCCTCTTGCTCAGATCCGGGGCAGGAAGTGGGTCACAGTCATGGTGGGGGACACACGGTTGCCTTTCTTGGTTCTCCCATTTTTGCTCAGGGCGATGTACATGCCTGGGTACTGCCGAGACTCGTAGGCGTTGTAGTTATTAGGCAGGAGGATTTCTTTGAAGGTGCACTCGTCATTGAAGTAAGGCTGGAAGAAAGAGGAGGGGGCAAGATGGTTGGTCAGAGCTCTTCCGATGGGCAGCAATACTCCTCCCAGATCCTCAGAGCCACAGCTGGGATGGGCTCAGCTCATGGGCTCCAAAGCCTGGCTCAGGGCCTTTACAGCAGAGTGATTTTGACCCATAAGGAATACACCCAAAGAATCAGACTTTGGGCTGCTTCTAAGGGTCAAAGGGCACCCTCCAAGACAGGACTGAATTATTGTAAATTAAATTCGCAAGAGCCCTGGATAGCAGTCATAAGACCACAGATTTAGAGCTGGAAGGAGCCTTAAGATTTATCTCACCCAATGACTCCATTTTCCAGATGAGAAAACTGAAACTACCTTGTTTACTGATGTGCCTAAGGTAAGGTAGGTAGTAAGTGACAGAAGCAAAGGACTCAGATTCAAATCCTGGCCCAACCAGTTAGTAACCTTGTGGCCTAGAGTAAGTAAGCCTCTTACCTCCTTCTTAGCTGCCTTAGTTTTCTCTTCAGAAAAGGGGTGATAGATAGACGAATGGATGGATGAATGGATGGACATTTCTTAAGCACATACCATATGTCAGGCACTAGGCTAAGCACTGGGGGTTATAGCTAAGATGATTTCTAAGGTCTTTCCTCTCTCTAAAACCTGTGCTAGATACTTTTGCCCACCTGGTCCAGTTGGAGTGGAGCCAGAGCATAACTACCTTTCTTCACACACAGAAAACAGCTGGTTCTGCAGCTGGCCAGCCTTTCAGACACCTGGTCAGTACCATTCCCCAGGCCTCTTCTTCCCCATTCTCCCTTTTCCCCCTCTGGAAGTGATTCTCTGACCCTCACCAGCTGATGCCCTACTACTCTCCCAGGCCTATGAGCCAGGTGCAGTCATGGAGCCTGGTATGGGGAAGAGGAATTGGGGATGGGGTGGGGTGGTGAGAGTGGATCAGCTGGATTCTCCTTTCTTTCCTAGCCCTAGGTGCTCAGGTTCCCACCTGTTGAAGGGGCAGAAGCAGAAACAGCAGGAACCAGCACATGGGAGTGTCATCCCCAAAAGTAGATTGACTCCCTTGAAGGGAAGAAGAAAGAAGAGGGGTAGAGAAGAAAGGGGTAGATCTATTTTCCTCTCTTAGGTTTATGTGGCTGCTGCCAGTCCAGGAGCCTGATGTAATCCTGGAGAGGTCTTGGGGACTCACCTCCTGCCCCAGGGTTAAATCTGGGCTAGGGGCTCCCATTTCTATGTTTCCTCCTGGAAACTCAGACCAGTAAGGAGTCCAAATGATTTTCCCCATGAGAAAGGTGGAAACTGTGGCTCTGAGACAGGTGAGGAGCTCTGGGTCACTCAGCCAACCAGAGCCAGGATTCTGCATCACTTTGTTCACTACACTATCTGTCTCTCTCCCCTTGGTTTATTGTGGGGAGCAGCACTCTCCATCCCCACTCCTCACACCTCCCCCAGTGTATGTCTCTTTCTGTGTGTGTGTGTGTGTGTGTGTGTGTGTGTGTGTGTGTGTGTGTGTGAAACAGATAGGAGACATAGAGAGACACACAGAAGAAACTGACATGAGAAAAAGACAAAAGAGAGGGAGAGAGGGAGAGACAAAGATAGACACACAGAGAGAAGTGTTTCTGTAACGGGGGGACTCAGGGATCCTGGGAGTCTGAGCAACCCTAGGGACAGGACAGGTGTGTGGCGGCTGCAAATGAGGAACCCGCAATTCCCACCCCAGTCCCTGAAGCCCCTGGGCCAGGGCACCCCTCTCCTGGCCTCCCTCCCCAGCTCCGCTCCTTACCGAGCCGTAAAGTTTGCCCTTGCTGTTCATGGCCACGAAAAGACGACTCTTGACGCCAAAGAGGCTCACGACTCCCCGTTCCACTGGCGACAGCTCCAGCAAACCTAGACGGGGCAAACGAGCGGCGGAACATGAGGGTGGTTGGCCTGAGCTATTGGCTATAGTTGACTTCTCTGCCCCTGGACCCGGAGGCCTCCGCCTCGCTCCGCTCGCCCCCGTGGGGCCCTTGGGCCGAGCGCGGGCCTGAACGCTAACTCGCGGACTCGCCCGCATCTCCTTCCCGGTCTAGGACGCCCCTAACACAGACCTTGGCACCGGGGTGTCACTAGTCTCACAGGGCCCCGAATCCGGCAATTGGACGCTCGGGAAGGGGGGTGGGGGAAGGAGAGGAACTGAGCTGCAGAAGGACCTGGCAGAAATTGGACCCCGAGTGAGAGTGGGAAGACACACACCTGCCTCCGCCCGTCGGAACCTCTCGGGGCCCAGGAGCACCGCAAAGCCGGCCTCAACGAGTGTGCATACTTCTCACTTGGGGGGAGTGGAAAGTGGCAGCGCAGAATCCTGCGACTCTGGGCAGCAGGCGGACTCTGTATGAGTCCGCGGCCCCAGCCAACACTCGAGCCTTCTCAATAGGCTGATAAAGATCGCTCTTAGCAGTGCTTCCTACACTCCCCTCCCTCCAGGCCGCAGCTCTGGAGTCTGGGCCCCAGTGTCCCTCCTTTTCTATCCTCATCCCGGGAACCAGAGATCATTTCTGGAAAAACTCCGGGCAACCTCAGTTTCCCCTTTCTTGTAAGGCGAGGGGACTGAACTACCTGGTGTCTAAGGGCCCTTCTAGAGCCAGGCGTATGCGCATAGTGGCCTTCTGGGCTTGGGGCTAGAACACCCCAGGAATCCTCCAGGCTTCCTGCGGGGACCCTCTACTTCCTCAAACCCCGGGCGACAAGCCAGCTCATTAATCCCTGACGCCCTCAGCCCGATCGGCCCCCGCAACTCGCCATACATTCTAGAGTCTGCCCTGGTTGCCTAGCTCCTGACATTCACGCACCTCGGGCCAAGGCCTGGGGCAGCTGGGCAGCCCACGGGCTTAAGCGACCCTCAGGCTGTGGGAGTTGGGGACCGGGATCCAACACGCCCCATCTCCCAGGAAACCACCTGGTGAGAAACACTCGGCGGTAAAACGCAAGAAACACAGGGGTCTCTCTCCTCCAGCTCCTGGCCCACCATCCTCCGATATTGGAGATCTCACCTTCCTTTTCCCAGCATAGCCCCTTTACTCTTGAGGAGGAGACAACCGCGAGAAGAGAAGCGAGGAGAGGGTGAAGAGAAGAAGAGGAGAGGAGAGGAGAGAGAGAGAGAGGGAGGGAGAGAGAGAGAGAGAGAGAGAGAGAGAGAGAGAGAGAGAGAGAGAGAGAGAGAGAGAGAGAGATGGAAGGAGGAGAAGGAGGAGAAGCTCTGGGCGGCGGGGGCGGCCACTCACTGTAGCGGTTCTCGTTGTGGACGCCGTTGATGCGGCCATCGGGCAGGACCTGGAGATGAAAGCCGATGCCCACGTTGCAGTAGAGGCGGCGCAATCTCTTGATGCCCAGAAGATAGTCCCCGTCCCGGTTCAGCTCCTTCCTCTCCCCGGGGAGCCGGGCCATGGAGCGAGAGAAGAGGGTCTCCCAGCGCCAGTCGAGCGTGTCGTTGTGGGGGGCTGGCAGAGGGCCCCCGCGGCCCGGCCAGGGGGACAGCAGTCCCAACAGCAGCGCGGGCAACAAGGCTGAGGGGTGAGGCATCCCGGCTCGCAGGGGGGACACACGTGGTTTGGCTGGAGGCAGTCAATGACTCTAAAAATACCCCCCTGCCCTGCCCTGCCCTGCCTGCCCGCCTGCCGGGCTTGGGTTCTTCTCAGGCTCTGACCAGAGAAGGAGAAGAGGGAGGGCAGGACAACACCGACCCCGTGCTAAGAGATCCCAATTCATAAACTTTTCGGCTAGCGACTCTCAGCTCAGCCAGCCCCCGGAGAGCTGCCAGGGCTCCTTAACCCGGCTGCATGGGGCAGGACAGAGAGAGAGAGAGAGAGAGAGAGACAGAGAGAGAGAGAGAGAGAGACAGAGAGAGAGAGAGACAGAGAGAGAGAGAGACAGAGAGAGAGAGAGAGAGACAGAGAGAGAGAGAGAGAGACAGAGAGAGAGAGAGAGATGCGCGAAGAGAGAGAGGCAGAGACCCCAGAGAGACAGAGACAGAGAG
>CM053623.1:459203879-459240773 GCA_028646595.1 Phalanger gymnotis
ACCTATTACATCACCACCTACTGCTGGAGAGAGCATTCAATCTAGAAGTCAAATTATCAACCCTAGATGCTCCCCAGCCTCCAATCCTGTCTTGAGGAAAAAGGAGACAAGCAGGAAGAAGGACAGGGGGCGGAGGGGGTAAAGACCGAAAGATTCAGTGACATTTTCTCCTTTGCTTTCTCAAAATGCTAGGGGAGGCGGCCTTTCCAACCTACTCCTGGAGGCAGGGGCGAGATCCCGTTTGGACAGCATGTCTTGCTCTAGTCTGCATTTCTCTCCCTCGGTCTTTCCTCTCTCCTTCCTCCACCCCTTTCCGTATTTCTTTTAGGTATTGTCTCTTCCCCCATTTGTCTCCCCTCTCTGTCCTCTTCTACTTCCCTCTCCTCTCTCTGCCTCTGTTCTTTCTTTCCTTTTGCCCTGTAACTGTCTCTACTTAGCGTCTCTCTTCCTCTTCTTTCTCCCTGGTCCTGTTTTTCTCTTGTCTCTATCTACCTTCTCTCTCTCTGCCATCTCTCTCTCTCTCTCTCTCTCTCTCTCTCTCTCTCTCTCTCTCTCTCTCTCTCTCTCTCTCTCTCTCTTTCCAGTGTTGTCTCTCTTTTTCTTATTTGTATTGCCGCTGCCACTTCTGTACCCGTCTCTCGCCTTCTCTCTGTATGTCTCTCTCTCTTTGTCTCTGTCTCTCTCACATTCTCTCTCTGTCTCTGTCTTTGTCTCTCCTTGTGTCTCTGCCTCTGTGTCTCTGTCTGTCTGTCTGTCTGTCTCTCTCTCTCGCTCTCGCTGCCTAGCCTGTGCCCTCCGGTTCTCCTACCTCGATGTCTCTCTTTGTGTCTCTGCCCCCACCCCCCCTTCCCTACTCCCCCGCAGGGAGGGCTCCAAGAACACCCAGCGCTCTGCGCCCCGACACAATGTCCCACTTTGTGGCAGCCTGAGGAATGTCCGCTTTGCCCGTCTCCAGGCGACCCGCGTTTGCAGGGTTCAGAACAACTCCCTGAACTGCGAGCCAGAGTACTTTTTGCAGCAGGGGAGAGGGCGCCTGGGCCAAAGAGCCCCCTTTCCCCTCTCCCTTCTCCCCTTAGGGCTGAGAACCTGTAACCAGTTCCGGGGATGCCCCAGTCCAGCCAGAGCTGAGACCAGGCTCCTCCCCGGCCACCCGATCTGGCCCCACCCCTGCACTGCCCGCTCGGAGTGCCGGGAGAGTTTCGGGGGGCTTCGGAGGAGCTCCACAGAAGGGGAGAGAAGACGCTGACTGGGTTGAAGTGCTCCCGCACCTCCCAAACTGAGATCCCTCAGCGACTGGGAGCAGAAGGAGGCGGCCAGCAGTGTGGAACTAGATCTCGGGGTGGGGAGATGTGGAGACTTCTCTCTGTCACCCTCCCCCACTCCCACCCAATTTCCCCACCCCCCACAACAGGTGCGAGGGCGCCAGGAACATGGATTTTTTTTTCTCCGTTTAGTGCTGTAGAATGAATATGCAATTGGGGAAGGGGTGAGCTAGGCTTTTTCTCCCCGGCAGGGGCCCGGGCCCTATTCCTGACAAAAAGCAACATCCCCCTACCGGCCCACACCCTGCAGTTCAAGCAAAGGTTTGGGGAAGGAAAAGAGATTTATCTTGAGCCAGCTGAGACCTCACCTGGCTGCGAATATCACTGCCGGCTTTCTAGTACCCTACCTCTTCTTGCCCCCAGGGCCCCAAAGCTAAAACCAGTATTCATTCAACAAACATTGATTAAGCAAGCGCCTGCTGTGTGCCTAGACCCCAGGGCTAGGCGCTGGGGAGATGCGGAATCAAGCCAACAGGACTCTCTGGTCTTCTGGACCACAGGCGCGTAGTAGGGAGAGAAGCAGCCAATACGCCAGCCCTTCGAACGCATAGTTACAAGGTAACTGTCTGAGCGTCTAGGAAGGCTAAGGGCCAGATGTAGCTTGGCGGGGGGGGGGGGGGGGGGGGGGGGGGGGGGGGGGGGGGGGGGGGGGGGGGGGGGGGGGGGGGGGGGGCAAGGGAATGAGGGAAGGCTGCTTGGAGGAGGTGGCCCGCAAGGTGGGTCCTTGGGCGAAGACTGGCATGGATTGAAAGAGAGAGAGAAAGAGAGAGGGGGGGCGCATTTTTTATCCAGCCTCTCTACAGTCTGTGTCCCCAAGATAGAATGTGGACCCTGACCCACAACAGTCACCAATTAAATGGTTAGCAAATTCAATTCCAAGTATAAGAATACTGTAAACACAAGGTCAGGGACTGGGAAGCTCAGGGCAGGGGCAAGGGGCAAGGAGCTGGTCAGGTTGGCCTAAAGGAGGGGGTGGGTGGCACCAGTCTTCTTGGTGGGTCTATCTCTGCAAGATCCTTCTTGAGGCTGGCTATGTGATGTGCATCTTGAGCGCCAATGTCAAAGCTGGAGCATTAGAAGATTCCTGGAACTCCCAGAAGCCTCTGCTGTTGTGGGTTCACTCCACTCTAAGAAGGATGCACATACTTAGTGGGCCTAAGGTGTGTATTTCTGTTTCTCCACAACCATGGGATGAATGTTGCATCTGGTGGGAAACTGAAATGCCAGTGAAGGGCAAAGCAAATTGGGCTATCCATATTTGGGATTCACTCAGCATTGTATTTCATTCACCAACCATTGCTACCCGGCTCCCATCACCTGTGACTCCCCATCTCCCTGTTTTACCTAACCTCCATCTCCTCCAACCCCACCTCATTCTCTTATCCCCGGCCTCCTCAGTCGTACTCCACGATGTTCTATTCCAACTCCGTCCACACCTTCCACTGTGCCCTCTGGAATTCCCTTTTCATAACCAATGAACTTCTTTTCCTTCTGGACTTTTCCTACTTATTCTCATTCCACTGGATCCTTGTTTTCATTGAGTCTCGACTTCCCCCAAATGTCACTGCAACCCCGGCCATATTTTTCAGCCCTAGTTGCACCTCCATTTGATCACCTCCACCCCCCTACACACACTGATCCTGAATGTCGAGTCAGAATATTGTCTACTCTCCCTTTGCCATCATCTCTCGATATCCTTTTGTCCTTTGGAGTTCACTCTATTGAACATTTTCCCAGTATACAGATCATGGTGGATATTGTCTACCCATGTTGTCTTCCTCCTTTCTCAAGGAGTTTAACACCTGAGATACTTTCTCCCTCTCCTCCCTAAGTCCTGTCCTTATACTGGGGGACTTCGACGTTGATATTCATGTTCTCTCAGATGCCCTAGCCTACACGTTCCCCAATCAAATCCTTACTTTACTCCACCTCAGCCATATGCAGAAATGTTCACACTCTGGATCTCATTATCACCCACACATGTTCCACATCCTTGATTAAAAAAAACACCCTCTAGCATCCATCTATCTGACCATAACCTTACATAACCCCTCTTCCTCTGGAAGAGGGAGTGAACCTGAAGACTTTGTGAAACTCTGCCTCACTTCAATTAAGTCCACATGCAAGTCAAAACATCACTGTTGTGCACTGTTTCACCCCAACAGCAGGATGTCATTGGTCCTCTTCAAAAAAATGGACAAAAACCAACGACCTTCTATAATTCCATATCTCCTTGTGCCTCACCTGCCTAAACCTCTTCTTCACTCCCATCTCGAACTCCTTTTCCTTCGCCTCTTCTCTCCTTTACCAATCCAAACCCTAACCAATTTGACTCTATGTTGTGTGGTACAATCAAATCCCATGCTTCTTTTTCCTTTGAAACCTCACAACTTGTCAAATCCCAGTACTGGATTGCTGCCATCATCTGGCACTCCTGTTCCTACTGCTATTGAATGGAGCTGGAGGAAGTCAGGCAATAAAGCTGCCTGAGGCCCCTACAAATTTATGTTCTCCAACCTCAACTGGGCCTTCACCTCAGCAAGGCAGTCCTTTGATTCTTCCCTTATGGATTTCCTAGGTCACTCCCCCTAAAAGCTATTATAAACCTTCTCTTTTCTCCTCAAGCCTCTTGTACACCCTTCTCTCCTCTCTGCTGAGGACCTCACTTCATACTTAAATGAGAAAGTTTAGAACATTTAAATGTCCTCTCTCTTCTCTTCATCTCGAAACCCCTTTACATCATTTCCCACTCCCCTCCTTTCCTCCCAGATCTGATCATGAGATGGACCTTCTCTTGGCCAAAGCAAACTTATGGTTCCTCAGGCCAGTCTGGTAGTTCAGACCCAGTATTGGATTGACAGAAGAGTTCATACATCATTGAATATTTGCTAAAAAACACATTAATAGCATGGAGAGGATATTCGGTAAAGATATAGCAATGGTTCAGGTGGATGAGATTTCCCTCAGTACTACATTTGCCATGATGGCATGCCTGGTCAAAAAGGGTGCAATTTGTGTTGGCTCATTTTCCCAACTCCCATTCCAACTGGCAGATTTGGGGCCCAGAGGACTCTTCTTTTCAGGATTATAGTGGTAACTCTGAGAACTTCTAGGTGGTTTTTTAATACTATCATTAATGAGCCCCCACCAGTGTACTCCCTCATAGATTATCAGTTGAAATCAATTAGCCAGATGGAGTTAATTAACTTTTAGAAACAGGAATTTAATAAGGAAGCATAAAAACCGGTAAAAATATCTTCCTCCCCTCAAAGTCTAGGAAATATTCCTACCCGGTCATACAGAGTCCATTGTAAAGTGGACTCAAGCTTAGACAGCATGTGTGGCAATGGATGAGTGGAAGTCCTTCTCCCCTTCTGATGTCCCCATGAAATTTCCTGAGGTGCATAGACTTTTTTTTCTCAATTCCTAGTTATTGCATTCCACTGTCATCAGCCACTGCTATGCTGGGGAACAGTCTTGCCATCACTGTTGGGAAGTTCCAAACCTTCTAACCTTCTGAAGGACACAAGGTCTTTCTTTGGTTGAGGGGTAGAGAAAGGAAACAGAGGTTTTCTTCCACCTCCAAGAGTTAAGGGCTGGGATACAGCTGTGCTGCTACTAGGCTGGATTGATGTGGGAATGCTGATTTCTAAACTAGCTCGTTATTTCTATCTAAGCTTTGCAGGTCATGACTGATTCCTTTTAACCAATCCCAACATATTTCATATGTTGGCCTCTAGTTTACACCTGTGGTTATCTGATTCAATAGAGCTCCGAGTTTTATGTGGGGGCCCCACTAATTGAGGTAGAGAATATTAATTGACTGCCTCAATTAAAAGTCCAGCTTACCTTTACCCATACCGGTAGCCTGTCCAAGTCTTATAGGCTGGGATTTTATGCTTTAGGAAGCTGGGAAGGGATGTTTATGTTAGAGCTCTAGACCAATTTCTGACCCACGAGGAAGAGTTGTCAGAACTGAACCGATTTAGCCCAGAGAACAGAAGACTTAGGTCTGTGACAGGGTGGATCAGGCACATGCCAGCCGTCTTGAAGTATCTGAAGGGTTGTCCAGTGGAAGAGAGATTCGATTGGCTCTGGTTGGCACAAGAGGGCGGAAGGAGGAGCAACAGGGGTGCAGGGGGTGAAGCAAAGGGATTTCCCTCTAAAGTCAGAAAGTTGCCCGACAGAACTGTGCAGAGGCAACGGCTTCCTTGGGGCCAGAGGCTTCCTCCTCCCTGGAGGATCTTCAAGCAGATGAGGGTCAGCCTCTTCGCAGGTGTTTTGTAAAGAGGAGTCTTGGTCAGGTGTGGGTTGGGCTAGAGACTCTGAGGTCCCTTCCAGTTCTATGAGTCTATGGGCTCTGACCCAAGTACCAAGACCTGTAGCTGATGCACATCACTCAGCCAAATCCTTTGTTCCACCATGTTCTAAGGGGGCATTTAGACGAGTCCGCACACAGCATGGCTGATTTGTCTCTGAAAACAATCCTGCTTCCATTATTTTCTGTCTCCCAAATCTCAAACCAAACCCTTAGATTCAAATTTTTGAACTGATAGGAAAAGGAGGGAAATGAACATTTATTAAGCATCTGCCATGTGCCAGGAATGGCACTAAGGTCTTTACAAATAATGCCTCATTGGATTTTCCACAATAACCCTGGGAAGCAGCTGCTATGATCCCCGATTTTTAGCTGAGAAAACTGAGGTAGCAGGAATTAAGGGATTTGCCCAGAGTCACATAGCTAGTAAATATCTGGGGCCAGGTTGGCTCTGGTCGCCTAGATTTCAGGTGTGTGCACTGGAGCGCCCCCTAGCTGCCTTAGCTGACTCTGCATAGATGTTGTTTGGCCAAGTGAAGAGGTACAACCTCAAGCCTGCATGTGCTCACCCTCTTTCAGGTCAATTCACTTAGATTCGACAAGCATTTATGAGGCCTTACTATGCTCCAAGCACTGCTCCAGGCCCTAAAGATGCAAAGACCAAAGTGAATCCGCTGCTGCTCTCAAGGAGCTTACTGTGTTGACGTATCATGGCTGCTTCTCTCTTTACTCATGCAGCCATAACCTTAGTTATGTCATCACTTTTGGTCTCAGCTGTTGCAGTGGCCCAATTGGTCTGTCTCCTGCCTCAAGTCTCTCCCTTCGCCGACAGATCCTCCACTCGTGGCAGGAAGTGACCACCAACAGGAAGGCTCCAGTCCCTTTGCTCAGAAATGCCAGCCTGCCTCCTTGGAAGCTTTTCCAGACAGCTCATCACACAGAATGTCAACATTTGATCCTCTGGGGAGGGGGAAGAGGCAAGCTTTGTACATTTGTAAATAGCTCAACTATTTTCTCATCTCAACTTCCTTTTTTTACAGCAGGAGAAAGCAAGAGGGAAATGCTACAATAGTGTCTTTCTTTCAGAAAAGTCAAGGGAGAAGGAAAGGGCAGCTTTTACAGAATCAGCGAATTTCGGAATTGGAGGCACCTCAGTTGTCTCAAGTCCAATGAGTCTCAATGAAGAAATGCCCAGGGTACCACACCCAACCAGGGGGCATCCCACCTCTGCTCAAAGTCTTCCAAGGATTGGGAGCCCTTCACTTCTGGAGGTCATCCAGCCACTTTTGGAGGCTCTAATTTGGGGAGGTTTCTCCTGGTGACCTAAGTCTAAAAGTTGCTGAATCACCCTTGCTACAAGGCAGAAAAGTCTTGGCCCTCTGATAACCCATTATGGGGCTTCCTTGGCTGCCTTAGGCAAAACATACAGTGGATTGACTGAATTTTTCAATTTCAACTTGTGGGGTCACTGAGACACAACCTGACTAGATTACACAGATTATAGGATCTGAGAGTTGGGAGGAACCTTAGAGATTTCCTAGTCTGCCCTGACTACCTCCTTTTACAAAAGGGGAAACCGAGGTCCAGAGAATGTCCAAGGTCACCCCAAATAGGGAAGGGCAGAACTAGGTTCACTGACTTGACATCAGGCAGCTTTTCTTGGCTGTTTTTGACTGGCCGGTGATCTACCCAACACATATTGATTAATTGGTCTGGAGGGTGGCAAACATCCAGATGTTTGGAGATGTCTTGGCAAGTGATCCCTTATTTCACTTTCCATCCGGTTGTCCTATGTAGACATGGAGATCGTTTGACCCTGGTGACATGGCCATGTCCAGGTGAAGCTCAGTTAGGGATGACAGCGTTCCCCTTTATGAGTTTCACATCCCAGCCCAACTGGCCTTCTAACTGCAATAGTCAATCTCCTGCCTCTGCTCTTTGGAACAAACCAGTCCTTGGTCCTCATGTGCTCTCTGCTTGTCAGACTTTTTGAAACTCTGCCTTTTATAATTTTATAATCCTTGTCATCCTTCAAGGCTCAGCTGTCATGCCACCTCCTTTATGGAGCCTTCCCTGATCTCCCTTCCCCCATTTGTTAGTGCTCATTCATTTCTGAAATTACTTTGTGTGCATCTTGTTTTTCCTCCATAAAATTTAAGTTACTTGAGAACGCGGACATGTGTTCATTTTTGACTGTGGGCATGCCTGGCACACAGTCGCTACTTAATAATGGCCTGTTCAATGGAATGATTGGTATTGTGAAGAAGAAGGATGAGGAGGAAAGGGAGGAGGAAGAGGAAGAAGAATGAAAATATAGAGGAGAAAGAAGAAGGAAGAGGAGGAGAAAGAAGGAAGAGAAGAAAGATGAAAAAGAAAAGAGGAGGAGGAGGAGAAAAAGGAAGAGGAAAAGCTAGCTATAACATTTTGTGTAGACCTCCAAAGAGGGGTTATAGAAGGACTAGAGGTAAATGGGTTGTGCTTTGAATCGTTGTATCCAACTACATCATACAGGTCTCCAAGTATAGAAAGTAATTGTTCATAACTATACAGAAATTTTTGGTTGGCGAACTAACAGTGTAGCACCTTTCTTACTTCCTCACCCTGCTACATAGGAAATAGGAGGTCTAGAGTCAGGAAGCAGCTGGAAGGGAGGAGGACACTCCTGCTGCAACATAAAAATGCCAATGTGAGAGACACCAAGACTGGCAGGGCTACATGATGACAAACTTCTTGCTGGAGCCAGCTATTGAGTCCACTGATGACGTCATCTGCTCCGTAATGGGATGGCTGTGGCTAGACAAGGACTAATATTCCTTCCGGGACGAAAACATCACCTGCCATGGGAGCTTTAGTCTTTCCTGAGAACTCCTGGTTCCAGATCAGTTCCATGTGCGTGAGATTTCCCCCTTCTATGGGACTTGGAGGCACTCAAATGTCTTATTGCTCAGCGAGCCGTTGGGTGCTTGTTCTATATTATTCACCTGCTTATTGATTCTATGCACAGAGTAAATATTGAAGACAGTATTCAAGCATATACATCATCATCTGTGGAGAGGTTCTTCTATTATGTTAAGGTCATATTAGTAGCATTCACTGAAGTATAAGAAATGGGAATTAGTGTGGTATAGAGGAAGAACATTGGTATTGGAGTAGAGAACCTGGTTTCCAATCCTGTCTTTGACACTAAACACTTCTGAGACCTTGGGAAAGTCATTTAAACATCCCGGGCCTTAGTTTCCTAATCTGTAAAATGAGGGGGTTGGACTAGGCAACCTGTAAAGTACATATCTATAATATGCATCCCTTTTACAGTGTCATCTAGACCACTGACACTATCATCCATAGGAATCAATGAAGTATGTTACAGAAAGGAAGCACTAGTGAGTGAGTGGGGGCTCAGAGCTAAGTTCAAAGTGTGTACTCACAAATCCATATAAATCTCAACAATGAGGTGGCACTTTTCTGAAGAAAGAAATGAGCTGAGGGATAGGCGGTCACTGAGTCTCTAGAAACCAGGGAGATTTTCCAACACCCCAGGCCTTCCAACCCATGGGACATGTGTAGACTTGCAGGGTAAACACAGACCAACTCAGATCATCATTCAGATAGTGGGTCTTAGTGCCACCTGGTGGCTAAACAAGCAATACTATTTTTTGTTTTATACCTAAGGAAAGGGAAGTTCGAAAGATTATTAGTCCCATACTATAGATGAGGGCACTGAGCTCAGAAAAGGTACCTGATTTTCCCATTGCTACCCAGCTCCCAGGGAGTGGTGTTAGTCTTCAAAACCCAATTTTTCTGTCTCTAAATGAATTTCTCTCTCCATTACACTGTGGATCCACCAGATACCAAACAGAAGAGTGTTGAGGACTGTCTGGACCCTCACTGTGATGACATGTATCACATTCAAGGACCCTAAAAAATGAGTTCAAAAATCATCTGATTGCAATCTTTTCCTCTGACCTGGGAACAGAATCAGAGAACCTGGCTTTAAATCTCAGGCTTGCTACTTATTACCTCTGTTCTCTCAGGCTAGTCCCTTGATCTTCTGGGCTATATTTTTCTCATCTGGATGATTAAGCTAAGTGGTCTCCAAGGTGAGTGGATCTATGATCTTGACCTTAATCAACGTCGAGGATGCCCAGATCACTTCTACAGCATTGTCAATGAAGCTCCAGCTTGAGAGAGACTAGCTGTGGAACAAAGTTCAACATTCAAAGTGATGACATAAAAATAATGGATTGTATTGGGGGCTGTTGGAAAAGGGCTTTGTAGTCTCTTGTTGCTGTTGTTGGTATTTACTATTGTGCCTTTGATACAACCCCCATCCCATCCCCTGAAAAAATGGACTTTGGCTGAGCACACATAGATCAAAGGCAGACCCCAGGGGTTGCTGCAGGGTGGGCTTAAAGGAATGAGCACTGAGGGTCTCCCAGATGCCCACATTCTAGCCCAGCCTAGGAATTCTGTCCCTATCAAATTCTTTTTTTGAAATTAGGTCTCCCTATTTCACCAAGATGGAAGTACAGTGGCCACCAACAAGCTTGGTCCCACAGCTGACTGGAATGGAAGCTTGGACCCATTCTATTTCCAACCTGGCCTGTTTTACCCATCCTTAGACAGCCTGGTGACACCCTGCTCTTTGGGACTTAGCCCTACTGCTGCTCAAAACTTCTGAGCTCAAGTACTCTACCAGCCTCAGCTTTCCTGACAACATGGACGACAGGCATGTGTCATCATGCCTTACCCCAAACTTTTTTCCATTTGTTGTAGTGATAAAGATGTCCCCTCCTCCATGAGATGAGGACAAGGATATGATTTTTTTCTGTCTTTCATTTTTGGGAGAGTTTAGTTCAATTACATTTAGTTTTCTATCTGCTACAACTGCATCAATCATCCTAGCTGGAAGTAATACACAATTTTCTATTCTCATTATTTGTTGTTAACTTGAATTTAATAAAACTCCTAAATTATATTTTCTCATCAGTCAACAAGCATTTATCAAGTTGCTCAGGATACAACTACAAAGAATAAAATAATCCCTATTCGCAATGAACTTAGACTCTATAAATCTAGCAGGAGACATTATGCATCCACAGACACCTGAGTGTATGTCTGTGTACAATAGCTAGCTAGCATTTGTCAAGGATTTCCGAAATATCTCATTGATCCTCATGACAATCCTGGGAGGTCCATGCTATTATGACCCCCATTTTAGAGATGAGAAAGCCGAGGCTGAGGGAGACAGTCAATAAGTGCCTCAGGAAGGATTCAAACCCAAGTCTCTATGCAAAATGAAGTAAAAGATGGAAGGATTGCAATGGAAGGTTAGTCACATCAGAGTGAGTTTATACACACAACATCTCATGAAGACTTGGGAATCTCTTCCCCCTTCCTCCCCCCCTGCCCCCCTCCCTTCAAGGCTCAATTGAGGAGCTCCGTCCCCTAAACGAACAAACAAAATTACTTTGTGTTCATGTTGTATCTATTTTGTTTCCCTCCAGTAAAGTGTAAGCTCCTTGAGGGTAGGCGTTGTTTCATCTGTATCTTTGTATCTACAGCAGGGCCTGACATTATGGAGGTATCCTTTTTGTAAATGGCTTTGTGTGAGCATGTATGCATGCAGATGTTTGTACAAAGCCAGTTGTTTGCCTGTGGGGGCCCGGTTTTGCCTCAGTTTCTGGGAATCCCAGAGTCACCAGTGTTTGGCTCTGGACTTCGCCAGGCATCAGGATAGAAATGCAGCACTTTCTGATGCCGGGAGGCTGGTGTATGCCTGCTCTTCATCCCTACTTGTGGTTTCCTAAGCCTGTGCAAACCCAAGTCGCTATTCTGGGGTCTTCTTCAAACTATTTCGGCAGAGGCCATATGGTAGACTTTTAAAATAGATTCCCCAAGTCCAGGGGTCATTCCCTGAAAACTAGGTCAAACAAAAGGCTCCAGCTTCTTCTCATAGGAGTTAAATGCCAGCCTCAGGTACTCTCTGAGTACTCGAGAGTTCGACAAAGGGCAAGAGGGAGATAAAATTGGAAATAAAATCAAAGGGCTGAAGCCTTCTGTGGGCTTTGGAGGGGGAAGGGTGGCTCTGTCCTGCAAGGATGCCTATCGCTTCTTCAGAATCACCGTCAGGGTAGCCAAATTACCCACTTCAATCAGAAATGGAGACAACCAGAGCCCTGGGGCTTAAGTTTTCATTTTGACATTGTAATAATATCTAGCATTTCTATGGACCATTCAGGCTTTGCAAAGCATTTCACATACTTATGGCAACCTCATGGAGGTTGCTGGGCTATTATTATCCCCCTACCCCTTTTTCACAGATGAGTGCATTCCTAAGGAATGTCCTTGGAGAGAAGGCTAACATTCTAGATTACTGGCAGGAAACAAAAAACAAGCTAGAACAATTTAGGTGTCATTTGAGACCCAGTTCTGCACTGACATTCCTCATTGGAACGGCCCCTTATTATCTGCACAACCCTAGGCAAACTTCATCCCATCTCTGGAATTCAGTTTCTTCCCTTTCAAAATGAGGAGATTGACTAATAATGCCTTTAAAGCCACTCCAGGATCCCAAGAGATCCTTCACTGACCTCGGCTCAATCAGTGATTTTACAGAGCCAGTGATGCCCCTCCTTGCTTTGCCTCCTACTTTATGGACTTGGCCTCCATGCCTCAGCCTCCTCAGAGCCTGGGGCCTCCCCACCCTCAATCATCCCTCCACTGTGTCAGCCCGGCCTCTCATTGGGGAGGTCCTGGATGGTCCTTGTCCAGCTGCCCAAGTTTAGCTGCTCCAGTTCTGGGGTATCAGGAATAAGGTAGCCACATTGGGTGCTTCACAGAAGCACCAAACATTGGGGTTGTGAGGGTCCTCAGACAGACACACTGAGTCATCCTGGAGTAGTATAAAGAGCCCCTTGATGGCCTCCAGGACTGGTCCTCCAGTCTCTGCCTGAAGATCTCCAGTGATGGGGAATCCATGGCCTCCCGTGGCAGTCCAATCCAGTTAAGGAGAGCTCTCATGGCTTGGGAATTTTCTGACATTATACTTCCATTTAACCTCTGTCATTTCTGCCCATTGCTTTTGAGTCTGTCCTCTAGAGCCAAGAAAAAGCATCTAAAGCAGATACACTACTCCTCAACACAAGGGCCCTTCAAATGCTAGAAAATGCCTCCCATGTTACTGCCCTCCTCTCCCCCGCAAGCTCTCCGTCTTCTCTTCTCTGGCCTGAACGTCTCTTGTTCCTTCAATTGATTCTCCAAAGACGTGATCTCGAAGCTCTCGAGAGGCAGCATGCACAGTAGGAAGATTCTGGGGTCCGTGTTCTGCCTCTGCCCCTTACCTCTCTTGTGGGGCCTGTTTCCTTCTCTATAAGATGAGGACGTGGACTAGCTTTGGTGTAAGGTCCATTCCCGCTCACAGCCTGGGATTCTGAGGTCCTACACTTTGCCTCCAGCACAATAATATCCCCACAAAGGACGACAGATCCACCCAAAGCCATCCCAGGCCAGCGGGTATTCCAAGGCAGAGGGGAGCCGGACTCTTACTTTCCTCGGCCTAGATTGGCTCCGCAAACCTTGAGGGGCTCCACGAGCCAGGGCTATTGTAGCATCACGCCCAAGGTTGCCCAGGTAGGAGCGATAAGAATAGCGGCCGTTCCTGTGTCACATCTTAGGATCTGCAAAGTGTTTTACAAATCATAGCTCCCATTTTATCCTCACAAGCACCCTGGGAAGTCAGCGCTGGACTTATCCCCAGCTTACACAGGAGGGAATGGGAGCAGGCTGAAGGTGAGTGTTTTGTGCAAGGTCATACAGCCGATAAGCGTCTAAGGCTGGATTTGAACTCAGGTCTTCCTGACTCCAGGCAAAGTACTCTTCCCACTCCACGTGGCTGCCCAGTAAGAGCTAGGACTAGAACCCAGGTGCTCCCCTTTCCACTCCACTCCTTTGATTCCAAACTTCATGAATGAATTCTTTAAGTTCTGAATTGGTTTGAAAGCTTTCTGTCCAGAGAGGGAAACTGGTCTTTTCCTCCAGCCCAACCTTGGGATCTAAGGCTACTCTCTTCTTCTCCTTCTCCTTCTCCTGCTTCTCCTCCTCCTCCTTCTTCTCCTCCTTCTTCTTCTTCTGCAGTTGGGGTCAAGTGACTTGCCCAGGGTCACACAGCTAGTAAGTGTCTGGGACCAGACTTGAACTCAGGTCCTCTTGACTTCATGTCTGGAGCTCTGTGTGTCACTGAAATGTCCCATACCTCCTCACTTCTCAATGGGGCTGACTCAGGCTTCCTTAGCCATCTTTAGAATATGTCCAACAGCTGCAGCTCCTGATTGGTCACCTGGGAGGCCTTGGTGCTCTCTGATATGCTTTCGTGAGTATGTAAGGGTTCTAAAAAGCTGTTAATGAAGAGCTCATGAAGCAATATTCAAATATGCCCCCAAAGTGGCCAGTCTGGCAGGAAAGGCCACTTATCTGAGAGACATTTGACATTGTAATGGGATATGCTGAGCCAGAGACATGGGGCTTTCCATTGGGGGAGCTCCCTTAGGTGGGAGCAGGGAGATCATTCATGGGGAGGGGATCCTCCATTGGAGGAGCTCCCTTAACTGGGAGCATGGGTATCATTTGTGGGGAGGGGGGTCCTTCATTGAGGGGTCTTCCTTATCAGGGAGCTGGGGAGCCATTAATGGGGAGGGGTCCTTCTCAGTCAATGCCAGATAGAGGAGAGAGGCATAATTTCCAGTAGGGCTTTGAGGCAAGCCCAGAACTTTGCCCAGGCCCAACCCACCCAACTTCATGATTCCTTGGAAATGAAGTGAGGCAGCAGTGGGGTCACAGCTGAGAAAAAAAACGTCCCTGCTTGGGGAATCCAGACAGAACTGTGCTGTCACTGCTTGGCTATTTGCCATGCGCTATATTCAGTTGCAAACTATGCCGTTGTGTTAGCAACATAGCTAGAAAGATGCCCTCCAAGACCTGAAGACTTTTAATAACCCTGGCCCTCCTGCCGCCAAAGGAATATAATACAGGAGAGTGTGTTATGACCTCTCCAACTTTCCTTCTTTGGCTGAAGAAAAGATTCATGGAAACCGGATCATGGCCCCCCAGTCAGCCTCCCCCACCCCTCCACTCCAGCCCTGCCAAGTCAGAGGGGCCAAACTCACCAAGTGCTTTGTAAATGGGCTTGAAGTTCTAAGTGTCAGGGAAGGGCTCCATGCCCTCCCACAGCCAAGGGAGCAGCTTTCAGGCAGCTTCGGTGTAGAAGGAGGAGCACTGTGTACCAAAGCAAGGGAACTGGCTTTGAATCCCAGCTCTGCTGTTGCTAATCTGTGCAGTCTACACTAGGTCACTTTGCTTTTCGGGGCCCCGATCTCCTCCTCTGTAAAAAGGGGATTAATAAAAGCACCTCTTCCAACATTGTACACAACCACAGACATATTGATTCTGTGATGACTGACTTTGATAGACTTGGCTCTTCTCAGCAACAGGAGGCTCAAAGACAGCTCCAAAGGACTCACAATGGAGAGAGCTGGCTACATCCAGAGAAAGAACTGTGGGGTCTGAATGCAGACTGAAGCACACTCTTTGCTCTCTCTTTTTTTCCCTCTTCTTTTTCAGTTTTGTTTCTTCTCTCGTGATTCCTTCCATTGGTCATTATTCTTCTTTGCAACTTGACTATTGTGTAAATAAGTTTAATGTGAAGGTATATGTAGAACATATATCGGACTGCATGCTCTCCTGGGGGGAGGGGGGAGGGGCAAGGAGGGAAGAAAGTTTGAAACTCAAGAACATGTGGAACTGTAAACTAAACTTTGTAAACTAAAAATAAAAAACCTAATAAAAAATAAAATAAAAGCACCTCCTCCCAAGGTTGTCGTGAAGATAAACTGAGCCCTTTGGAGACCTTAAAGTGCTAAGGAAGCACTCTATCTGAAATGAGAAGGGTGACTTGGGAAATCCCAGAGGCACCTTTTGTCCCATTCCTTGTCCCCATGGCCACCCTGTCCCCATTTGAGTGAGCTCTTCCTGCAAAAGATCAGAAGGACGTCAGAAATGCTCACTTCTGACGTGCTGTAGGAGACAGAACCTGATCTGACAGCTATCCATCACAGCCCTCTCTGGCTGGTAAATAAAGGGCTCCATCCTAGAGACACCAGTCTCTCTTTGAGACTAACCTCAATGCTTTCGCTTTGGTACAGATCAGCTCAGTTACTCAACCACCCTGTCCAGCCTTCCCAACGCCCAGAGCATTCTCTTCGCCATGTATGTGATCACAAGAGCTCAGGGAGTCCAACCCATTTCTGAACAAGAGTCTCTTCAGTATCACATCAAACAAACGGCCATCCATCCTGGCTTGAAGATCATCAGGAAAACGGACCTCCAGCCCTTCCCCTTACAGATCACTCTCCTTTGGCTGGCTGGATAGCTCTCATCATTAAGAAGTTCACCCTGACACAGAGCCCCTAGCTATCTGCCTCTCGGCAATGTCCGCCCCACCCCCCAACCCCACACTGCTCCTAGTTCTTCCAGTCAAACCAAATCGATGCAGTCCCTCTTCCCCATGTCAGCCGTTCAAGTGCTCTCATATCCTCTCTAAGTCAAGACAATGCTGTACAAGTCAGTTCATCTCTGGGAGCCTCAGTTTCCTCATCTGAACAGAGAGACTAGCAGTCCTGACACAAGTATCCTTCATGGATGTGTTCGGAGAAATGCTATTCATTGACTGTAAAATGCCTTCCCCAAACATCCAAAAGTGCAGGTCTCTGCATAGAGACTTGGGAAGCCTGTGAGCCTCACACACAGAATGGTTGTGAGCACATCATCCTGACCTCAGGATCCACTGCTACATTACCTAGGAATACCTGGGTCCTTTCATTCCTTTTGTCACTTTTCAGAGCATTTTGGGAACTTGCATAGCCATAGTGGGAAGCTGCAAGCCAACTTCTGCTTGTCGTCTGCTCAAAACCAGGTGTTGGGGAAAGGCCAGAGGGAAAATGTCCCCCCCCCCCCGCCCCACTCCCCTGCAATGTGACATCTAGCCAAGAGGAAGGGAAAGAGAAGGAAGAGAGCACTCCTTTTATTCTCAGATGCTTGGAACTTCTGCAGATCAGTTGCATCTAAATATATGCTCCCTTGCTCCTTAATTTTTTAAAAAGAGATTAATTTAGAAGGCCATTTTTAATTCCCACGTAGCTAACATAGGACAGAAAACAAAATTCTTTATGGAGAGTCAGGAAAGTGGCGTTCAAGCACCGAGAACAGATATCTGGTTCATCGAATTGACTGAATAGTCTTGGCTCTGTTCCTAAAGGATTGGGTGACCTTTGGCATCTGCTGGGTGACTGAGAATTTCTCCAGGCTTTAGTTTCTTTATTAACAAACTGAGAATCAGGTCCCATTCTACCTGATATTCATGAATCTAAACCCCCACACCAATTCTTGGTTTTGTAGCTTCCTGTAAATGGTGCTGCCGCATGTTTAATATGTTTGAAAGTCAACATGTCCAAAACAGATAGAACTCATCCTCCTCCCCAAGCCCTCTCCTCTCCCTGATTGCCTTATTCCTGTCAAAGGTACCACCATCCTTCTAGCCTTCCAGTTTAATAACTGGGTCATCATTCTCCACATGTCCCTCTCTCTCCCCCAGTCGGTTGCCAAATCTACCATTTCTGCCTGTATTACATTTCTCGTGTCTCTTTCTCCACTCACAAAGTCACCACCTTAGCTCAGGCCCTCATCGACGAGAGGAAAATCCACAACAATGAAATCATAGATCCTTGAAGTATAATAAGCATGTCTTCCATTAATTTCTAGAAGTTTATTAAGGCACTTGCGATGTTGACTAAGGCAAGGTCTGTAAAACTTCTCTCCACGTGGAGGTTCTCAGAGAAATCTGGCTTATAGATCAAAATAACCACATTATTATTGTAACAGCCTCCTGATTGGGTTCCTTGCCTCATATCTCTTCCCCGTTCTAGTCCACCCCCTGCTGCTAAAGCAACCACCCTTAAACGACTTGAAACGTCCTCCCCTCTCCCCTTCGCTTCACTTGGTTCCTCTCACTCGCTGTGACGCAGCTTAAACGGCACCTTCCAGGTGAAGCCTCTCCTGATTTCCCCAAATACAAGTGCTCCCCTGATCTACGTTGCATTGAATTATTTGTGTATATATTTGTATTTCTGGGCTTTGTGCTTATCCCGTGTGTGTGTGTGTGTGTATGGCCATTGTATTCCCCATTAGAACACCAGCTGGTTGGGAGTGGACTTAGTTCGTGCTTTGGATTTGTAGCCCCAGCATCGAGCACAGTGCCTGGCACAAGGTTTACATTTAACGAACACTTGTTGACTGATTGACTTCAGTTGAATAGGTCAGAATGCTTCAAAGTGTTTGTAGTGTGTCTTCTTATCCAGGGGAGATCATAGACTCCTTTTGATTTGTTATTTTGTCTTGGAAACTGTGGGTGTCAGTAGATAGAATCAGGCTGGCCAACGAGAGTCAGTGACCGTGGCTATCTGGTGGCCAGGGGCCCTTGTGCCATCCTGATTGAATCTTGGAGGAATGTCAGCAGAGGGTGGCAGCCTTCTCTGTGTGAGATGCTGACACAGATATCTGCCTTTGAAGAGTGCTAGTTTCTTTGCAAACATCTTCCCCTGTCACAATACAAAGAGTTGTCGAGTGATGGTCATCTCCTATGACTTAAAACGAAGAGGAGAAAAAAAGCATGCCATCTCACCACAAAAACAATTGAACTCGGCTTGGGTCCCTCCAATTGAGAAGCAAGGGCTGGAAAGTTTTCAAGTCAAGTGATTGGAATCTCATTTGTGGGACAGGCTTGGCGTTAAATTAAACAATGCTCTCTGAGCCTCTTCTTTTCTTGGGTAGTTTGGGAGCTTCCAATATATTGATTTGTGAACTTATCTTGACAACATATCTCCCTCTCCCTCACCCAATAATTTTTCTTTGTGTGTGTGAGTGTGTGTGTGTGAATGTGTGTGTGTGTGTGTGTGTAGGGGGTAATTAGTCTCAAAACTGGACAAAGTTTAATTTGCTTTAGTAAAAAATAAAAATATCTCTCTGTTAGGGTGCACTTTTGAGTGAGGGAGCTAGGAAAGAACATGGCGAAATCTCATCAACAGCTGGGGTGTGTCCCACTGGAGACTGGGGAAAGTCAAAGAAGGAGAGAAGAGGGTCAAGATGTATGGCTACATTCATAAAGTCAGACAGTCCCCCAACTATGACTCCCAAGGTTTTTGATTCAGATCTTTAAGGACCAGTCTCTTCCTTCTCTGAGCTACATAGTTATTTCCACAAGTGAACATCCACTGTGACCCTAATTGCTGTGTGTCTGCTTGTCTTGTGTCTGCTAGTGGGTGGGAGTGAAGAACCTTGAATGAGGAGTCAGGAGTCTTGGATATAAATTCCACTTCAACTACTGGCTTCATGCAAGGCTCACAATAAGTCACTTCATCTCACTGGGCCTCAGTTTCCCCACTTGTAAAATGAGTGGGTTGATCTATATGACCTCCAAAGATCCTTGCAGATCTGCCATTTTCCCTAAGGTCCTTCATAGATCTGACCATCTAAAACTCTTGTCCTAGGTAGCTAGCTCCTTGACCCCACTTACAAGTAAGAGAACAGGATCACAAAGTGATTTGGCCAAGATCCTTTCCATGACACCATACAGGCTATTCATTTATTCATCACTTATAAAGTGCCTATCATGTGCTGATTCACGTCTTAAAACAGGATTGGCCACTTTCATGCTGTCTTGCTATCCCTTCCCCAAATTTTCTGCATCTCTCGAGTGAGAAATATTTCTTGGTTTTGTCTTTGTATCCTCAGTCCCTAGCAAAATGCTTGGCACATAGCAGGCACTTCATTGGTGCTTCTTAAGGGAATGATTCATTCTTCTTCCTCCCGCCTTCCAACGATAGAGAGGGGCTAAAGGCCCATCCACAGCTTGCTCGGGGCCATCTCTTCCCGTGATCGGTGGTAAGATTAGCAGTCCCACCTTTCCCAGTTTTGAGCTCTAATGACCTTCCTTTTGACCCTCCCATAGACAGGTCCTGGCTGACTGTTCAGGGGCACTCAAGCAAGCCTTGATCTCTACACTCTCAGGAGATGAATACCTATTGACCATTTCAGTCCTTCCTGCCATTGCCCCCTTATCAGTCCTGGGAATGTTTCCCAGTTCTGCTCCATCTACCCTCCCTGAGCTGAGCTCAAAAGCCAGCCCCTTTCTAGACACCTTAAAGGACACTTGCACCTACCCATATCAGAAAAGACCCTGAGAAGATTTTCCTTTGATGACATCTGTGGGGTAGGGAGGGAATTTGCAAGTAATTGTAAGACTTTTAAATCATCACATCTCATATTTGGAAGGGACCTCAGGGACCTATAGTCTAAGCTGTACCCGAGTAAGAATTTATGACATAACTCATCCAATTTTGTTTTTTTTCCCCTAAGGATTAAGGCTATGGTGACTATGCACACATGACCACCTCTGATACTAGTGTTTGTTCACATTTAGACAAATCATTATTTCAAGGTAGACATGCCTAGACAGAGACACCATGAGTTCAGGACATCCAGAAGCCCTATAAAGGTCCTAATGGAGACCAGGGGCAGTAGCAGTAGCCACCAGAGAAGTAGTGGCTACATCAGGAAAAGAGAGACACCTGAGGATGGCAGCAGCTACAGGAAGTAAGACCTCCCTCATGGTGGAGAGAAGTGCCAGCTGTGGATTCAACAGAAGCCCTGACCTTTAGAGCCGAGCTTGGTGGCCCACCCATCAAAATATTACACTTAGGGGGATTAGATGAAGACTCTACAAAAGGAGGAAAAGGATTGCCAGAACAAGGAGTAGGGAATTTCCCCTTTGCTGCATGTATACCTCCCTACCATGGCACTTAAGTTCTGAGCTCTAAGCACCCTGGCTCGCAAGAGGATAGTGGATGCCTAGTTGGTGGGGGTGTTTTATACCAACAACTCTCGCTACACTCCATTAGTAAACAACCTTTCTAAAAGATAGTTGAAGTCTAGCTGACTAACGTTAATAGGAAGCACATTGCTGGGGGCTCATGAATGACAGTCTTAGAAAGCTCAGCCTCTCAGGGTTACTCCTAAATCCCTGAGACTAGGTAAGAATAGCAAGCACCCTCTGGAAACTGCCTGTCAATCCAAGTGAGAGTTGGAAGAGTGGCCCCAGGCTGCTCTGATCCTTTGAAGACCATCCAAGGCAGCCCCTTCCGTGTTTGGATAGCCTTAATTATTATAGGGCTTTTCCTTTCATTAAGCCTCACTCTGCCTCTTAGGCACTTGGGCGATTTCTGCCCCTTTCCTCTAGTTCTACCCTCTGGGACCAAGCACAACAAGGCCAATTCGTCTTCCACGTGAAAGCCCTTCATATACTTGAAGGCTAGTGCTCATACTCCCTTTGAGTCTTCTCTTCTCCAGGCTCAACAGGCCCCATTTCTTTCATGGATTCTTATGTGTCACAGACTCAAGACCCTTCACCATACTGGTCACCATCGCTTGATGTTGAATGTCCTCACTAAACTGAAATGAGAGAAAAAGTGTGGCCCAATAGAAATCACCCTGGCTCTGGAGCTAGAGGGCCTGGTTTCAAATCCTACCTCTGATGTTGACTGACCTTGTCACCTTGGATAAGTCTCTTCACTGCCTGGGCCTCAGTTTCCTTATCTACAAAATGAAGGAATTAGACTAGATGGCCTTCCAGTTCTGAATTCACTATTTAAAGTCGAGCCCAATCCTCTTTCTTTGTGCTGCTTGTCCTATAGATCATTCCTTCTTCCTTTCCAATCTCCGATTTCTCTTTGTTCACTGGTTCCTTCCCTGCTGCTTACAAACGAACTTAGGTCTCCCTGATTCAACCACAACAACAAAACTTCAACTGACCTTACCATCCCCTCAAGCTAGCATCCTGTATCCCTGCTCCTTTTCACTGCAGAACTCCTAGGCTGAATCATTTTGACTCTTTACCTTCATCATCCTACCAACTGCTCACTTCTGCAATCTGGCTTCCAGAAGAGCCCATCACTTGACTAAAAGTATTGTCTCCAAGGTGGTCAAGTGCTAAATCTGATGACCTCTTCTCATGTCTCAGTCTCCTTGACTAATCTGGAGCTCTGGTTGGTATTGGTGATCCCTGTATCCTTTATATATCTGTCTTCCATAGTCTGCTCCCTCCTGACTCTCCAGGCTGTCTCGTGTCTCCTTCTCTTTCTCCACTGAGAGATGATCAGCGTCATCTATTTCCCGATGTTTGTGGGTACCCTCTAGAGTCTTGTCCAGGGACCTCTTCTCTTTTCTCTCTGGCATCTCTCCTTGGGTTGTCATCAGGTCTGCTTCCATTGGTTCAATGATCATCCCTACAAAGATGACTCCCTAATGTACATGGCCAACCCTACTCTCTGAGCCCCAGTTGTCCTGGAGGCAGTAGGGAAGCACTGGAGGCTATTGATTTGTCAGACCCATGCTTTAGGAAATCTTTCCTTCCTTCCTTCCTTCCTTCCTTCCTTCCTTCCTTCCTTCCTTCCTTCCTTCCTTCCTTCTTTCTTTCTTTCTTTTTCTTTCTTTCTTTCTTTCTTTCTTTCTTTCTTTCTTTCTTTCTTTCTTTCTTCCTTTCTTTCTTTCCTTCTTCTTTCCTTCCTTCCATCCATCCTTCCTTCCTTCCTTCCTTCCTTCCTTCCTTCCTTCCTTCCTTCCTTCCTCTCTCTCTCTGTCTGTCTCTCTCTCTTTCTCTCTCTCTCTTTCTTTTCTTCTTTCTTTCACAAAACCTTAAATCCACTTCATTCTGAAGCTCATAGATTGGACCACAATAGGTCCCTGTCCGAGCTTCATTTAATGGCTGTATTTTGGGCCCTCCTGGCTTAAAGTGAATGTCAATGGTGACTATTTCTTTTTGGAACAGCAACCCTGAGGGTCTTCCCCTCCCCATTTGATTTTTTTCCTTTTTTCCTAATTAAAGGGGCTATCCCTTGACTCACTTCTTAAAGAGGCCTATTCACTGAATGGGCATGACTCTAAGTGAGTATATGAAAAGGCCTTAGCCTAAAAGGGCCAGGTTCTCCCACTGCATCCTGGGCCATCTCCAGTGATACTGATGAATATTTGGTCACTGGATCCAGATGGCTCTGGAGGAGAAAGTGAGGCTGGTGACCTTGCACAACCCTCCCTCACTCAAATCAAAGTCAACTTCGGGTCACATCATCATTTCCCTGATGTCATGGTCCTTTTCAAAAATAAAGGACAAACCCAACCTAATTTTTAAGTGTTTAAAGGGATTCTGAGACCAAGAAGTCTGAGAATCACTGGTCTAGGGCATGAGGTGATGAGGGTTATGGCTATACCAGTAGAGAGAAAGGGATGTATATGACAGATGCTGTCAAAGGAGAGATGACAAGAGTTGACAAGATTGGATATGGGGGGTGAATGCAGGTGGAAAGCTGAGGATGCCACCCAGGCTTTGAGCCTGGATGACGGGGAGGATGATGGTCCCTTTGACGGAAACAGGGAAGTAAGGGTTTATAGTGCGGGCCGGGGGAGAATGAATTCTGTTTTAGATACATTGAGATGCCTGCGGAATATTTCATTTGAGATGTCCAAAAGGCAAAGATGTGAACACAGAGCTCAGGAGAGAGGGTTTAGGGCTAGATTATATAGATCTGAGAATCCTTCCCATGGAGATGATAATTGAATCCATGAGAGATGATGAGATCACCAAGTGAGATAATCTAGAGCAGGGATTCTTAACTTGGGCTTTGTGAACTTTAAAAATATCCGTGCTGTATTTCAATATAATTGCTTCCCTTTGTTACACTATATATTTTATTTTATTTTATGCACTTGAAAGCATTGTTTTGAGAAGGGATCAGGCTTCGACAGAGTGCCAAAAGGGTCCATGATACAAAAAAAGTTAAGAATCCCTGGTATAGAGGGAGAAGAGGAGAGGGACCCCAGCAGAGCATTGGGGAATGCCCAGCAGGGGCATGACCTGGATGAAGATCCAGCCAAAGAGACTAAGAGTCATCAGATATGTAGGAGGAGAACCAGAAGAGAATGGCGTCACAAAAACTTGGAAGGGAGACAGTATTTAGGAGAAGAAGATGATGCCAGTATCCAAGCCTGGGGAGGGGTCCAGAAGGATGCAGATTGAGAAAAGTCCGTCCAATCAGACAATTAAGAGATCGCTGGTAACTTTGGAGAGGGCAGTTTCAGCAGAATGTTGAGGTCAGAACCCAGATCGCAAGGGAGCGAGAGGGGAGGAAGTGGAGACAGTGATTGTAGACTGCTAAAAGCTGAGAAGGAGATATATAGGGTGGTAGTTGGTGTGGCATCATCGAATCAAGTGAATGTTTTTAAGGATGGGGCAGACTAGTGTCCCCCTCCAACTTCTAAATGTTGTGTATAGTGAATCAATGAACATTTATGAAGCACCTACTGTGTGCCAGGCACTGTGCTAAATAGTGGGGATACAAAGCAAGAGAACACAGTCCCTGCCCTTAAGGGGATCACAGTTTAATGGGGGAGGCAACATTCAAACAACTGGATACAAACAAATTGTAGCTAGAGTAAATATGTCTGTGTGGTCTCTCCCTCAATATGGTGTCAGTTTCTTTGGTCTCCAGATCCCCTGTTTGACACATAGGAGACAAGTCACTCTCTCAGCCTCAGTTTCTTCATCTGTAAAATCTGGATAGTAATAGTATTTCCCTCATAAAGTTGTGAGGATTAAATGAGATAATAAATATAAAGCACTTTGAAAACCTTAAAGCACTGTATAAAGGTTAGCCAGCGGTGGTAGTAGTAGTAGCAGTAGTAGTAGTAACAAATGTTTATTGATTCATTAATTAATTACAAAATGCTTTTCCATCAATTTCTCTTACCTAACTGTCTCACTAGTGTACAGCAGGCAGTATAGCAATCATTCTCCCCATTTTGCAAATGAGGAAACTGAGACAAAGTTCTACCTGATTACTTTACCTCTGGAGGCTCCACATTCCAACTCTCTGAATCCTAAATTAATGAGAATTTTCTATACTTTTAAGAACAGTTCAACCCTCTGGGTCGGCCAACTGTGTCCAAACCTTACGGAGGCATGCGTCCTTGACATGCCACACCCGCCCCCCCCCACCAGCTGGAGAGGGAAAAATGCAGTCAATCATGGGGCTGTCTTGCCTTCCTTCCCAAGCCAGACACTTGGCTTGCCTGATCACCCTCCTACTCTCCTCCCTACCCCCACTTCACCAATTGATTGATTCGGGGATTAAATTGATAGGTTATTTTGGCTTCAGGCCACCCAGTGAAATCTTCGCTGTCAGAATCCTTTCTGTCCTCCCACCCCCAAGTAAAACCTTTGAAAAGACTCCTGGGAACCCCCTCCAGGGGAACCTCATAACTTTGTGGTGAGTCACTGCCCCCAATCCTGGGAGTCCTTTGGGTTTTCCACATCCAATAATTCAGGACACCCATGCTTGGAGAAGGGCTAGGGAATCTTGAGGGCTGTCATTTGTTGGGGATGGGGTGAATCATGAAGCTACTGAGGCTCGTTTCTGGTCTCTCAAGCTATTGGGGGAGGTAATCTCCACATACCCCTGCATCATGGCAAAGATGCATTCTACGCTCCACAGTCTATACAAAATATCTCTCTTCCCTCCTTTCTCACCCAGTTAAAATGCACAAATCTTCTGTCCTCTCCCTTCTAGTCTACAATCTCACCTTTCCAAGGTGACAGCTATCTATGTAATCAATTCCCCCATTTAAAAGTGTCAGATTTGGACCAGAATCCCACCAAGGGCCTCCCAAAGCCTTGAGCTCTTTGCATGGACAAATATTAACTTCCAATGCATCCAACTCAATAAACATTCATTACAGGTCTGCAGCAGGCCAGGCTCAGCACTGAATATTAGTGATATCAAGCTAAAACGAAATGGAGTCCCTGCCCTCCAGGAGTAGATGGAGACAGCAAAGTAAATGCTTGACGGTCTGAGGAAAAAAGTAGGAGCCTCAAAGGACTTTGGGATCAGAAAGGGCTTCACAAAAGAGTATCACTTGAATGGGGAAGGGAAACATTATAGGCTGGAGACACTTCAAGTGCAAAGACGTGGCAGTGGGAGATGGAGTGTTGAGTCTGAGGAACAGCGAGTTGATCTAGAACACGGAATGTGTGCAAGGCAGTAACAGGCAGAAACACTGAGAAAAAGCCTGAGCTCGAATTGGAAGAACTTGAAATATTAAGCTGAGGAATCTGCATTTTCTCCCAATAGTGATAGGAAATCGTTGGGAGGTGGTGACGGGCCAGCTGTGGCTATTAAGAAGGCTGCTTGGGTGGCTGTACCAGGGATTCCTTGGAAGCAGGAGAGGCTGGAGGCAGGGAGGCTGGTGAGGAGGCTATTGCCATAATTGAGGGATAGGTGCTGGAGGCCTGGACTGGAGCTGATGAATAGAGACAAGGGACCAACTAGAGGTTGGCTGTGGAGGAAAAATGGACAAGGCTTGGCACTTTTTTGGATATAGAGGGATGAGGAGAGGATAGAAAGAATAGACAGGATGGTGAGGTTGAGAACCTTCTGAGCCCTTCGCCGCGATTGTGATTGTCATTCACTTTTCCACTGGTGGAGAGGCTTGGATAGCACATCGCCAAGTCAGGACTCGAACCCAGGCCTCTTATCTATGGGTCCAAGGTTCTTCTCACTCTTCCATAGTGATTTGTGGCCGGACAAAGTCTCCAGCTCTGGCTGGGAATGATTTCCTCTCAAGAGCTGGCAGCTCATCAGTATCCCGATTCAGGGCTGGGAAGGACCTTAGGGGCCATGTTGGTGCACTGGCCTGGCAGGACCTCTTAGCCGCCCCTCCCCTCTCAGGGAAGCCCATGGGGGTCTCTTTTTCCAGGCACCTGCCTCCGCGGAAGTCGGGAGGCTGCCTGCCGTCTGCCCGCTCACCCAGGCCAGCTTGACCCTCCTTTCTGGAGCTGGCTCGCTTAGGCCAACCGGGCGGCAGAGATCGTGAACCCGCAGCTGCATTCCAAGGCTGTAAATCAGGTCGGCGGCCCTTGCTGCTGTTCTTGAAATGCTCCAGTTGCGCTCCAGGGATTAGGGTGTCAGCAGCCCCGGCCTCTGGGCTGTGGCGGCGATATATTAGGCTTCAAAAGAAGGCAGGGTTTCATTGCTCAAAGAGAAGAAAACTGAGGCTGAAAATAACGTGGGCATGGAGGTGAGCAGCCTTGCCCTGCCCCTGCCCCTGCCCCACCCCAGAGGATGCCAGAGGGGGAGAAAGCTGAGGAATGACCTCATATCCTTAGAGATCTTGGAGCACCATCAGACCCCAGCCCCCTCAGCTTGCTACTCCAAGTCTGTGTCTAGCAGGCCTTCAGGGCATCCCAGGTAGGGGCCAGACCCAAGGCTGAAGCTCAAGGCTCCTTGTGGGGAGCCCAGGCAAGAAGGAAGACACTGGGCCACAGTGAGGGCCTGAAGGAGGGTGGGCTTGGCCACCATGGGTCAGCAGCCCATCATTTTCATGATTTCTGCTATCCCTTGTTGATTTCCTTCATACACTCTCTACTCACTATATGAGTGTGTGTGCCTGTGTGTGTTTCTGTGCCTGTGTGTATGTGTGTGTGTGTGTGTGTGAGAGAGAGAGAGAGAGAGAGAGAGACAGAGAGACAGATAGAGACAGAGACAAGACAGAGAGAGATGGAGAGAGAGAGTGAGAGAGGGAGAGAGAGAGAGAGAGAGAGAGAGAGAGAGAGAGAGAGAGAGAGAGAGTGAAAGGGAGAGAGAGAGGGAGAGGATCTCTGAACTGGGCAAAAGGGACCTCAGGGACCTTGCAGTCCAACCTAGCTGAACAGGAATCTCATTTAGAGCACGTCTAAGTGGCTAGTTATCACCCAGTATCTTCTTGAAGACTTCCTGTGACAGTGTTCATTCCACTCTGGGCCAGCCTCAGTAGCTATAATTTGTCTTTACACTAAGTCTCTGTAGCCCTGCTGCCCCCACCAACAACTGCCTCTTAGCTTACAGTTCTGCCCCCTAGAGCTAAAAGGAATGTCAGACTTCTCCTTTGAGTGAGAGCCCCTCAAATACTGATAGAGCCAGGCCGCGTAGCCACTGCCCCCCCCCAAATAAAAAGCCAACCCCCAATTCCAGGATCCTTTCCTCCATCTTCGATTACTTTAACCTCCCCATCAGCCTTCATCCAGGAACAGCAATATATCATCACACCTGGAGAATGACAATGATTTCTGTTTGTTTGATGCTGTGGAATGAAAGTCCCTGGAGCCAGGGGGTGCTTCCTGTCTGTCCCATTTTCATATCTGCCACTATTAGCACAGTGCTTGGCACAGAGACCAGTGCTTAATAAATGCTGGCTGAGTGACTGATTCAAAGCTTCCTCATGACATCCCTGGGAAGTTCTAGGATTATCATTTCTTTGAAAGGTGGAAGAGATTTTAGAGGTCACCGAGTCCATTTAAAACATGAGGAAACTCAGGCACAGAGAGGTTAAGTGATTTGCCCAGTGTCTCCCAGCTAGTAAAGGAGCCTTCTAGGATCATCCTGGTGCCAGGTATCTACATGATGATGGTTGAGAATGATAGCGATATTATGGCCATTCTATAGATAGGGGCAGCTAGGTGACACCGCAGTGGATCGAGCGCCAGTCCCGGAGACCAGACGACTCATCCTCCTGAGTTCAAATCCAGCCTCAGACACGTACTAGCTGTGTGACCCTGGACAAGTCACTTAACCCTGTTTGCCTCAGTTTCCTCAACTTCCTCAATTTCCTAAATGAGCTAGAGAAGGAAATGGCAAACCACACTGGCATCTTTGCCCAGAAAACCTCAAATGGGTGGTGAAGAGCTGGGTACAACTGGCAACAAAAGTTCCATACAGAATCTGGAAGATCTAGATAGCCTGAGGTCCCTGCCCACCCAACATCTGAGATCACAAATTAGGGCTGGAACCTAGTTCAACACTTTTATTTTAAAGAGGAAGAAGCTGATGTGTAGAGGGGAAGATGCCTTGCCCCATGCTCCACCGGCAGTGTAGGCCACAGAGCCCTCCCAGCTCTAATGTCCTCTGGCTCTAAATTGTTGAGCCTCGGTCTGTCCTGACCTGTCCAATTATGCCCATCGGCTGTGGCTCACCGGAAGGCTCTCCCACTCCCACATCTCCCAATTCTGCTCGGGCCTCAAAGGTTTCCAGCGAAGGCAGCTTGCTAACTGCCGTCTTCAGGACTTTCTGCCTCAAGGAAAACTATTCTGTGTTTGGATTGGATTGCTTTGTTTTGGGCTCACTATTGCTTATTGATGGCTACTTCATTTAGAATAATCTAGAAGCTTCTCCGCATGGGACTCAGACATAATCTTCATGCTGGAAAAATGCATCCCGAGGTGTGGCTTACGCTGAGGGGAGGAGATGGGTATACCGGGAGCCCCAGGTTCTCTGACTCAGAGCAGGTGGCCTCCTACTCACTGCCATAAATCTTGCATACACGCGTGTGTGCACATCCCTCTGGCTCCCCACCCCCACTCTCCCACACTCACCAAGGAGGCTCCTTTGGAAGTGGTCGCCTGGTTCTCAGGGCTGCTAGCCACCCTTCTTCTGGCTTCCCATCTCCAGTAGAGACTGTTCAGCCACAGAAGGGTGAGGGACCCTCGACTGCTCTTGGACAGAATGGGCAAGACTTCAATAACCCACCAGCATCTTTACTGAGCCCTGTGGCCAGCCCTGAAGTCATCGGAGTTAAAGCTAGAAGCCCTGAATTTGACATGATCAGCACTAAACAAATATTGTAAAATTGAATTGAGAGATATAGAATACAAGGGCAAGAAAGGATTGGAGCACCCTTTAGGGACTCACATCATTCAATTTGGCATGCATTTATTAACCACCTACTGTGTACAAGAAGGACCTGTTCTGGGCTCCTGGAAGGCAAAGAGAGAGGATACACAGACCTTGCTGCAGTGGTGTGGGATCTAAGAACTGGGTCTTCAGCTGAGGGTAAAGAGGAGCCTCTTGAAGTTGGAGGAGCAGACATAACCCCTTTTATTGCTGAGCAGGAAGGCAACCCTAACAGAGGCCCCTGGCACCCCCGGAACCTTTCTAAGCATGCCAGCTTCAGCAAGGGAGTTTAGAACAGCCATCCCAGACAGAACCAGGCCCAGGAAGGCTTACATTCTCCTGGGGAAAAGCAATGGCTAAGCCTCCCCCAGCAGGCTCTTGACACCTTTCTAGGACATTTGCCATATAAGTGTGCGCTGGACAGGTCTGTGTGTTTCCACTTCATCTCCCTGATGGAATATGAGCGCCTTGAGGGCAGGAATTATGCCCAGATGTGCTTTGTTTTTCCTCAGACCTTTGCAAACAGCAGGTACTTAATGTTTGTAGAATCCCTCAGCCACCTTGGTTCCTCGGCCTTGGCTTGGGGCAAGACATGCTTGGAGCCGGAAGTCCTCTGGCTACCCTGACCTGTCTCTGGAGGTAGCCCAGCAGTAGATTCCCAGACTGCCCTCCGGGGCCACCAGAACCCTAACTTCACTCCAGCTTCATCTGGGAGAATTATAAGGAAGCTGCTTCCCCCTCGGGGTGTGGCACAAAGTTAGCACCCCTTAAGTGACCCAATGTGGGTCAGTAGGTGTAGTATAAGGGGGCATGTGAGGAGAGGGCACTTCCAGCTTAGAGCAAGCAGCCCTGGGAATCAGGACGCCAGGGTCTCCCAGCCTGCTGTTGTGGCTACACGTGCATAGACATACAGGGCTGTCTACAGCAGCTCCCGTGGGCTTTCCTTTCCCGCTGGTTCTTGCGGGGATGGGGGGGGGCGGGGCGCTGCTTTCCTCCTACACCTCAGGAAAAGCGAGACTCCAGCGGGGTTTGGGATCTGGAATTCGCCCGCTGCATCCTCAGGTCTCTGTTCCACTCTGTTCTGCCACCTTTTCTTCTTTTCTTTGTTTTGGGGGGGGAAGCGGGGTGGTGGGATGGGGTGTTCCCTTTTCTCCCCCTGCTGGTTGATTGGCCACACTGCAGTCAGGACCCAGGAATGTTGGGAATTGGACGCCCCTCCTGAAAGAGCCACTTGTGCCCACTTCTCCTGTTCCTGAGCACACCCGTGAGAACCTTGGTTTCCTCTACATTGAGTCATTTCTTTCTTTTCTCCGGGTTGCGTTTTAATACACTATCCAAGCATCTCCCTCCGCTGCCCAGCCTGTGTCTGTCACCGTCTTTGCTCACACCACCTCCCATGCCTGGAGTGAGCTCCCCATCAACCCCATCTGCTTCCCCACCCCCTTGAGGTTCAACTTCTCTGGGAAACTTCTGATTCTTCCAATAAAAGGGCTCCCTCCCTCCTCACATCTCTCAGTGGGCTTTGCCTGGGCGTCTGTCTCTCTACACACCTTACTTTCTTTCATAGAGAGAGCTGTTTGGAGTTCAGGGATTTAGATTCAAATGTTGCCTCTGATGATTTTTGCCTGTGTGACCCTAGGCAAATCACTTAACCTCTATGGGAAGCCTCAGTTTCCTCATCTGTAAAATGAGGCATTGGAGGGTTAGACCAGATGGCCTCTGTGGATCTTCTGTACACAGAACCATTTATATAGATGCCTGACATTATCAGTTGAGGACTCAATAAACATAGCTGAAGTTCTTGTTCTGTCTCAGGTGGTCTGCCAGTTAGGAGTTCCTGAAGAGCAGACCTGGGTCCCAGGTATCTTGGCATCTTGCCGAGTGGATGAACTTAGAGCCTTGAAAATAATACAGGGCTTAACAAAAGTTTGTTGAATGACCAGCTAAATGAATGAAAAGCTGAGAGTTCCTGGAAGACTTTACTTGGAAAGTCCTTTGGGCCCTTCTGGTTTTTCATCTGGGCCCAATCCAGTGATGATCCATCTATGTGGTGCCCCCAGAACTCTAGCAGGGCCCCGGAGGGTGGAGCTATAGAATCAGAACCCACAACAAGAGACTCTACCCTGGATCCCAAGTACTTTACACTTTGGGTAAAGTGAGGTAGCCCTCCCAGGTCTCTAGGACTACCTGCAAACCAGTGGTGCCTTTTAAGGTTTTGGGGACCCTGAGGGCTATTTCTTAGTTCAACAAATGAATGAATGAATGTATGTATGAATATATTTCTTATCTTTTAAAAGCCCTTCACAAACTGTTAGCCCACTCTATTCTCAGACCATCCATTTAGGCTGCACAGAACAGAGAGAAACAGTGCCCCAGTGGAAGGGGTCCTGGATTTGGAGTTAGATGACCAGGCAAAGGAAAACAGGAGAATCAATGGACAAAGTGGCTGTGTCTGTAAACCTTTGCAGCATCCAAAGTCCCCTGCTCCTGTGACCATCAGCAACCACAAAGCGAGTGAGTCTTTCTTCCCTCTGCATCAGAGGTCCAGCTGGACCTCCAGTCGGAGGCTATGGAAGCAGTAGCAGCCAGCTGGTCTCCCCCTGTAAACGTTCGACTGGGGGAGTCTCTTCCCTTCCTGAGGCTTGGTTTCTTTGCCTGTAACAATACCGGTATCCCTGAGCTCACAAAGTGGTTGTTAGGAGGCTTCAGGGAAATGGTCCCGTGAGGCCCCTCGAGGACCTTCAGACCCAGCACCCATGTTTGTGGTTATCACTACTGTTGCCAAGTCATTTGCTCAGCTGCTTTTGTTTCTGCAATTTCGTTTTCCTTGAAAATCAAAAACAACAAGATGGCCCCAGGAAGAGGCTGGCCAGCAGAGCCTGAGAGGGTCCAAGGGACCTGTTGCCCGATGAGTCGGAGTGCCTTTCCTGGGTCCTCCTGAGAGGCCTGTTAACAGGGGCACAAGCTCATTCATCTCCTCGGCACCTGCTCTTTTTAGAGCGCCCCTCCTCCCCTCCTGCCCAAAGCCCTTTGGCTTCCCCCAGACCCTAACAATGCCCTCCTTCGGATCTGAGCTTCCACCCCGGACCGTCTGCTTTTAAAATCCCCTCCAGTAGTAAGTCTTCCTTCCCAAGGGATACAGAAAAGAGGCTTCTTCTTCCTTCTCCCATCCATCTTCTCCCTCCCCCAGTATGCTATAGCAACCTGAGCTCATCTCATTCCAGCTAGCCCCCTACATGACTTCCCCTTTCTCTTGTGGTGCTCTCAAGCTCAGTGACAGATCTTACAGACTGAGGCTCTACTTGGATAGGAGAATGGACATTCAGGCCAGGTCTTCAAAGGCAATAGTGGCATTCAAACTATGACTGAACTAAAAAGGGCCTGGCGGCTCATTGAGGCTATCTATATCTGGATCGGGCCTGGGAATGCCATCCGGGAATAAGACGATCCTGCAGCCGGCTGTAATCCGAGAAGGGCTTTGTCACCTTTTCTCGTTCTTCGAACCTTTAGGGAGCTCTGGGAGGCTTTGGGGCCAGGAGTCCTTCTAGTTAAGAGTTCAAGGACTGATCAGAACAGCTACAAATGGAGTACACAACCTCACGGTATTCTGTGACTTCTTTTGGCCAGAGTACTTTGTATCAGTGGTGAGAGAGGAAGCCAAGGGAACAGAAGCAGAAAGAATACATTCTGGGAGCCTGTTGCCATGGGCATGGAATGCTATTTTCACATGGGCGAGTGCTTCCCCACCTGAGGGAGAGGGGGAGCGCTGCACTAGGCAGAAGCTGGGCAGACAAGTGAGCAGGTAGACAGGTAGTCAAATGCAGGCACGCAGGTAGGTAATCTAACAGGTGAGTGGGCAGGCAGGTGAGCAGAGGCAGGCAAATGGATATGTGGGCAGGGAGATAGGCCAAACAGGTGTAGATAGACAGGCAGATCTGCAGCTAGGCAGGTCATTGGGCAAGTGACTTGGAGGGTGGTCAGTTAGATTGGTAAGGCAGGTAGACATGAGGGCAGGTCACAAACTAAGGCAGCAGCTAGAAGGGGCAAGCAGGAAGATGGGCAGACGTGGGGGTGGTCACACTTGGGGGAAGTCAGGCAGGTAAGCAAGGAGTCAGACAGATGGGCAGGTAGAAAGGAAAACAGGTAAGAAAACAGAAAGGTGGCTAACTAGTCAGGCAAAACGCAAGAAAGGCCCATGTGCATTCAGCACGTATGGTATTGTTCTCCCTTTAAGGTCTCTATCCAGGTTGGCCTTTAAAAATTAATGAAGAGTGTTTAGATTAATGGGAATGGGAGGATGAGGGAGGGATCTTGGGGGGGGTAAGTTAACATAGGGTCAAAGGGGGCTAAGTCTTTCAACATTTTTGTGATATGTTACTGTTGCTGTGGATAATGTTCTCCTGGTTCTGCTCACTTCACTCAGGATCAGTTCATCTAAGTCTTTCCAGGTTTTTCTGAAGTCCACCTGCTCATCATCAGAACAATAGTACTCCATTACATTCATATGTCACAATTTGTTCAACCATTTCCCCGACAGATGGGCATTCCCTCAATTTCTAATTCTTGGCTACTACAAAAAGAGCTGCTATAAATATTTTTGTACATGTGGGTCCTTTTCCCTTTTGTTCATGATCTCTTTGAGATATAGACCTAATAGTGATGTTGCTGGATCAAAACCAAAACCACAGTTTGGTTGCCCTTTGGGAATAGTTCCAAATTGCTCTCCAGAATGATTGGATCAGTTCACAACTCCACCAACAATGCATTAATGTTCCAATTTTCTAACATTTAGCATTTCTTTTTCTGTCATATTAGCCAATCTGAAAGGTGTGAGGTGGTACCTCAGAGTTATTTTAATTTGCATTTCTCTAATCAGTAGTGATTTAGGGCATTTTTTCATATGAGTATAGATAGCTTTAATTTCTTTCTCTAAAAACTGCCTTTCATATTCTTTAATCATTTATCAGTTGAGGAATGACTTGTGTTCTTATAAATTTGATTTAGTTTTCTGTATATTTTAGAAATGAGGCCTTTATCAGAGACACTGTCTGTAAAAAAATGTTTCTCATCTTTCTGCTTTCCTTCTAATCTTTGTTGCACTGGTTTTGTTTGTGCAAAAACTTTCTTAATTCAATGCAATCAAAACTATTCATTTTGCTTTTCTTTATGTCCTCCATCTCTTGTTTGGTCATAAATTCTTCCTTTCTTCATAGATCTGACAGGCAAACTATTCCTTGCTCTTCTAATTTGCTAATGGTATCATCCCTTATGTCTAAATCATTTATCCATTTCAACCTTATCTTGGCAGGAAATATGATATTGTAATATATTGTAATATCAATTAAGTTAGGACTTTTTTACTGTTTTAGAATGATAAATTAATTAAGTCTCTTTGATTGATTCTAACTAGGTGCTAAACCCCAGGCCCAAACCCCTAATTACTAGATGCTAAGCCAACGTGGGCGTGAAGCCCCCAGGGTCCTAAGGGGGGTTGCTAAGACAAAAGCCAATAGTATGTGTCTAAGTCCTGGTCACTCAGTGGACATTCTAGTCTATTGGATGATGGCTAAGGACTGTATAAAAAGAGAGAAAAGAGCTATTTGCTTGAGGCTCTCACTCCTGGAGGAGTGTTGGTGTGGGACTCTATGCAGCCAGTCTAAGAGCCTCCTGGTTCATCAACCCAGATGTTGATGGTTTCTTGGTAACTATGAATTGTATTTGGTCTGTTTATAATGTATGTTTGTAATTTGTTTGTATTTGCTCTGAAGTTCAGGGTGATATTTGTATGTTGGATTGAAGTAAGATTGTTAACCCCCTAACGTTACTTTCCTTAGTAAAGCAGATCAAAAGAACCTGTACTGGCAGTGTTCTTGTTGGGCTTGTGTTGGTCTTTCACCTCCACAACAGCTGCTAGCCCAATTGTTGCAACAGATACTTAAGATATTCTTAAGAACTATACAGCTATTAGGGCAGTTAGAAAAAGTATACATAGACAAAGGGCACAATAGTGAGTTGCCTATGATGGGATGATGTTCCAAAAAATAAAATTAAGGGATAAGAGGATGGTATTGGGAGAAGAGGGAAGGGAGAGGTAGAATGGGGTAAACTTTATCTCACATGAAGAGGTGTGAAAGACCTATTAAAGTGGAGGGAAAGAAAGGAGGTGGTGAGCATTGCTTAAATCCTACTCTCATCAGATTTGGCTCAAAGAGGGAGTAACAGACATATTCGGTTGTGTATAGAAATCTATTTAACCCTTTAAAGAAGTAGGAGAGGAAGGGAGCAAGAAAAAGGGGAGGCACTGTTAGAAGGGAGGGCAGATTGAGGGAGATGGTGGTCTGAAGCAAAACACTGGTGAGAACGGACAGGGTGAAATGAAAGAGAGAGAGAAGTATAAACAGGGGCAAAATAAGATGGAGGGAAATACACAGTAAGTAATCATAATTGTGAATGTGAAGGGTCTGAACTCACCCATAAAACAGATGCAGATAGCAGAATGGATTAAAAACTAGAATCCTACACTATGTCATTTACAAGAAACACATTTGAAGCAGAGAGACACACACAGGATAAAGGTAAGAGGCTGGAGCAGAATCTATTAAGTTTCAGCTGAAGTAAAAAAAAAAAAGCAGAGAGAGCAACTACATCAGACAAAGCAAAAGCAAAAATAAATCTAATTAAAGAGATAAAAAAGGAGACTACATCTTGTTAAAAGGTACCATAGACAATGAAATAATATCAATACTAAACATATATGGTGCTGATACTTAAATGAGGAAGAAGCAAAATAGAGAAAGAAAATTACCAACCAATTTTCCCAATGAATATTGAGGCAAAATTTTTAAATAAAATATTAACAAGGAGAGCACAGCGATATATCACAAGGCTCATAAACTATGACCAAGTGGAATTTATACTAGGAATGAGGGGCTCATTCAATATTAGGAAAACTAAAAGCCTATTGACCACATAAATAATAAACCCAACAGAAATCATATGATGATCTCAACAGATGCAGGAAAAGCTTTTGACAAAATACAACACTCATTCCTATTAAAAACACTAGAGAGGGGCGAAGCCAAGATGGCAGCTGGGAAGCAGTGACTAGCCTGAGCTCCCCACCAAGTCCCTCCAAAAACCTATAAAAAAATGGCTCTGAACCAATTCTAGAGCTGCAGAACCCACAAAGTGGCAGTGGGAAGCAAGGCTCCAGCCCAGGACAGCCTGGATGGTCTCTGGGTAAGGTCTGTCCCACACGGAGCTCCCAGCTCCCAGCTGAGGGGAGCAGAGCTGAGCCAAGCAGAGCCCAGCCCGCACGGCGCAAACAGACCAGACGCAGACCTACCAGACCAGGAGACGAGCGGAGAGTGCCCTGGCATCCTGAATCACTGAGCTG
>CM053623.1:459241273-459254768 GCA_028646595.1 Phalanger gymnotis
GAACAGGGCAACCAGAATGTACGCCATCTTGGAGTGGGGGGGGGAGGAAATGGGGAGAAAATTTGTAATTCAAACGCCTGTGAAAATCAATGCTGAAAACCAAACATGTCAAAAATAAATTAAAATATCCTTTTCTCCTTCAAAAAAAAAAAAGATAAACACCATAGTGACACTAATAGTTAGCATTCAGGGCTAGCACTTTATATGCATTGTCTCATTTGATCCTTACAGCTCTCTGAGGAAGGTGTTGTTATTATCCCCCATTTGACAGTGGGGGAAACCGAGCAAACAGTGATAAATGACTTGTTGAAGAAATATCTGAGACTAGATTTGAATTCAGGTCTCCCAGACTCCAGGCCCATCATTCCACCCTCTGAGCCACCAAACTGCCTAAAACATCACCCCTTTCTTTAACCGATCCATTTATGTATGGCATGGTCCCTACACCATCATCTCTGATCATATGAACCAGCTCTGGGTCAGTAAGAAGCAAAGTGGCCTCATGGAAAGAGCCTTGACTTTTGAATGAGAAGACTTGGGCTTGAATTCAGACTCTACTCTTAACTGTGTAACCTCAGAAAAATCACTCCCATCTCTGAGCTCTAGTCTCTTTCTCTGAGAGTGCCTCCCAACATCGATGTTCTGTCATTCTGCTTGTACTCATTCCACTGCTGGACAGCTCTAAAGGTCTGTCTATGGACTGAACCAGAATTTGTTTCCTGTAACCTCTACACATTGGTCTGAATTCTAATCCTAGGTATCAAGCAGAATGATTCAATTGGCAAACATTTATTAGGTTCCTATTATGTGCCAGACACTGTGCAGAGCCCTGGGGATACAAAGGTGAACATGAACTGATCCCTCCCACAAGGAGCTTCCATTTTATTATGAGAAACAATGTATATACACACACATACATGCATAGGAGATGAGGTACATATATATGGGAGACAATGTACACACACATATAAGAGACAATGTATACATACATACATATATGGGAGACAATGTACACACATATACATATACACACATACATATACATATATGCACATACACACACACACACACACACACACCAAAAATAGGAGACAGGGACTGGGTCTGTGATTTCCTTGGTATAGGGAACTCCCAGGCAAAGAAACTCCCTCCATCGATGCAGGTCAATGCCTCTCCTGCAGTTCTGGCCTTATAGGGCTGCCTGCCTCACTAAAAGGGTGAGTGATTTGCTCAAGGTCACATGGTCACAAGGTCACAGGCTGGACTTTAACCCCTCTGAGCTTCAAGGCCCGCTCTCTCCGATACAAAATATGTCCAAAATAAATATGAGGTGATTCGTCGGGGGAGGGAGGGATGGGAAAGCCAAGTGTTTATAATATTTCTAATCCTAATGACCAAAACCTCTTTTAAACTCAACCCTTACCACTAGTGCTTTCTGATGCATTATCTTTTAATTTAATTTCTGTTTTCATTTTTTTAAATGTCCTTTAAGATGTGTGGCCTCACATCTCCTTGGGAAGGACAGTATTTTTATTATGCAACATAAAAGATGCAAAGAGAGCACAAAAAATGAACCCAAGACCCCATAGTGAGATGGTAGCCAAGGAGTCTAACAGTTCCGAGCCTTGTTTCAATCCCCTTTTAAGGTTTATGGTTCACTTGCCTCACTCACACAAGAGCCTTGTAAGCAATGGTGTGCTGGTAAATGTTGAACAAATGACTCTCCTAAAAAAAATACACCCAGCATACTTTTCAGGTTAATCTGCATTATTCGGATTTTCTCCATCACTTTCTCCCATCTAGACAATCAACAAACATGGTGAAACTCAGTCCAGCCACTCAGACTTCAGCAGGGTGTTTGGAGTGCATACCCTCCAGGGTTATTCTTTTGTCAGTGGGCACACAGAACTGCTTCCCCTTCCTGAGGGAGGCTGGGATGAACTGAACCATCTCCCTTCCATCTGACCTCTCCTTTAACGGTAGGGTCTATGTTTCTGGCCTTCCTGCATTCCATTGGGTAATGATCTTCCAGGACCTCCAGGCAAATGGGATGTGTCCTTGGTCTTCTGTTGGACAAAAACCCAGTTTGTCCAGGAGGAGCATGTGGGTGTCAGTCAGGAAGACCACAAGGTCTCCGAAGCATTCCCCAATCCGGTATTTCACAGGAAACCACAAAAGTGCCTTCCAATGCCCCCCAGGTCCCCACGAGAAGCCACAGAGGCCTGGTAAATCGGGGGTAAGCTTGAAACTCGATCCCTGGTTTATCTACATTGCTGTGGTTGGGCAGAGGACAACCCAGCATCTGATAGCCTTGTTATACATACTATCAGAAGCAATCCTACCTCCAATCCAGTTCCTCTTAACATCAGCTGGAAGGCAGAGACTCTCACCTGATTTTTTCTTTCCAGGTTAAGGAGACAGCAACGGGAGAAAGGCTGGAGTTTGAGCTCAGACCTTGAGTTGCTTTGCTTTGAGCAAAACGCAAATGAAAGACAAGCTTTTGAGGTGGGTGGAGGAAGGGTCCAGGAAGGGGAAGGGTGAGGAGAATGAGATGGTGGGTCTCAAATACTTCCTTGGGAGTGAGCAGCTCCTGATGTCTGGATCTGTGATGGATAAACATGGCGCTGAGTACCTTAGGGGAACGGGCACAGCCTGACCAAAGAGTCATCCTGGAGTCAAGGTCCAAGTGGGCCTCTGCCCTCTGGGAATCTTTCCCAGATAACCCATACCTTCTAGTCACTGACTGAGCCTCTCATGCTTATCAGATTAACCCGTGTGACCTCCTGTGGCCCCCAGAAGGGCTGTTCACTAAGTAGATGGGAGGCCTGCAGCATACTTGGTCAAGTCTGATTTTTTTTGAGCAAGAAGAAGAAGAAACCTATTGAATGATAGGATCATGATTTTAGGACTGCACAGACTTCAGAGGCCTGCTAGTCCAACCCTTTTACTTTATATGATGGGGAAAATGATGCTTACAAAGGTCAAATGACTTAAACCAGGTCATAAGGGTGGTACAAGGTAGGGCTGGGATTTGAACCTGTGTCTTCTGGCTCCAAATCTGTCATCATTTCAACCATGAGATGGTGTCTCAATTGGTTGATGATTACAATAGCTCTCATTTCTAGGAACCTTTAGGGTTTGCTAAGCTATTCCCCTTCCCCTGACCCATTAATACCCCCATTTTAGAGGGGAAGCCTCTACGTCACCCCACACTGACCTGAGACTTTATAATTCAAAGTTGAGCCTTTCAGCAGTCTCCCCCAGTTAAGCAATCACAGGCATTTGTCATGGGATCATAAAGCCACACAGATTTAGAGTCGGGAGGAACCTGCAAGATCCCCTAATCTAACTTCCTGTTTTCAGATGATGAGCTGAGGTCCAGAGAGGTGATTTTACCCAGGTCACACAGCAAGTAAGTGGCAAAGCTGCATATGAATCCAGGTCCTCTGACCCCACACATAGTATTGTATACTTCCTCTACAACATGCTGACACTTATTTATCTCTGTAAAAAAAGGATCACTTTGCAAGCTTGTGAAGTTTGGTGAACTGCCAAATGCAAGTGAAAGCAGGCTTTAAATCCTCAATGAACTTGGCTAACTGAGACAGAACTAGGGCTCACTCTCTGCCCATGGCCTTATGCCAACAGACATTAGGGCCTAACATTTGTGTGCACAAATATGTGCGCTAACCAACATCCCCATTTGAACATGCATTTGGCTTATGTTAGATGGCTCCTGAATCTAGTTATGTTGAAGGGAGAGAGGATAAAACATTGCTTTTCAGGTGGAAGACAGAAAAATGTTATCTATTTGGTTGGCCATCTCACCACAGCCCCCCAAGAAAAAAAAAGCTCCCAAATGATGCCGTATGACAGGGAGCCATGTGGGCAAGGGAATAGCTCTCACTAGCCTGGGAGCTCCCTGGGCTGGAACCCTCTGGGCTGGAGAGCACAAGCCTCCTTGGAGCAAAAGATTGATCAGGCTTTAGTAGATGAATGCAGGAATAAACAAATGAAGAAATTAGGCAAACGGGGCTTTAGTTAAGACCTAGGATGTTGGGAAAACATGGAAGGGAGAGGTTTGTTCTCCCCCTCTCTGTGTACATACACAGCATACTCACACACACACCCAACACTCACACACACTCATGCTCACATGCAATTATGCATGCACATGCATGCGCACACACATGTATACACATACACACACATATATCCATATTTGTTTAACTCAGACAAACTGAAATGGGTTTTGAAAACAAACAAACAACCTCCCCCTCCAAACCAAACTAACAAACAAACAAAAACTCCATGGCTTTCAGGTTCAAGAGAAATGGCTTTCCATTCTGAACACAAAGCAAATTTCCCAGAGGACATGGCAACTTTTAGCTGAGAAGCTGTGCCATTCTGATCCATACCAAGGGTAAAAGGAAAAGATGAAAAACCTTATTGTCACAGATAGAGAGATGTCAATAAAATTACAGTCTTTTTCAAGTCCCATGAAAATTGATGAAGGAAAGAAGTCAAGACAAAGTCTCTTAAGGTCTTTTTAATGATTTCATTAAACAAATATCAAATACCCAAACTGTTCACCCACGTGTATCACTTTTGGAAGGGATTCAGCTATTTCTGGCCTGAAACATGTGATGAAGGGTGTGTAGGACCAGAAAAGGAAATGGCACAGGCTGCTTGTGTGGTGACAATGAAATAATAGTGGTACCTTGGTACCCCTAGGATGTCAAAGGAACAGGTGGAGGGCCTCCAGATGTCAGGGAAGATTGGCGGGAAAATATGGATGGAGAGAGGACAGGATAAGAGTGTGAAGTAGAGGAAGGAAGGAGATGAGCTGGACTCTGCCTTGGAGACCCCAGCCAGCAAATCAGGGAGCCTTCCCCAGCAAGCTAAGAGCTCTGAAGCATCATAGACCTTGATGGCTTATCAATATGGAATTCAAGAGAAATACACAGTCATTTCAACTGACACCTGTTTCCTATCCTCACCCCCCAAAACACCCCCACTACATCTTGGCCTTCCCATCCACAATTCCCATCTCTACTGTCAAACAGTTGGGAATCCCTTGGCCTGCTCCCTGGAAATAGAAGGGAGTGGTTAAGGCCTTGTGAGAATACCTGGGGGGAACAAAGAGAATGAAGTCCAAAATACATTATAAGAAGTTACAACCCTTAAATGCAATTTTTATAGATATTAAGAAGGCTCACCATTGAAATGTGCCTCAAGGGGTGTGGCATTTTGTAAGCCCCCATGAATGAGTCTAAAAGCACCAGAAGTCAGGAGGCTGCCATTGGGTCAGAGTTTCCCAGGAGGGGCTGGTGTGCTCACAGAGGGAACCTCAGGCAGGGCTGTCTCTCTGCCAGCTTCCAGAACTGGCAAGAGTCCCTGCCTCCTCTTTCTCTCACTCTTGTCCACTGGCTTCTGGAAGCTCTCCCTGTATGGGATGCTGGTATGGAAGAGCCTAACCATCTCATGGTCTTTGCTATCCAGAACTCGGGGTAAGAAGAGAGAAGATTTCTGGGTCCGGCGGGTTTTAAAACCCCTCCTGGGTCGGCCTTTCCCATTGATGGAGACGTACCAGAGTCTCTCGGCACTGGCTTTGCGTCTGGCTCCATCTCCACTGGGTGCTGTTCTGTATAGGCGGGAAGCATAGGTGTTGTAGCCCAGCTCGTGTAACCGCTCCACAAACTCACACTCAGCGTTGTAGTTCTCCTGGAAAACAAATCCAAGCAATCAGCCTCTGCCAGGTAGGAAGGGGAGAGGCTGGCTCTGTGGCCAGGGCTCTGAGCTCATTGGTCAGGGCTGTGAAGGACCGCTGCTTTGATGCAAAGCAGAGATCACTCAAGAAAAGGCAGGAGGTCAAAGCTCTCTTCTTGAGAATTCAATCAATCAGTCAGGTAAAAGAATGCAGCAACAGCTGTGGGGAGAGGGGAGAACACTTGAGAACTCCAAGAGAAGGCAAGGGATTTTGTACTCACATTCCAAGCTGTTTTAAGGATGAAAAACGGCACTGACTTTCCATGGTGTGCTGAATGAAGTCCAAAGACTTGGGCTTATATCCCACAACTGCTGTGTCTTACCTATCACTCCTACCATTCCTGGCCTCAGTTTCCTCATCTGTAAAGTGGAAAGGTTAGACTAGATTGCCTTTGAGATGCCTTCTAGCTCTGGTCTACACATTGTTGGTGATTTGGTGACATCACATTCTCCTTGATGTGTGGCTTTGGGGGATGGGGGGCAGATGGACAAACACATCTGGCCTTTGCAAGGAAGTGGCCAAGGGTTCGTGAGGGTCCTGACAGAGACTGGCTCCCACAAACCAGGTCCTACTCAGAGCCCCAGGGATGAGGACTGGCTCTTGGGGTGGGGGAGGGAGTGGTGTAAGGGATTGGATTTGGAGATCACTTCCAGCTCTAAATCCTGGGGCCAAGGAGGAAGCCTCCCCAGGTGACTAAAAAGAAGAAAGATCACTGTGTCAGAGACAATCAAATCTGGTTATTTCTCTGTCTATCACCAAGAGCTTATAGGGTATAATCCTGTTTGATTTTCAAAATGCATCAATGAGGCAGCTGACCCCAGAACTATAATTTGGTCCTTATAAGTGAGGAAACCGAGCCTCCTAAGTAGAAGGGACTGGTCCAGGGGCACATCCTAGTAATTGGGAACCAGCACGTTGGCAATGCTGAGAGTGCTGACCCCAGGGTCAGGAAGAACTGGGGGGAGGGTGGAGATCTTGACTCAGGTATGTCCCCTTTACTTCTCTGTACCTCCATTTCCTATCTTGTCAAATGAGACGGGCAATAAATGCCCTGCTTACATTTGAAGGTTTCTGTGAGGAAAAAGTAAGACTGTGGCTACAGAACCCTCCTTGAAAAGGTCAAAGGGCATTCCACAAAGAAGACAGACAAAGCCCAGCTCTGGAAGTCACTTAGAGGCCGCCTCCAGAGGCCTGGCCCCTTACCTCTGCTTCCATTGGATGAGGGCATCCTGGCTCTGCTCTACATTTGGGCAGACCAGGCCTGAGTCACCCCCAATCAAAGTGTTACCTTGATCCCAGAGAATACAAGTGGACGGTCTAGCTGGTTCTCTTCCCAGCACCCTTGAACTAAGCTCATACTTCTGCCAGGAGCCTCCCAATGGCCTCTCCTGCTTTTCTCTCTTAAGGAAAGAAGAGAGATGTGGTGGGCTGTAGACACTGGGAGTGTTCAGAAGGCCACGCTTTTCTCCCTCCTCAGGCCATGAGCTTTGCAGGTGAGCATTTGGAGCCTGAGAAGGTGACGGCAAGGCAGGTAAGGCAACTGGCCAAGGCCTGCCCTGGATCAGATCCAGAGCTTTGGCAACACATGCTGTCTGGAGAACGAGGCTCTGCTTTGAGTGGGGATATTCCCAATGTGCTAGAAGGAATTTTGTAGGGTCAGGGGAACACCCTGGAAGGACATTGTTTGAGGGCCCTGGCAGGCACAAGAAAGCTTGGCCACTTTCCAGCTACCTGGCTTAATTCTTAAACCCGGACTGTCAAGGTTGGTGAAAAACCTTTGGTTCTGAGTGTTTAGGGGGTTGTGTGTGGGCATGGGTGTATGTGTGTGATTGAGTATGCAAAAGTGTGTGTGTGAATGAGTGTGAATGTATATAAACATGACTGTATGTGTGTGTTTGAGCATGTACATGGATGAGTATTAAATAAAGATTGAATGTACATGTGAATGAATGTGCTAATATGTGTTAGCATGTGGGCAAATAAGTGTTAATGATTGTGAGTGTGTATATGTATGAATGTGCGAGTATGAGCATGTGGATTTGTGTGAACGAGTGTCTATATATGTGTCTCTGTGTGTAAATGAATATGTTTATTAGTGATTGTCTGTGTGTGAGTGCATGTACGTGTGTATGAAAGAGCATGTATATATGTAAGTTCCAATGTGTGAATACAAGTGTGTGAATTGTGTGAATAAGTATGGGTGTCTGTGTGTGATTCTGTTAGTGACTATGTGTTTGAGTGTGTGTATGTGAAAGAGCATGTATATGTGTAAGTTCCAGCATGTGAATAAGTGTGCGTATATGTCTGCATGTGAATCGGTTAGTGATTGTGCACATGAGCACGCATGTGAATGAGTGTACGTGTCTGAATGTGTGTGCCTACACGTGTATTCGGTGAATGTTTTTGAGAGAGGAGGGTGTTGCTTTATTTCTGTATGATTCCCGTAATTAATTAAGATTTTAAAAATCCCAGCTACACCTTCCCCCCATGCTCACCCGAGCCCAGAAAACACCTTTGGAAAAGCGTGGACTGAAAGCAGAAAGATAAAACTTGCCTTTATCATTTAGGTTGTATCTAGATGGAAAATCTCTCGTTGCTTTAGGGTGCAGCCCTCTGGCCAGATCAATGCTGCTGTAGTTGGAGGGTGCAAACTTCATGCAGTTACATACTTATTTTATCCTATGGCATACCCCCCCCTTTTATTTTCTCATGGGGGAGACAGCAGTGCAGGGCTGGCCAGAAGAGCCCCAAGGGGTTGCTCATCACAGGGCAGAGGGGGTTGGCCATGATCTCTGCTGAGAGGGTGAAGTCAATGCCATCGTGGACTGATGAAGAGGCTTCTTGAGGTCTAGGCCAATGCTTATTTTTATCTGACCTTTCCCATCAACTGGTGTAGCCCGGCACACAATAGGGTCTCAAAGACCAGCTGAACTCTGGCCCCCCCAAGTTCACCTTCTCCTTAGTCCCTCTCCCACCAAGCCGAATGTTTTTACCTCTTCCTCTCCAAAGTTCCATTCCCTTGGGGCAGCTGGCTGGGACCTGCAGTGCCAACGAGTATTTATGAAGCACCTACTTCATGCCGTAGAGAGCAAAGGGCTGTGGGTAGAGCGTAGGGCCTGGAGTCGAGAGGACCCGACTTCAGATCTAGCCTCAGACACTTTAGCTGTATGACTCTGGGCAAGACACTTAAACCTGTTTGCCTCAGTTTCCTCATCTGTCAAATGAGCTGGGTAAGAAAATGGCAAATCAGTATCTTTGCCAAGAAAACCGGGGTCACAACTGACATGACCAAAGTGAGCTGTGTCCAGAGGCCAGATGGGGATGGCCAGATGGTGGGGCAGACACAGAGGCAGGTAGACCCTAACTGTAATCTAACTCGCAATGGCTAGGGGCATACTATGAAAGGACACAAGGTAACAGGTGTTTTCATCTCAGTTCCTCTGGGAAGCTGTGTGTGTGTGTGTGTGTGTGTGTGTGTGTGTGTGTGTGTGTGTGTGCCCATGCAGGTTAGAATGGAAGTCAGAGGATCTGTCTTTGAATCCTAGCTGCCTTGGACAAATCACTTCCTTCTTTAAATCTGAGTTTCCTCATCGGCAAAATGAAGCCTTTTGGACCAAATTTCTTCTGAGGTTCCTTGGAGCTCTAAGCCAGTCATCCGAAAATGAGCCGCAATCCAAGAAAAGTCATCCTTTCACCTGAGGTCATAGAATCGTTCACCTGGAGCTCAAAGGATATGTGGCATCCTGTCTAACAAGTACTGTTTACAGATCAGGCCCACTTATGGCAAGCAACTTTCCCAAGACCCCTATTATGTGGAAGACTAGTACATGGTCAAAACGAAACAAAACATTCTGCTTGTCCCTAGTGGACAGAACCAGGAGCATCGATCGGAAATTGTCATAGCAAATATAGGCTTGTTGTCTCAGCGCTTGGCATAAAGGCTGGCACATAATAGGATTGATTGGCTGATGTCTGGACCAACTTCCCAATGGTTAGAGCTGCCTAAAAGTGAAATGGGCAGGCTCCGAAGGCAGACTCATCCTCCCTGTTAGGCTTTAAGCAATATCAGAAAGATCTTTCGTTGAGTGAATTTTCGAGCTGGAAGGGGCTGGGGCAGGTAGGAGTTAGACTAGATGGTCACAGAGGTCTTTCCTAACTCAGGAAATTCTGTTATTTGATGTGATCCTTGACCCCTTTCACTCATCCCATGTATCCGATCTGTTGCCAGACATTTCCATTCCTACCTTCATGCCATCTCTTGAATAATCTCCCAGTTCTCTCATTTAACACAGTCCCCGCCCTGGTCCCCTCATCACCCCTCAACTGCAGAAGCTTTCTGATTGGCCTCCCTGCCTCAAATCCCTTCGCTCTGATCCATCTTCCACTCAGCATAAATTGCCATGATTTTCCTAAGACTCTGGTCTTAGACCTGAGCCCGTGTCACGTACCCCTCACCTCAATAAACTCCCCAGGCTCCCTAGAACTCTCAGGACCAAAGAGGATCCTTCCATTTCTTACTGAAAGCCCTTCATCATCTGACCCCTTCCAATCTTTCCAGTCTTCTTAGATTTACTCCCTTCCACTCACATCGGTCTATTGGCTTTCCTCCAACAAAAGACTCCATCTTCAGTCTACAGGACTTTCCACTGACTCTCCCCTCCACCTAGAATGCTCTTTCCTTTCCTCTGCCTCTTAGTATGCCTGGCTTCCTTCAAGACTCAGCTCAAGTTCCCCCTTCTGCAGAAGGCTTTTCCAGGTTCCTCTTCCCTTTAGTTCCCCGCCCCCATCCCTTCCCCGTTCAGATTCTCTTGTAGGTACCTCGTTAATTTGGTATTTGAGTGCTCTATTAGAATGTAAGCATCTTGAGGGCAAGCCCTCTTCTCCTCTTTCTTTGGGTCCCCAGCATTTACCACAGCATCTGGCATATAGTAAGGGCTTAATAAATGCTTGTTGATAGATATTAAGAAGCAAAACCAGTCTAGGTCTTTTGAGTCCTAATCCACTTAGAACTCCCCCCCTACACCAGTTCCACAATGCCGCTTCTTTTCTGAAATAGATGCTCTGGGTTCCACCTGTTTATGTGAACATTCAGTAACTACAACGAGGTTTGGGGGACTAGTTCAGAGACACTGGGGAAAGGCACTCCAGATTTTTCAACCCAACCCCACTTTTTACAGATGAGAAAACATATCCAGATTGGGAAAGTAACTTGCCTAGAGAAAGATATCCAGATTCTGGCCCCAGCTCCTCTTCTTGTCACTAGGGCTCTCTCCTCTGTATTATCTACCTTCTGGAACCATTGGGCAAATGAACAAGCAGCCCACATAATCAGTCTAGCGGGCATTGCTTGGGTTTTAGGTTAGGCAAACTCAGACGCCAATGTATCAAACCCAGGCTTACCGAGGCGTAAAGTCTTCCCCGTTTGTTCATTGCCAGATAGCGCCCAGAAAACAGCCCTTTTATGGCCACAATTCCAACCTCCACTGCTGTGATTTCTAGGATACCTAGGAACAGAAACAGAGTAGAATAAATCCCTGGAGTGAGGGTCAGTGATGCTCCTGTATCCAGCTAGGAGCTGAGATGTACACAATCCCTGCTGACCGCCAGGCTCCCTAACTTCTCTTTAAAATAACTTGGAAGCCAGTGAGGGAGAAAAGCCACTTACCGGGATCTCTCTAAAGCAAGGAGGCATTTGGACAAAGAAAGAAGGACCTGACTAAAGCTGGGCCCCTACGCTCCATGTACATTCCTGGCTCATTAATTGAGACTCCAGAAGCTTCCCAAGGCCAAGCCCTGACATTGAACCAGAGTTCCCTAATCCCTTGTGTCTGTTAAAAAAAAAGAAGAAGAAGAGAAAACGTCTAAATCCCCTGTAATGCTTTTCTGAGAGACAGGAGAGCTCTTGACTCTCTGAGATTGGCAGCAAAGGTCTCCTTTAGGGGACAATGGCCTCCCTCAGATCTGCTAGAGGGGAAGATGGGAGGGAGTAGGCTACACCTAGAGGCCTGGATCCAGCCTTAAGTGGCTTGGCACCCAAGGGTCTCTGATCTGGAAGCTATCACGTGATGTCCGGGAGAGCCAGAATCCAGTGAAAGGCAAAACTTAGCTATACTGTCCCACCCCCACCCCGACCCGGGGTCAGAGGCCAAGGGGGTAAAAAGCCCTTCCCTTGGGACCAGGGACAAGTGATTGGTTCTGGGCTAGTGTGGAGAGGAGCCAAAGGGTTACAGGCTACTGAAGTTCTGTGCAATTGGGGATGAGGGTGGGGGGCGAGGCAAACATGTTGGAAACTAGGGGAATAAAGCAGGACCCCTACGGGGAGCCAAGCTACCAGGGCCAGGGGCTCCCCTCGAAGCTTTCTCCATCACTACCATCAGCATCACCTTTACTGGAGTTAATAATTAGAAGAAAAGGTCCAGAAGCTGGGAGATCTTCCAGGTACCTGGCCTTCCCAGTTCTGCCACACCAAGGTCACAGAGCTCGGCACTAGCACACAGTGGCAGTTAAGGGGGGGGCACCCTTTTGGCACCTGGAGGCACACACATGTGCGGGAAATGTTTTTACCCCCACCCCCCACCCCCAAACAAATTCTTGACCAGCGCCTCATTTCCTGAGCGCCGGGGGATAACGAGGGTGACAGCTGGTTTCTATCACCCCCGCTTAATGAACTCTGAAGGATGATGCTTCAAAAAAGCCTTTTGGTGGCTGGAGGTTTCCTTTAGGAAACCGCGGTTTTCCTTCGCCGCCTTCAGCCAGACCTCCGCAGCTTCCGCATCTCCTCCTGGGCTGGCGAATTCACAGGGACAGTGCAGGTTACTGCTGTGTCCCGGGTCGTCGTCTTCCTGCGACCTGTACGCTACAGTGGCCAGGGATCGCCTGTACTCTACACCGCATCCCCTGCGGTATACACTCATCTTTGCCCTGGGTGCCTTGTTTGGGGACACCCTGTGTCGTTCTGTATACTGGGCCCTGTGCCAAAACAGGGGAGAGAAACATCGCAGTTTCCAGCCTTAAATCGAGGTTTCAGAAGGCAATAAGTATTCCAGAATAGTTCGGAACTAACTAAGCTTCCTCCTCCTCAAAGAGTAGAGATCTGCACTATAGCTGCCCTTATCCATCCTATCGAAGCGCTGGGGGACCTCTCCAGAGTCCATGCCTTCAGCTTGCCCTGGTCAGCGCCCACGTTTACAGAGCATAGAGCCCACCAGGATGGCGAGGCCAGCCTCCCGCCGCTGACCTTCCTAGTTCTTCCGTCTCTCTACTTCCTTCTTCCCCAGACTCCTGATTTCTTGACCCTCGCCCCATCCCGTTCCCAGCTCCCTCAAGCTGCCGGACACTCAATATACCCAGCAGAGCTCCCGCGATCCTCTCCGGCAGCGGGAGCAGGGTGGTGTGGTGGCGGAAGGGCCTGGACGGCATGAATGAGGCAATGTAAGAAAAACCCCTGTGGGGTCTGGCTAGGAGTAACGCTGACAGTAAAGTGCTAAGGGACGAGCCCTCTGCCCCTAGGGTCCGATGTGGCCGCTGTGCACTTTCCTAATCTTCCCCCACCCTACCTCCTCAGACTATTTCGAAGCAAGGCAGGGATGCCATTTCTGAGTTGAGACTCTCCTAGAGTGGGTTGATGGGGCTGGGGGTGGGGTTGAGAAGGGCAACCCGAAGGGCCGAGCACTAAGACTCCAAGGTCCGACTGACTCCCTCCCCTGGGGCGCGAAGAACAGCTAC
>CM053623.1:459254868-459280103 GCA_028646595.1 Phalanger gymnotis
AGAGAGAGAGAGAGAGAGAGAGAGAGAGAGAGAGAGAGAGAGAGATTTGTGCCCTGAGGGGAAAAAGCTGGGATAGGGGCGGGAGGGGGGGGCGGAGGGAGGAAAAGCCAAGGACTGGGGTGGGAGGAAGGTAGATTTATCTTCTGTACTGCCTCCCAGGGGTAAGCCCCCGACCCCGAAATGCCGGGAAGGGCAGCTACAGAGCCTGCCCAGGGCACGGTGCTGAGCCAGGCAGACAGCCTGTGGCTCCTCGGTCTGGCTGGCATTGGAAATAACAGAGTCAGGAACATGGCAATACTAGTGAAGATCCCTTGTCCAATGTGACGCGTTAGCTCCCCGAAACTCGTAGCTCCCGAGCGTGGTCAGAATCTGGAAGTCCTTCCCCACCGGCTCAGCTAGGGCCTGAGAGAGGGTGGTGCTAGTCTCACCCAAAGCATCGACCACCTGGACGCTGACTAAGCCTGTCTCTGTTCCCGTCCAGTCCCGGTCCCTGTCCCTGTCCCAGTACAGTATTGTGCCCTTCCAGTCTCATTCCCGTGGATGTCCCCTAACCTGCCCCCACCCCGGTCCCTGTCTCGGTCCCCGTCCTTGTTCTGGTCGCAGTTCCCGGCCAGAGCCCTCCCTCTTCCGACGGTGCCTGGCCCCCAGGCACTGAGGGTAGCAGGTCCAGCTGCAGGCCGGTACTCACTGTAGACGCTGTTCTCCAAGCTGCCGCCGACCCGGCCGTTGGGGGGGATCTGCAGGTGGTACTTGGTGGCGCAGTAGAGCTTCCTGCGCCGGGGCGCTCCGCCGAGGTGCTCATAGACACCGCCTCGGCCACCGGCATCTCTACGGAGACGGCCCTCTGGGGCCCAGGTCTCCGCCTCCCTGGGGGGCCCTGGCTGAGCCAGGCCCAGGGCCCACGCCGCCTGCCCGCTGGGATGGAGCAGACTGAATACCAGGAGCCAGATCAGGACCATTGTGGCATGGTGACAGGGCTCAGGCTACCACGGAGACCCGGAGCGGGTTGGAGGTGGGGGCAGGGCGCCCCCCCCCGGCGTCCATGAACCCACAGCCTAGACTCAGCAGCCCCGACAGTCGCTGGCCGAGCTACGAAGCCCCCACAGCATGCGGCGCGGACGGGGAGAGGAGGTCCTCTGGGACCCTCAGTACCCTCTTCCCCTTCTCAGGTCCGACTGTCCTCTGGAGCCTCAAATCAGTGAAAGAGCAGCCAGGCTGAGGGCAACGGGGTGGAGGAGAAGGTGAGGGAGAGGAAGAGAGGGAGAAAGAGAGAAAGGGACAGTGAGGGAAGGGAAGGAGAGGAGGGGAGGGGAGACGCAGAGAGACAGAGACAGAGAGAGACAGAGGGGAGAAGCCCGGTAAATTTTTGACTGGGAAAAAAAATTTGTTGATAGAGGGAGCATAGAAATAAAAACCCTCTCTGACAACAATAGAGCTCTGGGGCCAGTTGATGGGGAGCAGGAAGGGAAGAAAAGAGAGGCAGGGGAAGGAAGAGAAGGGAGAGAGGGAGTGAGGAAGGGAGGCGTCCCGCAGTCGTGCGGGAACACCCCTCCCCTCCCCTGCCTTGGGCCCTGGAGGAGAGGTCTCGGTGTTTCCCACCCAGGATCTCCTACCCCCCGCCCCTAGGGATAAGCCGCACCCCACACAAAGAGCGAAGAACGAGCACGCGGGCGCACGGAGGCGCACACACCCGCTGGAGCTCCGCCGCAGCGCTCAGACTAAGGGCACAGCGTCTCTTGGCCGGGCTCTCCCTTTTCCCTCTCTCTCTCTCTCCCTCTCTCTCCCTCTCCCTCTCTCCTTCTCTTCCTCCCCCCCCCCACCCCCGCTTTGAAGGATTTCTTCCCTTCCCCCACTCCCTTGAAGACCAATTACACGTCCGAAAATTATACATTAAGGATTTCAAGTCAGCAGGGCCTGGGGTCTGTCTGTCAAGCACCCCCCCCTTATCAATCCCAAATCACAATAGTGACAAGCGGGATGACTGATGCGGCCTTAAAACAACGAGGGGCGGGGTGGGGGTGGGGGCTCTTTTTAAAAATGCACATTTAAAAGACGGAGAATGATAAAGGAGAACGCCAACTGAACGGCTAGGGGAAGATGCTGGAGAGTGTGCAGCAAGCATACATGTGTGGCTGTGTTTGCGTGTGTGTGCGTATGTGTGCGACTTGCGTGTATGTTTGTGTATGTACCAGTGCGTGCGTGTGTCCCTCTGTGCGTGCGTGTGCATATGTGTGTGCAAGTGAATGGATGTATGTATGTGTGCGTATGTGGCCGAGATTTTCGGTGAGCGTGCGGGTGTGTTTCTCGGACTGACCAGTAGTGAGGAAGCCTGGCATCAGACTTGATTTTCCGCTCTTCCCGTCATCCTCCTCCCAGGGGAACAGCCCAGGGCCCCCCAGCCGCCTTCGTAGAGCACTTCTGGGGTGCTGAGGTGGGGTGGGGGGCAAAGAGGAGGCTCAGCGAATCCTCGTCGCTTTCCGAAGAGATGCTCCTTGCCCCCGAGCTCAGCGCAAAGATGCTGAGACAGACAGGGCTTCGCTCCCATTTGCCCCTCGGTTCCATGAACCGACCAACGGCCAAATAGCTTGGCCTAATGGAAACGGAATTGGCCAGCCTGCTGCGCTAAGGCCAAACGCTGCCATGCTGGACCCGAGGGGAGGCATAGGAGATTCTCGGACAGCTTCATCTAGGTGCCCCACTTCCACCAGGGGCAGAGAGGACTAGAGAGGAAGAGAACTCCCCCCACCCACCCACACACACGGGAAAAGGCCTAAACAGAAGGCAGCATAGAGACAGAGACAGACAGACAGACAGAGACAGAGAGAGAGAGACAGGAAGACGCAGCTGGAGAGACAGAGACAAAGACAAACATAGAAACCGACCAGGACTGAAACAGAGAGAAAAACAGACAGACAGATGGAAACTGAAAGACCAAGAGACCAATAAACTAGGAGGAGAGAGAGCCACTCCCAGACAGAGACAGAGAAGAGCCTTCTCTCCGGAATGAATCTAGGTGCCAGCTCGAGAAAACTCGTTAATTAAATTTGCATCTGAAATGGCTGAAAATCAAGAGCTGGGGGGGGGGGGCACAACTGGGGAAATGAAAGCGATTAATTTGTCCCATTTAAGCTGATGCTTTAACACTGTCCATCAGAAGGTAAGGAAGTGCCCTTTAATTCAATTCAGTTCAAGTCAATTCCACAAACATTTGTCAAAGGCCGACTACATGCAAGGCATACTATTAGGAGCCAGATTTTCTTGAGATCTCTCCTCTCCCCTCTCCCTCTCCTTCTCCCTCTCCCTCTCCCTCTCCCTCTCCCTCTCCCTCTCCCTCTCCCTCTCCCTCTCCCTCTCCCTTTCCCTCTCCTTCTCTCTCTCCCTCTCCCTCTCCTTCTCTCCCTCTCTCTTTCTCTCTCTCTCCCTGTCCTCCCTTCCTCTCTCCTCTCTTCCCCTCTCCTCTCCTCCTCCACGGGAAGAGACCTCTGAGGACTAAGTACCCTTGCAGTTTTTGATGCTTTCACAGTCACCATCTTTTTGTAGTGCAGTTGGGTACTCTCCAATTCCCATCCTTTAGTTCTCATTGTTATTCAGGCTGTTCTCTACTCCTGTGGCTTTCCCCCTCCTTACTCTTGTGGCTCACCTCCTTTCTACTGCTTAGAATTCCTTTCCTATCCTTTAAAGCCCAACTCCAGTGTCTCAATCTTGGGGAAGCCAAACCCATCTCTCTAGTCAGTAATAACCTTACCCCTTCCCCATTCATGAAATTCTTGGTTTGCTCCTGTCTGCTGCAACCCATCTCCCCCAATTTGGTTGGAGAAATGGACCAATATTGAAGCTTTTTCTCCTTATCGTTTTGGGTATTCTTTTCCTTTATTATGAGGTGAATTACTTGAGGGCAGGGTGAGACATTTCTCTAGCTTTGGTTTCTCCTAGAGTTTTCTGTATAGGACTCTGCACATCGTTGGTGCTTAATAATCACAGCTTATTGAATTGGGACTCCTAAGTCAACCTTACACCTTCCCCCACCCCTTCCCAAACTTGACATTCCTTCTCCGTCAATTTGTTTGGGCGGTAGAAATGGAGTCAATACTGCGTCCTCAAGTTCATTCCCAAATAATATCTCCTTGCCTGGGGACTTGAGCCTGGCTCTCCTCCCCAGTGCCAGTATTCTGAGCCTTTCTCTCTCATTATTGGGAGAACCGGCCACAAGTGAGGTACCCACAGGAACAAGGGTAGTGTTTTGGCTTTTTTTTCCTGGCTCCACCCTCAGTCACTGAGTCTCTCTGCCTTTTTCTCCTTCTCTCTTTCCCCCAGCAGTCTCTGAAGTCTCTGGAACAGAAACATAAGGAGGTGATCGCTGGAGATGTGTGAATGTGGATGTCCAGGCCAGTATATTCATAGTCTTGGGGCTCACTGACCTCTTGAGATCCCATCTACAGGGCCATGCTCAGGTCTAGATGCCACATTTTAGGAAGGTTCTTGCTAAGCTGGAGAGAGCCCAGTGGAGGACAGTTTGGTTGGGATGGAAGTAAAGATCTCATCATAGGAGAGTAGGCTAGAGGCTTAGCTTGGAAGAGGAGAGACCAGGAAAGTATGATAGCTGTTATCTAGGATGAGAAGACTGTCCCATGCGGAAGAGGGATTACATTTAGGCTTGGCTCCAGGGAACAGAACTAGGAAGGGTGAAGGTGAAGGAAGCAGTGTCTGGCGGCATGTCCCAGGAACCCAAAGTGGACAGGGGAGCCTTGGGAGGGGGAAGGGAACCACAGGTCCTTCTCCCTCCCGGAGGGCTTCAAGCCAAGGCAGGGCATGGGTGTGTGTGTGTGTGTGTGTGTGTGTGTGTGTGTGTGTGTGTGTGTGTGTGTTTGTTAATTTCAAAGGCGAATGGGGCCACTTCTGAGTCTCTTCCAGCCAGGAGACCACGTGTTTCTGAATCCCTTTCTGGAAGTCTGGGGTCCATGAGGGATAAGGGAGGGAAGGGGAAGGCTGGCCTTGGATAGCCCAGCCCACTCGCTAACAAGGCAGCTCACTTTCCTAGGTTGAGTGAGGCAGAGCCTTCTCCAGCTGCCCCTCTACATCTGGCCATAGGCTGAAGAACCTTCAGCCGGCCAGGGAAGGAGGCAGGGTGTGTTCCATAATAGCAATTATAAAAAGGAAAAAAAAAACCCAGTAATAACTTCTGACACGTATCTAAGCTTTTCACTTTTTAAAATCCTTTATACAACATTGCCTCATCGTAGCATTGTAACAGCCCCAAAAGGTAGGTTGTGAGTGTACCCATTTAATAGATAAGAAAATTGAGGCTCAGCAAGAGATGAGAGGGCCTGGCAAAGAGGTGTGCAAGCGGGGTTCCAGAGGCAGGTCTGGGCAGTTCGACTCGTGTGCCGGGAACCGAACCCCGGCGAGCGGACCCTAGATTCGCGCGGCCGGGGCAAGGCCAGGGCCACCCGGGGCCGTGGTTCTGCGCCTTCTGGCGGGCTCCAGCGCCTAGATATTAAAGCCGACTCCCCGCCTGTGGGTGGAGGAACGGCCGGTTAATAACTGCTCCGCAAATTGCTTCCAGCTTGCTCCCATTATGGGGACGATTTTGCTAATTACCGCCATCATCTCCCCAGCGCTGCCGCCTTTGGATATCTCCCCTGCCCCGGGCCCGCGCCCAGTCCCTGAGGTCTCAGCTCTCCGTAAGGGCAGAGGGGAGGAGATAGCGGCATCCCTACATTTCTGCATCCCACTCACCCATCTCCTCTTCTCCCCGCACCCTCGCATCCCGTATGTCCAAAGCATCCACCCCTTCATCCGCAGATGCTGGGATCCTGGATGGGACAAGGGGTCTCCTCTCCTTCCTGGTACCACTCTCCTCCTCTCGCCACCTCACACCAGTCGCCTCACTGTCCCTGGCCAGCCATCTACCAGGTCCCTACCTCCCTAATCCCCCCCACCCCATCCTCTCTACTCTGGAAGCTGCCAGCCCCATTCCTGGAGCTGGGGACTATTTTTTTTTCTTTTTTTAAAGGAGTGGAGGAGGAGGAAGAGGAGGGAGAAGAAAGGAGGGTCTGTTTGATGTGGTCTCCCTTCGAGCAGAGGGTGGGACTTCAGATGTGGTCTCTGCTCTCTCTCTGGAAATCTTTGTTAATTACGTCCCTGAAGCCGCCCCCAAGCACCCCAGCAGCCCGTAATCACCGGGAAGCGCAAGGCGCCCAGAGGAGACTCCTGTTCCCAGTCCCTCTCCCTGCCCCCATTCAGGGTTGAGATCGATCCCATCCCTGGGAGAGTAGATATGCGCGCCTGGTTCGTGGAGCCTTCCTGTGCTTCTGACTTCCAGCAGGGCCTGGAGGGAGCTTCTGGAAATCACACTTAGGTGGTCGGGGGAGGTGAGTCCAGATGCTATGGCCAGAATGCAAAATCGAGCACTTTAGGTCCAACACAGCCATGGGGTTCCCCTCTTCCAGAGCCCAGAATTTGATGCCTATTGTGTGGCGTAGATACCTAGAAGCGTCTCCCCTCAGGGAAAGAAAGACCGTGGAACCCCTCCCCCACATGTATGTGTATGGAGATAGTGAATGTACTGGTGCATACACCTGCACCCACTCGTATTCGCCAATGCATTCCCTCACATATAACACATAGAGACTGGAATACACATGCATCCATATACACCATTCACCCTACCCCACCCAGGAAGCCAAATAAAAAAAGGTGTTCTAAAAATAGGGCCCCCTAAGTCCCTCTAGAGTTCTGGTCCTGACCCCCTGAGTCAGACCCTCTCAGCAGAGCTGAAGCCTAAGGAGAGATATTAAAGCCTCTTCTAAGAAGGCTAAGAAGCAACAATACCACCTCCATAGGCACCCTCTCTCAGCCCCTCTCCCTCCGCATCTTCTAACATATTCTAGGCTGAAATCTGGTGTAGACTGGTTAGAATGGGAAGTCACAATTTGTAGGACAATAAATGGGGGGAGGGGTGCAGAAGGAGGCTCCAGAGGGGACCCCCTCCCCTCCACGCCCTTCTCTGCTTCCCTGCCCAATTATGAACCCATTATCAGTCGTAATCCAATGGGACCCAGGATTCAGTGCAGCCCTAGGGGTGATTCACGAGCCGTCTGATTGACTCACAGAATGAATCTGGTCTCTTATACTTAGGATCCCATGTTTTGGGGCAAGTCCCTTCTGTCATTGCATAGGTATATTGGACTGGGAAGGTGAGGGCTGGGGCTGCAGCTTTGGGGCTCTGCCGAAGGCTCAGGTCAGTCCCCAAAGATGACCAAGGATTGTTCCACTCTCCCTGCTCAGTCCAGTACAAAAAGAAGCCGTCCCTCAGATATCTGGACTCTGGGTGCTGCTGCTAATCTCCGCCAGTGTTCATTATTAATACCCCAGGAGCAGAAACCTGCCCCCACACCCTTTTTAGACACCTTCCCGCAGGCACCCACCTAAGAAGAGGAAAGGTTGTCTAGTAGATAGTGTTGGACTTGGAAACAGGGCGACCTGGGTTCAAATCCAGCCTTTCATACTTGAGAGCTGTGCAATTATGACGAAGCCCCTCTCAAAGCCTAATCATCTTCATCTGTAAAATGAGAATGTTAATTCCCGCCCCTCCACAGACAGTAGTGAGGCTCTGATGACTACACACACGTACGTATGTATGTGTATGTATTCATGCTCTAGGTCATTATCATCATAATACTCTACTCCAACATTCAACCCATTAAGACTGGAAGCTCAAGGCATCTTGCGGACATTTATTTCCATGCTCAGTCCCCGGGGGAATACACCCAGTGAGGAAGCTTCCAACCTGGACGGCGCCACAAAAATTTCCTCTCCTGATTTCTGTTGGAAAGCCCTATTTGCTGGTCTTTTAGAAATAGTTTCAGCCACGGGGGCGGAGCATACGCAAATGAGCTGAGCCCAGCCTTAAAGCCTTCCAGCAGGGGGAACACCGCCGTCTCCTCTCGTAGTCACTCTTCCCGTGACATCTGAAACCTAGCACGGGTTCTCTCAATTTTTATTTTTATCAGTGGAAACAACACTAAAGAAGAGGCATTATTGCCATCTGCTTTGCTGCTGTCCCCTAAGCACCGTGGGAGCTTCTGACATGCCGCTGAAACTTTCCACGAATGGGTTGTCTTCCGCATTCAAACGATCTCCTCGAGAGAAGAGTGTCTTTTCCAATTGCATCCCCCCCACTTAGCACAGGGCTTTGCATACAGTGAGCACTTAATAAATGCTTAATTCACTCATCGATTTAACGACCCTGTGAAGAAGCTGCTACTATTAACTTCCATTTACAGATGGGGAAACTAAGGTAGAAGTGATCGAGTGGCTTGCGCAGGGTAACCTAGCTCATGTGGAAGTGGCCCTCAGCCTGCTCCTCATGGTGCTCCGGCTCCCGCCTCTGCCTGTGCTCAGGGGTCCCCAGTGCCTGAGACGCTCTCGTCTCCCTCCTCATTTCCTGCTTGTAGAATCCCTGACTTGCTTTAGAACTTCTGCCAAGCTCTGCCTTTGCCACGAGGCCTTTCTGGGCTCTCCCAGCCGCTTGTGCCCACTCTCCTGAAACCACCTTGGGTTTATTTTGTAATCACACACTGGCTCCACATGGAGGGGAAGCTTCTCGCTCTCAAGGGTAGCATCATTTTCATCACTTTTTCTTCACTGTCTGGCACTGTGCCTGGCATCTAGTAGCTGCTTTTCAAAGTGATTGTGGAGTGACTCGTTGATTGCTAGTGCCTAGCTCAGAGCTTTCATGGGACAGAAGGACCGGGGGCTTATTTAGTAGAAGATGACCCCAGAGACTCTCTGGCCCAGCCTCCTTCACAACATCGCAGCACACTGGATCTTCAACCTCCAGCCACCTCCAGGGAGGGGCCCAGGGCCTCTGTCCATGTTTGTGCACAGATCAACGGATTAAGCCAAATGAGGACACCAGAGTCTGAATGACATTTACCTTCAAGTGAAGGAAGCCCACAACTTTTGCACTAAAGTGCCCTGGGTTTGGTGTGGGGGCCTGGATTTGAACCTTGACTCTGCTACTTCCTAGCTAGCTCCCCTCCCCCTCTCCCCCCCTCCCCCTGCCCAGGGCTCAGTTCTCTCCTCTGTAAAACTATGATGATATGTAGAATTTCTTTTAGCCCCACCATTTTATGAGAGATGTCCTAAGGTATTTTTAGTCTCTGAAATCCTAAAATACCTTTATACAAAAGGAACAGAAGCAGGGCTTTGATATTTATGAATAGGTAAACATTTTAGGACAAATAAAAAAGACATGTATGAAGGAAGGGAGAGAATGAGGGAGGGGGGAAAGTGGAGGGAGGCAGGGAACAAGGAAGGAAGGATGGAAGGAAGAAAGGAAGGAAAGAAGAAAGGAGGGAGGGAAGGAGGGAAGAAAGGATGGAGGGAGGGAAGAAAGAAGGAAGGAGAAAAGGGTAGGAAGGGGGGAAGGAATGAAGGAAGGAAGGAAGAGAGGGAAAATGGAGGGAAGAAGGAAACTAATTAGTTGGCATAATGGATAGAGTGCTCTATTTGGAGTCAGGAAGACCTGAGTTTGAATTCTGTCTCAGACAGCCCCAGTAGCCCTTCATAACCTGCCTTCCCTCTCCCCTTTCCAGCCTTCTTACATGTTATACCTCCCCATGTACTCTTCATTCCACGTACAAGCTGCTCCAGCTCCTAACTCCCAGCATGTTCTCTGGAGGTCCTCAGTGACCAGAACTCTCTCCTTCCTCATCTTCCCTTCCAGACTTCCCTGGTTCCTTTAAGTCCCAGCTAAAATCTCTCACTTCTGTCACAAAAGATGTGTCTCCCTTTGACATAATAAGAACTGGCTTGCAAAGTATTCTAAAGACATCATTCCCCTTGATCCTCACACAATTCAATGAAGCAGGTGCCAAAAGCTTTGTTCTCCCCATTTTAGAGAAGAGGAAAGTGACTCAGAAGGTCCAGTGATTTCCAGAGATTCTCAAAGTGGGCAATACCACCCCCTCGGGAGGGTGTTGGGGCAATCCAAGGTGGGGCAGTAGTAGCCTCAGGTGCGATTGGGGGGCACTGAATAAAGAGGAGGTGGAAGCATAAGGAAAGAAGAGAATAAAATTTTGAAAAATCATTCATACATGTTTCATCTGTTGTGTGATGGAGTTAAAGTTGTAGTGGTTACATTTTTTTTTCCAAATAAACACACAAAATCCAAGTTATAACTGATCACTGATCAAGTTTGCTGATAGGTCTTAACGAGCAAGTGTTGGCAGGTGAATATGTCATGCATGGTTGGGAAGTCCAGCATACATGGGCATGTGCTTATAATGACTTGTTTACACTATGATACTACATGGTTACATAATGCAAATATTGCATCATTGAAATTTCAATGCAGGAAAAGCCCCGCAAATTTCCAATAAATTATTAAATTTAAGATTTGTCATTTAAAAATACATATTTTATATTTTTTGGAAATGTCAAAAATTTAAAAAAAAATTAGAGAGTTAAAGAGAGTAGATTTCCAGGGGAGCATTGAGTAATTTTTTTTAAAAGGGGTAGCAGACCAAATAAGTTTGGGAACCTCTGCCTACAGGTTCACACAGTATGTGGCACAGATGAGGGATGAGCCCTGTGCCTATAATCTCAGGACTGGAAAGGGTTTCAGTGGCCGTCAAGAAAATGCCAATCTTATAAAAGAATGTTCTGGACAAGGGGTCACCCAGACTCCCCTTGAAGATCTCTGTCAATGGGGAACCTGTTATTGCCAAGGAAATTCATTCTGCTTTGGGGCAGTGAGAAAGCCTGCCCTAACTGCCTGCTTAAATGGGCATCTCGGTAGCTTCCATGCCCCAACCCTAATTCTGCCCCGTAGGCTTAAACACATGAAATCCGTTGTCTGTTGCTATCAGCCTCCCAAGTTTTAGATGCCAGCCAGCTAGCTCTGCACCCCTATGTTCTCAGACCACAGCCCTTTCCCACCTCTCCCCCGACCCCTCATCCCAGGTAAAGTGAAACCTGGAAACACTGGAGTGCAATTAACTGGGATACGCCTCTATTTTGAACTCATAAGAAGGGATAATGAGCAAGCCTTCAATTCATTAGTCTATGGACAGGCAGATCTCCTCCATTTGGCTCCTCACTGCAAGGAGATGTCTGGACACCCACAGAAGCCTTTTCACTTGCTAATAATGACTAATTGCCACATAGGGCATGAAAGGAGCTTTTGAAAAACCCTTTGCAGACATTTTTGCATTGCTTATCGACCCCTAGGAGGCAGTTATTATCATCCCCACTTTACAGAAGAGGGAAAGTGACTTTTTCAGAAGATTCCACAGCTGCCTTGTGAGAGATCTCCAAACTACCGGCTAGTACCCAGTACTTCACTATAACACATAGCAGACTAGATTAGGGGACATGGAGAGACGTCTTTTTATGATTCAGTTTCCGGTGTGTCCCAGTGCCTTATGGGAATGAAAAGGCAGGGTTACTACCCCTAATGTCTTGGGAACCTATGGAGAGCTAGATTTTGGACCTTTGAGAAAAGACCACCCTGCTCTATTTCATGAGAAAAGAGGACCCTAGGGCTAGGGTCAGGAATAGATTTCCTAGCTGAATATGAGGCCAAGGATAGTGTGCCTCTGCAGGCCTGAACATGTCAGGGAAGGGGGAATCTGTGGAGGAGAAGGGTCTTAAAGGAGGATCCCCAAGTTCTTCATATTGTGGATGTCAGTGTCCGGGCTTTCTCAAAGTCTCAGAGATGGAAAGGAGCTCAGTCCAACCCAGACTTGACCAAGAATCTTGTCTCCAACATTCTTGACAAGTGGTTGTCCAGTCTTTGTTTCAAGACCTCTAGGGAGGGGTTCTGGGATTACAAAATCCCCCCCTTGCTTCCACTGACCTCTTGGCAACGCCCCCCATTGCTCCAGTCAGGTGGAATAAATCTGGACTCCTTTCTCCTTCACAACCCTTCAAGATGGCACTTTCATCTCCCCAAGTCTTCTCTCTCTTCCAAGTTAAAATTCCCAGTCCCATCGCTGGATCCTCATATCACTTTGGTTGACATTGCCTCCACAGAGATAATTGTGGAAACCATTAGGGCTGTTTCTGGAAGAGAAAGCCCATGAACTCATCCCTGAGCGCCTTTCCAGCTCTGGGGGCTGTGATCCCATGACCCCAGCCAGCACCTCTAGGACAGGAGGCCCAATCTCTTGAGTGTGCCAACTGTCAAGACCTGGAGGGAATCCCCAGGCTCTTTGGTCTTTATTCCAAGAGCCCCAACAAATTGCAGATCTCCAGGCCCTGTAGAGACCTAAGGCATAACTATAACCCCACTATCTCTGAGCTCTGGGCATTCTCTCTGGCTGGTCCCCACACCTGGAATCTCTCCCTCTTCTGCTCCAACTGCTGACCTCCCTGGCTTCCTTTAAGACCCAACTAAGATCTTACCTTCTACAGGAAGCCTTCTCCAACTCCCCTCAAGTCTGATGCCTTCTGCCTGTTAATTATTTCCTAGATATCCTGTAGTTTACTTTGTATTTGTTTGCACGTGGTCTCCCTCATTAGATTGTAAACTCCTTGAGGGCACAGATTGTCTTTTGCCTCTTTTTGTATACCCAGCATTTAGCACAGTGTCTAGCACATAGTGGGTGCTTTGTTTATTGGTTGATTGATGAAATGGACATTTCTCCCCATTTTCTGGGAGTGATGAAGGATGAGCAGAAGGTTTTGGGAGCCCTATTGGGCTGCTGCTCACTCTGGAGGCTGAAGGGAACCATAGGAAGTACACTGCTCTGTAATCAGGGAGCTGGGTCAAATTCCAGCCTGGCCACTTAAGTACCCTTGTGATCTTGGACTGCTGTCTTCCCCTTGGTGGGCCTCTGTTCTTCATCCGTTGAAGGAGTGAGTGGGACCAGATTGCTCCTCGGCAACCTTCCAGCCCCACCTCTGGGATCACTAGGACAACAGGTCCTGCTGACCACTTACTATTCAAAACCAATTTGTGGCGTCTTCAGGCTACTTTGTTCAATGCTGGGCTGGTCACTGGCATTCATTTCCTATGTTTCTGGGTGGAGATGTTGCTTGAGAAGCATGATATTGACCATTCATTCCCCTCTGCACTTATAATGTCCCTCCAGTTCTCAAAACAAATGCATAGGTTTAAGGAAGGCTAAGATGAACTCATGTAGTACTAAGCCACAGACCCGTCACTGGCTTTAATAGACACGAAACAGATGTAGCCATTTTCTGGGCCTTTTGAAGTTCATCTTCCTCCAACTTTCCTCTGAAAATCCTGTTGTGAAGTGGAGGTGAGGGAGGCCAAGCTCTGATCATGGTTTTAGGCATCATGGGGAGCCCAGACTTTTGTCTGAGGACCAAGCCTCAGGTTGGCTCCTAGATAAATTCTTTATGTGTTGGGGTTGGGGGTGGGGGTGGAGTGAGGGGCTCAGGGTCCTGGATTCAGGAGGTGGCAGAGGGAGTGGAGAGTTCCGTGGAGAGGATGAGTTGGAGAGGGGGCCTGGGAAGGAAGCCAAGGAGTTCACGTCAAACACACGCAGACTCTTTCTGATGTCTCACCACTCATAAGCCAGCTCAGGTTAAACTTCTGGAGACAGAAAAATGATTTTAATTTGTTTTCTTTTTTTTTTGCTTTTTCAAACTAAATTACTGCTTTAAATTTGCAATCCCGAGGGAATTTCCTTCTCAAACAAAAGAAGGAACACACAATCCTGTTCTCCTACCGCTTCCCTTCCCCTCTTTGGTTGTGCCTGGAGTAGGGGCTAGGGGGCATCAGCCCTGGCGTGGCTCAGGATGCCAACACTGACCCTGCACATCCCAGAAGCCCTGGTGGCAGTGCCAGCTTCAGGACACAGGGAGGGCCATGGGCTGTCTGGTGAATGAGGCATCTGTCTCTGTAAGATGTAGAGCTTTAGTCAGAGGCGGGTTAAAGGGGCATTTCTGGATGACACTGGGAAAGGCAAGAGGCAGTGCTGTGTGGAGACGGGCCTTGAGCTGGCCCCAGCCATGACCTCCTTGGGAGGGATGGTGTGACCCTTGGTGGCATGAGCTAATGGAGCCCCAGGATGGCAAAACATGGGTTTGCATAGCCAGGTGGCCTGACCCAGAGCTTCCCTTGCCCAGCGGTGGGCCAGTGTCTCCAAAATGAATTTCCCTTTAGCACAACATTTAATTCCAGACAATCCACTAAGCCCACACAAAAGAGACACTGCCTTCCTTCCCTCTTTCCCTCCTCCCCCTGGACAATCCCATAGGTGATTAGCAGGCTTTCTCTCCTTCCTTGGCTTTAAAAGGAGGCACCAATAATCCAAACCAAATAAGAGTGACCTCGGAACCTTTTCTGCTGTATTTTTTCTCATGCCACAATTTCTTTAGCGTGTGAGTGATCTGAAGGGCCGGCCAGCCAGGCTGCCTTCAGGCCCCTTTGTCAGGCTGCCTGCCTTTGATCTCACCTGCCTGTCAGGGGGGAGAGGGCTCCCTCCTGGACAGTCCCTCCCAGAGCTAACCCGGCCACAAATTGGCAGCCTAACAAAGGTCTAACTCTGGAGGGAAAGGTGTTAACCCTTTCACTGACCCCAGAGCTGAAAGAAGGAAAGAGAATGGGGAAGGTAGGGGAAGAAAGCGCCAGAACCACAACTGCATTTAATAGAAGCCGCCTGAGGGCAGGGACTGCTTCTAAGGATCCAGATTCTGAGATTGATTTTATCCCGGAAGAACCTGAGGCCCAGGAAGGGGAAGGTACTTGGTCACTCAGTACCCATCACAAGTGGGATTTGAACTCAGTCTCTCTGACCTTCGAGCCCATGTTCTTTCCTCTGTAGCACACTTCTAGTACTAAGCACAGAACCAGGGCGCACAGTAGGTACTTTATGAGTGCTTGTTGACTGACTGACCAATTTTACAGATAAGAAAATCCAGGTGGAGGGAGATGACTGACTTTCGTAGGGAAGCATTGAAGAAAGCCATTTAGAAAAGGTGGGAAGAATTAGTAAACTGTGTAAATGCTGCATTTCTTGGATAAGTCTTGGGAGCACAGACTTAGGAAACTCAGAGCCCATCTAGTCCAATCCCTTCATTTCACAGAGTGGAAAAAATAAAGGGACTTAAACAAAGTCATACAGATAGCTGAAATCTCATTGTGTACTCCCCCCAGTGATGCAGATTGCAACTCGTGCATGCCAGCCCATCCTGCCCAACTCCTTTCCCAAACCTGCCATAAATACTCCAAGGGGTCTAGGCAATGCATTGGGAATGCGTGAATCCTCCTTCAGGCTTCCTTCACTCTTACTTCTAAATATGACATAATTATCATAACAAAACAGGTACTTCCCATGTTGTAAAAATGTAAAAGGGAAATTCCTGAAATGGGCAATGAATTGCTGACCGTCTGCTAAAAGGCCTGACAACAGAATGCCTTTATTTTTCAGCCTGAATGATTTGTGACTTCTGGACCTCAAACATTGCCTAATCTGTAATTTGACTAACTCCTATTTGCTTATTATGTGTATTTTAATTAAGCTTGTCTAGGCAGCATGTCCTAGTGGATAGGACACTAGACTTGAAGTCAGAAGGCCTTGGGTTCAAATCTTAGTGCTTGTGTCACCCTAGGAAAGGGGATCTCTCTGAGCCTTGGTTTCCTCATCTCCAAAATTTACTTTTTCTTGCTGGCTGTTGGGTCTGCTCAGAAGACCAATTTGCAGATCAGTTAAATGGTCTGCCAAATTGGAATTACAGGGAAAAGGGTTAGGGCTTCTCAAAGCATATTTTCATCCCGTGATAGCAGATTGATGAATCACCCTTCTCTGTTCTGGGGATCAATGTGTCTAAGGAAACAGGACAAGTTACCTAGAATCTTAGCTTCTTCTCCTTGGGGCAGGACAGGTGGTGGATTCTATCTTGGACCACCCATTCTAACACTATTAGCCCCTCTCCTTGCCACACATCTCTGCCCTCTCACACTTTCCAAGTGCATGGCTTAAATGGAACCAATTTCATTTTAGGTAAGTGGTCTTCCGATGATCAGCATTGTTGGTAATCTGAAGGGTGATGAAGAGACACATGTCCATGTAGCACAGAATCTCATAGTAATGACTTGGGTGCCGGAAGAGACCCAACAGACATCCTTAAGGACATGAGTGGCAGAAAAGGAAATGGAGGACTTTTGGAGCCCAGATAGCAGATTTAGGTGGGAACTTGCCTGAGCTCTCCCAAATTCCCCTCCAAACAACTTTAAAATGACACCTCAAAATGAATTCTGGAGTGGTAGACCCAACAAAAGGATGGAATGAGACAATTTCGCAGCCCATGACAATTTAGTAGGTCAGCAGGAAAGATCTACCACACTGGGATGAAATTGGAGCACAGTCCAGCACAGGAACCCCAGATACGGCAGAACTGAGGCCCCCTGGCCCCTGCACAAACAAGGTCTCGGGGGCAACTTAATCTGCCGTAGATACTCCTGGAACTCTCATTTCGAAAAAGGTAAGGGGATTAGGCAACTGGTCAGAAGATTACAAGGGAAGCTTTACTTTTACTGGGTACAGGACTTTGTTGCACTGCCCAAATGGGGATCAGTGCACAGACCCATATCTCAGTTCCTGGGCTTGGAGGAGTACTAATATACTGGAGCAAGAAGCTGCAGGAGGACAGGGACCCCGGTCACAGTTTCAGAACAGAAAAGAGTGCTTGTGGTCTCCCACAGACCAGAGCACATACCAGGAGAGCAGCGAACAGACTTCACCTTAGCTCATATCACATTGGAAGGAGCAAAAACTTATAGACTCCCAGAATTAGCTCTAAAACGGTAGAACAAAAAACCCAAAACTTAAGACAGTGCCTCCTCCACCCCCATAGCAGAGCCCAACTTTAACATCAAATTTAAAGTCAAGAAATAGGTGAGGGAAAGAAGCAAAACAAACAAACAAAAAGGACTAACCACAAAAAGTTACTATAATGACAAGAAAAGTCAAAACTCAAAGTCAGAAGAGAACAGCAATATCAAAACAGCCACATATGAAACTTCAAAGAAAAATGTGAATTGGTGTAAGGTCCAAAAAGAACTCCTGAAAGGGCTTGAAAAAAAATTTTAAAAATCAGAGAGTTAAAAGAAAAAATGGGAAAAGAAATTAGATTGCTGCAAAAGAATTCTGAAAAAAGAGTCAACAGCTTGGTAAAAGAAGCACAAAAATTTTTTAAAAAGTACAAAAATTCACTAAAGAAAACAACTCCTTAAAAAATAGAATAGGCCAAAGGGAAAAGGAGATACAAAAGCTCGTTGAAGAAAATAATTCCTTACAAGTTAAAATTGGGCAAGTGGAAGCTAATGACTCCACGAGACATCAAGAAACAATCAAGCAAAATCAAAAGACCGAAAAAATGGAAGAAAATGTGAAATGTCTCATTGGAAAAACAACTGTCCTGGGAAATAGATCCAAGAGAGATGATTTAAGAATTATTGGACTACCTGAAAACCATGGTTGAAAAAAGAGCTTGGACATTATATTTCAAGAAATTATCAAGGACAACTACCCTGATATCCTAGAACCAGAACAAAAAATAAAATGGAAAGAATCCACCAATTGCCTCCTGAAAGAGATCCCAAAATAAAACTCCTAGGAATAATATAGCCAAATTCCAGAACTCTCGGGTCAAGGAGAAAATACTTCAAGCATCCAGAAAGAAATAATTCAAATATTGTGGAGTCACAGTCAAGATAACCCAGGATTTAGCAGCTTCTACCTTAAGGGATCAGAAGACTTGGAATATGATATTCTGGAAAGCAAAGGAGATAATGTGGGAAACTACATCTTGCTAAAAAGGTACCCTAGACGATGAGGTAATATCAGTACTAAACATATATGCACCAAATGTTATAGCATCCAAATTTTTCATGGAGAAGTTAGGAAATAAATAGTAAAACTATACCAGTGGGGAACCTCAACTTTCCCCTCTCAGAACTAGATAAAATTAACCACAAAATGGACAAGAAAGAAATTAAGGAGGTGAATAGAATTTTAGAAAAGTTAGACATGATGGACCTCTGGAGAAAATTGAATGAAGATAGAAAGGAATATACCCTTTTCTCAGTGGTACATGGCACCTAGACAACAATTGACCATGTATCAGGGCATAAAAACCTCACAAACAAATGCAGAAAGTCAGAAATATTAAATGCATCCATTTCAGATAATAACACAATAAAAATTACATTTAATAAAGGGCCAGGTAAAGAGAGATTAAAAATTAATTGAATTAATTAATTAATTAACTGAATAATCTAATCCTAAAGATGAGTGGGTCAAAGAACAAATTATAGAAATAATTAATAATCATTAAAGAGAATGACAGTAATGAGACAAAAGGAAATAGGCCAGCGAAGAATGAAAGTGCTATGGATGAAAAGGCATAGAGCCATGTTCACATGTCTGCCGAAGGACATAAAACCCCCTTATTGCTACTGAGTGTTAAAGTATATTTCACAGCAATAATAATTGCTGATGAGGCAGTTGATAGCCTCACAGTCAAGAAGACTTTGTCTAGCACCCCAACTCTGACATTACTGTCTCTGTGACCCTGGGCAGGTCACTTAACCCAGAGCCCCAGGTGACTTTCTAAGATTATAAATTGCAGCCTAAAGTGGGTCCTTATCTGTGTTTGTTGAGAGAGTTTCCTCACTTGGAATTCTCTGTAGATGAAGTCATAGGTCCAGACCCTTCCCCCAAAATATGTAATGCCTATTAATACTGGTCACACATTGCCTCTGGTCTTCATACTAACCTGTAAGGTAAATATTGTAGATGCCATTATCTTCAATTGATGAGAACAATCAAAGGATCTATAATTTCTTCACATTAGGGAATTCCCAGGCAGCTAAATTCCCTCCACTGACCCGGATAATCAATCCTGGAGAGCTCCCTGAGGCCCAGAGAGGTGAGTGACTTGCCTTTGGCACACAACTAGTGAAAGTCAGATTTGACTCTTGTCCTTGGGACTGCCGTGTTTGTTCTACTATACTGTGACGCATCTCCAGTCAAATTGGAGTTTTACTCCCTTCTGAGTTCAGCTAGGAGGTTTTCTTGTAGAAACTAGCTTTCTAGTTTGAGGTCTAGTAGGATGTCTGAATCCATAGGTTCCAAAAGTGGGTGATACCACACTCTGGGAGTGCTGGAATGATGGGGGTGGTGGTGGTGGTAATAGCCTCAGGTGCGATTAGAGACATTGAATTTTTATTAGAGGGCAGTAGAAGCATAAGGAAAGAAGAGAAGAGAATTTTGAAGAAGCATTCATATGTGTTTCATCTGTTGTGTAGCAGAGTTAGAATAGTAGTGATTACATTATTTTCCAAATAAACAGACAAAATTCAAATTATAACTGATCAGTAGTCAAGTCCACTGATAGGTCTTAACAAGCAAGTGTTGGCAGGCCAGCATGTCACACATTGGCAGGAAGTCCAGCATTCACTGGCAGAGTCTGTGCACATAATGTCTTGTTTACCATACAATACTATATGGTTACATGCAGCAATATTGAATCATTGAATTTTCAATGCAAGAAAACCCAATCAATTTACAATAAATTCTTGAATTTAAGATGTGCCATTTAAAAATACATATTTTATATTTTTTGAAATGACACAACTTTCAAAAAACCATTAAAGGGTTAAACAAAGTAGATTTCTGAGTAAATTTTTTTGAAAAAGGGGCAATAGGCCTAATTAGTTTGGGGACCTCTGCTCTAAACCAAGATGTAATTTCTCCTTAGACATTAGTACATCAGAGATGGGAGGGGCCTTAGAACAGAGGATGGCAGAGCTGGAAGGGCTAAGGACCCGGGCTGGAATCTCAGCTCTGTTCCTTTCCTTCCTGTTTATCTAGTTTCCCCTTGTTTTAGCCTGGACAGAAAAAGAAGCCCAGTTTCCAGCGCAAACACCCTTTAGTCCATCCTCAGCTGACAAGGAGCTCTGCCAGCTTGTGACTGATCTGAGCCAGAGGGAGGGGAGGTTGCTTTCTCTCTCTTGAAACTAAATCAGCTCCTGTCTACTCTTAGCTCTCTTTGATTCATGCCTTCGAACTTCAAATGGCTTTCCAAAATCAGGAGAGCACTTTTGGTTTCCAACAGGGCAATCTTTGTGATGGGTGCAACCCAATAGCTGGCTCTTCATGATGGCCAGAAGACAGCTATGAGCAGCACCAGAGAAGCCAGAGAATGAGGCATTCAGGGAATGACCACTGAGATCCTTTCCAGCATTACACAGGGAAGCATAGGTTTGTTTTTCATGGAAGATGGCCTGGCTCTGACCCTGAAAACTTCCTAAGGAACACTCGCATCCTGCTTTTCTCAAGGAAGATAGACCTTCATCTATGGCAGTGGGTGGTGGGATGGGGTTTTCACCTTTTCTGGGAGTCATCATGGCCTTTTGGTAGTTGGCTGAAGCCTATGATATAGACTCCTCAGAATAATGTGTGAAACGTATATTATAAAATAAAATGACAAAGGAAACATTATTTTGAAATCCAGTGAGCAGATTTTTTAGAAGTATACAGATGTCTTGGTTAAGAACCCCTAGATGGTACAGACCATCTAGTTTCCTCTAGCTGTGTTAGTCTAGGTTTCTACTCATAAAATATTTTCAAAATTGTAACCCAAAGCTTTGGGATATATTTAAGCCCCTGATGAGTGTCCAGATATGGCAGTTAGAGCCTGTGACTCTACATGTCCTATATCGACCTACAGTTAAAGATAGCTTATAAATGGTGTCCCAAATTCAGTTTAGCCCAATGGTTCTCAAGCTGTGATCTGGGGAGCAAAACAGTCTTATAGGGACCTCTATCAGTCAGCCAGTCAATCATTTACGAAGCAGTGAATACGAACTAGACATTCTTCTAGACGCAAAGAAATTCAAAGATGCCATCCATGACCCAGTGGAGGGAGGGGCAGGGAGAGGAGGCAGAATGTAAATAGGTGGAACGTGCCAGAGAGATAGATAGAGAAAGATATCTATATACAGACATCTATCCATCCATTCATCCATGCATCTATCTCTATGTATAATAGATGTAAATATCTATGTCTACCTGTCTAGATCCAGATTTATCTATATAAATATAGAGAGAGAGTAGATAGAAGATTCCCTCATAGGGGAATGCCGCCAATATTCCCTCCTTCGTGAAATACTGTTTGTGAGGCAGTGTGTGGAGAGCTATGAGGGATAGGCAGAAATATAAAGCTCCATGTGGGCCCTGCTCTCAGAGAGCTGTCCATCTGTTTGGGGAGAAGAGGCGGGAGCACATATTAATACAACAACACTGCATAAGAATGTCAAAGCTAAACATGACCATCTCTGGCAGTGTCGGCTAAGTGCCAAAGGAAGGAGCAGGCGGCGAGTGCCAGAGATGGAGGTCCGACAGGAGAGAGACAAGGTGCTCTGGCACCAGGCAGAACTTGAAGGGCAGAGGATGAGAAGGAAAGGGGATGGGCAGAGGAAGGGAGGAAAGAAATGGAAGTGGAGGGAGGTGAAGGAAGTGGATAAATGGGGGCAGGAGTATGCCCCATGGAGTTGGGAATGATGGGTTAAGGAGAGTTGTTCTTATTCTGCATAGCTTCTAAAGTGAGCTACAAAGACCCATGGAATGAGTCCTCACTGTTGACTCAGCCACATGGATGTGATAGGGAAAAGAAGAATGAAGGTGGCTTTAGGCAGCATTAGAATATATGTCACACATAACCTAGAGAATATTGGCAGTGGCAAAGGACATTTAGAACAAGGAATTTTAGGGCTGGGGTGACCTTAGAATATAAGATGTCAGGCCTGAAAGAGACCTTAGAATGTGAAATGTCACATCTGGGTGAACCTTAGAACAGAAAGCGTCAGAGTTGGGAGGGAGTTTAGATGAGAGAACACTAGAACTGGATGGGCACTTAGAATGCAGGATATTTTAGCTGGAAGAAACTAAGGTTTCTTCAGCCTGAACGTCAGAGCTGAGAGGGGCTTTAGAATACAGAACATCAGAGGTGGAGGGAACTTAGAATGTAGGATGTCATAGATGAACAAAAAAATAGAACACAGTCATAACCAAGAGAGTCCCTAAAACATGGAAGATTAGAGATGAAAGAGAGCTTGGAATAGAAAATGTCAAAGAGAGCTTAGAATGTGGGACACACAATTTCAGCACCCCGAACAAGGGTTACTAAGCTGGAATCTAGCAGACTTGCTTCTTTTAAAACATATATAGATAACTATTCCAACAGAACTGGTTTTCTTTGTAATCCTCTGTATTTTATTTATGCATTTACAAACATCATCTGAAAAGGCATCCCCAGGTTTTACCAGACTGTCCCAAAAGTCCAAGGAGCTCTGATCCCGAGGGTCTTAGGAGGCCATCTCTTCCAGTGATCTTGTTTCTAGAAGACAAGTCTGTGCCAGGCTCAAAGCCAAGAACACAGGTCCAAAATAAGAAAAATGGCAAGGGGTTGGGGGGAAGTAGGCCAGCCTGCTTTGAATTTTAATTAGAGCATTTCTAAAAACTTGGGGAGAAAGCGATGTCTTGCACCTGGCTCCTTTGTGACCGACTCACCTCTCATGTCTGTCTACTCCCATGACAAGCAAGAGGTGGAAGGAAGCAAGGATACCATCCCCGTTCCAGGGCTTGGGTAGATGACTGAGGCTTTGATGATCAGAAAGCATTCCCTGAAAGACATTTCTCTGGGCATGCCGAGAATGCTAAAGTCTTTCATTCCATCTTGTAACTAGACCCTTGGGTTGGTTTTTGGTTTTGTTTTGGTTTTGATATTGGTTTTTAAACTTGTAGCGTGACGTTTGGCAGGGAGGAATGTCCAAACATGCTCCATCACTGGGCAATGTAACTCTATCTGCTCATCTCTCCCCTTGACCCGTGCTGCATTATGGGCTAGGGGGTTAAACCATCCCGTGGCAGAAATTTGGGGCCGACTGCTCTTGTAGAGTCTGAGCTGGACTTCCTAATCTGTTGTGGATGTACAGCTGGAAGGACCTCAGAGGCCACCTGGTCCAATCCTCTCCTTTTGCATGTAAGGAAGCTGAGGCTCAAAAGACAGTGGTCCAGGGTCACCCCAAGGATTAGAACCAGGTCCTCTGCTCCCCAACCCAGTGGTCTTTCTACCACATCACGCCGACCATGCACATAGAATCCCAACTTTTAGAGCCGCACGAGAGAGACCTTTTCATTCGTTTCTGTCCAATGCTCTCATTTTGCAGATGAGGAAATCGATACTGTTCTCTTCCCCCTCCTGATGAACTGCAGTGGAGAGATGGAAATGTCCAGGCCTTGTCCTCAAGGAGTAGACCATCTGTTTGGCACAGGCATCACTGGGTCTGTTCAGCCTGGCACCCTTCGCCCCCTGCCCTGGGACCGCCATCACCCGTTCCAACCCCCCATCTTATCAGCACCCCCTGCTGAGAGCACTCCCCCCCCTTCCCTCCCCTTCCTTGCTCCCCACAACATGCTTTCCCAGGAGCGAGTGAGTGAAGGTCATTCTCTGACTTTCCATGACCCAAGCCCTCAGCCAAGAGCTCCCCAGACCCAGAACTCTCCTTTTAAGGCAGCTTGAATAGTGGCGGCCCCTCCATTTGTCTCTCATTTTTAAAGGGATATTGTGGTCTTTTAAAATCTGTTAGCTTCAAAGCCAGAGACAAATAAGGAGAAAGGAAATTAAATGAACAGAGTCAGCTTCCAGGGTCCCCATTGTATTGTGGAGTTAACGTTACCTAAGTGCCTGAAATGATCATTAATTAGTACCTTGCCTGGCCTCTTTAAAGAGCAGAGAGCTGACATGTGCGATTGTAAAAGCCCAATTGTACAAGGGAGACAGATCAAATCTCGGACAGGAGCTGAGCTGGGCTGGGGCAGGATGTGAGGGGGCCACTGGGGGAGGCATGACCCAAACCCTCTCTCCCTCATTGAATTGATTGACAAAGGCCAGAACTGGGGGGCCAGCCATTCCCTGTGCTTCGGGAGGGGTCCTGAATCAGTCAGTGATGGAGCCGAGGAGGAGGGTCCCTGGTGGGAGGGGGTGACTTTCAAGCAGGATTACATCGATCTTTCATGAAAAGCCCTTGCTTCCCACCTGGAGGCCCTCTCTGAACCATTGCTTTCCAAAACTACCTTCCTGTTTACTAATGAGGACAAGAATAGCTAAAGTCCCTACCTCACAGAGCTGTGAGGGGGCTCAATCAAAGGAGCGTTTATTAGGCATATACCCCATCTACTCCAGCCTCCCCACAGCTGCCAAACTGATACTCCTAAAGCCCAAATCTGGCCAAGGCACGACCCAGCCCAAGGGGCTCTAAGGGCTCCTGGAACCTCTGAGATCAAATACCAACCCCTCTGATTGGCATTAATGCCCTTCCAATCTGGCTCCTGCCGGACTTTGCACCTTTGCACTCTCTATTAAGAATAGCTGTTAGCCAACTCCGAGGCACTACCTTACACCTATCAGAGTGGCTAATATGACCAAAAAAAGGGAAATGATCAATGTTGGAGGGAGGTGGGAAAATTGGGACACTAATGCACTGTTGGTGGAGTTGTGAACTGATCCAACTACTCTGGAGAGCAACTTGGAAGCAATCAAACCGTGCATACCTACCTTTTGATCCAGCAATAACACTGCCAGGTCTATAACCCAAAGACATCCAAAAAAAGGAGAAAGGACCCATTTGTACAAAAATATTTATAGCATCTCTTTTTATGGTGATTAAGAATTGCAAATCCAAGGGATGGCCATCACTTGGGGAGTGGCTAAACAAGCTGTGATATATGATTGTAATGGAATGTTACTGTGCTGTAAGAAATGATGAGCAGACGGACTTCAGAAAAACCTGGAAAGACTTACCTGAACTGATGCTGAGTGAAGTGAGCAGAACCAGGAGAGCACTGCACACAGTAACAGTAATATTTCTCCATGAAAAACTGGGAATGCCTTAGCTATTCTCAGCAATACACTGATCTAAGCCAATCCCAAGGGACTAATGATAAAGCAGACTATCTGTCTCCAGAGAAAGAATTGATATGATTTGAATATAGACTGAAGCAGGCCATTTTTCACTTTCTTTCATTTTTTCTTTTGTTTGATTTTTCTTGTACAAAGTGACTAATATGGAAATGTTTTACTTAATTGTACATGGAGAACCTATACTTAATTGCTTACTGTCTCAGAGAGGGGGGAGGGAGGAAAGGAGGGAGGCATAGAATTTGGAACTCAAAACTTTAAATAAAAATATT
>CM053623.1:459280603-459322279 GCA_028646595.1 Phalanger gymnotis
CCCACAGGGGTTTCACACCTGATAGGGCTTTGGGCCTGGGGCTTAGCGTTTAACAGGTGAAAGTACTTTCACCATAAACAAAAGCCAAACTCCTCAAGGGCACCCGTTAAACTAAGCCCATTTTGCCTTACTGGCACAGGGGCCAGGCCTCCATAAATAAAAATGTTTGAGGAATCATCTTTTCCCAGGTAAATGACAAATTCCTAGTTGCCACAATTGTCCCTGAAATGCATGAGGTCCCTTTTTCTGCCTTTCTATGTACAGAACATTGCCTGTCCTTTGAAGCTTGCTTTGAGGATTTTGCAGGGGTCTGGAAACATAACTCTGAGCGTTCTTCTTCATTGTCCAATCTGTGCAGGGAGAGGAGGCTGGGATGAGCTGCCTGGTCCCTGTGTTGTAAGTAGGGAGGGGCTCAGGCCAGAGCTTGTCATTCATCATTGTTCCCTTTTCTTTTTGAGCAGTTCGAGGTTTAGAAAATACCTCATTCCCAACAACCTTTTGAGACATGCAGCTGAAGTATTATTATGTCCCTTTTGCAGATGAAGACCCAGAGGTTTGGAAAGAAGAGGACTGAACCCAGGCCACACTGTCATCGAGTGGGAGAGTAGAGCCTTGGACTGAGGGCTTCTGCTCAGAGTTCTGTTTTGTTTTAACATCTCATCCACTGAGGGCTCCCATTAATCCAAGCTTCACTGCTCATACTTGTTTGGATTTAGTCCATCTGCTAAAGAGCCCGTTTGGACTTCTTTAAGGTGGGAGCTGGGGCTGGAAACAGGAGGCTGATGGTCCCTTCTCCTTGGCTCTTCTCCTATCACATGGCTCCACTGGAAACCCACCAGTCAAGTTGGACTAGGCCCACACTAGGACACCAGGGATGGGGATGGACCCTGGTCACTAGTCACTTCACGGGACCCCCTCTGGGTTCTGGGATGCAGTTGTTGGCCTGGACTGAAAGGAAATGATTCCAAGAGGCCTGGGATAGACATTGGGTTTGGCTGTGAGGAGCTTTGAGGGGCTGAAGTGGAGGAGGTCTCTGATTTCCTACCTTTGAGGACTGTGCTCTAAGGCCTTTCAGGGCCTCAGATGGAGGGGGGTGCCTGGAACATACTTGAATCAAAAAAAAAGTGCCTTCTTGGAGCTACTACCTGAAGTGACCCGATCTGGGTTTCTTCCCCATACGGGTCCCATGGCCCGTTTCTTCTGCTTATCCAAACCGACAGCTTAGCCGAGAACAAGGGAGATGGAGATTCCAGGAGGCTTCACCATAATTGCACACATGTCAGCTCGTCTCAGTCAGAGACTTTCTGACCACCTGAACAGAGGGGATCATCAGTTGGGAAAGGAGGGAAAGCTGTGGGATGACAGTCCATGGTGAGGCTGGGGGTGGGGTGAGGAGAATAGGTGAGTGGACTCTCCCTGCCCCCACCTCCTGCCAGTACACAATGCCCTTGTCCATCCGAGCGCTGGTAAATGTGGCTTGGAAGAGTTTAAATTTGGGGGTGGGTACTCCCACAGAAACCAGATCGGCCTCCTGGGAAAGAACCTTCTTTCAGCAGGTCTGCCTGAGAAATCCAGAGCTATTAACTACCCTAATAGGCTGCAGTCCCTCCCCGGTCATCTGCCTCCCCTTTGTTATGATCCCCACTTAAAATATCAAAGCTGTGAGGGACACAATAAGATACTGAAAGCGGAGAACCCCAGGTTTTTGTGACAAGGGCAAGCCCCTCCCTCATGGTCCCTCTGCGTTTGGAGAGAGTCTGCCAGGTGGAAAGGGAATCCAGAGTCCATGGGTGGGACAGCAAGGCCTGGCCAGGTCTGGCCAGAGCACAAAGACACCTATGTTCTTCTTTCAAAAGGGTAGGAACAAAAGGCTGAGCAGGAGGAAAAGAGGATTCTGAGTCCTGTAACCCAGAAGTATTCTGTCGTTCCTTTGAAAGGAGGCTTCTCAACGAGAAATCGCAGAATCCCAGGATCCCCTAGTCTCAGGGATGGAAGCACCGCAGCAGCCAGCTGGCCAAAAATCCCTTTGGCGATATATCTGCCAGTTGGCTGTCGGACTCGTGTGGGAAGCCTCCTGAAGAAGTGGCGCTCACCATCTCTCTGGGCAGTTCATTCCACTTGGTGACCCAGCCTCAGCAGGTTTCTCCTGACCTCCAGCCTCAATGGGTCTCTTTGTCGCTTTCTCCCTTTGCTCCTGGCTCTGCCGCCCCCTCCACAGGACAGACAGACAGCTCTCATGTCCTTCCAGCTTAAACATTCCCAGTGCATTTGACATAAGTTACAATGGGTCCCCCACCATGCTGGCTTCCCTTTTCTGGTCACCCTCCAACTTACCAATGTACTTCCTAAAACTGACACCTAGCACTGAGCTGGGTACCAGATGTGATCTAGCCAGGGCAGAAGACAGAGGGGCTGTCACTTCCTCATTGATGGATTCTTTTCCTATAGATCAATGGTGTGTGAGGGTTTGGAGGGGAGGGGAGGGGAGAGGACTGCCACGCCATACTGTATTCTACCGACCCCCCACTGCACCACCAGATCTCTTCCGGACGAGCTAGCCCTGCCCCATGTTGTACTTGGGAAGTCGATTTTTGGACCCGATTTTTATCCCTCATGAATTTTATCTTATCGGATCTGAGCCGGTGTTCAAACTTAGCAAGATCTTTGGGGATCCTTCATTTGTTGCTCTCCTCCCCACCCCCACGTAGACCGATATCATCTCTACTACAAGATCATCTCAAGTTGAATCAAAGAGGATGTAGCAGGTCGGGGAATGGAAACAACGGAAGAAGCGGCACCTAATGCGCATTCGATAACTTGTGGAATTAAATGAGATAGTGGCCCCTCGCAGGATCAGTAGCTTTCCTGCCCACGTGACTCCCAAGGCAGCATCCATCACTCCCCTGGGCTGCTGTGCCCCATCATCAAAGGCTGCCTAACCCCTCAGCCCCCAAGTTTAGAGAGCGGTTCTAACTCGGGTAGGAGTTGGACAAAGGTCTCTGAGATCCTTCAGACTGAGATTCTGTTATGAGGAGACTGTAGGAGCAGCTGAGAGAAAAGGGGGTTTCTGGGGGACTCGAAGTATGTGTGAAGGCGAATGCCAGGTTCAGGGCCCACTCAGAGCTGACGTGTGCTGAGTGTCTCTGTAGTCGGGCGTGCACCTGCTACCTGCAGACGTTGGGGTACAGGTGGAACGACGCCCTCCCCAGATGCTGAGCCTGGGTTGGGTGGGAGCAAGCCTCTGATCTTCCTTGAAACCCATCAGAGTTAAAGGTCTTTGGTTTCTTTTATCGCTAATAATGTGTTTTTGAGACCCTCCTTTGGACTAAATTTTTCCTTTTGAACCTGTTTATTAAATGAGACGTGGGCAGGACCCCCTCACTCAGAGCTGGAAAGCCAACTTTTTAACTTGACACTTTTCAGGCAGGCACCATAAACACCGGTCCCTCCATGCCTAGTAATCTTTTCTGTTGGGAAATTGCCTTTAGGAAAGCAGCCTGGTAAGGCCTTTGATGTGGGCTTGTCCGCTCTTTACTCGGGCTTCTGAAGGCCTTTTGATAACTTAACCTCATCAATAGAATGGGACTATGCAATCCCTGCCGCTTGGAACCCTGCCCCTGTGGAGGGCTGGGCTGCCTCTCCCAGGGAGCTGGGAAAGCATCCCTGACAGCTGAGGAGGTGCTGCAGTCCCCCTCCCTGACTCCCGCTCACACCCATGGTAGGTTAGCCTGTCGGCAGTGGATTCAGGGAGCCTCAACTGATTAGTTACTGATCCACTTTGTGGGCTATGGGACAGACTCAAGTCCCAGTGGACCCAGGAGCTATTGCTAGCCATTCTCCACCATTTGTAAAATGCTTCCTATGAGTGGTAACGAGGTATAAGGATAGAGCGCCAGCCTCATCCAGCCCTCCAGTCTGGAAGAAAGACCTGTGTTCCAATTCTGTCTCTGATATGTAACAGCCGTGTGATACTGGGAAAGTCACTTACTTTCCAGGGTCCCAAACAACTTTCTACATGTTTCAGGTACAGACATATCACTCACCTTTACCTGTGGAGGGAGATGAATTTTAAAAAAATTGTTAGAAAAGCCATCTTAGTCCATTCCCCACATTCCACTAACTTGACCAAGCAGCAATCCACATCTGTGGCCAGCCCTTCCTGAAATCTCCAAAACAGGTCTTGCTGTGGTCTGGGATCTGTCAGTTGTCTAGACACAAGCCCAGACCACAGGTTTAACCAGGCTTGGTTTGAAACACTTGGAGGGGTCGGCAGGGAGGCCGGAGAGGAGATTTAGGAGTCAGCTAATATGGCAAGAAGGGCTTCCTCCACACCTGCAAGTCCTATCCTCACCCCACCCCCAAGCAGAAGAATACAGGCAGGCCCAGGACCCCACAACATCCATGAAATGAATGGGAACGTTCCCTCAGTCAGAGGGCAGAGTTCCTCAGTTTTGAGTTTTAGCCAGAGTTTATTCAACTGCTCTATTGAAGCTGCTCAACTCAGCTTACGTCCGGCAGGGTGGTTATTGTTCGGCTACTTCAGTCACGTCCGACTCTTCCAGACCCCACTTAGGGCCGAGAAGAGTTGGATGCAAATGGAAAACAACTGAAAAACCATCACTTTAATGATTCATTCAGAATTCTCTCCCAAATCAAAGATCACTGACCTATAGCTTGCACACTCTCTTCCCTTCCCTCCCTTTAAAGTGAAGCCAACATTGCCCTTCCGCAGTCTTCTCCCCTCCTTTGGGGTCTGTCAGACCTCAGAGACAGTGGCTCAGGGGCTCAGCCCCCTCTACCCAATCACCAGCTCTTTTGGAGCCGAAGCTGTTGCTCCTCCGGGCCAGGGCACCCGTGTCCATGCAGGGCCCCCATGGGCTTTTTCCTGACTTTCTTCATTACCTCGGACATCAGCTTCTAATGGGTCATTTTTGTTCTGGCCATTACAATTTCGAATCTATTCAGTTTGGCAGAAAGAACAGAACCAAAATGAGGACTGAGCAGCTCTGTCTTGTTTCTGTCAGTTCTAATCATTCCTGCCATCCCCCTTAGATCCTGGCCCTTCTGGCCTTCCTCTTCACCCCAAGGGTTATGTTGCACAGGATCCCAAGCACCTAGAGCAGCGTGGCCATTGAAGGGCACGTGCATGTGTGTGTGTGCATGCCTGTGTGCATGTGTGTGCGTGCGAGCATTGTGTGTGCATGCCTGTGTGCATTGTGTGTGTGCATGCCTGTGGGCATGTGTGTGCATTTGTGTGCGTGTGTGTGCGTGCGTGCATGTGTGTGCATGCCTGTGTGCATGTGTGCGTGCGTGCGTGTGTGTGCATGTGTGTGCGTGTGTACATGTGTGTGCATACCTGTGTGCATGTGTGTGTGCATGCCTGTGTGCATGTGTGTGCATTGTGTGCGTGTGTGCATGTGTATGAGCATGTGAGCTCATGCTCATGCAACAGCTGCTATTTAATAAGGGCACAGTCCACAAGGGGTATTATCAAAAGCTGGGGTGGCTTAAAAAAAAGTAACAGATCCCTCTTCCTAGAAATCACTGACAAGCGAAGGCTTGTCCTTTAGAGCACGGCTGTCCGACCTTAGGTTATCTTAGGGCCTCATTAAAATAAAATAATTGTTCAAGGGCTACACCCAGAATAAAAAATACAGTATACTAATAGAAAGTGGGGGAATGCGCGTCATCAATAGGACAGGTGAAGGCATGAAGCGCGAAAGCAAACACAAAACAACAAAGTGACAACACAACAGTATAAAGGAAGGTGCATAATGACTAACCTGCCTTGTACAGACTGAACGCGTCCCGCAGATCAACTGAAAATTCCATGCGATATGTTCTGTCCGTATTATTAAGCAGTATTAACTGCTTAAAAACACCAAAGAAAATTAACATCGAGATTATTTATTAGTTATGGAATTAAAAAATCTAATACGCATTCCATGGAAATTATTATTTTATTTTTTCACTCATGAAAATTAAAACCCACAGGTAGGCTTCATATAATCACACTGCAGGCCACATGTGGCCCGTGGTCTATATTTTGGACAGCCCTGCTTTAGAGGATGCTTAGCTTAAATTCTTCGTTTTCTACTCCTTTTACTTGGGGAAATGAACGAGGACTGGGCTGTCATCTCATTGTATTGTTTGTCAAAGGATTTGCAGCTGGAAGGGGTCTTAGAGGTCATCTGATCCATCCCTCATTTCACAGAGGAGTAAACAGTGGATCGGCTTCCCTGGGAAATGACTTGGCCAGGGTCACATCCAGGTAGCAGGTGTAGAGAGAAGATGCCCTCCCTGAGGTTTCCCCTGACTATTCGCGCCCACAATGGCCCCTCTCTCCTCCAGATTTCTGTCTGGCCTTGCCACAGTGACTGGGGTAGGGGGTTGGGGGCACAGGAAGATGAGGAAACTAGAGATCATAGGCCACAGCAACTGGCTGAAGCCTGGGTGGGGGAGGGCAGGGTGCTCAGCCTGAGAGAGGGGCTGCACATGGGTCTTTCAGGAAAGGCGTCACCTGGAAAAGGGATTTGGTTGATTCTGTTTGGCCCAGAGGAAAGGCCTGGGAATAATGGGTGGAAATCACAAAGATACAGATTTAAGCTGGAGCTCAGGAAAGGCAAGATCCTTGTCATGAGAGGTGTGCCATAGTGGAAGAGCTGCCTGAAAAGTCCATCCTGCAGGTGTGCCTGGTTTTAGTATTGAAGGGTCCTCTAAGTCAGACTTGGAAGGCCACATCCTCGTTGTAGATGGAGGCCCCTGGGAGAGTCCAGCAGAATGACCCCTGGGATCCCTCAAAGTCCTTGGTGTCCCATTCACGGGGGGGGGCAGCCTTTAAGGAGGGAGGGGATGGCCCTGGGCCTGGACACTCCCCCAGGGAGTCATTCCCCTGGGGTCCCCAGAGAACTGAAGATTGCTACCCAGTGCTATTGCTACAATCATATCCTGCGTGATATGCTACTGTACAATGCTATATACGTAGACCGTCCTGTGCCTGTATTATTGTTTACATGGATATATACATGCAATCTTGTATAAAACACCTGCTGTGTGCAGGGCACTGGGTTGGGCACTAGGGGAGATTTCAGTTAGGCAAGCCTTAGTCTCTTATATCCTGAAGCCGTCAGATAAGTGTAGACAAAGGGCTCTGTGATGTCTGAAGCAGAAGGTCATTACCAAAGCATATGAGTGTGTGTGTGTATGTGTGTGTGTGTGTGTGTACGTGGAGGTGGGGTAATCAGGAGAACTTCCTGGAGGAGGTGGGACTTTGTGTCAGAGGCAGCTCAAAGCCTCTCCATAAGAATGGCCTTTGGCTTTACAGAGGGTGAAGAATGAGGCCTAAGCCGACTTTGTCCAAAGAGAATGGCTTCTCTGGGCACTTACTAGGAAGAGGGAAATATTCCACACTGTCTCCCCAGATGGACCATAAGAGCCTTAAGGCAGAGACCTTTTAACAGAATCAGAGGATTTGAGAGGTGGAAGGTTATCTCAGGTAGCCTCAGGGCTACCTGAAAGGTGGCCCCCACAACATAACATGATATACAAATGATTGTCCACCTGTCTTTGTGTCCCCAGCACCAAGCACAGTACCTGGTACATAGTAGGTGCTTACTAAATCTGTGTATCACAGATCCAGAACTGACAGGGACATTACCACTTCATTTTACAGATGAGGAAACTGAGGCTGAGAGGTTAAGGGACTTTGCCCAAGTCAAACAAATCATCAGTGAGAGAGGCAGGATTCGAACCCAAGTCTTCTGACTCCAGCCCAAGGGATCTCCCTACTGCATTTGCTTATTGACTGATTGGTTATGTAGGCTCAGAGCATGACTTCAGCATTTTTCTGTGGGACTAATGTTCAGTCTTAACCTTGTCTCCACCATCGTTGCTCCAAGCTCCAGAGACCTGCCTCCTTGATAGGCCCTTGGTGAGATCCCCATACATAGAACCACCTCGGTCTTGTGCTCTTCGTTGGCCAATCCCATTTCCTGACTCCATACACAGCACTGGGCCGGGGGGGACGGCATTATTTTTTCTGTATTTGGTTGCTACATAAGAGGAGAGGAGACAATCTCTGCATCTCCCTGGGTGTGGGCTATCATTGCTCCCCCAGCTGCTCATCACTAAATCACAACCCAATCTGGAGCAGATGCCTGGGGGAGACTGTCCTCTTCTTGTGGGAGAGAAGATGCCAACAGAGTGTCACCTGGACGTCTGGCCACGAGAGAAGGGGTGTGTCTGAGGCCTGGAGGTTCACCGTCTACTCATGGCCAGCGCTTGTTGGGAGAGAGATGGCTGAAGACGATGCTGCCCACCCAGTGGACACTTGTAACAAAAGCTCCATTATTCTGGCAGGGTCGGGGGGATAGGGTGGAGTCAGGGACATTCTGGTTAATTGAATCTTTTCTCAATATACCATGCACTAGTGACCAGTTTTAAAGAATTAGACAGTGGTCCTCAGCATGGAGTGGGGGCATCCCTGGGTCCTTAAAGGCTCAACCAATGGGGCACAAGTGCTGAGAATCCCCAACTCACATGGAAAAGCTGTAAAGCCTGACCTTGAGGTCCATTGTGGGACCACTCACCAAAGCCTAGTCTGGCTAAGTTTGCAGAGGCTTATTACCAAAGACTGACTACTGGGCATACATGTTTGGACCAGAGCAACACATGAACCATCTTGAAAAGCAGGGACTGAGGCTGTCTTAATTTGCTTCAGTAGAATAGAGACTAGCCTCCATTGCCACGCCCCACCCCCCATTCTTGAACTACTGATATATTTTGTAGGCTTCTATATCAAGAGCTAGAAGGAGGCTGCCTCTAAGTCTAAGGTAGAAGCCTTCCCACTAAGGCCAGGGGTGAAACAAAGATGCCCATTATCTCCAATATTATTCAATATTGTATTAGAAATGCTAGCAATAGAAATGAGAAGAAAAAGAAATGGAAGGAATCAGAATAGGCAATGTGGTAATAAAATGACCTCTTTTGCAGATGATATGATATCAGACTTAGAAGATTCAACAAAAGTTGAAATAATAATTTTAGCAAAGTAGCAGGACATTAAATTAACCAATGTAAATCATGAGCATTTCTAGATATCACCAACAAAGCCCTGCAAGGAGAGATAATAAGAGATCATTCACTTAAAATAACTGTAGACAACATAAAAAACCTGGGAGTATACCGGCTAAGACAAACACAGGAATTATGTGAACATACTTATAATACATTTTTATACAAATAAAGAGATATTTAAATAATTGGAGAAATATTCATTGTTCATGGTGGGCTGAGCTAATATAACAGAAATGACAATTCTATCTAAACTAATCTACTTATTCAATGTTATCTCAATTAAATTGCCAGAATATTACTTTATTGAGATAGAAAAAATTATAACAAAATTCATTTGGAAGAACAACAGGTCAAGAATATCAAAGGAACCAATGAAAAAATCTAAAGGAAGGACGTCTAACAGTATTGAATGTTAAACTGTATTATAAGGTGGTAATAGTCAAAAGTATGTGGTCCTGGCTAAGAAATAGAATGGTGGATCAATGGAACAGAGTAAACATACAGTACACAGTAGTAAGTGATTCTAGTAATCTAGTCTTTGATAAATGTAAAGATTTAAGCATGTGGGATATGAATTCACTGTTTGGTTAAATTGTGGGGAAACTGGAAAGCAGTCTTTCAAAAACTGGGCATAGACAAGATAACAAGATAGATCAAAATGAATACACGACCCAGACATAAAGTGAGATACCATAAGTAAATTAGAAGAACGTGGAACATGTTACCTACCAGATTTGTGAATGGGAGAATTTATGAATAAACAAGAGATCTAGAGAGCATTATGGGATATAAAATGGATGGTGCCGATCACATTAAATGTAAAAAGTTTTATACAAATAAAACCAATGTGGGGGAGGATTTCCTAGTTTCTCAGATAAAGGTCCCATGTTTCAGATATATAGAGAACTTTGTCAAATTTATAAGTATGTGAGTCATTCCTCAATAGATATGTAGTCAAAGGATATGAATAGGCAGTTTTGGGAGGAAGAAATCAAAACTATATATAATTATGTAAAATGCATTAAATCGTTGATTAGAAAAATGCAGATTAAAACAATTTTAAGATATCATTTCACACGTATCAGATTGGCTAAAATGATAAAAGGAGGAAATGACAAATGTTAGAGGGGATGTGGAACTATTGGGATACTAATACATTGTTGGTGGAACTGTGAACAGATCCAACTATTTTGGAGAGCAATCTGGAATTATGCCCAAAGAGTTATGAAACTGTATTCCTTTTGACCCAGCAATACCATTTTTAGATCTGTCTCCTAAGATGATCAGGGAAAAAAGAAAATAACCTACATGTTTTAAAATATTTGTAGCAGCTCTCTTTGTGGACATTGAGAGGATGCCCATCAGTTGGAGAATGGCTATGGTTTATGATTGTGAGGGGATACTAATGAGCTGTAAGAAATGACAAACTGGTTGGTTCTAGAAAAATGTGAAAAGACATGAAGTAATGAACAGTGAAACAAACAGAACCAAGAGAACATTGTATACAGTAACAGTGATATTGTTCTAAGAGTAACTGTGAATGATTAAGTTAGTCTGAGTTATACGAATATTCAGACCAACTACAAAGGACCTAGGAAGGAAAATGCTATCCATCTCCAGAGAAAGGACAGTATCTGGAAGTCTGTATTGTATCATTCCAGGTATTCCAGCCTCAGACACTTTCTAGCTATGTGACCCTGGGCAAGTCATTTAACCCCTATTTGCCTCAGTTCCTCATCTGTAAAAAGGGGACACACTGGAGAAGGAAATGGTGAACCACTCCAGTATCTTTGCCAAGAAAACGTCAAGTGGGGTCATGGAGAGTTGGACATGACCAATGACTGAACAACAACTCTGTGCCAGGCACCAAGCTCAACATTTGGGATACAAAGAAAGGCACAGCCAGTCCTTGCTCTCGGGTTCCGATGTCACACAGGGCACAGGATTTGATCCCAAGCCCTCTGACCATGAGTCAATGATATTGAGCACAATTTAATTATTCTCTGAAATTTCAGCTGCTCAGATAGAACGTAAGATTTTACAGGTGTGAGAGTCCACCGGGGTAATTCCAGATCATTTACAGATGAGTGAACTGGGACCTAGAGAGACGAATAGATTTGCCCAAGGTCACATGGAGCCAGACTTCAAATCCAGGTCCTTTGATTCCAAATCTACCAGTCTTTCCAGTCTTAGAGCTAGAAGAGACCTTAGAAAGCATCGAGTCCAAGCTCCTCGTTTTATAGCCACAAAACAGTGTCTTGGCATCCGTAGTGGGTGGCTGACATCTGTGGCACTGAAGTGAATGGAAATCTTCTCCTCTGGTTGTGCCTGGAGTGGTGGTGAACAGAGAATTCTAATTGATGGTATTTTGAGTGAAAACGTCAGTCCTCTAAGATGAAATCACTTTGAAAACTATAAAAATCTCTGCTGATGAGAGGGTTCTCCAGAGAGCTATTCTCCAGAGAGCTATCATTTGTAAGCCTCTCTATTCCTTAGTCTCTGTTGGCAGCCATATTGGTGCCCACTGCATGAATATTCTCTTGCGATGGGTGAGATTGTCAGTCAATGTTCTTCTCTTTCTCAGGCCAGGCCCTAGTTACTGGTGTTGTGAACACTAAGGAAAAATCAGCTCAGTTCTTAATCATGAGCAAAGGATTAAAGAGCTAAGAAGGAGCTTAGAACATGGAATGCCAGGAACCTTAGAACAAAGAGTGTGGAATGTCAGAGTTGGGAGGAAACATGGGATGTTAGAATGTGGAATGTCAGAGCTGGAAAGGATGTGGGCACACAGGATATGGGATGTTAGAACACTGAGTATGAGAGCTGGGAAAGGTCTTGACAGCAGAGCTTGGCAGAGTGGAAAAAGAGGGAGCTCTGCAAATGGCTTCAATGTTTTCAGTTGAACTAGGAGGCAAGGAGCTCATCTGAGGGGGCAGGGTGAGCCATGGAAGGGTTAAGGAAAGACAAGATCTGAGAAAATCACTGTGATGAGTGCCATGGCCAATCAGTTAGGGAGGCACAAAAGTGTGGGCTGCAGCGCGGGCCCCTTTGAGGCTAGATGGCATATATTTGTAACATATCCAACCAGCCTAGTTCCTTAACTTTGTCCAGAATTGTAAATAAGAGAGAAGAATGTGGCTGATGGGAATAAACCAAGGCTAGGATTTGCCAAGTCATGATTGGCTACAGCAGAAAAGGGAAAGGGATTAATGGATGGCCAGGGATGTGCAGGCAAATGTTTAACAACTAGCTCTCTGAAAAAGTAAATGTACACAGAGGACATACTTTTAAGTTTAATCTGCTTAACTGACACTTTTTAAAGCCTAGAAAATCAATTAGACAATAAATCAAGGCTCAGTTTGTTCTATTTGCACATTTCCAAGGTGCAAATGCTCACACTGAAAATTTAACAATTGGCTCTCTCCTCACTGGCTCCAGCACACCCCCTGTGTAGAGTAGATGCTATATAGCTGAACTGATTCTCCAAAGCATCCAGTGGTTATTGGTGACAAAGAGCAAACACTGGGAAGGTACAAAGATGACCCCACTGTGTCCATTTGGCCCTAAGAGATTGGATTCTTCTAACATTCAGTGCCTAAGGTGCTACTCAGCTTCCTGATCAGTTCACTAGGCACCTGTCCTGCCTCACTACCTCACAGGGCTGTTGAGGGATCCAGCACTTGACTGTATTTAGAACCTCTAGTCTCTATAAGGACCAAGTGTGCTGAGGGTCTGGGGCTTCCTTGGCAGGGGTTAGGACATCTTTAATCCTGGACCTTCAGTTCCGTCCCAAGCTCCCTCTTACTCCTAGAATGGGCCAGACAGGTAAGGAGACATCCTCCTGGCAGAGTCTGCTGAACATGAAGGGCCACAAGCTAGTCTGAGCCCAAGGTCCACTCTCTGGCTCAAGCCTTTCCCTAGCAAGTCATAGAACTATGGGACTTGGCTAGCCCCACCCCCCCTATCTTCAAGTTGGGGGAAATGAGGCTCAGAACAATGGCATTAGTGCTGCGGGTCACACCTGGGGGATGCTTGGGAAGGGAAGCAGGGCAGAGAGAGTAGGACTCCAGGAGAGAGCTAGGATAATGGCCGGCCAGCTGGGTAGGAGAGAGTCCATACCGCGTCCATCAAACAGGACACACACAGTCTGTCAGCGTGCTGACGGCCCCCCATGGAGGGGCCGATCCATAGGCCTTTCTGAATAGGCCAGGATCAAATAGTCATGAGCAAAAAAAGGGACTCTGCTTGTCCAGCTCTGGAGTGACAAGTGTCATTCTGCCCAAGCTCCAATAGTCATTGAGGAGGACCTTGGTCAACCTGGAATGGGTGGCTTCATGGTGCCACGATTGTTTCCCTTTGGATGGAAAGACCTAGAGTCTATCTGGTGTGCTAGATCTGAGGATATGTAGACCATCCAGGCAGTAGTTACTGAGCACTTATTAGTATGGTGCCTGGGGGACCCTGGGAGCATCCCTTTCCCTCTGTGGACTTTAGTTTCCTCCTCAATCAAAGGAGGCAGTTGGAGATGATTCTAGGGTCCTTCCCAGGTCTAATATTCTATGGATGGTCTATGTTCTAGGATATCCCCAACTCTGTTATTCTCTGTTCTAATGTTCCTCCCCACCAGCTCTCACATTTTGGGTTTTCTGTTCTCAGGTTCTTCCCAACTTTGATGTTCTTTGTTCTAAAGCCCTTCCCAGATCTGACACTCCCAGACTGAGGATTTAAGATCTATCTCCACTCTTAACTCCCCACCCCCCCAGCTTTGAGATCTCTGTTATATGTTCTAAGGTCTCCTCCATCTCTGACATTCCATGTTCTAGCTTCCAAGATCTTCCTTTGTGCCTGGCCCTGAGCTTGGCACCAGGGGAGTGAAAAAGAAATATACATTAAGTTTGTCTCCAAAGTCTTACTACCTAGCAATGAAACCTTCTCCTGCAAGTCAGATCCAGGACTAGAGAGTGAGGTATTCATCCTGTGCCCTGATGCTGGGGTGGGGCACTCAAATTAGCCATGCTAAGTTCATACCTCTCTTTCTATTAAATTAAGGAGCATGCCAGTCCTTGGAAGTTAATTTCCAATATTCTCTAAGAACACACACAGTCTTGGAGAATTGAAGTCATTTTCAAGAATAATCCTTCTTGCCAGTTAGTGTGGCTAGGAGAGTGCACTGGAGCTAAAGGTAGGAAGGCCCTCGTGGATCCAGGCTCTTCTCTTGAAAGCCGAGTACAATCCATCCACAGCCCGCAGCAGTCGCTCCCCACGGCTCCAACTGGCCACGTTTTTCTCTCGTTAGGGCTCTGTGTCAGCAGTGTGTGCATATGGAGCCAGAGGGTCCAGTGAGACTCAGTGGGACCCTGGGCAAAGCAAGTCCTTAACCTTCTGGGCCTCAGTTTCCAAATTGGTGCCAAATAAACCACGGGTTGAGTTCAGTGAGCTCTTTGGTCCCGTCCACTTCTAAATCCTCTCATCAGGCAGGCTGGGCATACCGCATCACACAGACACCTCTTCATTGTTTTAGGTTTCCTCCTCTGTGACTTGAGGATGTTCCTCCTGACTCTCTTTCCTTTGAGATTCTTTGGGTCCCTTAAGGGCCCCTAGGAGAGGGTGTCTCTGGATGCCTTGATGACGATGGCGATGCTACTGAGTCACACTCTTTCAGGCTGGCCTTCACTTCTACTTGGTGACACCCACAAGGACGCTTGGGTTTGCCCACTGGGCCCCAGCGAGCTTGTGTGGAAAGTGCCTTGGCTTTAGAGTTTGGCGGCCTGGGGGAAAATCCCAGCTCTGTCATTTATTTGCTCCCTGGGGCTCATTTTCCTCATCTATAAAATGAGGGTGTTGGACTAGTTGGCCTCTGAGGCCCCTCCCAACTCTAAATTTAAGGGTTTCGTTCTCCTGTGGCTATAAGTCTCCAGCGGCCCCATGGCTTCTATGGCCTGTGAAGTGCTAGCTGTCCCTGCCCCTAGGGCACTTTTCTCTGGTCAGTGCCTTTTCCCTCTCTCTGAAAGGTTTTCAAAGCCTGAGCACTTCCAAGACAAGCCCCTGGGGCAAGGGAGAGGGTACATGCCTCCATGAGGGGGGCACCTGGGCTCAGAGAGCCTTTTTCCCAACCCCCAACCCCCAGCATGCTGGGGAGGTGAGTGGCCAAGTACTGGAGTGGCCCAGCAGAGCCCACCTAGCTCAGATTCATCTCATTCTCCATCGTTCTTTCCAACCACCAAATCAAAGCCAAAGACCCCCGCCCCTGCACAAAACCCTGGCCTGAATGGCTTCTGCCTAAGCTGCAGTTTCTTTGAGGGGAGCTGTCCGGCCCACCGTTTGTCTGGGGCCAAGGAGGTATTTTGTCATGCCCGTCATTCCTTTCTCCAAGACTCCCTCCAAGGAGTCCAGCTCCCCACCTTCTAGTGACAGGCACTTGGAGATGCTGTTCTCATCAATCAGGCTGATAATGAGGTGGCAAATTGCTGTCTTAACAACCCAGAGAAAAAAGCCAGCTTCTTGGGGAGGTGTCAATGACAGTGTCAAAAGATCATCCCCCTCCCCTCCCCGGGGAGCCCTGCAGTTTTCAGAAGAGCCTTGCTGGGCAGCCTGAATGGGGCCCTGGCAGTATCGATCACTGAGAAAGTTGCACTGACATGCGATTTCCACAAGATACCTCAACCATCCATTTTCCAACTCCCAGAGAGGCCTATGGATCTGGAAAAGAAGGCACAGTTTCTGCCAAGGCCCACAGAAGAACACTCTTTGTGAGCTCTGGGGCTCTGGGCCCCAGCCCTGTCCCCTCCCCTCTGCAAAAGATAAGGATGTGAATAACCAGCAATGATATTTGGGAACAACTAATGCTGGCTGGGAGCTGGCTGCTTGAGCCCCCATCACCTCCCTTGCACTAACAGCTGGGGCTCAGGCACCTATCAGGATGGGCAGAGGAAGTTCCCTTAGCAGGGGCATGGAGGAGCAGCTTCCACCAAGCCTGTGGAGCAGGAGCTCACATCTCAACACTTGTCCAGTTCCCCACAAAGTCACAGAATCCACTGGCGAAATAACTTGGGGAAGCATCATGATTTGTTCCCACTCAAGACAATTTCTACTTAAATGGCTTCAGACGTAAGATGGGAAATCTAAGAACACCGTTAATAGCTTCCTTTGCACAGAGCTTCAGGGTTTATACAAAGCGCTGCATTCCTTCATGCATTTGTTAGGAGCCTGTTGTCTGTCAGCCACTGCGCTGGGCACTAGGGACTCAAAGACAATCACTACCATCGTCATCATCTTTGCCCCCAGAAGCTTCTATTTCTTTGGGAAAAGCAATGTGTTTACAGAAATTAAATATCAAACAAAAGCAAAGTCAATTCTGGGAGGTGGGAGGGTATGATCAATTGATCAATAGAGAAACATTTGAATGCCCCCACTATGTGCCAGGCACAGTAAATCAGTCAACAAGCATTTATTAAGCACCTATGTGCCTGTGGAGCGTCCAGCACTGTTCTGGGCGTTGAAGGTATTAACTGAAGTGGAAATAGTTCTTGCCTTCATGGACCCCAAGGATGGGGAAGGTGGGAGGGAAACAACACAGGCACAATAAATATCTATTAAATGCCCTTGAGGGATGAAGAAAGGCTTGTAGGCAGGAGTGGGGCTCGAGCTGAGGCAGCAGCGGGGACCATGGTGGGATCAGGGCGGGTTTCCTGTAAGAAGCGCCTCCCTTGAAGGAAGCCCACATTCCATGCAGCAGAGGTAAGGAGGGTGCACCTTCCACAGCTGCTTCTATGCCCTGAAATGAGTCACAGCCCCAAAGGGAAAGAGCTTTCTGTCTCCCCGCTCTCTTTGTCATGCCCTGAACTCCGCAGTGCTCTGCCCACGACTTCGTCCCTCTTACCCCTTGTTCGACTCGGGATAAAGGCCACAGAATTGAAAGCTGGGAGGAGCCTTAGATCATTTAGTCCAACCTCTTCCGCCCATCCTGAAGGTTGAGAAACTGAGGTGCAACAATATGCCTGGAAATAGCCAAGCTGAAATTCTCTCATTCCAAATCCAAGGCTCTTTGTAGAAATCCAGGGCCCAGCTCTGTGGAAAGTACTCCACATGGTGGAACTGAGGAAAACCTCTCTCCTAGACAGGGAAAGCCGGAGAAAAGGGAGTGCATGCCTCCCCCCACACGGACACTCTGCTCCCTTCTTTCCCTCCCTGCTCCACCACCCCCACCAGGGCTGCCCCTCGGGGACCTGGGGCTCTCTTTGCATACCTGTCAGGGGTACACATCAGGCCGAGGGACGTGGCTATAGGACAAAGAAAGCTTGCCAAAGTGATTGGCATCCGCAATGTATTCAATCCATTCTGGTGGATTCATCTTAGCTCAGGGCGAACACTGAGTAAGTGCTTAAGGAATGTGTGTGTCTGTCTAGTAAATGTTTTATTCATCACTTGTGTCTCATTATAGCCCCCAGAGGTAGCTGCTACTCTTAGCCCTCTTTTACAGATGAAGAAACTGAGGAAGACAGGAGTGAAGTGACTCCCTCAGGGTCACACAGCTAGCAAAAAGCATCAGTTGAAGGAACTAAGCCTGGGTCTTCCTGATGCCAAAGCTAGCCCCTCACACCACACTTCTTTCTCAGCCCCAGGGTCTTGGTCTATCTCCCAGATTAACTCCCTGGATCACAGAGCCTGCACTGGAAGGACTCTTAGAGGCTCTCCACTCCAACTCTTTCCTTTTACAGGTGAGGAAACTGAGGCCCAGAGAGAAGAGACTTGCCCAAGGCAGTAGATGGAGAGCTGGGGCTGGGATTTGGCTCCCCTGTGTGACAAGTCCAGCAAAGCCTTCCAACCGATCCAACCACTCTCTGTTAGAGGCACCGGATGGATCCTGTGGGACTGTGTGGATTGGGGGGAGACAGAGTTAGGCATGAAAATTGGTCTTGAGCATAACTGTGGGAAAGAGAGAATCCAGGTAGACAGAATCATCATTTTCCAGACAGGGAAATACCTCCAGAGAGGGCAGCTTCTCCCCCGAGGTGGTGAGGTCTGGAAGAAATTGAAATAGAATAGTGATAATAGTTGGCACTTATGGAAGACTTGAACATTTGCAAAGTACTTTACATATGGTGTCTTAGCTGATCCTCACAACAAATAGGCCTGGGAGATAGGTGGTATTATTGTTCCCAGTTTGCAGAGAGGGAAACTGAGGCAGGCAGTGGTTAGGTGACTTGCCTGGGGTCACATGAGGCTAGATTTGAACTCAGTCTTCCTGACTCCTGCACAGAGCTTTATGGAGTGTCTAGGCTGGGGCTGGGGCTGAGGGGGCAGAGGGGATGGCTATTCATCTCCTCAATCAGACTCCTGCAGAGCTGGTTACTTCCTAGAAGTCCCAGGGCCCCACTTCTCCTTCTTTTCCCTTCTCTTTTAGGATCGCCTTTTATCATTCCAGTCTCCAGCTTTGTAATACATTTCAGATTGGCCCCGCCAAAAGGGGCAGCCTCTTCCCCTGCACCCCCACTCCCCATCCCATTGCACCCCAGGCCCAGAGATGTATATTCAGGATGTATGGACAAAGCCTCAGCCTTGGGTCTGGGGGAGTCCCTGGAGAAACTCCCAGAGGGCACCTCTAGCCACTGGCCTCATCAGCAGGGGAAGATGAGCCTTCCTTCTAGCATTCTTTGTGGGCTCCCACGGCTTTGATTTGTCTTTTAGATTGTAAGCTCTCTGAAGGCATGGTCTATGTTTGCTTTCACCTGCTCTGAGACAGGGATGCATATACTTTCAATGCTCTGTCGAATCTCTAATGTCCAGCCTGTGTGAACACCCTCCAACAGTGCAGAGAGCCACCAGTCGGTGCCTTCTTATCCCATGTAACTCTTCCATGTCCTCCCCAAAATCCTCTTGAGAAAATGTCATGTGAGCAACGTAGCATCCTAGGACTAGGGCTAGAAAGGGAACTGACCCAGGTTTTGATCTCCAGGTGTTTATAACAGTTTGTTTGTAGGAGCAGAGGGAGATTAGCATGGGGAAGTATGTACACAACTAACAGGTTGGTTAATTATGTACAGTCTGTATACTCTTGGACAAGTCTTTTCAATCCTCTGGGCCTCAGTCTCTCCATTTGTGAAATGAGAGGAGTGGACTTAACCTCTGCCTCAGTTTCCTTAACTATAAAATGCATCCGCTTCTCAGGGTTATTGTGAAGATAAAATGAAATAATGTCTATAAGGATTAGCACAATACCTGGCATGTGGCAGGTGCTTAAAAAAATGTGCCTTCAAGGAATAATCTCTCCTCTTCCCCTACCCTAGAGCTAGTATCCTAGGATCTTCCTGAATTATTATGAAAAAGGAGGATTTTAGACAAAGAACTGGGAGAAGAGTGAGGAGGACAAGATCATTTTCCCCTGATGGGGAAACTGAGGCAAGGCTCCACTGAGGAGGTGGCATTTGAGTTGGGCCTTGAAGGAAGGTTGGGGACTTCAGGGGGTAGAGAAGGAAAGGGGGATCCACCTCATATTTGGCAGATAGGACTGGGAAAGGGAAGGGTGAGGTGGAAGATAGAGAATGGTCCAATTCAACTAGAACATAGAGTACTTGAGGCGGGGGAGGGGGGTGGCCAGGAGCCAAGGCTGGAGAGCCACGATGGCCTGGGGTGGTAGGAAGAGTCATTTAGCCTTTTATGGGTAGTGATTTATTGCGCTCCACCATAGTCACCTAGCCTTGGAACTCCCTGGGAACTTGGGAAAATAAAGCATGGTCGCAGTGGGCCTCAGTTTCCATCACTATGGGGTTAGGAAGTGGGTCCATGACTGACTTCTTTGGTGTAGGGAACTCTTATCTGGCTTTCAGAGATGGGATTCAAAACACGGATGCTCTAAAGCCCCACCCAGCCCAGCATTCTCTCCACTACTCAGGCTGTCTTTGAGAAGTCAGGGGTTGGACCAGAGAAATGGCCTCGGTGCATCCCTTTGAGGTATGCAATTCTCTCATTAGCACAAGTCGCTGGAGCAGGATTAAATACAGAATTGTAAAAAGCAGACCCTTTGCAGGCATGCTGGATCTGAACCCTGAGGCCAATCTCCCACCTCCTTTCTGCCTCCAGCTCCGATCTTGGGTAACTACTCTCCACGTTCAGGATCTTGAGGCCATTCGGGGTCCTCAGGCTTCAACTAATTGGTCAGCGAGCATTCGTTACACACCTACTACGGTGTGCTAGGTACTTGTGATAAGGGAATGTTGTTGTTCAGTCGTGTCTGACTCTCCAGGACCCAATTTGGGATTTTCTTGGCAAAGATACTGGAGTGCTTTGCCATTTCCTTCTCCAGCTCATTTGACAGCTGAGGAAACTGAGGCAAATGGGGTAAAGTGATTTGCCCAGGGGTCACATAGCTAAAAGTATCTGAGGCCAGATTTGAACTCAGGAAGATGAGTTTGCTGACTCCTGGCCTGGTTCTCTATGCGCTGTGGCATCACCTAGCTGTGATAAAAGCTGAAATCTTTCAGAGATCGAATCCTTCCAGTAGAAAGTACGATCGTTGAGGGCAGGGTCTGTTTCATTTTGTCTTTGTGTCCCCAGCTTTTAGAACTAAGCCCTGGACATGACAGGGGCTTCAGATCTGTTTTCAGAATTGTATTACACCAACGACTTAACCTTGATGAGGCTCAGGCACAAATTCATTCATCTGAGAAAAAAAACAAACTGCCTGCTCATATGAAGGTTTAAAGCTAGTGATTTCTGCTTTTCTCTCATATATGCAGATAATTAGAGAAAACTGGGGGGGGCATTCCAGTTAATTGGGATTTTGCTGGAAATCCATGGTTGGGCTTGTCAATTTTGTGCTCAGTGGAACCAAAGCTGAGGACAGCTTCTAGTCCCAGCTTAGCTTCCCCAGCTGCACACCTGCCCCTCCAGTGCACCCCTGCAGAGCCTAGAGAACAGCTGTGGGACAAGCTCCCCAGGCTCTTGGGAGCTCTTTCCTTAAGATGGGGCATAAAAGGAAAATACACGCAAAATCAGATGGGGGTGGGGATGGGCATTTATGGAGAAATAGGACTTTATTCCCTTTCAAAAAGGTTCAAGTCAATTTGACAAGCATTAAGTGACTGTTATGTTCTATTTGGCAGAGATGAAAAGACAAGAAAAAGGCCATGTCTGCCTTCAGAGAGCTTAGAAGGGGCTGGGGAAAGGGGCGGGAAATCCAGCAAGTGCAGAGACAAGGAAATACTAAGTTTGAAAGAAATGATGCAAGTAACATCGAGAGGAAAGGAGAAACACAGCGGGATGAGGAAAAGTTTCTTGTAGGGAGTGAAACTCAAGCTGTGCTTTGCAGGGAGCTAGAGATTTTATGAAGTAGGAAGAAGAGGAGGCATGGGGATGGATTCTTTGGCCAAGGTGGCAATTAGACAAGTTCCAAAGCAGCCGCAATCTGCAGCGGTGGAGGGTGTGGGGTGCACCTTGATGAGGGAGACCAAGCGTGGTGCTTCTGTAACATGGGGATAAGAATACTTGAGCTCCCTCCCTGCCTGCAGACCAGAGGACTGCGCGCTTGCATTTGGGGTGTGCAGCTAGCTACTCTTAAGTTGGAATGAGGGATTTATGCCATGACCACTCCCTGGGGTTTGATTCTGAACTGGGATAATGGTCAGGCTCCGCAAGGTATAATGGCTGGGACTCGAAAACCACAGGGTCTGCCCAGGCTGAGAGATCCAAGAGACCCAGGAGGTGTCTGGGTCAACCTCTTCATTCTACAGATGTGGAAACTGAGGCACAGACAGGTTAAATAACTTTGGACAAGTCAGACCAGGGATGGTCCCTCTCCTTCAAATCCAGATTTCCAGATAGGCAAGGTCTGTGTTTGGCACAGTGCCTGGCACATAGTAGGCACTCGATAAATACTTATTGTCTGACTGATCATTTTGACATGGATCAAAGCCAGGAATGTTTCTTGTCCTTGAGGGAATTGATCCAAAGAATGTCACCCAAGTCAGGTGGAGGGATTTGGAAGGGGGGCTAGTGCTGGCTCCCCTGGGCAGCCCCTCCTTCTTTCTACCTCACTGCAGCGCCCCTTCAGGCCAGATCAAAGGACCTGCTGGGGGAAGCCAGGTACCCACCAAAGACGAGGCAGGGCCCTTGCCCTGGGATGCCATTAAGGGAGCTCATCTCTTATGGTAAAAGTCATGCTCTGTCTGCATAAAAGTGCCCCCCCCCGTTCCAAGACAACCCATGAGTTCTTTGATGTGCCCATGTTATCTTCTCCCAAGGCTTTTGTGTGTCAGCTCCTAGAGAATTAACCTCCCCGCCAAAACTGGTGGGGCCCTTTGGGCAGAAGTACCCTGGCTGATGGCCACATCAAATGGGACCCCACCACCACCACCCACAATGTGAGCCCACAAATGGCCAGGAAGAAATTCCAGCTCTACTCACTGATGGACACACCAGCTTCCCAGCCCCCTTCTGTCTCCGTGATTTCCCAGCACAGATCAGGTTACCCAGGGTAGCTTCGGGGTCCAGAGATTAGTTCTGCTCAGTTGCCAGGTTGTCTGTCACTCGGCAGGCTTGGTCTTGCCTGGAGCATTGTCTCTGAGCAGGCCCAATCAGCAGGGACAGTGGCCTGAGCTGGGAACAAAATGACCCCGATGGCCCACTGTGGCGCCAAAGTGGGCTTCCCACCTTGGCAGCTGTGCCTGGCCCAGTGTGCAAACCACATTGCCATCCCTGACTTTCTAATGCCCAGGATAGGACCGGACCTGTCATTTCAATGGCTTGGGGAACTCCTGGCTAAGGAAATGCTTTCTCCCAGAGCCAGCCAGTTACTACTGACTTACTGAAGATGTGAAGAAACCAATTGACCTGCCCAGGGTGCCCCAGCCAGGGGCAGCCTGGAAGCTGGCTAGGACTCTATGTGTGTATCACTCCCTAAAGCTCTTGGGTCCCTAACGCCAAAAGGGAGCCCCACAGGGACTAGAGGAAGGAACATGGCAGCTCCCTGGAGCAGGGATGAGTGGAAACTTGCTTCTGTCGCTTAGGAATGTTGCAACCCTGGCCAAGTGGTCAGAAATGCAAGCCTCGGTTTCCTTCCGTGAAAAATGGGGGTGATGAGAGCTGCACTCTCTTCTCTCAGGGTCGTGGGAAGGGAATCATTTTGCAAACTGTGAAGTGTTCTAGGAGGAGGAGACAATATGAGAATCCAAAATGACATTTACAAAGATTTGCAGGTGCTTTACAGACAGCCCATCACCTGACAATGAGTAGCTAGAGCACCTGGCCTGGAGGCAGGCAACCTGAGTTCAAATGTAGCCCCAGACACTTACTAGCCATGTGACCCTGGAGAAGTCACTTAACCTCAATTTTCCTCAGTTTCCTCAGTGGTAAAATGAAGATAATAACCTACCTCCCAAGGCTGTTGTGAGGCTCTAATGAGAGAAGGTTTGGAAAGTGCCTCACACAGTGCCTGGCACACAGTAGGTGCTGTGCCTGGCACACAGTAGGTGCTGCGTGATGGCTTAGTGCCTTCTCTTCCCACCCAAGTCCCACTGTGGCTTAGGGGATGGTCTCTGAGAGCTACTGAGAGCCCCAAGTCCTTTCCCCACTCCAGCCAGGCTGGTGATATCCATCCTACAGTTATCCAGGCTAGCCCCTTGGACCCCAGATCACAAGGCCATCAAGCTACTCCTAGCAGGGAAATGGGGGCCCATCAAGACCAACCCCTAACTTTACAAAGCCCAGGGAGGTTTAACCACTTTCCCAGGGTAGTCCAGCTCCCCAGTGGCAAAGGCTCCAGAGTCAGTGCTTGCTCCTCTGTGCCTTGGGGTGTCCCAGGCACACCGTCCCTCTCAGTCCGTCACTCAAGGCCATTCTAGCTGGATGACACCTGTCAGATCTTGAGCACCCTTGGCAGAAGATACCAGAATAGGGTGTCAGTGGAAGCTATGCCTGACAAACTTCAGAGACCTGTGCCTTGGAGCAAATGTCTCACACCCAAAAGCAAGAGATGTAGGTGGTGTGTGTGTGTATGCGAGAGAGACAGACAGACAGACAGACAGACAGAAAGAGACAGAGAGAGACAGAGAAAGACAGAGATGGAGAGAGAGAGGAGGGAGGGGGAGAGAGAGAAGGAAAGGTTCCTATGTTATTCATGGAGCTGGTACCAATGCTATTGTCTCTGAGCTGGAGCTTCCTCTGGGAGAGAAGTGCTACAGGCATTAAGAACCCCATTTTACAGAGGGAGAAACTGAGACCCAATGGGCAAGAAGTGGAGGAAGTGGGTGGGGCTTGAACCTGAGGCTTCTGGCTCCAAGGCCATCGATGTCCCTGACACATGGCACTGTCTGCTGTTGGAAAATATGTTGGATTAAGTTTGTCCTGATGTGTTGAGACTTGGCAAATAGGAGGAGCCGTTATCAGCCCCTGAAGGGCCTTTAGGCCTCAGGAAACAGAAAGTCGAATGCTTTTTGACTGATAGGATCTGATCTGTTGCTAAGCCTTCCGGGATCCCAGTGACCCGTAGAGCCGGACCCCCTTCCCCTCACTAGAGTGCACACTTTGTTCTGAAGCCTGGGAGAGCCATAGGGCTGTCCTGACACAATCAATCTTTCCTCTGGGCTAGCATCGCAGGCCAGGAAATAAGGGCACTGAGTGTGGTAAACTGAGGCAGGGACTTTGGATACAGACAAGGAAGGCCTTCCTGGTGACCAGGGCTGGCTCAAGGAGGGGCCCCCTTGGAAGGGAAGGGTTTCCCCTCCCCCCAGAGCTCTAAGCAGAGGCTGAATGACCATTTGTCAGGGATGCTGGAGCACAGATTCTTACTCAAGTACTAGGGATGCTATAGCAAGGACTGTTGAGATTGGACAGGGTAGACTTGGAAAACCCTTCCCACTCCAAGACCCTCAGCCCACCAGAAAGAGCACTTGATTCAAAGTCAGAGGACCCAAGCTTGGATCTCAGCTTCGCCCCTTACTGTCTTTGGCCAAGTGACCCTGCCTAACCTCTTAGTGACTTGCTTTCCTCATCTCTAAAATTAAAGGGTTGGACTCCATGTAAGGTCCAGGTGCTTTCCCTCTGGCACCTATGAATGCCTATGAGCTCCAGAGGTGGAATTGGGCGCCTCCTAGTGGTGCGTGGTCAATGGGCTTCAAAGACCTTCCCCAAATCACCCTCTGAGGGGAAATTTCCATCACTAGATTAGACAACAAAGGATTTAGACCCAGAAGGGACCTTAGCAAGGATTTTGTGCTCGCGCCCCCCCCCCCCACACACACACACACACACACACACACACACACACACACACACACACCTCTGTGTGTAGATGCATGTGGTGGGATAGGGGTGGGCTGAGAATAGTTTTGAGCACCTGAGCTCCCAGAGTAGGGGAGGAGGCAGAGGTTGGGAAAGTAAGTCACTCAAGCTTATGTTGTTAGCAGATAGATGGAAGAGCCTAGACTCAAACGCAGTTCTTCTGACTTCCAATGCCTTGGGCTTTCCATTAGATGGTGGTGGGTTCACCATCTCCAGAAGGACACTGCTAAAACCACACTTACAATGGATGCTGATCAGCTTAACGAGGTGATTTTAAGCTAAATTAGTTATTGAGCTGAGAAGCAGGACCCGCATGGATGAGCTGAGGATCCACAGGAGACCAGGAAGAGCAAGGGCAGGACAGCCTCAATGAGTGAAGACAGAACAGCCAAGGAGCAGTGGATGACCAGAAAAAGTAGAGGACTCAAGGTCAGTGAGTGAAGCCCTAAGCACAGAAAAATTTGGGAGAAAGCTGATGGAAAGGAAGGAAAGAAGCTGAGAAGAGAGGGATTCTGAAGGTGAACTACCACTTTACAGATAAGGAAACTGAGGTATTGAGAAAAAAAGTCACCTACCCAAAGGGCTGGGTGAGGGACAGAGCTCTGAGAAGGACCTGAGCTTTTCGGCTTGGAGCCAAATCCCTTCTCACTCTAGCTCTCTGGCCCCTTGCAGGGCCATACCAGACCCTTTCTGCCCGTTCCCTATTCCTATGGGAAGTAAAGCTAGGCTGGGTCACAGTCTGGAGGGCCTATTCACGTAACCCCACAAAATGGTTAGATACAAGTTTGCTATCAATGGAAAACAACAACTGCTCATTTGGTAAAAATGCAGATAAAAAAAAATGTAGCGTTTTCCACAATGAGTGTCAGTCAATAAACATTTATTAAGCACCTACTATGTACCAGGCACCATGTTAAACATTGGAGACACAAAAAGAGGCAAAAGACAATCCCTACCCTCAAGGAGCTTACGCAAACAAATATATGCAAACAAATATATACAATGTACATAATATACAGGATAAACAGGAAATCATTAACAAGGGGAAGCATTGGAATTAAGATGGGTTGCGGAAGGCTGTAGAAGGTGGGATTTTAGTTGGGCCTTAAAGGAAGCCAGAAAGGTCAGTAGGAGGAGATGAAGATGGACAACATCCCATGGAGGACAGCCAGAGAGAATGCCCAAAGCCAGGAGAGGAAATGTCTTCTTAGGAATAGCCAAGAAGCTGTGTAACTAGATGAGAGAGTATGTGTCAAGGAGTAAGGTGTAAAAAGACTGGAAAGGTAGGAGGGGGCTGGGTTATAAAGGGCTTCAAAGGTCAAACAGAGCACTTTGTATTTGCTCTTGGAGGCAATAGGGAGCCACAGGAATTTATTCAGTAGAGAGATGACACAATCACACCTACACTTTAAGAAAATCACTTTAGTGGCTGAATGGAGGATGGATTGGAGTAGGGGAGTGACTGAAGGCAGGCAAGACCCACCAGCAGCTACTGCAATAGTCCAGGCATGAGGTGGTGAGGGTCTGCGTCTTGGTGCATGGGAAGTGTCAGAGGAGAAAGAAAGGGGCATGTTTGAGAGATGCTGCAGTGGTGAAATCCACCAGAGATGTTGCAGAAATGAAATTGAAAAGACATGCTGCTGAGGTGAAACTGACCAGGGATGCAGCCAAAGTGAAATCGACGGAGGTCCCTGGCAACTCTGAACTTCTGGGGTTCTCGGATACTGTGACTTGTCCAAGGACTACGCACTAAGAAGTATCAGTTGGGATTCAAACTCAGGTCTCTCTTACCTCCAGAAGAAGTTGAACAGGCAGCCCTGGGTGGGAGGTGGGTATGGGGATGGGTAATATGGAACTCAGGACTCTAAGCCCTCTCTGGAGATGGGGGGGAGGGCCGCTTCTCTGGAGGCTGGCTCCAATCTGCCTTTCCAGACCTATGTCCTACTAGCACATAAAGATAAGGACTGGGCCTGTGATTTATTTCCTTAATATAAAGGAACTCCCAGGGGAGGAAACTCCATCGGTCAGAGCACTCTCTCTGTAACTTATAGTCTCACAGAGCTGCCTAGAGCACTGAGGAATAAAATGACTTTTCCAGGATCACACAGCCAGTGAGTGTCAGAAGGAGAACTTGAACCCAGGTCTTTTGGGCTCTGTATCCACACCCCAGGCCACCTGTCCTACTCCATGTTATTGACCTTGTTATTCCACTTCCATACCCCACTGGCCTCTCCCGTCCACCGTCTTCCATCACCCATCTCTGAGTCATCATACACACCATGCTGTGTGGTGCCCACGCCTGGCCTCTTCCTCATTGCGTCCAGCCCTCCTCCAAGCCATCTACAATCTCCCAAAGAAGCTCGAATGTCCCATGGCCAAGGATTGCTTTGGTTGGGTCTTCGCGTCCTAGCACATAGTAGGCACCGACTAAATGCTGGACTAAATTGAATTGAAAACTAATCTTAGAGGGAGCAGTTACAGATGTGGAAACTGAGGCCCTAGGTGATTGAGTAACTTGCCCAGAGTCACATGGAGGCAAACTTGAAGCAGGTCGTGTGCTTGGAGTTCAGGGCTCTTTCTCCATACTACCTGGCCTCTGGCATTCACTCTCCACCTCTAACTCTTAGGCTCCCCAGCTTCTAGCCTGTAGTAGCAATTTGGATTTGAAGATCTTTCCCACCCAGTAATAGGCCATGTGACCTGCTTATATATACATCACAGGAAGCCTAAGACATGTGGTGGGAGGAGCTTGCTGAGAAGAAAAGGAAAGTGTGTCACAGGAAATGCTGAGAGAGAGAAAGGCGTTGCTAATGGCTGCTAATGGCAGCCCTCGTGATGGTTAGAACTGAACAGGCTGCCTTAGCTGTACCGTGAGTTTGTTTTGGGGAAGACCCCGGCAGGGGATCGGAGAGGTTTGGGGATGGTGAGGCTCCAGGCTGTGACATTACGCATTGAATGCTTCACTGCTCTGATAGACCAGATAAATTATTGTGGGACATGGTTCTCTGGTGTCTGAATAAATGGTTTACTCCTTCTGCCTTCTGGGTGGAGAGTCTCATGTACTTTGCAATACAGAACCACAGAGGCATTTTGACGATTGTCATCTACGTTGTGATTATTGCCTTACTGTTTCATGGCCCCATTCCTAGACCCCTCTTCCAGGAAGCCTTCCCTGATCTTCCCTCAAGCTCTGAGACTAAATGTCTTCTCGGGCCTCCATCACCGGGTCCAGAGGCTTACTGATTTCTGTCCATGTTGCATTTCCTCATTTGACAGTAAACCCTTTGAGAGCAGGGCCTGTGGGGTTTTCTTCTTCTCTGTTTGGAGTTCAAGCCCAGAGCTTCATATACAATAAACCCTGAATCCATGATGGATTTAATGCCACAATTACCTCAGTCATCGACATCATTCATGATGACTCTGGTGGTACAAGCGTGCCTGAAGACCTAGGTTCGAATCTCAACTGGCCCCTTTCTAGTTATATAAGCTCTTTGAGACTGTTCTGGAAAAAAGGGTAAGAGTTAGTGGCAGTGGGGAAGGACTTCTCCTATGCTCCCTCCCCCAGCGGGGAGGAGGGGGGTGGAGAAAAAGCACTGTGGATGGAGCCATGGAGTGGATGAAAGGAGACAAAGCCACACCTGACTCAAAGGGCCAGACTGGGCTGGCTCAATAGATCCACAATGGGGAGAAGGCCCGAAGGCTGGCCATTTCCCAGAGTGGCTTGGAGCCTGCAGCACCCTCCAGAGGCCAAGTGGTCCTGGCTGCTTTGGTTTCTACTGTGCCCTGCTGGGCAGGCCTAGCAGCTTGGGCCCCTCTTTCAATTACAAAGCCTTCTCTGAGGAAGTGGGTCTCAGTTATTTTGCCCGAGGCCTTGGACCTTTTTATGTCCACCATGGATGAGTCCAAAAGGTCCCTCCTCTGGAGCAGGTCAGCCCCTGCTTTCATCCCAACCAGGCTTTCTGCTGGTTTGCAAACAGGGCAGGGGAAAGGACTTATTTTGGGAAAATTAGCCCCAACCTACCACTTAGGGCGGAATCTGGGCTAATTGGAAAGGCCCGCTCAGTTTCTTAATTTAGCCATTTATTAGACTGGTTTTCACCAGGGAGCGGCTCATTTTGGTGTACACCCTGGTGGCCGCTCCAGCAATTTGGACATGATTAAAGGCCCAGCCTCAGCCCCCAGACTTAAATACACCTTTCAGAGTGGGCGTCAGGCTCCGAAAGGCAGGCCCTCGGCGCCCAGCCCCGACCTGTCGAGAAGGCCGCCCAATGGGGACCTCTGCTTCGGGCTCCCCTTCCCCCCTGGAATCCGGCAGGCTCTGAGGCCCATCACCTGTTCAGCACAGGCCACCTCCCAACCTGGAAGTTCAGTGGGCCGTGGGAGCTAGAAGGCTTAGAAGCACGAAGGATGATGGCAGCCCCCGGCCACCTTCTGAGGGCCGGGCTGGGAGGAATCTCGGAGTCCAACTGCCTCACTGTTTGTATGGAGAAACTAAGGCCCAGAGAGGGGTCATCAAGTATCAGAGCTGGAGCTGGAGTACAAAGCTCCCGACTCCCCGTCCTGTGTCCTTCTTGTATGCTACACTGCCTTCTCCAAGGCAGATTTCCCTCCACAGGATTTTGGTGTGTTGTTCAATCAAGTGGCAATATGAGATAGGGGCATAATATAAGGAGAAAACTCTTCTCCCTTTAAAACATACATGCATAGACATGCGACCATCTCCATCCGAGTGAGTGTCCCATGGGAGGCTCTACATTTATTCAATTTAAGTTCAACATTTATTGAGTGCTTACTGTATACAAGACATTAGTGAGTATTGGGATCACAGGGCTCCGAAGGCAGATCCCAAGGGGGACTCTCCAAACTGGTCAGAGCCGTAGCAGCCACCAGCCTGAGCGTATAGCCTCCTGAGGAGGACAGCCTCGCTTCTTTTAAGTGCATGAACACTGGTCAGTTTATTTAAAAGCCCTGTTTCCCTGGTGGATTAGTGAGCGTGCCTCACAGGGTGCTCTCTGTCCCAGCCAAGCAGCAGAGAGTTCAGCAGAGACCTACACTCTCATCTGGAGGAGAAGGCCCTCCAAGCTTGACTGGGAGGCTGATCTGACTGAAGAATGGTGGATGTGAGGGTGAGCAGGGCCATCAGCCTAGAAAGAGCCTGGAGCCAGATGGTGAATGGCTTTAACCACCAAACGAACAGAGCGGGCTTGGTCCTAATACAAAAGGGAGTCAGAGAAGCTTCTTGAGCTGGAGAGTGACACGGGAAGGCCTACACCTTACGGACAATAGCTGACATTTAAGCAGCACTTGACATACATTATTTCTTTGGACCTTAATAACAGGTTGGGATATGATGATGATGACGATGATGATAAGGGAATTTGTGGTTTCATTGGTACAGGAAGCGTCCTCCACAGATGATGACTGGCTCTGAGGGCTCTGCCCCCTGGAGACCATGAGGTGGGAGGCTTGAACCCAGACCTCTCTGCACCAAGGCCATCTCTTCATCTCCCACAGCAGGTCACCTTTCCAAAGTACGGCTTGCAGGTAGATTTAGTTCAAAATCTACAGGAGAAGAAATGGAAGGCTAGCAAGGTTAAGTGAGGCCCATTGAGAAGGCCTCAGAGGCAGAGCACAATTAGGTGTTCCTGACTCCAGACCTCTGCTCTTCTTGGTAGGGCCCATGTCTTCACTTGGAGGATGGCTTTTTTTCTAAGAGGTGGAAGGTACAAAATTCCCCAGGAAGAACGAGGCAGAGCTGGTTCCCTTGTCAGAGGACACTGATCTTGCCTGCTGCCCCTCTCTAGGCCTCAGTTCTTTCCTCCATAGAATAAGGAATCTGGACTGGGTGCACACCAACATCTTCCCCAGACTGAAATCTTGTCATCCCATTGTCTCCACTCTACAGGCAGGCAAGCCCCAAAGCTGCCAGTCCCATACCCCCAGGGCAAAGGTCTTCTGGCCCAGTCCCAGCTGGATGCCTGCTGGATGGTGAGGAATGTAGCAGCCAGGTGTGGTGGGTGGGATATTTCTCCTTGCTCCCATTTATTGTTCTCAGACTTGCAATGCCCACCCCTCTTTTGTAGCTCCTAGTGCTGGCTGGCAAATGGCAGTAATGGGGTGGGGAGCCAAGAGGGTTAGGCTCTGGCCTCCTGGGAGATTTATGGAGACTGTTGCCAGCAAGGTGGCTCCTCAGCTATGGGGGCTGCTTTGATGAAGGGTCAAGACCCCGAGGTTTCTGGGGCATTTAGCAGGGGGGTGTCAGGATGGAACTGCTACCCAGATTACAGCCCCCCCATCTATTTTATGCTCCTCTCTGCTCCCTTTCATCCTGTCTCTTTAAAGCTCTTTGTGAAATAACCCCCCTTGAAAAGCTCTGGAGGGGAATCAGGGTCGACAATTCCCTGACCTGATTCTGCTGATCATAGCCTGTAGTAGGCAGGAAGTGGGCACTGGTAGCCACGCTACACTGCCTACAGGGCATCTGGCTACATCTGGTGCTGACAGCTTTTAGGGAACATTGATGGCAATCAAAGCGACAGCTGCTACTGCCCTTGCTTCCAAGATGGGAATAGAGTGGCATCGATCAGGCCTCTAGACCATCCCAGATTCATGCATGGCTGAAGACAGCTAGAGAGGGCTGGCAGGAGAAGATTAAAATAAGTGCCTCCTAGGTCCGGGGTTTTGTTGCCTTCTTTCTCTGGGAAGCATTCCCCAACCAAAGGACCTTCACCACTGTCTTTGTACAATGAGTAAACTGAGGCCCAGAACAGTAGTTTGTTCCTACACTCTCACTGGATGTTGCATGTGCCAGGAAGAGGCATAGATTTCCAGGTTGAGCAGTGGGGTAGACTTGGTCTGTCTTGCACAGGAGCACAGGGATATCTGTGACTTATTAGTACCTTTTTGAACTTTCTCTTCCTTAGGTAAAGTGTCCTTCATAATGTCAGTCTTATAAATACAATTTTTCAGGTAATAGAAAAAAACAATCCTGTTGGTTTATATTTAACTGAATTGGATCAGAACATAAATACCCACTGCCTGAGGGAGATAGACCACTAAAGGCTAAGGTATGCCCCCTTCCTTTCCTGGCCCCCAAAAGTTCTGTGGAGAAGTGATTTAGTGGAAGGAGAACCATACCAGGGACCTGGGGACATATAAGAGAGTCCTGAAAAGGGTGTGGATGATGGTGACCAATGGACCACTCAAGAGCTGCACTGAAATTCATGAGATAACAAGCATGTCGGAGGCAGGTGGGTCTGTAGGGAGATGTACACGACTTCCATGGAGGACAACTAAGGGCATGGAGGAGGACTGGGGCCGATGAGGAGGAGCTGGTGTGTGAACAATGACTGAAGGGTAAAGCATCGATCTGCCTGAGGAGGTCTGAGATGTCCCCAAGTCACTGGAAAAGTTACTACCAGGTCATATGTCCATGGGGAGAAAAGGAGTTAGTGAATTCATCTATGCATCTAGTATTGTGTTAATGTACATGTTAAATGTGTGCTGATGAAAAATGTATTCCAAAAGCTGTTCACTTGAGTGAGATCTTGTGTCCTGATTTCACTTTGGTTTTAGATCTTTGAGGTCCCTTCCAGTCCTAAGTTTATGATCCTATGTTTGATTAAGCAAAGTTAGGGATTAGTTGTGCAAGTACAAGATTGAGGAAAGATGGCTAGATTGCAGTTTGTCTGAAAAAGATCCAGGGGTCAATATGATGAGTTAACAGTCTGATATGGCTGCCAGAGAAAGCCAATGAGATCTTATGTTGTGTTAAGAGAGGCATCACATCCAGAACTGGGGAGGTCTTCTTCCCTGGTCAGACCCTAGGTGGAGAATTTGGCTTCAGTTCTGGGCACCGCCTTTTAGGAAGGACATTTGTAACTTGGAGAACACCCAGAGAAAGGCAATGAGGATAATGAAGGACCTCAAGTTAAGAGTATACAAGAAGCATAGACAGAAGAGATGACTCAGTAAGGACAGAGCAGCAGCTTCCAAGTATTTAACAGGGGCTTGTGTAGAACAGGGATAGGGATCAGGCGTTCTTTTGGTCCCAGGGAGAAGAACAAGAAACAATGGTTAGAAATTCAAAAAGTTAGTTTTAGACTCATATAAGGTGGTGGGGGCGGGGGGAACTTCTTAACAATGAGAGCTGCCCCAAAGAGGAATGAGCTGCTTTGGGAGGTAATGAGCTCCCCAAACCAGGAGGTCTTTAATCTGCTGCTTTCTAATTGTTCATTGGGCTGTTGAAGAGGCAATGCTAATTTAGCTGTGGGTTACATTAACTTTGAGGTCCCTTACAACCTTAAGAGATTCTATGATTCATCTGCGCAAGAGCTGATCTTTGACCACTATCCCTCCTCAGCCATAACAGCTCAGAATGTGATCACAAGAGATCACAAAGAGATAAAGAGAGGCGGCCATTTGAGGGAAGAAGAATTTCCAAGGAATTATACTTCCTGGTAGCAGAAGGGGAAAAGCCAGCTATGGAGAGGAGTATACTCTGAGACACAGGCTAAGCAACCCACCTAGCAAAGATGCTGTACTCAAGAGAATCTGGATGAAGTTTGGAGGGGGGCAGGGAGAGAGAGAGAGAGAGAGAGAGAGAGAGAGAGAGAGAGAGAGAGAGAGAACTTAGTGTAGCATGAGGAATCGCCACACATATATCCTACATATGAGCCTCACTATCATTATAGTTTCAATCTGAGCCCATCTTCCAATGGACATTATGCATATCTACGGGAGAGTATGCCTCAGGTTGAAAGTTGGGGGGTGTTTCTAGCTATTCTCTTTTCTATGCCATCTTAATAAATGCCTTTGCTAAGAGCTAAATGTGTATACTAGCTGATTGCTAATGGGAAGCAGAATGGTGGGGGCTCATAAGCTATAATATCAGAATTACAGCCCCACAGAGCTGTCCATAGAACCCAAGAAAGGCAGTTGCTCTAAGGGGAGCATGTTACTGTGCTAGTGTAGGTGCACATTGAGGGAGACAAAGGATCTAGGGTACCTAAAGAATTGACCTTACAAAGGCAGGGGGTCACCTGGCCATATTATAAATGCTGAATATATGGGAGCCAGTCCTCTACAGCCTCTCTTGAGGGAAGGACTGAGGAACAGAGGCTGTTTGTCTCCTGCTTTTCTAAATGGGTTTGATTGGATAGGAAGCAGAGCAAGGGGCCAATCTGCATTTAATTTTTGAAGGAAAACCTTTGATGGATATGTCTTCCCTTAGGTAATTAATGCCTCGGTGCCAGTGGTCAGCATGTGGCTCAGTTTAGCTGGGCCGTGTCTCTTTTCTTAGAGTTGGAAGCAGACCTCCCATTACCCTGTATCTCTAAGCCATTAATTTATGCCAACTGGGACATTCCAAGGCTTCTGAGCAGTTATTCAATATCCTAAGCTTTCCAAGAATTTCCCCCGTCACCAGCTAGATTCCATTATCCCACTCACTCCTCCCAAGGGGCACCAAGAACGCACACGCTCCTGCTGAGCCAACGTGCCTTTTGCATGTGTCTGAACTACCTTGGACTTCGTTTTTATCTGGAGGTGCCAGATGTAAGATGTGAGCGGGGCTGATGCAGGTTTAGAAAGGCCTTTCAAGATTAGTCCTATAATTTCAATCCATTCATTCATTCCACGGGCATTCAGGGAGTGTGCAGAGTCATTGGGGAGACAGCAAGAGACATCAACGTGATGGGACGATACCCTCCAGGTCCCTGCCCTCGTGGGCCGGGGGAAAGATAAGACACGTACACAAACAGCTGCAGTCCTAGGCGATGTCCAAAAAGGGCCACATGAGGTGTGGGGGGAAGGGAAGGGGAGATCACTTTCAGCCCTAGTGAAGCTTAATGAAGCAGTTTGGGCCAATGACAAGGGAATCCTGCACCAGGAGTCCAGGGATGAGGCTCTGAGGTCCATCGCCCCAGTGTCGCCACTTGCTAGGGGCATTGTGAGTTGTAGACTAAGGGGCCTTGGTATTCTAGAGACTACCAAGAGTGGACCTACCCTGGGTGAGACTATTCCATCTCACAGCTTGAGCAGAGATTTTAGCTCAGTCCTAGCCAAAGAGTTCATATGCTATCAGGTATTCTTTGGTTTATTTGAAGCCATAGAATTTCTCCAATTCCTGTTTGCTTTCGTAAATTAATTTGCCGTTGTTATTTGTGTAAATGGTGTTTGGTGGGAAAGCTAAGCTGATGAGTGTAAGCTAAGGGTTATCCTTCTTCCCTAAGAATGGCTAGGGCTGGCAGGAGATCGAGTTCGGAACCAATAAAAGGACTGGCATCTGTCTGAGCCCTTGTATTCCCCTTGCTGTCTCCTGGGGATGTACCCATTTATTCCATACGAATAGTTGTAAAATATAATTAAAATGTTCCTGGCTTCCCAACAAGTATTGTTTATTCCTAGACAATGTGAGTGTATTTATAACATGCAAAACGTGGATTTAGTCAAAAGGCCGCACCTAAGGACCTAGAAGACCACACCCCAGACCTAGTTCTTAGGGTTATCATGATAAAATTGCTTTATGAACCTCAAAGTACTATAACATGTGCCTTGTTATTCATCTTTATAACTACCATAGCACCTAGTGTAGTGCCTTCCATGTGGTAAACGATTCAATTCAATTTCTTGAAACGATTAAATTGAAATGTTATAATAAAAACAAAAAAGACTGGTTAAGGAAAGGTTTTTTATTCTGGGGAGTTGGAGCCTCATTTACCTTTTCTGTAAGATGTGGACACCCCCCAAAAAAGACTTGCCGTTCCGGACTCCCCCATCCCACCCTGACCCCTCTTTTCTCTGACCCTTAATAAAATAACCACAGAATGCCACAGAATCTGAGTATTGAGAAGGATGTCTGATGCCCATGAATCAGAATCCCTTGCAGAACTAGTGTCTGTCCAACTGTCCAACTAGTGTCTGTCCATCCTCCCTCTCCTACCTCTAGTGATGGGGAGCTTACTACTTCCTAATGCATCCCAATCTAATTTTGACAACTGGTTGTGAGGAAGTTGTTGGATTTTTTTTCCTTACATCAAGTTGAAGCATCCCTCTCTGCACCTCCTCTCCCCACTCCTTGATGTTGGTTCTGTCTTCTAAAGACAAGCTGCCATGTGGCAGCCCTTTAAATCCACTTGCTGTGTCCACCTCATGCCCAAGCCCCAAGCCTTCTCCTCTCCAGGTTGAATATCCCAACTTCCTCAAATGGCGGGAATTCCAGGCCCTTCATTGCTCTGGCTGCCTTCCTCTAAATGCTCTCCAGCTTCTCAATGTCCCTCCCTAAAAGTGGTTCCCAGAAGGAAGCCCAGCATCCTGTGCGTGATCTGCCAGGGGGAGAAGACAGCGAGCTTTACACCATCATAGCTTGTATCGTGATGATTTTAATGCAGTTTACTGTAGCAGAATTTGTCTTTGTCTGATTTTATAATAGTGAGTCGTACTGAGCTGGCAGGCCACTAACATCCCCAGATCTTCTTCAGATGAAGTGCTGTCTACACATAGCTCTTCCATCTTGCACAAGTAAACTTGATTTTTTGATTCAAGTATTTGAAGAGCAACAAAATTCACAGACCCCAGTGTCTCCCCTTGGAAGTGGGTCACACACTCATTTGTAAGGATCGGGGTGATGTATGTGCATGTGCTGTCAGGGAAGGATCTGGCCTGAGGTCTGGCCCACCTAGTGCTGCCAGGATACTAGCTTGGGGAAGGAGCTGGTGCAGTCCAGGACCTACAGCAGCCAAGTGATCTCTCCTAGCTCCAAGGGGGGAATCAGGCTAGAATCACGACTTGTCCCCCTCAAATATCTGAATCGAATGGTGCAATGTCTGCGGGTTCCAAATAAAAGTTCCTTCCCCAATCACTTTTAAGGAGGCAGGGTCACCCTTAACTAAGCTCATCAGCTCAGCTTTGCCCCCCAAACACCATTTACACAAAAAGACCATCACAAATAGAAAAGCAAAGAACTCAATTTATACAAGCAAACAGGAATTGGAGAAACTCTACGACTATACCAAAGAATATGTGATAGCTTCTGAGCTCTTCAGCTGGGACTGAGCTAAAATCTCTGCTCTAGCCATGAGATGGAATAGCCTCACCCAGGGCAGGTCCGTTCTCGGCAGTCTCTAGCATACCAAGGCCCCGTAGTCCGGTAGCATGATGGGTTGTCCTTCTATGTGGAGTACGTACCTGACACTAAGGGCCACAACCCATCATCAGTCTTGAATTCCTGCTGGAGCTCCTTTCTCCATGGGTGTCTACAAAGCATCTCTCCAGAGTCTACAACGAAGGGAAGGCAGTCTCTTTTATAGATACTTATAGTACCATTCTCAGCGTTTTCTCAGCCAACTGGGAGTCAGTTCTTCTTCTGTATAACCATTGGGTTGTCCCTTCACAAAGCTGCCCTAGGCTTGGGCCCCAACTCGTGGGGCCCTCACAAAAGATTGAAGTTGGAAGACCATGAAATTCCCTAGCTTGTAACTATGTATATCTGCCAGCCAGCCCCAGCATCCCACCCTATTTTGTACCTTAGGTATCTAATTCAGGGATCAATGGTTTCGACTTTGGGACAAAGTGCCCCAAAGGCAGGAAGGGAGCCAGGATGCAGCCATTTCAGAAGCACCGACCTCCAAAGCTTCCGTTTGCTGTAAGCTTCGGTCTGATCATCGTTCTAGAAAGCAAGAGGCTGGGACTTGGTGAATGAGTGAATTCAGAGCTAAAATTAGAGCCAAAGGGAAGAGGTTCCAGGGAGAGACTTCAGATCTCAGGGCACAAGATCCTACAGGGGCAGAGAGCCTGGGCACAAGGGGCCGGTGAGGAGGAGAGCAGGGTGGGGCGGAGCTAAGGAGGAACCCAGCCAGTCCTGTGGATGGCTCGGTATTTGGAGGACTCGGTGAGGATTTCCTGTAGGCTGAATCACAGCAGGTATTTTCGAGTTTGAACTGTGCGAGTGCAAGAAGAAAATGAAGATTCAATGAAGGAAAATAATAGCACATTAAAAATAGAATTTAAGATGTCCTACCACAGACACAGCTAAAGCACGTGGAAACAAACAGGCTGGTGACACGGGTGTTAGGTGAACAATTGTAACAGGAATTTGATTGAATAACAAAAGGAAACACGTGGTTCTTCAGTAAAAGAAATGTATGTGTATGTGAATGCACACACATCTATAATATATCTCCACATAAATCCCCTAGGCTGTGGACAGGAGACATGGGGCCATCTGAATGGAGTCCTTTCTCTTCTCAGATGAATTAGTTGACAGGAGTGGAATTACCTTGGGCATCAAGTAACCTGGCTGTGAGTGATGGTACAAATGCAGGCTAGCTGCCCCCTCCCTTCCGCCACTTGGCCCTCGACTCAGGGACATTCATTTCAATGATGGGAAGTGAGCCAGTACAGAAAACAAGCTCTTTTTCCACTGCACCTCCCCGTCTTATTTATAGAGGTGAAGGACCATGGGGGGTAGGTCATCCCATGGCCTGTAGGATTTGCTCGAGAAGTTGTTTAGTTCGCTTGACTATTTTTGCCTTTTTTACGCATTGTCATGAGGATCTGCTCTCTGCAGAGATTAATTGAGAAAAGTGGGCGCTAGAAAAACCAAAGTAACAATACTTTTTTAAAAAAGAAAATCTCTTCTTCAGTGTCTGCATTAAAATACCGACTTTCTGAAAGTCACTGAGGCCAATCAAAGCTACTGTTGGAGAAACGTGATTCCTTGAACCTAAGACATCTGATGGGGCTCAGGATAATTCCTTCTGCGGGAATGGTGGCTCTCTGCACCAGGCAGTGTTGGTCTGGGGCAAGAAGGAAATGAACTTTCTTTTTCCTTTGAACAGGTGGGGCCCTGTGGGTGTGGAATGCTAAATTTACTGTCTGATCTTCCAGTGGCACTGGTTGGTTCGGCTTATCTATTGTTCTCTGTTGTCCTGTAGAATTAGGGGAGGGTGATGTGTGATGTGTGATGAGATGTGATATGAAAGCCAAATACTTCCATGGAATTTAAAGTGATAATGAAAATAATTCCTGGCCTGCCCATTTGAAAGCTAAGCATAGTATATGGAAGAAAGGATTTAGAATCAGGAAGACCTGAGTGCAAATCCATCTCGGACAGGTGCTATCTGTATGACCCTTGGCAAGTCACTTAACCTCTCTGTGTCTCAGTTTCTTCAACTGCAAAGTGGGAAAATTAATAGCAGGTAATGCATAGAGTTGTTGTGAGGATCAAATGACTAGATACGTATATTTTCCTTAAAAACGAAGCTGAGAGGGCTATATCAATGGAATATCCTATATCTATTACCTTCATGTTAGGTTAAGATCAAATATTATTAATAAATGATAAATGATAAAATCTTATTAAATCATGTATTTTTTTCCACTTTGGCATTGCATCTAAGCCCTCACAGAAGGAAAGACCTCTCACTGGTAGATTAGCTCTCTGTAATCCTTCTTGGTCCAAATTAGCCCACATGAGGGGACTGATAGGAGTCACTGCCTGTCTGTTTCTCTCTCTGTCTCTTTGGTATGCACCCAGCTGTACCGGGCTCCCCTTAAGTGATGGTGGACGTTCCATTTTCCAGCTCAGTAACATACCTGCAGATGCTGCTTCCTGTAGTGGAAGGGGCTTCCTTGAGAGGTGGTGAGCCTCTCATCCCTGGGAGTTTCCAAGTAAAAACTGGGGCAGCACTCCTTGTAGAGAGGAGATAAGGAGAGAGGCATGTGTGTGGAGCCTACAGAGGGCCAGGGCCAGCCACTGTGCCACGGGCTTTTTACAAATATCATCTCATTTGAGCCTCATATCCACCCTGTGAGGTGTGTGTTCCTGCAAAACCTATTTTGTAGTAGAGGAAATTGAGGTAAACAAAGATTAAGTGACTTGCCCAAGGTCACTATAAATGTGTGGAGTCAGATTTGAACTCTGGTCTTCCTGACTTATCATTCTTCCCTCCTCCACCACAAGCCTCCTCTCTCTGGTTTGGGAAAGGGTGTCCCTGTTTCAGAGCTGACTGGCCCTGGATGTCCTCCATGAGATCTGAGATCTATCACTACTGCCCGGCAGACAGAGAGGCCTGGATGGCCATCTTGGCATCCCTGGATGCTCTACCCCAGCCCCGACATGAAGGCTGCTGTTGCTGCCCCTGGTAACAGACGTGCACGTAATGACACTCAGTCTCCTCCCGGCTGGAGAGCTTTGGCTAACGTCAAAAATGGTTAGCCGGGGCTGCCTGGGGCGCTTAGTCTGTAAACAGCGCCACCTCGTGGTAAAGAGCAGAGTGCGGGAGGGAGACAATTCTCGCTTGGGGGCAGATCGTGCTTCTGCACAGGGAGCGCTGAACCCTAAGCGCAGGCCAAGCTAGGATCTCTGCGACCCCAGTAACGTCTCCTCGGCCAGCGCCAGGGGCCCCCTGCGAGAGGCGCTGCTTCTCCCCGGGTTATTTAGGGGAGCTCAGACAGATGCAGGCTCTGTGACTTGCTAGCTGGGGAATGGTAAGGAAGACAATTAAAAATAGGCTAGCAATCTTGACACTAAAGGTTTGCAAAGTGCTTCCAAACATTAGCCCATGTGATCGTCACAACAACCTAGGAGGCCGTGCTGTTTAATGGGGGCGTAACATGACTGTAACAGCTAGCACTGATTTAGTACTTTAGGTTGGTTTTTAAGGCAAATACACATATCTGCCCCTTTGATTCTCACAGCAATTCCAGGTGCTATCATCATTCCCATTTTACATCAGAGGAAACTGAGACCCCAAGAGGTTAAGTGACTCACCTAGGGTCACACAGCTAGAAACTGACCAAGACTGGATTTGACCTCAGGTCTTCCCGACTCTAAAGTCTGCTTTGACTTCCACATTTTAAGGACCATAAATTTTATCTCTTGAGTCCTGCCTATACAGATGGTGGCCCCACTCTCAGGAGATAGCCTTGGTGAACTGCTGGGGCTAAGAAAGCATCTCCCTGCAGCCCACCTGGGGAGAAGCTGATCTGCCCTTAAAGTGGCTGGTCCTCAGATGGCAAACACATGTGGTTCCCTTACCTGTATCCAGCTTGGTCCAATTTACCTGGGCTTGGTATTTGCTGACTCAGCCTTCCATACCAAGGAACACCCCCACCCACATTCCCCAGTGAAGCTTTAGTGGAAGCTGTGAGTGGAGGTAGAGAACCATTTGTAGACCAGAAATCAACTCCACAGTTATGGGATTGAGCGGCGGTGGCCGGAATACAATTTCACTGAAAAAGATTAGGAATCTTCAGTGAAGGCCAACTCCATGGGACTCCACATAGATGACATGGTGACCCAAAAATGCAATGTGAAGCTATATG